>CM077676.1:204731935-205941935 GCA_039707655.1 Elymus sibiricus
AAAGAAGACTAGAAGAAAAAGACTAGAAGAAGAAGAAGAAGGTGTTTACCCTTTTCATTTTTGGAGGAAAAAATGCTAAGTATAGGTCATTTTAGAGCTTTCCTAGGTTAAATGGGTCGTTTGAGAGCTAATTAAGGTTGTTATGTTCTTTTTGAGCTAGCTAAGCATATTAAGTCATTTTGGAGGAATAAATGCTAAGTATAGGTCATTTTAGAGCTATCCTAGGTTAAATGGGTCATTTGAGAGCTAATTAAGGTTATTATGTCATTTTTGAGCTAGCTAAGCATATAAATCCATTTTTGGAGAAATAAATGCTAAGTATACGTCATTTTAGAGCTATCCTAGGTTAAATAGGTCATTTTGGAGCTAATTAATGTTGTTATGTCATTTTTTAGCTAGCTAAGCATATTGAGTCATTTTGTTAAGCTAAACACTTGGGAAAACTTACCGTCATCATTTAGATGTAGGTGAAGGACCGGTCGCGCCAGTGGCAGACGGAGAAGCATCGGTCGATGCTTGTCGGGAGTTATGCTGCACCAAAGATCATTTGCAGTGTATCGTTAGCATGATGCAACTCAAATGTGAAGACTAGTAACTAATGACCATTCAAATGAAACTCACCGTGCCCGCTGGAGCAATGACTGGCATCGACGGAGGGGTCGTGCCATTCTTTTCGCACATGCTCTGCACATTTGGTTTTCTCGAGTCAGTCATATTAGTTAGTAATGAAAGGAACATTACGTGCATGATTTGGCTAATATGCAGAAGAAACTTACCACGAAGAGCTCGTATAGGGCCCGTTGACCCGCCTCGTTCTGGTTCCTCTCCTCCTCCAATAGCTTAGCCGTCCTCTCCTCCGCCTCCCTCTCCCTCGCCGCCGCCTGCCGTCTCTCTTCCTCTAGAAGCGCCTGGGTCCTCGCTTCTGCTTCCTCAAGAGCAGCCTGGGTCTTCGCTCTCTCTGCCTCAATAGCAGCCTACAACACCACTCGTTAGCATTGTAATCATCGACGGCCGCACACACAATGTAATGGAGGAAAGGTATCTGAGTCCGTATAACTAACCTGGAATTCGAGCTCCATTGGCCGTGCACGAGGCCTTATCTCAGGATCGGAGCTGGTCTGGCGCTTCTTGATCTGCGGGAGAGTGCTAGTACAACGTATCAGTCCATCCCCAATGGCTAACAAGCCATGGCGCCTCCCGCCACCAGATATCATCACCAGCTCTGGATCAAGAGGTTGCTGGCTCGGGTTAAACTCCGGCCCTTTCCTCGCCTTCCCCTCGTCTCTGTACCTCACAAGCTTGTTGTGGGAGGCGCGGTTGCTGAATTTCTCTGGATCATCGAGGTCAGACTCAGAGAATGCCTTGGCCTTCTTGTACGAGGCAGTATTGGACATGGCATAGAGGTCGAACAGCTCTGGCACTGGAGCCTTGTTGTGCCGCGCCTAAAAGAGAGGAACAGAGTATTAGTTAAGGGCTCAAGCTAGCATGAAGAATGAATTTTCATGAATCATGAAGCAAACCACATACCCAGTTTTCCCCGAACCCACGTAGGTTGACGCTGCCTTGATGGTGTGGGACACCTTTCATTTGGGCACGCTTCTCCTTTGCACCGTCGTGGACGTTGCGCCATTGGGGAGTGCACCACTCATCCACCAACGCCTCCCAACAGTCCATCCTATCCGCACACCATCTCGGGGGCACCTAAGTTAAGCAAGAGAAATTTGAGCGCTACGCATACGAATCAAATCAAGGAACTAAGTACAAGGCCTTAATAATAGGTAATTACCTTCATGTACTTCTCCTTACTCAGATAGTTGAGGCGGCACTTCTCTTTTTTCCTCCGAATACCAGTCGAGGCGTAGTAGTCTCGAATAGCCTGCGTCCGAGCCTCGTGCCGAAAGTTTTGAAGTAGGCGCCTGCACTCGTTGTCGATAACCCGAGCCGCGGCCTCCTCCTGTCCCTCAGCACACCTGTAGAAGGTCTGCAATCAAACAAGAAAACACGGATTAGTACAATCACTAGGGTTGCCAATCAAAGAAGAAAACACAACGTAGACGGCAAAGGAGAAATTACCCAAAACGTCTGGATCACAATGTCGGCGACCGTGTGGCACTCGACATCGCCGATCCTATGCCCCGGCGGGGCCGGGGCAGCCAAGTAGTGCTCCCAGGTCATTCCTAGCTCTGGAACCCGGCCCTCACCGGGCAACGTGACCCACCCCGGGAAGCTCTGGCGACAAATCACGCCAAGGACACTGTTGGGCTTGTGGCAACCAGGCCCGTGTGTCCAAGACCTGCAGTATGACAAGGCCAACGCATTAGATATTCGAAGAAACGTGAAGACAAAAAGTTAAAAAAGAGTAAATGCACTTACTTCTCCCCCTGCGGCGCAATCAACCACCTCTGGTCGGGGGTCGCCGGGGTGGGCGGGAGCTTTGTACCACCACGCTGGTAGACTTTGCGCCCCTCAACCCACTCACTCTCGCTATAGCTATCAGAACTATAGCCACCCTCAGCACGGCCACTCGACGAGCCCGCACCTGGGTTCTGCTGCGACTCAGCGTGATCCCCAGTCTCGTGGGACGAAGGCTCGGCGGCCCGACGCTCGTCGGCCGTAGGCGCGTCTGTCGTAGCCTCGTCTGTCGTAGGCTCGTCGGCCTGAGGCTCGTGGACCGGAGTCCGAGACGGCTGCACCTCAGGCTGCTCCATCTCAGACGGAGCACTCCTGTGGTCGGGTGAATCAGCTGGGGGTGGCGGCGAGGAAGGCGTAGTAGCAGCCTTCCTACCTCTCCCGCCGCCACGTCCACCTCTACCAACCTTCTTCCCCCCCCCCCCCCGACCTCTCCCGGTCGAAGAAGAAGCGCCCGTTGGTGTCTGTATACTGAGATCCAGCGCTCTCCGGAGGTGGTGGGGTGGGATGGAAGTACCCCTCCCACCACGCGCCGAGGAAGGAGCCTCGGAGCGCTCTCGACCCGCGCCCACCATCTGTCAACACCTGCAATGACAAAGAGTAAACGAAGTTAGTACAACATTAAAAAAATGAATACCTGACATGAATATAATTTAAGTGTATCATCATCATGAACATAATAAAAAATTGAATACCTAACATGAACCAATTAATAATATATATGTACATAATAATAATTGAATACCTGACATGAACTATAATATTAATCTTCATCGTCATCATTAATAAATGCATCATCATCGTCTATATATGCTTCGGGGTCAATAAATGCATCACAAATATATGACCCCATCGGCCTCTGGAAGGCCGAAGAGCACCTTTTCGGTCAACAGGAGGCCGAAGAGGTGTCGGGGGTCGGGGGTGTCGTGTCTGGGTGGCGTGGTGTCGGGGTGTCGTGGTGTCGGGGTGTCGGGGTGTCGTGTCGGGGTCGGGGTGTCGGGGGGTGTCGTGTCTGGGTGTCGTGGTGTCGAGGTGTCAGGGGTGTCGGGGTGTCGGGGTCGGGGTCGGGGTCGGGGTGTCGGGGGGTGTCGTGTCTGGGTGTCGTGGTGTCGCGGTGTCAGGGGTGTCGGGGTGTCGGGGTCGGGGTGCCGTGTCGGGGTCGGGGTGTCGGGTCGGGGTCGGGGTGCCGTGTCGGTGTCGGGGTGTCGGGTCGGGGTCGGGGTGCCGTGCCGGGGTCGGGGTCGGGGTGTCGGGGTCGGGGTGTCGGGTCGGGGTCGGGTTGTCGGGTCGGGGTCGGGGTGCCGTGTCGGGGTCGGGATCGAGGTTGGGGTGTCGGGGTCGGGGTGTCGGGTCGTGGTCGGGTTGTCGGGTCGGGGTCGAGGTGCCGTGTCGGGGTCGGGGTGTCGGGTCGTGGTCGGGTTGTCGGGTCGGGGTCGAGGTGCCGTGTCGGGGTCGGGGTTTTTTCTCTTTTTTTCTTTTCTTCTTCTTCCTCTTCTTTCTTTTCTTCCTTTTCTTCCTTTTTTTCCTTCTTCTTCTTCTTCTTCCTCCTTTCCTTTTTCCTCTTCTTCTTCTCCTCCTCTCCTCTTTTTTCTTCTTCTTCTTCCTCTTCTTCTTTTTTCTTCTCCTCCTCCTCCTCTTCTTCTTCTTCCTTTCCTTTTTTCCTCTTCTTCTTCTCCTCCTCTCCTCTTTTTTTCTTCTTCTTCTTCTTCTTTTTTCTTCTCCTCCTCCTCTTCTTCTGTTTCTTCTTATTATTATTATTTTTTGTTCTTTTTCTTTTTTATTTTTCCTTTTTTTTCATCTTCTTTTCTTCTTTTTTTTCTTCTAGGTTTTTTTTCTACCTAAATGTCTAAATATTTTTTCCTATTTACCCAAACACCTAAACAACTATTTGCAAAACATCTAAAAACAGAAAACTAAAAATCTAATTAGAAAAACAGAAGAAAAAAATTAAAAGGGGGGCAGGGGAAGCTCACCAAAGAGGGGCAGGGGGCAGGGCGGCCGGCGGCGAGGAGAGGAGGCCGGCGGCGAGGAGAGGAGGCCGCCGGGGAGGGGGCGCCGGCGGCAGGAGGGCCGTGAGGAGGGGGCGGCGCCGCGGTGGTGGAGGTGCGCCATGGGGAGGGGGGCAGGCGGTGGTGGAGGGCGGGGAGGGGCGGCGGCGGCGGTGAGAGAGGGGGGAGGGGGCGGCGGCGAGAGGGCGGGGAGGGGGCGGTGAGAGGGCGGGGAGGGGGCGGCGGCGGCGGCGGTGAGAGAGGGGAACGGGCGCGGGTGTGAGAGAGAGAGAGGTGAGAGAAAGAGAGAGAGGCGGGAGGCGCGGGGGGATGGCGAAAATTAAGCCCCCTCTTTGCCGTCTGCTGGCAGACGGCAAAGTTCTTTGCCGTCTGCCAGTAGACGGCAAAGAGGGGGGCCGTTAGCCCGTCCCCGCCGTTACACTGTGGGGCCCCCCCTCACCTCTTTGCCGTCTGCTGGCAGACGGCAAAGAGTTCTTTGCCGTCTGCCAGCAGACGGCAAAGAAGTGGCCCGTGTGACCTGGCAAGTGCAGTACCAAGTGGGGCCCACTTTGTTCTTTGCCGTCTGCTGGCAGACGGCAAAGAACTCTTTGCCGTCTGCCAGCAGACGGCAAAGAAGTGCAGATGGCAAAGAGCCTCTTTGCCATCAGCATGTTCTTTGCCGTCTGCTTTATAAAAGCAGACGGCAAATATCCTCTTTGCCATCTGCCAGCAGACGGCAAAGAGCTGGCAGATGGCAAAGTCCCTGATTCCAGTAGTGATCCCATCTTAACACTTTCGTAGAATTGTGTGACATGCAAAAGAAAAAAGATGTGGATAATGATATTGTGAAATTAAAATTATTCCCATTTTCGTTAAGGGATCGTGCAAAAATTTGGTTTTCATCTTTACCACGAAATAGTATCGATTCTTGGGATAGGTGTAAAGATGCTTTTATTACTAAGTATTTTCCTCCCGCGAAAATTATTTCTCTTAGAAATCAAATTATGAATTTTAAGCAACTTGATCATGAACATGTTGCCCAATCTTGGGAGAGGATGAAATTAATGATAAGAAATTGCCCTACTCATGGTTTAAATTTATGGATGATCATACAAAAAATTTATGAGGGATTGAATTTTGTTTCTAGAAATCTTTTAGATTCCGCCGCGGGTGATACTTTTATGGAAATTACTTTGGGTGAAGCTACTAAATTGCTTGATAATATTATGGCAAATTATTCACAATGGCATACTGAAAGAACTCCTACTAGTAAAAAGGTGAATTCTATTGAAGAAATTAATACTTTGAGTGATAAAGTTGATGCGCTTATGAAATTGGTTGCTAGCAAAAATGCTCCTATTGATCCAAATGATGTTCCTTTGTCTACTTTTATTGAGAAAAATAATGATCCCGTAGATGTGAATTTTGTCTCGCGAAACAATTTTAATAATAATGCTTATAGAGGCAATTTCAATGCTAGACCGTTTCCTGGAAATTCCTCTAAGAATTATGGCAATCCCTATGGTAATTCTTATAATAATAATAATAATAATAATAATAATAATAGGATGCCCTCTGATCTTGAAAGTAATATTAAAGAATTTATTAATGCTCAAAAAGTTTTCAACACTACGATAGAAGGAAAATTGAGTAAACTTGATGATATGTCTAGGAGCATTGATAGAAATATTCATGATGTGGAAAATCTCAAGACTAAAATTTTGCCACCCAAAATTGATATTAGTGAATCAATTAAAGCTTTATACGTTTCCATGGATGAGAGTAAGAAAAGAACCGCCATGCTAAAAGCTAAACGAGAATTTTTAGAAAAAGCGATTCCTCGCGATTTTTATCGTAGTAATGATGAGGATATTAAAATGATCGGTGTTTCATCTATTGATTCTTTGTTTAGCAATATAAAACTTGATGAAAAGGGGACTGAATAAGAGTCAACTTTAACTAGTAGGTGTCCCCATAATTCGGAGGGTGAAAATCTTGATAAGAAAATTGCTAAAAGTGGGTTTGGAGAGGTAAAAACTTTAAATAGCGATGAGCCCACTCTCTTGGATTACAAAGATTTTAATTATGATAATTGTTCTTTGATTGAGTGCATTTCTTTGTTACAATCCATGTTAAATTCACCCAACGCTTATGAGCAAAACAAGGCTTTTACTAAACACATCGTAGAAGCTATGATGAAAGCGTTAGAAGAAAAGTTAGAACTAGAAGTTTCAATTCCTAGAAAATTATATGATGAATGGGAACCCACCATTAAATTTAAAATTAAAAATTATGAGTGCAATGCTTTATGTGATTTGGGAGCTAGCGTTTCCACAATTCCAAAATCTCTATGTGATGTGCTAGGTTTCACCAATATAGATGAATGTTCTCTTAATTTGCATCTTGCGGATTCTACTATTAAAAAGCCAATGGGTAGAATTAATGATGTTCTTATTATTGCAAATAGAAATTATGTGCCTGTTGATTTTATTGTTCTTGATATTGAATGCAATTCTTCTTGCCCCATAATACTTGGTAGACCGTTCCTACGAACTATAGGTGCCGTTATTGATATGAAAGAAGGGAATATAAAATTTCAATTTCCATTAAAAAAGGGAATGGAACATTTCCCTAGGAAAAGAATTAAAGCACCATATGAATCAATTATAAGGGCCACTTATGGAATCAACTTGAAAGATGACAATACTTGAGATTATGCATTATGCCTAGCTAGGGGCATAAAACAATAGCGCTTGTTGGGAGGCAACCCAATGAATAAAATAATTTTTTTCTGTTATTGTGTGTTTTCACATTTATGCTACTGGTATGAATGGGTTTTTGTGTTTTTAATTAGTATTTGTGCCAAGTAAATCCTTTGGGATGATTTGGAAGATAGTATAATTGATGTTGTTTGGAAAACAGAAAGTTTTGCGTCCAGTGCCCGAATTTTGTTTCTGTACTGGAGCGTCAGAAAAATCTGAAATTTTTACACAGTATTGTTATAGGAATTTTCCACGTTTTCCTAATTTTTCAGAATTTTTGGAGTTACATAAGTATGTATTTTAAATAGATTGCTACAGACTGTTCTGTTTTTGACAGATTCTGTTTTTGATACACTACTTGCTTGTTTTGATGAATTTATGGATTGTATCGGGGGGTATAAGCCAGGGTGAAGTTAGAGTACAGTAGGTATAATGCAAAAATAAAATATGAATGGGTTTGCAACAGTACTTAAAGTAGTGGTTTATTTTGTTATACTAACGGATCTCACGAAGGTTTTGTTGAGTTTTGTGTGATTGAAGTTTTCAA
Organism: Elymus sibiricus; assembly: GCA_039707655.1. Lineage (NCBI taxonomy): Eukaryota > Viridiplantae > Streptophyta > Magnoliopsida > Poales > Poaceae > Elymus > Elymus sibiricus. The sequence goes on from CM077676.1 coordinate 204,739,642, forward strand.
GTTTTGGGTGAGATCATGATGGATGAAGGAATAAGGAGTAGCAAAAGCCCAAGCTTGGGGATGCCCAAGGCACCCCAAGGTAATATTCTAGGAAGACTCAAGCGTTTAAGCTTGGGGATGCCCCGAAAGGCATCCCCTCTTTCTTCTACCAACCATTGGTAATTTTACTTGGAGCTATATTTTTATTCGTCACATGATATGTGTTTTGCCTGGAGCATCTTGTATTATATGAGTCTTTGCTTTGTTTGCTTTTTAGTTTGTAACAATCATCTTTGCTGAACACACCTATCTTGAGAGAGCCACACGTTATCATAATTTGTTAGAATACTCTATGTGCTTCACTTAAATTTTTTGAGCTAGGCAGTTGCTCTAGTGCTTCACTTAAATCTTTTTGAGCACGGCGGTGGCTATATTTTGAAGAAATAAACTCTCATGCTTCACTTATATTATTTTGAGAGTTAATTAAAATTTTGATGAAATGAATTCTCATGCTTCACTTATATTATTTTGAGAATTGATAAGATTAAAATTTTGAAGAAATATTTGCACTCTCATGCTTCACTTATATCTTTTTGAGAGTTGACAATAGTAATGGTAATTTGCACAAGATATGAATTTGGTCCCAAAGTGATGAATATTCAAGAGTGATATAAATAAAAACTTTCATATAGATCGTTGGATATGATAAGTGTGATTCCTTGCAATAGTTTTGCGATATGGAAATGATAATATGTGAGTCATGTTAGTGAGTAATTGTGATTTAGTAAGAATATTAGTGTTAAGGCTTGTGATTCCCTATGCATGCACATTAAGTCAATAGTTATGCAATGAAATTATATCCTACTTATGGTGCATTATTCGGTGTTAGTTATGTTCAATGCATGTTTATGACCGTTTTCGTTTTTTGGTTGGTTGCTTCTCAATCTTTTGCTAGCCTTCATTTGTACTAAGCAGAAATACTGCTTGTGCATCCAAAATCCTTAAACCCAAGTTGTGTCAAATGAGTCCACTATATCTACCTATATGCGGTATTTCAATGCCGTTCCAAGTAAATTTGCGTGTGCCAACTCTAATTTTCAAAATAATTTTTCCGTTTTGTGTGCTCGTACCGCTCATGAAGCGGCAGGGGGTGGCCATTATTTTCCATGATAGGTGTGTTATTCTCACGATGAGTGTTTATTCACTTGTCATTGCACGAGAGAATGGTTGGTAATAGGGATGCCCAGTCCCACAATGAAATCAAAATTAATAACAACAAAATTCCTTGGAAAGTGTTGGTTTGGAGGGCACCCGTGGATACGGCTAGCCATGGAATGTGAAAGAATGGTGGAAAGGAAATAAGCTTTACTTTCTGTTTGGGAACCGCCCATGATGTGTCTAGCATGGAAAATATTGAGAATTCTCGGTCGTTTTCGTTGACAGGAAAAGCATGCCTCTCAAAATATATTTTTATCTCTTTAATTTAAGCTATGAGCTCTGGCACATTAGCAAATCTCTGCTTCCCTCTGCGAAGGGCCTATCTATTTACTTTTATGCAATTTTTATTTTTACTTTGAGTCTCCATCTTCTCTTACAAAAGCACCAACTAGAGAGCACTACTGTCATACTTGTGCATTGTGTGTAGCTAATATTTGAGTGTGTTTCATGAATGGATCAATGATTGAGCATAATGGGCTAGGGATAACTTTCTTTAGCATTGATATTTTGAAAGACATGGTTGCTTGTTAGCATGCTTGAGTATTTATATCTTCATGTCAAATTATAGACTATTGCTTTGAATCATTCAAGTCCAATGTCCATGCTATAAAAGAAAAGAATATGTGATGAATATGATAGGCAGCATTCCACATAAAAACTTCTGTTTTTATCATTTACCTACTCGAGGACGAGCAGGAATTAAGCTTGGGGATGCTGATACGTCTCCAACGTATCTATAATTTTTGATTGTTCCATGCTGTTATATTATCAATCTTGGATGTTTTTGTAATCATTTACATCAATTATATATCATTTTTGGAGACTAACCTTTAACTTAGTGCCCAGTGCCAGTTGCTGTTTTCTGCCCTATTTTTTTTACAGAAAATCAATACCAAACGAAGTCCAAATGCCACGAAATTTTTTGGAGATTTTTTTCTAGACAAGATAAACACTAGAAGCTTCGGGAGAGGGCCAGAAGACCCAGGAGGTGGCCATGAGCCACCAGGGCGCGTCTGGGGGGGGGCAGGCGCGCCCTGGTGCCTCGTGGGCCCCCCTTTGCTCCGTTTGACCTAATTCCACCACTATAAATTCAGGAAAAATCAAAAACCCTCAGGAGAGTCCACGAAATAATTTTTCCGCCGCCGCAAGTTTCTGTTCCAGAGAGATCCCATCTGGGGTCCTTCTCCGGTACTCCGCCGGAGGGGGAATCGATCACGGAGGGGCTCTACATCAACCTTGCTGCCCTTCCGATGATGCGTGAGTAGTTTACCACAGACCTTCAGGTCCATAGGCAGCAGCTAGATGGCTTCTTCTCTCTTTTTGATCTTCAATACAATGTTCTCCTCGATGTTCTTGGAGTTCTATCCGATGTAATCACTTTTTGCGGTGTGTTTGTTGGGATCCGATGAATTGTGAGTTTATGATCAGATTATCCATGAATATTATTTGAGTCTTTGCTACACTCTTTTATGCATGATTATTATAGCCTCGTATTTCTTCTCCGATCTATTGATTTGGTTTGGCCAACTAGATTGATTTATCTTGCCATGGGAAGAGGTGCTTTGTAATGGGTTCGATCTTGCGGTGTTCAATCCCAGTGACAGAAAGGGACATGACACGTATGTATCGTTGCTATTAAGGGTAAAAAGATGGGGTTTATTCATACGTGAGTTTATCTTGTCTACATCATGTCATCGTTCTTAAGGCGTTACTCCGTTCTTTATGGACTTAATACACTAGATGCATCCTGGATAGCGGTCGATGTGTGGAGTAATAGTAGTAGATGCAGGCAGGAGTCGGTCTACTTGTCTCGGACGTGATGCCTATATACATGATCATTGCCTTGGATATCGTCATGATTATTTGCTTTTTTATCAATTGCCCAACGGTAATTTGCCTACCCACCGTATGTTATTTTCTCGAGAGAAGCCTCTAGTGAAACCTATGGCCCCCGGGTATATCTAAATCATATTAGTAAAACCCTAAAAATATTACTGCCATTTTCTTTTATTTATTTTATTTTTTATTTTTGTTTCAATCTATCTATCTATCACATACAATTTAATCTTGCAATTGACCGCCGAGAGATTGACAACCTCTCGTTTGCGTTGGGTGCAAGGATTTGTTGTTTGTGTGCAGGTGATGTTAACAAGGTGTTGCGTGATTCTCCTACTGGTTCGATAACCTTGGTTTCATAACTGAGGGAAATACTTATCTCTACTGTGCTGCATCATCCCTTCCTCTTTGGGGAAATACCAACGCAAGCTACAAGTAGCACTTTCCTTGACGGAAATTTAACCGATGACGTGTATATGATACAGCCCGAGGGTTTTGTCGATCCGACTAGCGCTAGTAAGGTATGCAAGCTCAAGAGATCCATTTATGGGTTGAGGCAAGAATCTCGGAGCTGGAATATTCGTTTTGATGAGGTCGTCACTGGTCTCGGTTTCATCAAAAGCGAAGAGGACGCTTGTTTATACAAGCAGTTGAGTGGGAGCTCGGTAGTGATTTTGATCCTGTATGTGGATGACATATTGCTGATCGGAAACGATGTTTCGATGCTAAACTCGGTCAAGGAATCATTGAATGGAAATTTTTCGATGAAGGACCTCGATGAAGCAGTTTACATATTGGGCATTAAGATCTATAGAGATAGATCGAGGAGGTTACTCGGCTTAAGCCAGAGCACGTACATAGACAAAGTGTTCAAACGGTTCAACATGAGTGAGGCCAAGAAAGGGTTCTTGCCTGTCTCACATGGTATAAGGCTGAGCGAGACTCAGACTCCTTCGACATCTGATGAGCGAAGCAGGATGAGTAGGATTCCGTATGTCTCGGCAATCGGATCCATCATGTATGCCATGATATGTACTCAGCCCGATGTTGCTTTTGCAATAAGCTTAACAAGCAAATACCAAGCCAACCCAGGTGAGAGTCACTGGGCGGCGGTAAAGACTATTCTGAAGTACCTGAAAAGGACTAAAGAGATGTTCCTAGTTTATGGAGGTGAGGAAGAGCTTGTCGTAAAGGGTTACGCCGATGCTAGTTTCCAAACCGACAGAGATGATTGTCGATCACAGTCCGGATTCGTGTATGTCATGAATGGAGGAGCAGTGAGCTGGATGAGTTCCAAGCAAGATACGGTGGCCGATTCTACCACAGAAGTCGAATACATTGTGGCTTGAGAAGTTGCAAAGGAAGGTGTTTGGATCCGGAACTTTCTGGATGATCTTGGTGTTTTCCCAGCCTCGGTAAAACCGTTAGACCTTTATTGTGATAATTATGGTGCCATCGCACAGGCCAAGGAGCCGAGGAATCACCACAAGACCAGACACATAGATCGGAAATATCACCTGATACGAAAGATCGTAAAGAGTGGTGATGTAGAGTTATGCAAAATTCACACGGATGCAAATGTTGCAGATCTGTTAACTAAGCCGCTTCCACAACCCAAGCATGAGGGGCACGTTAGAGCTATGGGCATACGATATCTATTTGATTGACTCTAGTGCAAGTGGGAGACTGTTGGAGATATGCCCTAGAGGCAATCATGTATGACGATATTTCCCATGTGTTTATGAATAAAGATAGTCCTTGGACATTATCAATGATGTGTATCAGCAAGTACGTGACTTGTTTGTGAGACTATGCATTGTATAATGACTGTCCTAAAAGGTCCCTAGTCGAAAGGGTTGTGTGGACGCGCAGCTGCCTAGACTAGCATATGACACGGTGGATGGCTTGGTCTCACTAGCCATGGGGCATTGGATGCTAGCCGGATAATATGGACTCGAAAGGATCTGGTCGGATTCGACATGGTCGGATCCGAGTCCAGATAAGGTCCGAGTCGGACAGACCCAACTATGAGACGCATCGATATGTCATCTGTGAGTCTCTAGTACAACATATGTTCTATGTCCTAAGACCTGAGATGGCGCATGTACTCGGGATGGTGACAGACCTGCTTTGGGCCGACCAAAACGCTACTCGTAACTGGGTAGTTATAAAGGTAGGTTTCGGGCTTTTCCAGACCCATGCTGCGAGACATGGTCGAGCAAGATGGAATTTGCCCCTCCGATCAGGAGAGATATACTCTGGGCCCCACGTGTGATTCGACCAAGATAAGCATGGCCATGCGACAAGGATTATGAGATAATCCGGTTTGTGGTCGGCATCACTGGAACGAGAAAGAGCTCGGGCTAGCACAAGGATGACAGACTCGCCTTGAGCTCGACAACATATATCGTGTGGCAAAGGGAACAGAAGTGTGATGTACAGGTTCGCCTAACCAGCTTCATTGTCTACTTGGTGGTCGGCACACCTTGCTACAAGCCGCTACCAACCGAGCAGGTCGGAGGCGATCCGACCTGCGACCGAGTCGACTTGAACCTAAGGGGTCGCGCGCTTAAGGGAAGGAACCTGTGAGGCTAGGTCCGACTTCACGAGTCTGACGTGATCCTACTCGGACTCGGATCTAGGCCGAACATACTTTGGGCTTTAGGATCCGTGCGAGGCCCAAGTGTTGAGCCCGCGATGGATGCCTATATATAGAGGAGGTGCGGCACACTCATTCGGTTGATCGCTTCGGCGCCGTCATTAGGGTTTTGCATGTGTTGCAACTAGCCACCTCCACTCGCCGCCGGTTGTGTGATCAGACCTAGCAGTCCGCCGCACGGCGTTCCTCCCGCACGCGCGGATACCGTTAGAGGCGGTGCACTTGCGCCGCTCTGGCGAACCTGTTCATGGGATCCGATCGGCTACGTGGGAGATCGACGAGGAGGATACGACTCCGGCGACGCGCTGCCCCAACTCTACTTCCGCTGCACAGCACTGCGCGTCTAGTGGTAACGATCTGTGATCCATTCCCCTAGCATGTTCCTGGATGTTCTGCTGGTAGGAATTTTTAATTTGCAGTCGATGCACCCTACCGTAGATCCCAACATTGGCCATATCCATTTTCAGCATGATTACATCCACTCGTCGCCGATGCAAAGAGCGGATCAATTGCTGCACCAACATGAAGTTATCCATGATAGCGTGGCCACCGATGAAGGCACTCTGGTTGGGTGCAATAAGATGCGGCAGCGCTGGAGCCAGATGCAACGACATGGCCTTGGCGAGGATTTTCGCTAAACTATGCACCAAGCTCACCGGCCAGTGATCCTTTACATCCACAGTGCCATCACACTTAGGTAGGAGGGTGATATACACCTCATTAAGCATCACGAAGCCACGCCTATCCCCGACATCAAATGCACGCACTGCACGCATAACCACCTCCTTGATCGTGGGCCAAGGAGATTGATAGAACCTAGCGGAGAACCCATCTAGACCTAGATCTTTGTCCGGTGGAAGGGCGTGAATGACGTTCCAAATGTCATCCTCCGTGAAAGAACTCTCCAGGGGCTCCGCATCCACTTGGCGGGTTGTCCGGACTTGCCGGGGACAGGCTTGCCGAACTTGCCGGGTTGTCCGGACTTGCCGGGCTTGCCGGTGACGGGCTTGCCGGGCTTGCCAGGCTTGCCGGGCTTGCCGGGTCCGGACCTGCCGGGACTGCCGGGCTTGCCAGGGTTGCCGGCCTTGCCACGGGAGGGGTGGTGGTGGGAGAAATTGATGCGGGGTTAGTGACAGAATAAGGAAAAGTGTTTTCATCGAATGTGACGTGGCGAGAGACAAGCACGCGACCAGAAGATGGATCGAAACAGCGATATCCTTTGTGATCGTCAGAAAGACCAAGATGAATGCAAGGTAGTGAACGTGGTTCGAGTTTGTTGGAGGCGGTAGAGGCAGTGTTCGGGAAACAAAGACAGCCAAAAACACGGAAAACAGAATAATCGGGATGGGAAAGAAAAAGAGATTGAAAAGGTGAATAAAGGGGACATGTCTTAGTTGGTCGAATATTTAGAAGTAGTGTGGCAGTGCGAAGGGCTTCGGCCCAAAAACGAGAGGGCAGAGAAGCTTGTAGTAGCAAGGTGCGAAGAATATCATTAATGGAGCGAAGAGAACGTTCAGCTTTACCATTTTGAGGGGAGGTATAAGGACAGGAAAAACGAAGAAGAATACCTTGAGAGAGAAAGAAGTTGCGGTTTTGGGTGTTGTCAAATTCTCGACCATTATCACATTGAATAAATCTAATTGGCAAGCCAAAGTGTGTAAGAACATATTGTCGAAAATTGAGAAAGAGGGCATGGACTTCAGATTTAGCACGGAGAGGAAAAGTCCAAATATAATGAGAATAGTCATCCAAAATCACAAGATAATATTTGTAACCAGAGACACTAGGGACGGGAGAGGTCCATAAATCACAGTGAATTAATTCAAAAGGAAAAGTACTAAGGGTAGTAGAGGTTCCAAAAGGTAATCTAACATGTTTGCCGCATTGACAGGCATTACAAAGAGAGGGATTATGAGGAACACTAGAACTAGGAATACAAAATTCTTGAAGCAAAGACGACAAGGTGGTTTTATTGGGGTGTCCTAGACGACGATGCCACAAATCAACTGATGCAAGCATAGCAAGGGGAGTGGATGTAGGCGTGCCATGAAGCGGATAGAGATCGCCCGTGCTATTGTACCGAGTGAGTACCTCCCCCGTTGCCAGATCCTTCACAGACAAACCAAAAGGATCAAAAGCCAAAATTACTTGATTGTCAATACAAAATTGGCGAACAGAAATAAGATTTTTAATGAGGGAAGGAGCAACAAGAATATTGCTGAGAAGAAAATTGGCGTAAGAGGACGAGATGTAAGAATGACCGGTGCAGGAAACAGGGATGGTGGAACCATCACCAATGGTGATTGTAGAAAAAGGAGAAGGAAAGCAAGCTGACAGCAAATTCATATTTGAAGACATATGCGAGGATGCACCAGAATCGAAAATCCAATCCGTACCTTCGTTATTGAGAGTAAAGTTGTTCATGGCGTTGATGAAGGCGGCTTGATCCCAGGCCGGCTGCTGTGGAGGAGCAGAGGGGCCAGGAGCGTGCATGGGAGCGTAGGGCAGGGTCGGCGACTGGTAGTATGCTGCCGGGGCCGGCAAGGTGCCGTAAGAAGCCGGCAAGATGCAGTAGGGTGGCAGTAGTCCTGGCGCGCTGGGAGGTGGCGTAGGAGTGGCGGTGTAGACTTGCGCCGGCGGCTTAGGCCCAAGGAATCCAGGAGAGCCGGTTGCCGGGCGGAGGCCAGGGCTCCACGTGCCCGTGTAAGCAGGCGGGGCGCCGTACGGCGAAGGGGCCGACCAGGGCATCGGCCAAGCTTGAACAAGGCCGGTCCAGGGATCGTGCGGAGGCTGCCATGTTGAGGGAGCCGGTGGCGATGGAGCTTGTGCAGTGCCGGCGGGGCGAGAAGCAGGGGGCCGGTAGATCGGATTCTTGCCCCGGTAGTTCGGGCTCGGGCGCCAGCCTGAGGACGGTGGAGGAGCTGCTGCCGCCGCGGTAGGAGGGGAGGGTGCGGCAGACTGGCGCGGCAGCCCAGGCGGGGCCCCAGCAAGCCCGGCCCCGGCAGGGGCGGCAGCGTGAAACACCTGCGGTGGCCGTTGCGCCTTGCGAGCTTGATTCTTCTCTTCTTGCTGGAGGAGGGAGCGAACCTCCTTGAAGGTGGGGTAGGGCTTGAGCATGGGGATGAAGGACTGCTGCTTGTCGAACTGCTCGCCGAGGCCGACGAGGAGAGCGTTGATGAGGGCGCGATCGTCGACGTGATCGCCGAGTTCACGAAGTTTGTCGCCGATCGCCTTGATGCGCTGGCAGAAAACGGCGACCGGGGCGTCTCCTTGGACGGTCGTACGGAGCTCGATGTTGAGGGCGTTGATGCGCGCGTCGGAGTTGTCCTGGAACAGCTGCTGAAGGGACGCCCAAAGCTCGGCAGCGGTGGCGTCGTCGGAGGAGACCAGATTGAAGAGCTCCGTGGAGATGCGGGTGTAAATCCACTGGATGATGGCGAGATCATCTTTCACCCAGCGAGGATCGGTGTGCTGCGGAGGGTAGGATGGATCTATGTGGTGGCGGAGGCCGCAACGGCCGAGGTGGATGGTGAAGAGGTGGCGCCAATGGTAGTAGTTGTGGGCGCCAAGATCTAACGAGATTAGGATGAAAGGGGAGACGTCGGCAATGGTGTCGGCTAGGGAGATCATTGGGAGTTGAGGGGGGGTTGGTTGGGTAGTTGTAGAGGAGGAAGAAGAAGGGGGGGCACCGGCGGCGCGGAACTCGGCCATGGAGAAGAGGGGCCGAGTCGGCCGGGGCGGCGGCGCGGTTGGCGGTGCCATGCCAGGTGCGGAAAACCTAGGCGTCTAATACCATGATAATTGGAGAATAATAATTGTATTGATTGAGGCCTCAAAGGGCTGTTTATATATATTACAAAACTTGGGCTCCAAGACTAATAGAGATAGATTACAATTCCAAACCTTGCCGGATATACTATCCGTAACCGACCTATACTCTAATATTCCTGTTGGACTTCGTTTATTTTGGAATTGTCAAAATAAGGAGGTTGGGCGAGGCCGTGACTGCCTATTGCAACTACGTCCATGTGCCCTGGCACCCGGTGTATTTTTAGTCCGCTTGCTCGCCATGACTTGCTCGTGTGTTCGAGCAGACCCTTGTGTCGACTGCTATCGGCCGACCGTTGTTGAGGGTGAGAGGAATGATGGGAGCCGGACACTCGAGGCACTCCTATCAAACTAATATGTTAGATGAAAGTGTTGTTCCGAGAAACTTACACAATCGTAGCAGATTCACGCTATCACTAGTCCCCTTGTACATATGGAGCTTCCACGACAAAATCAAAAAATTCAGACAGACATAGCACGGTGACTCACATTCATGGAATGGCTAAAACTAACTATAACTATAGGTACGGCCGCGGCGACACGACTCTTGGACCTACCATATCCACGGCCAGGGCGACGCCACGACCATGCCCACCGCTAAGGCCAACAACACGGCCACCACCAAGGCCTTGCCCACAGTCAACTCCATGACCATAGCTAACGTCGTGGCAGAATGCGTGTAAGGCGGTGTGGTTGTCGTGCTTGGCGTGAATATTCGACATCTCTTTCCTCCTCCACAAGAAAAGCTCTTCTCCTCCCGTCGGCGCCGCCGCCGGTCCGCCCCATCTCCGATGGCCTCTAGGCCATGGAGGTGCGGAGGATCTCGGCCCCCCGCCGGCGGGAGGGACCCCGTTCTCGTTCTTGTTAGATTCAGCGTGTTGGTTGGGGCTGTGTGGCGGCGGCGATATCCCATAGTAGCAATAATGTCTCCCACGTTCTATCCCCGTCCCGATGGTGTGTCTAGCATCATCGGAGGGCGTGTGGAGGTTTGTCTCCGTCGGATCTCGCGGGATTCGGTCGGTGCTGGTCTTCGGTGGATCTGTTTGGATCCGGTCTTCGTTCGCCTTTGTTTGGGTGTTTACAGGTTTGATTCTTCTGATCTACGACTTTCTTCATCGGCGATGGTTGCTACTCTGGTGCGCTGGTCCTATGGGGCCTTAGCACGACGACTTCCCGACTGTCTATTACAACAAGGTTTGCCCGGCTCCGGTGAGGGAGGGGCGATGACGGCGGCGCGCCTTCGGCTCGCTCCAGTGCTTGTAGTCGTCGCTAGGTGGTCCACGGACATGATTGTAATTTTTATTACTTCTGTTGTTCTTTGTACTGCCATGATTGAAGATGAATAGATTGGAAGTTTCTCGCAAAAAAAAAGAAATACTCGTCGATGTTGTCGTGCCAGGCCAACCATCCTCTGCGTTGACAGCCCCGGGCACGGGAACCAAATCTGCTCCCCCGGCTCTGCTAACATCTGGTCAAGCTCCTCCATGGCCAGGTCCATTTGTGCAGCCTCCTCCATGGCTAGGTCCATCTCTGCCCACAAGTTAGTGAGAGCATCCGCTGGTTGTTCGTCCTGCTCGTCATCCCCAAAATTGAAAATGAGGGGGGTGTTCCACCGGGTGTGCCAACGGTGTAGAAGTGTAGAGTGGATTGGAGAGGCGTATGGCGGTGGATCGACTAAGTGCTCCACCGGGTGCTCCGTTTATAGGCCACCGCATGCGCCATTAAGGAGGTGGTTGCAAAAGCGGCAGGCGGCCAGCTAGAGCCAGTCAAAGGGCGAGTTTCTTGTGTGTGGGAGATCGTGCAGCTTTAAAACCCCGCCATGGCGCAAGAACGAAGAAGGTGAAATTTTCATGTCAGGTTGGCTCTTGGGGGTATGGAACGAGCTCCATACGTGAAAATCAACACCACAAATAATGTTACACAATCGAGTCCTACAAGCACACACCATACGCTGGTGTGGGCCCACATCATACGTAAAGTCCCATCACCTTCGGAAAACCTCACTCCCCTTCTTCCTCACTCGCACTGCACGTCGCTAGACACACCTCCTCATTCGCAACTCCGCCTGAATCCTTGAGCTCGACGCTCCTCGCAGTCGACTGTCGCCGGCTGCGGTCGCCGACAAACGCCACCGTCGTTTGCTTCTGCCCCTCGCCGTCTCCTATCGGCACCGACTGTTGCTCGTGAGCAACGCCCCTCGCAGTTAACCTATGCTGAAGTACTTTCAAAGAGATGCTGATAAGCTTCAGCATAGGTTGTTTGAAGCATAAAGTAGTTGTGCATGGATGGTTATTCTTTTTTGACACCCACTTGGAAGCTACGCTTTATCTGAACTGATGGGTAAGATGGCATTTTTATTCTCTGGACCTGCAAAGGTAGCACCTGGCATCTCTTTACCTAAGATATCGTTTATGTTGATGAAATGATTTAGTTATACTAAGCAGTATCTGTACCATGGATGTAAGAAATTTATTCTTTCTTGCTATCTTGTACTTCCTCTTACTGCCGCAAAGCCAAGTTTGCAGTTTACATCCCCTGAAAGCAATGTCAGAGAACATAATAGGTTGTGCCAAAAATGGGATAGTTGAATGCTCTAATTTGAGAATGGTCCCCTTTCAAAATTTATTTTATTTGAGATTGGTCAATGTGACTGGAATGGTCATATCATAGCCTGATGCCTCGTGAAAGTGGGTAGATAGAGCACGGGACATACATGTACAGGACACTGACTCAATGCTCTAGTGATTATCATATATGTAAAATGAAGATTGGTTTAGACTGAAAAATAAGTTACCTTGTGTGAAATTAAGGCATACACACCTACGAGTGTTCTTTTATAGGCTCCTAGCAGCATTTTCACTTGTGCGTATCACTTGGATTCTTACATAAGGTATTTCTTCTCTCTGAGGCCACCCCATCCATGGGAAATGCTAAAGCAATCTCACCAAGCAACTCACTCCGTTTTTGCACCCTGCACGCCATTATATATTTGATGAAGAACAGGATTGGAACAAGTGACAAGGAAATCAAGAACAGCTCAAGACCATGGAGGCACCAAGAAATCACGGTGCGCCATGCTTGCTCCTTATTCTGTTGGTGCTAGCTGCCCAGTGGTGCAGCGTCTCGACGGCGAGCTGCAGCTTCACCATATCCAACTACTGCACCCACACCATCTGGCCGGGGACGATGGCCGGCGCGGGCACGCCGCAGCTGCCCACGACGGGGTTCAGGCTAGACCCGGGGCAGACAGTCCGGATCCCGGCGCCGGCCGGTTGGTCCGGCCGGATATGGGCGCGCACGGGGTGCAACTTCAGCACCGACGGCTCTGGCGCGGCCGCCGGTGCGGTCGCGTGCCAGACCGGTGACTGCGGTGGTGGACACATGGAGTGCGGCGGCACGGGCGGGAAGCCTGTCGGGAATAAGTCGTGACGGAGCACAGTGCGATCGGCGTCGGTGCGCCAGGTCGGGTTCGTGGCGGTGCGACCGGCGTCGGTGCGCCTGGTCGGGTCCGCGAGCTGGGTCACGATCATGTATGTGCGTACGTGTGTAGCGTGGACGAACTACATGTTAGTAGCGGCCGTTGGAGTCTGTTAGAGGCAGCCGCGTCGTGCGCGTGGATGGAGCTGCATGGAGTTTGTTAATGGGTTAGTTAGTGCCCGGGTGTGATGCGTGCATGATGCATGGGTTAGTGGCCGTGTGGTGGCCGGGTCATGCGTGCGTGCGTGTAGTGTGTGTGCACAAGCCTGGTATAAAAGCACTCCCATGTACTGATGTAAAGATCGCTCCGGTATGTGCCGAGCTAGCAGTTCGAGCTGCAGAAAATAGAAGAGGTTGTGTGTGCGGCCGAGGCGCCGTTCGTGCGGCGGGGCGTTTGTGCGCCGGAAAAATCCAGTGTGCTCTTTCTTCCCACCTTCGTCCGAGCGAGTGAGAGGAGATGCGCGGTGAGCTGGTTCGGGTTTGTTCCCAACATTTGGTATCATGAGCTTGGTTGTCTTGGGCATGGTTCGCCGTGCCGGAGGCGTGCCGGCGGTGGCGGCGCTCGTCGGTGGCTGTGCGGAGCTCCAGGCCGTGTGTCGGCCTATGGAGGTGCGCGGCGCTGCGGCGGTCATGGCGGACGCGGAGGCGGCGCGCGGTGAGTTCGCGCCGAGCCCGGCGGACATGGAGGCCGTGGCAGCGCGGCTGCGGTGCGCGGCGAGCGCATGGCGACGACGACGCTCGGCGAGTCCGGATGCGGTGGTGGCACACGGCTTCGACGTCGAGCGATGCGGGAACCACGGCGCGGGCGCGACGAGCACACGGCACGTCACAGCGGGCACGGAGGCGCGCGGTGGCATCAGGCGGAGGAGACGATGACGACGAGCCAGGGCTCCTGCCGGCAGGCCGCGCGGCGAGGTCACGGCTTAGGAGGTGATTGTCGGGAATAAGTCGTGACGGAGCACGGTGCGATCGGCGTCGGTGCGCCAGGTCGGGTCCGTGGCGGTGCGACCGGCGTCGGTGCGCCTGGTCGGGTCCGCGAGCTGGGTCACGATCATGTATGTGCGTACGTGTGTAGCGTGGACGAACTACATGTTAGTAGCGGCCGTTGGAGTCTGTTGGAGGCAGCCGCGTCGTGCGCGTGGCTGGAGCTGCATGGAGTTTGTTAGTGGGTTAGTTAGTGCCCGGGTGTGATGCGTGCATGCATGGGTTAGTGGCCGTGTGGTGGCCGGGTCATGCGTGCGTGCGTATAGTGTGTGTGTGCACAAGCCTGGTATAAAAGCACTCCCATGTACTGATGTAAAGATCGCTCCGGTATGTGCCGAGCCAGCAGTTCGAGCTGCAGAAAATAGAAGAGGATGTGTGTGCGGCCGAGGCGCCGTTCGTGCGGCGGGGCGTTTGTGCGCCGGAAAAATCCAGTGTGCTCCTTCTTCCCACCTTCGTCCGAGCGAGTGAGAGGAGATGAGCGGTGAGCTGGTTTGGGTTTGTTCCCAACATTTGGTATCATGAGCTTGGTTGTCTTGGGCGTGGTTCGCCGTGCCGGAGTCGTGCCGGCGGTGGCGGCGCTCGTCGGCGGCTGCGCGGAGCTCCAGGCCGTGTGTCGGCCTATGGAGGTGCGCGGCGCTGCGGCGGTCATGGCGGACGCGGAGGCGGCGCGCGGTGAGTTCGCGCCGAGCGCGGCGGACATGGAGGCCGTGGCAGCGCGGCTGCGGTGCGCGGCGAGCGCATGGCGACGACTACGCTCGGCGAGTCCGGATGCGGTGGTGGCACACGGCTTCGACGTCGAGCGATGCGGGAACCACGGCGCGAGCGCGACGAGCACACGGCACGTCACAGCGGGCACGGAGGCGCGCGGTGGCATCAGGCGGAGGAGACGATGACGACGAGCCAGGGCTCCTGCCGGCAGGCCGCGCGGCGAGGTCACGGCTTAGGAGGTGATTGTCGGGAATAAGTCGTGACGGAGCACGGTGCGATCGGCGTCGGTGCACCAGGTCGGGTCCGTGGCGGTGCGACCGGCGTCGGTGCGCCTGGTCGGGTCCGCGAGCTGGGTCACGATCATGTATGTGCGTACGTGTGTAGCGTGGACGAACTACATGTTAGTAGCGGCCGTTGGAGTCTGTTGGAGGCAGCCGCGTCGTGCGCGTGGCTGGAGCTGCATGGAGTTTGTTAGTGGGTTAGTTAGTGCCCGGGTGTGATGCGTGCATGCATGGGTTAGTGGCCGTGTGGTGGCCGGGTCATGCGTGCGTGCGTATAGTGTGTGTGTGCACAAGCCTGGTATAAAAGCACTCCCATGTACTGATGTAAAGATCGCTCCGGTATGTGCCGAGCCAGCAGTTCGAGCTGCAGAAAATAGAAGAGGATGTGTGTGCGGCCGAGGCGCCGTTCGTGCGGCGGGGCGTTTGTGCGCCGGAAAAATCCAGTGTGCTCCTTCTTCCCACCTTCGTCCGAGCGAGTCCACCTTCGTCCGAGCGAGCGAGAGGAGATGAGCGGTGAGCTGGTTCGGGTTTGTTCCCAACAAAGCCGCCAGCGACGCTCTTCGAGATCACGCTGGAGAAGGGAGCTCCCGCTGACCAGGACTTCTATGACGTGAGCCTCGTCGACGGGTACAACCTGCCCGTCGTCGCCGTCCCGCGGTCGCGGCAGGGCAGCTGCAATGCCACCGGCTGCGCCGCCGACCTCAACCTCTGTACGTGGCATGTGCATCATTATGAAGCAGCTATGCATCCATGGCCCTGTTTGGATACTCTAACCAAGGTTAGAGTTAGAGTTAGTTTCTAACTCTAGACTAACCCTGAACTAACTCTAACCAAGATGGTGTTTGGATCACAGGGTTAGATTGACAATAAATGCATTTTTTCTCACTTTCTAGCCGGATTTGGTGTGGCCGGCTATTGTGTGGCCTCTGTCCGCTCACAAATGTCATAAACAAATCATTTGTACAAACGAAGTATCCAAAACATGATAAATTTTATTTTGTCCATACAAATGAGACGTCCCACTTAAACATACAAGTCCTGAAGCAAGCTTGACAAAATAAAATTACATTCCATGAAACAGAGCATGAGCTAACTCATCACGGAACGCATTCATGTTGATATCTTCATCAAGAGGTTCGTCTTCTGGCCATGCGGATGCAGAAGAACTTGGCATGGGGTTATAATTTTCATCCGCATCACATGCATCAAATTCCCTATCCGCAATTCTGCTCTCTCGAATGAAATTATGAAGAGCCATACAAGCAACAATAATTCTAGCTGGTGCGCTGGTTACGGCGGCCGGGTGCAGCGGCGGCCGAGTTGGCGCGCTGCCGAACGCCTGCCCCCGTCGACGACCCGCCGAGGAACACGCCACCGTTTCCTCCTTCGTGACCGGCTGCCGCCGACGAGGAGCCACCGAAGTTCAGTTGCCGGGCCAAGGGTGGCGACGGATTCGCCCATCCGTCTCCTGCTCCGGCACGCGGTGGGCGATAGGGAGGGAGCCCGGAGCCCCTGACGCGCCCAGGGAGGAGCTCGTCGTCGTCGCTCTGGAGGAAAGCTCCGTAGAGCCCAAGCCCCGGGAAACCCTCCGACGCCGACGCTTGCGAGTTGAGGTCGAGACCGGCCTGGGTAGCGGGGCCGCTTGCCGGCTGCGAACCCCACACGTCGAAGCCGTCTCCGTCCATCGCAAGGTTGACGACTAGTTTGTTTAATATTAAAATTGTTAGCAAACTGAATTTGTCAATATAGTACAAAAGAAAGTGCAAATAAACTAAATGTACCACTATCAGTAGTCTGGTACAAAAGAAATTACAACTAAACTGAATTTATAAAGACTAAAAATGTGCAAGTTCCATCAGCTATATACTGTGACTGAATTTCCCTTGTAATATTTGCCTTCAAGAAAAGCATATGGAATTGGATTAACTGAATCTCCCTCTCGTAGTATTTCCCATGTAGCAAATGCATACAGCAAACCCATACGGGCAGCACCACCACCCGCCGCTCCACCACGACCCAAATCCTCCTCCACACCACCACCACCAGCAGCACCACCACCCGCCGCCGCCCCACCACCAGCAGCAGCAGCAAGGTGCATGAGCGAGCAGCAGCAGCACAACGCTAGAGGATGCATTAGCCATTAGCAAGAACCCTGCGGGAGGCATGCATGCATTCCTTCTTCCTCTCGCTCATTGCTCTCTCTCTCTCATGGATAAATAACAAGGGAAATACCTTGCGGCGCCGGCGGAGGACGAACGGGAGGGGTTGACAGGTGCGGCGGCCGGCGGAAGGGGCGACAGGTGCGGCGACCGGCGGAGGGGGCGACAGGTGCGGCGGCGGCGTAGGGATGGAGGCGGACGGAGGCGACGGGGGCGGTGGCCGGCGTCGGGATGGCGCGTACGGGGTCGGACGGGGCCGAACGGGGCGGCGGGAGCGGCCGGACGGGGGCGGGGCTAGGGGGCGGGGCGAATGGATCAGGCGACTGGGGCGGGCCGACAGGATCAGGTGCGGCTCCAGGCTGAAAAAAAAAGCTTTTTTGTGGGTCCCACCAAGACTAACTCTAATAAGCACCCCACCACCGGGTTGTTTTTTTTGCCAGGGTTAGAGCAACTAACTCCAATCTAACCCAGGCTGTTTGGATACTTTAGGGTTATTTCATCTTCAAATAGCTCAAACTAGCTCTAACTCTAGCATCCAAACAGGGCCCATGTTGTAGAAGTGTATGCTCTGACACGTAAACAATCATGTTGTTGCAGCATGTCCCAAGGAGCTGCAGGTGACCGGCGGCAATGGTGGCGGCCCAGTTGCATGCCAGAGCGCGTGCGAGGCGTTCACGCAGGACAAATACTGCTGCAGCGGCGCCTACGCGACGCCGGACACGTGCAGCCCGACGGCCTACTCGTCCATCTTCAAGTCGGCGTGCCCGCGGGCCTACAGCTACGCCTACGACGACGGCACCAGCCTCTTCACCTGCAACGCCGTCGACTACACCATCGCTTTCTGCCTCCCTCCAGCCGGGTAATCAATCACTTCGACATGAAATGTATTGCAATTTGCAACCAGTAGTAATTAACAGTGATGGCTGAAATGTGCTTCTGAATTTCCGACGAATCAAATTCACACGTGCCAAAGTTCAACAGATATGTACAACTGAAATTTCGTGCTTTGAAATACTGGAAATTTGATGGATAACCCATGGTTCACACAGGTTGAACATGCCTGCTGATGCCAACGGTGCTCCTCCTGCTGACAACAATGGGGCCGGAAGCACCTACGTGCCGCCGGCGACAGGCAACAGCGGTGCTGGAAGCGTCTACCAGCCACCCCCTACAGGTAACGATGGTGCTGGAAGTATTGCCTTCCAGCCACCTCCAACGGACAACAATGGCGTCGGAAGTGCCTACCAGACACCTCCGACTGGCAACAATGGCATCGGAAGCACCTACGAGACACCCTTGGCTAGCAGCAATGGCGTCGGGAGTGCCTTCCAGCCACCCCTGACGGGCTATGACAATGGCGTGAGAAGCGCCTACCAGCCGGGGATGACCCCGTCGTCGGCGGGCACGCGATACGGTCAGCTATGGTTTCTGCTACCTGCAGCGCTCGTGTTCTTTAAATGATCATTCTCCGTGAAAGGCCAGCCAGTGTTTCATGTCGAGCCGGCCTCCGAGCTTTCGAATATGTGAGGGATTGGATGATCTTAGGCGTGGAAGAAAGAAGAGGCTCGAAGCAGAGATCTTGTAGGAGTTTCTGACAGATTGACAGTAGTTGCAACTTGAAACCCTCCTGTATTCAGTAACTAGATAATACTGGTGGTGCAAATTGGGGGAGATGTAAATATTGGCTTCTTTCATGTAGACCAACAATGAAATCTAGTACAAATTGTACACCCATTAATTCCCTTATTAATAAGGAATAGTATGTTCTGTTTTTACGATTCATGGATTTTGTTAAATTGTGATTCAAATTCTTCTACCGTGTTGGACTAGACGTAGTATAAACGGTGTGAGCGTTGCGTTGACGTCGACGTGTACGAGTACAACTCGTTTACTTTCCTCCAAGGACTCTTATATATTGTCCCGCATATATACCCCATGTAGTCGCACCTAAAGACGGCATGTCGTCTCGTGCTTGTAATACTCCTCCATCATAGTGATTGCGCCTTCGTGCGTCCGTGGTTTTCTTCCACAAGGGTTTTCACGTAAAAATCTGTGTCTCTCATGTCTCGTTTAATCTCGTTTTATCTAACAAGTGGTACCAGAGCCAAGTTTCAGATACGAGATTGAGACGATAGATTAGGGTTGGCGTCCTGTGCGCCGCCGACGCGACTGGCGATCCGTCGAATCACAAAGTTCTGCCGAGACTGCAGGATCTGACTGCTCCGTCGTCCGTGTCCGGATCAAGTTCGGAGATTGAATTTTTCTCTGCGTCGAGATCGAGTTGAATTCCGCTGCACCTAGCAGCTGACGCGTTCTGGTGCGATTTATTCTGGCCGCTGCTGCTCCCAAGGACCATCAAGGCAACAGTGATCAGCTATTTTGTCGCCGCTGCTTCGCATCAATTGAGCCAACTAGTACTACTTCACGTCAAGGCTGATTTGACTACAGTACTACTTCACGTCAAGGCTGATTTGACTACAGTACTACTTCCACGTGAACTCATCTACTAGATCAGATTTTGTTCTTTCTCTCAAGTTGCTACGCGCACACGTGAGACTATCAGATTTAATCTACTCATGGCATCCATGAAGTACGACCTTCCGCTACTGAATCGTGACACAAGGTTTACCCTATGGCAAGTCAAGATGAGGACGTTGTTGGCACAAGCCGATTATGATGATGCATTTGATAGTTTTGGAAAGAACAGAATTCAGGACTGGACTGATGATGAGAAAAGAAGGGATCGTAAGGCATTGTCACAAATTCAACTCCATTTGCATAATAATATTTTGCAGGAAGTTTTGAGCGAAAAAACTGCCGCCGCTCTATGGTTAAAGCTGGAAGGGATTTGCATGACAAAAGATCTTACCAGCAAGATGCATCTGAAGCAAAAAATTATTCCTGCACATGTTACCCGAGGAAGGTAATGTTTTGAATCATATTTCAGAATTTAAAAAGATTATATCCGATCTAGCTGCAATGGATGTTAAGTATGAAGAGGAAGATACTGCTTTAATGTTACTTTGTTCACTGCCAAGTTCTTATACCAATTTTAGAGACACCATATTATACAGTCGTGATACTCTCACACTTAATGAAGTTTATGAACCTTTGAACTCTAAGGAGAAGATGAAATTAATGGTGCCTCATGATGGTTCAAGTTCATCCCAAGCCGAGGGATTATCCGTTCGTGGCAGGACAAAGGAGAAGAACTCACATAATGGAAACAGAGGCAAAAGTAAGAACGGCTACAGAGGCCGGTCGCAATCCAGAGACAAGAAACAGTATTGCAGATATTGCAAGAGAGACGGGCATGACATCTCAGAATGTTTCAAGTTGCAGAACAAGGAAAAGAGGTGAAAGAACATGTGCTGCCCCCATGTTTGGTTTTGGTAATTGATGACAATCTCTATGGACTAATGGTTGCCTTGAGTTATATTTGAAGGGTTTGTCCATAGGCTTTGCTTGTAGACCATTTGTTGGTCTCAAGGTGATTTGAAGAAGAATATGTGTTGACCAAGGTTATTCATGGAGTTATCCAAAGATTGGTCATGTAAGAGATGAGCCTATTGCAAGCATGTCTTGAAGAAGGAGATTGTGTGAACATTCATGTTTACCTTCAAGACATCATCCTAATGAAGAGAGTTGGAAAGATTCAAGGTTGATCAAGACTAAATATGAAGAGTGATTCGAGTTGATCAACACACAAAGCGTAGAAGATGTACCGAGTGGGATCAAGTGATCTCACGGTATGGTAAGCATTGTCCATTACGCTTTGTGTACTAACCCATGTTCTATGCAAGAGTTCTTTGTGGGGTTAGGTTTGTTTCCATGGGCGTGCATCAAAAGGAAGATATCACACAACCCATGGAGGATGACATCAAGTGGTGATCGTCATCAAGATTGCGGTGTGCAAGTTCAAGTGGAGCATCACGAAGAGATCACATGCTTGAAGCTTGCTGTCCATTGTGGTGACAATGGACTTGTGAAGATGTGCCGAAGAGTGGCTCACCCATAGTGGAGTATGGGGGAGCAATCAACTAGTCTTCATCAAGCCGGCGCAATCAAGAAAGGTGGTCCAACTTGAGGAGGTCAAGATCGTCATCATCCAGCTCAAGTGGACTATGCGCAAGGCAAAGGTTTGCCCTTGATAGGTTTTCTATTTTACCGGTCTCATGGTAGTAGTTGGGAGACCGGGTTATAGGATCGATAGCCGTACTATCAAGGGGGGCTCTCAAGTGAGTAGCTTTATCATATCTTCGTAGAGAGCTCAAACCATTGCATCCTTGCATCATATTTCTTGGTTTGTGTTTGGTGTTTCTCTTTGTGAGTCTTTGAGCTTTTGGTCATCTTCATGACAAGCTCGAGGTCATCGAAAACGGAGTTCATATATGCATCTTCTATGATGTTTTCGATGTTGGAGTTTATGCCGGTTCTTCATTCATAGAGGTTTCTCATCTCTATATCATTGGTATTTTCTCTACTGCCACTTCTTAATATAACCAGTCGCTGTTGGATAGTATTTGTCGTCCTCTATCCAACAAGCTTGAGTTTGCTCAATTCGGAGCTCATTTGCAGAAGTTATGGCAGTTCAGGGTTTATTGTTTGTCTGGGCAGTTTACCTGTCACCAAAGCGGTAGTACCGCTCGGGACCACGGTAGTACCGCTTGACACGGTACTACCGCCCCTACTACCGTTGCACTACCGTGATTTCTACTGGCATTCTTTTTCGTTTAGCGGTAGTAAAGCGGTAGTGGAGCGGTAGTACCGCTTGACACGGTACTACCGCCCCTACTACCGTTGCACTACCGTGATTTCTTCTGGTATCATTTTTTCGCTAAGCGGTAGTTGAGCGGTAGTAGAGCGGTAGTACCGCTTGGTGCGGCACTACCGCCCCCTACTACCGTGCCACTGCCGTGCTTTGTTCTGTTGCCCAGTTTTCCTAAGCGGTAGTACCGCTTGGTCGGAACGGTAGTACCGCTTAGTGCGGCACTACCGCTCCAGTTCCTTGTTGATTGCCTGCTGTTTTTGAATTACTACCGCACGAGCGGTAGTACCGCTCGCAAGAGCGGTAGTACCGCTTGTGCGCGTCCTGCACGGGTAACGGTTGGATTTGGGGTGGCCCTATAAAAGGGGTCTTCTTCCCCAACGGTTTTCTTATCCTTTGAGCTCATTTCTCCCCCCATTGTTGACCTTCTTGAGCTTGCCTAACTCTCAATCCCTCCAATGATTCTTGCTAGTTCTTGAGGGAATAGAGAGAGGAGATCTAGATCCACATTTCCACCAATCACTTTCTCCTCTAAGTGAGGGGAACCCCTTGGATCTAGATCTTGGAGTTCTTGGTGTTCTCCTTGTTCTTCCTCTCATATTCATCCATAGCTTTTGTTGCTTTGGTGGGATTTGGGAGTGAGGGACTTGTCCACTTCGTGTGTTCTTGCCATTGCATTAGTTGCATCGGTTTGAGTTCTCCACGGTGATACGTGGAAGTTGTGAAGTTGAGTAGCTTATTACTCTTGGGTGTTTGAGCACCCTTGAGCTTGTTCCTCTTGGGTGCCTTGGCGCCCTAGACGGCTTGGTGGTGCCTCGGAGCCACATTCCATTGTGGTGAAGCTCCGGGCAAGCGTCGGGGTCTCCAATTAGGTTGTGGAGATCACCCCGAGCAATTTGACGGGTACCGGTGACCGCCCCCAAGGGTTGCCAAAGTGTACGGGTTCGGTGACCGCCCTCAAGGGTTGCCATTTGTACGGGTTCGGTGACCGCCCTCAAGGGTCCCTTAGTGGAATCACGGCACCTTGCATTGTGCGAGGGCGTGAGGAGAATACGGTGGCCCTAGTGGCATTGTTGGGGAGCATTGTGCCTCCACACCGCTCCAAACGGAGATTAGCATCCGCAAGGGTGTGAACTTCGGGATACATCGTCGTCTCCGCGTGCCTCGGTTATCTCTTACCCGAGCCCTTTACTTATGCACTTTACTTTGTGATAGCCATATTGTTTCTTGTTATATATCTTGCTATCACTTAGTTGTTTATCTTGCTTAGCATAAGTTGTTGGTGCACATAGGTGAGCCTAGTCAATTTAGGTTTTGTGCTTGTCAAATTAACCGCTAGGTTTATTCCGCATTTGTTCAAGCCTAAACCGTAATTATTTTAAAGCGCCTATTCACCCCCCCCCCCTCTAGGCGACATCCACGATCTTTCAATTGGTATCAGAGCCTCGTCTCTCCTTATTAGGCTTTACCGCCTAGAGAGTAAAGATGTCGACTAGGGGATTAGGATTCTCTGACACTCTTAGTTTCAATGGCACAAATTTTGATGTTTGGGTAATTCGCATGCTTAATCTCTTTAGGGTCATGGACCCAAATTTAGAGCGAATTGTAGATATGGGTTTTTCTCCTCCAAAGGATTCTCAAAACTTATCTTTAGAGGATGAGAAAAACTCTTATCTCAATGCTCAAGCTTCTAATGTGCTTTTTGATGCTTTGAGCAATGTAGTTATATTTCAACTCATGCCGTTTCGGGATGCTCATGAGTTGTGGACAAAGCTTCAAGATAAATATGGTGTGTCCAAGATTTGTAGGGATGATTGTTCTCCCTCCACCTCCGGCCGTGTTGTCTTCTCAACTTCTTCTACTTCACCTACATGTGGTTTGCCACAAGGTAATGTTATGGTGAGTAGTGGTGTTTATTGCAATGATGATAGTGGACTTATTGTTGATGATTCTTCATCACTATCTTATTGCAATGCTTCATCTTTGGACTTCAACACTTCGAGCACTCTAAATGCTTCACATGCTTGTGTTGATAGTCCTTGCATATCATGTAGAAATTGCTTGTCTAAATCTCATGATGATATGCTTTCTATGTCTTGTTGCCATGATAAAAATGTATCTATTTCCTCTAGTTGTTGTGCTAACAATGTAGAGGAAACCCAACACTTCATGGAACAAGATGTGGTCTTGAATGGTGCCTCAAGGGATCCTACATCATCATCTATTGCTTTTTGCCTTATGGCTAAGGCTTCAAAGGTATCTCCTCCTTTGAACCCCAATATATCTCTTGATGATGATGTTGATGCTAATGATGATGAGGATAATGATGAAGAGAATGATAATGTTGCATCCTTAAATATTAAGGGTGAAATGATTTTTAAAGCTCTTCGTAAGAATAAACTTGCTTGTTCCAACTTCATGGAAATCATGACTATTGCCGTTGAGGGCAAGAAATATATTGAGGAGTTGGAATCTCATCTCGATGAGCATGAGGCCACCATTGAGAAAATGGAAGGTCATGAGCGTGATTACGCTAATGAGATTGCGGAGCTATCTCAAGCTCTTGAACTTGAACAAACCACCAAGGAATCTCTTGAGGAGACCTTTGCTCTAGAATTATCTAGATTAAAGGAATCCCATGATAGAGCTCTCGAGGTGGCTAATGATTTTAGAACTAAAAATGATAAGCTTGAATTTGCACATGCTAAACTCCTTGAGGACTTTGAGCACCTCGAAAATGGCTCAAGGGTCGTTAAGAGTTCGCTCATTGAACTCACCGAGTCTCATGCTCAACTTCAAGCTTCATATGCTAAAGAGCTTGCCAAATTGTCTTCTCCTCTTATTGTTAATGATGATGCTTGTGCTACTAACTCTATTTCTTGTGAAGCATCCATTTTGAAGGAGAATGTTGAGCTAAAGGCTCAACTTGAGATGCTATCTAGCAATTATGGGAAATTGGAAGAAAGTCATGAAAAGCTCTCGAGCTCTCATGGTGATCTTCTAGTATCCCATGATGTGCTAAAGATAGCTCATGAGGCTTGTACTACTAAGGTAACATCTAGTGAGCCTCATGTGGACATTAGCACTACATCTAGTAGAAATGCTTTATTGACATGTGCTAGTCCTCGTAATTCATCTATGCATAACATTGGTACATCTTGTGATGAATTACTTTTCTTGCCTTGTTGCTCTAACAATGATGCTTATACTTCCTCTAGTACTTGTGTTGAAACTAACCATGTAGAGGAAATCAAAGAGCTCAAGGCCCAAGTCACTTCTTTGAAGAAAGACTTGGAAAAGAGTCATGAAGGGAAGTCCACACTCAAGAATATTTTGAGTGTGCAAAAATCCCCCAATGACAAAGGTGGACTTGGATTCAACTCCAATAAGAAGAAGAAGTCCAAGATCAACAAGAAGAAGGGCCAAGAACAAGTCAAGAATTCGGCCAAGATTGTTTGCTTCAAGTGCAAGATAGAAGGGCACCATGTTAGATCTTGCCCATTGAAGAAGAAGCCCCATAGTGACAAGCAACAAGGGAAGCGGCCACAAGTTCAATCTCATGCTCAACCTCAAGTTGAAGAAAGGCCTCTTCCCAAGAAGACCCAAGTCAACGCTCCTCAAGTTGAGAAATCAATTGAGAAGAAAGTAAAGGGTAGATGTTGCTACTTATGTCGTGAGAAGGGTCACCTTGCTTCTTCATGCACTAACGGTAACTTATCCAACCCAATCATTATTGATGATATCTATTCTCTTGGGAAGGATAAACTTGGCAATGTGTTTGCCAAATGTATTGGTACTCAAAGTGGTGTCAAGAAAAGAACCATTTGGGTAGCCAAGCCTATTGTGACTAACCTCTTAGGACCCAACTTGGTTGGGGACCAACAAACTCAAACTTGATCAATAGGTGTGGTTGGAGGGCATTGGAGACTTGGCTATATTATGAAGAATTAAGGGGACTTCATCATTCATATTGTCTCAAGCCAAGTCATTGGATTATCAAGTTTCTATCTTATATCCAATGTGCCTCCTTGCGGTAACTTGTACTTAAATTATTTAAATTGAAAGTTACATGCCCCTTTGCATGTTTGTGGTTTTGTACCTTGCATGTGTTTGTATATGGTGTGCCTTCGGCTTGCTTATCTTGAGTAATCAAGTATGGGATGTTGGTTTGCACATCATGTACGTGTGAGTGTTGTGTTGAGCCTTGTTTGCTTCTTGTTCATATCTTAGTTGGCTCTTGTGAGAGATTAATGGAACAACCCATTTTGGGGGAGTGATGTGCTTCGTGCACTTCACGAACCTACAAATGTGTGTACATGAAGAATACCACCTAGTATTGATATTGCAAGATTATCTAGTCTCTATGTGGTATGTCTTCTCATGAGAAATTCAAATTCTAAATAGTCCATTAATTATCTCGTGTTGTATCCTCTTATTGCCTCTTGTTTGGTTGTCCTTGGTATCACATTATGGGGGAGTAATATGCTTTGTGTATATTACAAGCCTAGAAAATGTGTACATTTGAGGTATTGCCACGTAGAGTTGATAGTATAGATTATCTTGTTCCTATGTGGCATGGTTGCTCAAACAAGTTCCAATTTGCTTAAATGCTTTTATTGCTCATCTTTGGATCTTGTTTGTAAGAGATTTTCTTGGTATGGTTTTCCTCCAATATGTACTTTTATATCTTATTTGGGAACCGGTTGCTTCAAGTTATTCTAATCATTGCTTGCATGATTGGTTGCCTACTTGAAGCTATCAAGAATATCTATCTAAGCATTGTGCTTAATTCTTATCTTTTGTCATATGCTTGTGTTGTTTGTTGTGAAGATGATCTTGGATACCTGTGCAATCTACCTCCGGGAATTAATTCCAAATACTTCTTGTCTCTTGACAATTGGTATTCTTGTATGTGGTAGAAATTGTTGATCATCTTTACATTGGCTTTTGTTTTTAGTTGTCTTATTGCTTGCCAAGGAATGTGTCAACTCCCATTGTCTTCCATACCACTTGTGGATCTTGTTCTTTTCTTGATCTTGTCTAGTGTTTTTCTAGATTTAGTGAAAGTGGTGATCCCATCTTGTGCATTTTGTATTCAAATGCAAATTCTCTATAATGCGCAACGCTTGGGGGAGCTATCCTATTTTCTTTAGAACACTCATCTTGTGATCCTTATCAAGTGTGTGTTGGTGGAAGGCATACCGTTTCTTTTTGGTACTTTGTGCCATCATGAAACTTTGTAGAGGGATTGGTTTGTTTGGAACCATCCTCTCTCTTGGGAGTTCGATATCTTTTTATTGTTGTGTTTCTTTGGTATCTCATTCCTTGATGTATCTTTTATTTGGTATCCTTCAAGTGATTATTTCTTCATTTGGTATCTTATTTTCACTTGGTATATTTTCCAATTGGTATCTTATCGATCATGTGTTGTTTTGGTTTGGTTTCAATTGGCATCTCTTCTCATGTGTTGTTGAGTGTTGAAATCAACCATGTGTTGATTTCAATTTGTCTTGAATCATGTGTTGATTTGGTTCTTTGATATAATTTGGACAACCTTATGTTGCGTCACTCTTTCGTGTGCCTTCTTGGTTTACTTGGTGTTTTGTCCAAATTGTATCTCCCTTTGGTTCTTGGAAGTCTTAAGCATGCATATTTACTTTATGTATTTCCTTTGGCATGTTTTCTTTCTTTGACCCAATATATAGGGGAAACTCCACCATGTCTCTAATTGGATAAGATGTGCATGAAATTCAATTTCATATCCATATGCACATATTTATGTGGAGTTTGTCCTATGTGTTGTTGGTTCACTAACTCTTTGGTCCCAATGAGTTTGGGTACCATTTTGTTTGTGATGTTGTTCTAGGAACAAGTGGAGATGCATTGGATGCTCGGCTCACTCACAAGGAAGGTGTTGTCACCATGTGCTTATTGGAGTCAAGCTAGGATGATCAACGAACTACTTTCTACTACCTTCAATTGGTACCTACTACATCCGTCCAAAGCTGTCCCGGTAACAAGTATCAACTTCATGCATACTTTTCTTGCATTCAACCTTGTGTAGGTTGCATCATGGCATGATGTTCTTGATTCGTTCTCGTGATACTTGCTTCGTTTCTCACAATTGGTATCAGATACTTGTTTCCTTTCTCAAAGCATCCCAACAATGAACTCTTGTTGCGAGTTGTGATGTCTTTGATGTTCGTGTAGTTGGAGTTCATTGATATACAATAAGACAATATTAAGCCATGTGCTATGCTTTCAAGCAAAGATCTTATTGGTATATTTATGACTTCCTTTTGGATATCGTGTTCCTTCGTGTTGTAACTATTTCGTGTGTATATCCTTCTTTGTGGATTGATATCATCATGATTTTCATCTACCTAGAACTTTATACACTTGAGAGAAATTACATCTCTAGATGATATCCTTTCTTTCACGACCACCTTGTCTTTCTCGTTTTATTTCTTTGGTGGCTCCGTGAAATCGTTTTTCTTGAGTACGGATCTTATATCATTGCATTTTGTTGCACTCTTGTGTGGTGAAGATTGTTTTCCTCTTGCTTGTCTTGATGAGGCTTTCGCCATGTCTTTTGGTATCAACAATTGGTATCAACAATTGGTATCCCTCCTCTTGATGAAACTATCATTCCTTATCTTCACCATGGGTTGTCACAAGCTTTGTAGTTAATTCGCCTTTTTTTTTGTGAGCTTGTGAACCCATTTGCTTGTTGTGTGTGGGAAGGATGTGTCTTGCACCTTGTATCTCATTTATTCAAGACTATGTTGATGCTTAATGCTCATTCTTATATTAGTCTTCTCAAGTGCTTTGCCATGACTCACACACATCGTTTTGGTTGAGCCTATTCCTAAGTTGCCTCTCTTTCATGTTGCTCAACCATGTGTTAGTTGCAAGTGCTAGGCTTAGTTTCCTATATGCACACTTGCACTTGTTGTGAGTTTCTATTGATTTTGGGGGAGTGATGATTCCATGTTTGTGCACTTTGTATTTTAATGCAAAAATTCTAATTTGTGCATGAACCTTGGGGAGCTCCCCTATGTCTTTAGAACACTCCTTTGCTCTTATCATAATATATGTTGTTCGTGTGGCTCGTCGGATCATTTGATTGATTGGTCCAATTGGTATCTTTCAATTGGTTTCTATCAATTGGTATCGGATTATTTGATTGATTGGTCCTTTTGGTATCATTAGATTGCTTGCTTCTCTCTTGGTATGTCTTTGTGACATATCTTTCTTTTTGCAATCTTTGGACCCTCAATATAGTTTGTCTTCCTCCAACTACTCATCATTGGATATGTGTATTGTATTTCACTCATATTTTGAGAAATACACACTTTATGGAGGAACACACATTATGTTGGCCTTCTAAGTTTTTCGCCCATTTGCAAATGGGGGAGAAGTTTAGAGGATTTTGGTCTTATGCTTTGGTCCTTCGGATCTTTTGATTGCTTGCTTCTCTCTTGATATGTCTTTGTGTCATGTCTTTCCTTTTGCAATCTTTGGATCCTCGATATAGTTTGTTTTCCTCCAGCTACTCATCATTGGATATGTGTATTGTATTTCACTCATATTTTGAGAAATACACACCTTATGGAGGAACGCATATTATATTGGCTTTCTAAGCTTTTCGCCCATTTTGGCAATCGATGCCAATGGGGGAGAAGTTCAAGAGAGTTCTGTGGAGAAATTAAGAGAGCTATTTCTTCATGCTTGCTTTGGTTTTGTTCCCAAGCATTTGCATCACATGCTCTTGCATTATTAGTTGTTGCTTTTCATGGTGATGCTTAATTCCTTATATAAACTCTCTTGAAAGTGATTGTCATCAATTACCAAAATGGGGGAGATTGAAAGAACATGTGCTGCCCCCATGTTTGGTTTTGGTAATTGATGACAATCTCTATGGACTAATGGTTGCCTTGAGTTATATTTGAAGGGTTTGTCCATAGGCTTTGCTTGTAGACCATTTGTTGGTCTCAAGGTGATTTGAAGAAGAATATGTGTTGACCAAGGTTATTCATGGAGTTATCCAAAGATTGGTCATGTAAGAGATGAGCCTATTGCAAGCATGTCTTGAAGAAGGAGATTGTGTGAACATTCATGTTTACCTTCAAGACATCATCCTAATGAAGAGAGTTGGAAAGATTCAAGGTTGATCAAGACTAAATATGAAGAGTGATTCGAGTTGATCAACACACAAAGCGTAGAAGATGTACCGAGTGGGATCAAGTGATCTCACGGTATGGTAAGCATTGTCCATTACGCTTTGTGTACTAACCCATGTTCTATGCAAGAGTTCTTTGTGGGGTTAGGTTTGTTTCCATGGGCGTGCATCAAAAGGAAGATATCACACAACCCATGGAGGATGACATCAAGTGGTGATCGTCATCAAGATTGCGGTGTGCAAGTTCAAGTGGAGCATCACGAAGAGATCACATGCTTGAAGCTTGCTGTCCATTGTGGTGACAATGGACTTGTGAAGATGTGCCGAAGAGTGGCTCACCCATAGTGGAGTATGGGGGAGCAATCAACTAGTCTTCATCAAGCCGGCGCAATCAAGAAAGGTGGTCCAACTTGAGGAGGTCAAGATCGTCATCATCCAGCTCAAGTGGACTATGCGCAAGGCAAAGGTTTGCCCTTGATAGGTTTTCTATTTTACCGGTCTCATGGTAGTAGTTGGGAGACCGGGTTATAGGATCGATAGCCGTACTATCAAGGGGGGCTCTCAAGTGAGTAGCTTTATCATATCTTCGTAGAGAGCTCAAACCATTGCATCCTTGCATCATATTTCTTGGTTTGTGTTTGGTGTTTCTCTTTGTGAGTCTTTGAGCTTTTGGTCATCTTCATGACAAGCTCGAGGTCATCGAAAACGGAGTTCATATATGCATCTTCTATGATGTTTTCGATGTTGGAGTTTATGCCGGTTCTTCATTCATAGAGGTTTCTCATCTCTATATCATTGGTATTTTCTCTACTGCCACTTCTTAATATAACCAGTCGCTGTTGGATAGTATTTGTCGTCCTCTATCCAACAAGCTTGAGTTTGCTCAATTCGGAGCTCATTTGCAGAAGTTATGGCAGTTCAGGGTTTATTGTTTGTCTGGGCAGTTTACCTGTCACCAAAGCGGTAGTACCGCTCGGGACCACGGTAGTACCGCTTGACACGGTACTACCGCCCCTACTACCGTTGCACTACCGTGATTTCTACTGGCATTCTTTTTCGTTTAGCGGTAGTAAAGCGGTAGTGGAGCGGTAGTACCGCTTGACACGGTACTACCGCCCCTACTACCGTTGCACTACCGTGATTTCTTCTGGTATCATTTTTTCGCTAAGCGGTAGTTGAGCGGTAGTAGAGCGGTAGTACCGCTTGGTGCGGCACTACCGCCCCCTACTACCGTGCCACTGCCGTGCTTTGTTCTGTTGCCCAGTTTTCCTAAGCGGTAGTACCGCTTGGTCGGAACGGTAGTACCGCTTAGTGCGGCACTACCGCTCCAGTTCCTTGTTGATTGCCTGCTGTTTTTGAATTACTACCGCACGAGCGGTAGTACCGCTCGCAAGAGCGGTAGTACCGCTTGTGCGCGTCCTGCACGGGTAACGGTTGGATTTGGGGTGGCCCTATAAAAGGGGTCTTCTTCCCCAACGGTTTTCTTATCCTTTGAGCTCATTTCTCCCCCCATTGTTGACCTTCTTGAGCTTGCCTAACTCTCAATCCCTCCAATGATTCTTGCTAGTTCTTGAGGGAATAGAGAGAGGAGATCTAGATCCACATTTCCACCAATCATTTTCTCCTCTAAGTGAGGGGAACCCCTTGGATCTAGATCTTGGAGTTCTTGGTGTTCTCCTTGTTCTTCCTCTCATATTCATCCATAGCTTTTGTTGCTTTGGTGGGATTTGGGAGTGAGGGACTTGTCCACTTCGTGTGTTCTTGCCATTGCATTAGTTGCATCGGTTTGAGTTCTCCACGGTGATACGTGGAAGTTGTGAAGTTGAGTAGCTTATTACTCTTGGGTGTTTGAGCACCCTTGAGCTTGTTCCTCTTGGGTGCCTTGGCGCCCTAGACGGCTTGGTGGTGCCTCGGAGCCACATTCCATTGTGGTGAAGCTCCGGGCAAGCGTCGGGGTCTCCAATTAGGTTGTGGAGATCACCCCGAGCAATTTGACGGGTACCGGTGACCGCCCCCAAGGGTTGCCAAAGTGTACGGGTTCGGTGACCGCCCTCAAGGGTTGCCATTTGTACGGGTTCGGTGACCGCCCTCAAGGGTCCCTTAGTGGAATCACGGCACCTTGCATTGTGCGAGGGCGTGAGGAGAATACGGTGGCCCTAGTGGCATTGTTGGGGAGCATTGTGCCTCCACACCGCTCCAAACGGAGATTAGCATCCGCAAGGGTGTGAACTTCGGGATACATCGTCGTCTCCGCGTGCCTCGGTTATCTCTTACCCGAGCCCTTTACTTATGCACTTTACTTTGTGATAGCCATATTGTTTCTTGTTATATATCTTGCTATCACTTAGTTGTTTATCTTGCTTAGCATAAGTTGTTGGTGCACATAGGTGAGCCTAGTCAATTTAGGTTTTGTGCTTGTCAAATTAACCGCTAGGTTTATTCCGCATTTGTTCAAGCCTAAACCGTAATTATTTTAAAGCGCCTATTCACCCCCCCCCCCCCCCTCTAGGCGACATCCACGATCTTTCAAGAGGAATGGTACATATAAACCTAAAGGTAACAAACAAGCTGAAAATTCTGCTAATGTTGCTCGTGATGATAGTTCCGATGATGCTCTTGTTGTTATTGCTGGATGTGCTGAGACCAATGATGAGTGGGTACATACTGCATGTACTTTTCATATGTGCCCGCATAGAGATTGGTTTACTACTTTTGATTCCACTACTGCTGCTGGTTCCGTTTTGGGTTTTGATAATTCACCATGCAAGATTGAAGGCATAGGTTCCGTTCGAATCAAGATGTTTGATGGCACAATCAGAATTTGACAGATGTTCGGTATATTCCGAAGATGAAGAGAAATCTTATCTCTATGAGTGCCCTTGATGCAAAGGGGTACAAGTATTCAGGTGGAGATAGTGTTTTGAAAGTCACCAAAGGTTCCCTTATTGTGATGAAAGGTGATTTAAGTTCGACCAATGGTCATTATTACCTTTGAGGTTCTACCGTTTCAGGTAACGCTACTCCAGTTTATTCAAAGAATTCTGATTGTGATGCTGCTAACCTTTGGCATATGCGTCTTGGACATATGAGTGAACTTGGTTTGGCAGAGTTAAATAAGAGAGGTCTTCTTGATGGATATGAAACTGGAAAATTGAATTTTTGTGAGCATTGTATCTTCGGCAAGCACAAGAGGGCGAAGTTCAACACTTCGGTTCATACAACTGAAGGTATTCTTGATTATGTTCATTTTGATTTATGGGGACCATCTCGCAAAAAGTCACTAGGTGGTGCTAGTTACATGTTGACTATTATTGATGATTACTCGAGAAAAGTTTGGCCTTATTTCTTGAAGCATAAATATCAAGCATTCTCAGCTTTTAAGGAGTGGAAGATTGT
The DNA here is from genome assembly GCA_039707655.1 of Elymus sibiricus. NCBI lineage: Eukaryota > Viridiplantae > Streptophyta > Magnoliopsida > Poales > Poaceae > Elymus > Elymus sibiricus. Next base: position 204,773,117 of record CM077676.1, read on the forward strand.
GATTGAGAGGCAAACTGAAAAGAAGGTAAAAATACTTCGCACTGATAATGGTATGAAATTCTGTTCTAAGCAATTTGCAAATTATTGCAAGTCTGAAGGCATTGTCTGACATTACACCGTTCCTTATACTCCTTAACAAAACGGTGTTGCTGAGCGTATGAACAGGACCATTATTTTCAGAGCCCGTTGCATGTTGTCCAATGCAGGTTTGCATAGGCGTTTTTGGGCTGAGGCTGCTTCCACTACTTGTTATCTCATTAATCGTTCACCATCTATTGCTCTTAACAAGAAAACTCCAATTGAGGTATGGCCTGGTTCACCTGCTGATTATTCACAGTTGAGAGTTTTTGGTTGCACTGCTTATGCTCATGTTGATAATGGAAAGTTGGAGCCTAGGGCTGTTAAGTGCATTTTTCTTGGTTATAAGTCTGGTGTTAAAGGTTTTAAATTATGGAATCCTGAAACCCAGAAGGTTGTTATTAGCAGAAATGTTATCTTTAATGAATCTGCTATGTTACATGATGTTCCATCTACTAATGTTCCTGTCGAGAGTGAACAGCAGCCTACTGTTCAGCAGCCTACTGTTCAGGTGGAGCATGTTATGGATTCAGGTGATACATCTGATAAGGAAAATGTTGATGCAAATGATGAACCCGTCGTTGATGATGAACATGTCACTCCCACTCCAAATCAGCCTATTGTTCCACCCGGTTGGAATCTCGCACGTGACAGAGTTAGGCGGGGTATTGATAAACCTAAAAGGTTAATTGAAGAGTGCAATATGGTTTCTTTTGCTTTATCTGTTGCAGAAGAAATTGAAGATAATGCTGAGCCTTCTTCATATTCCGAGGCTATTATTTCTGGTGATAGTAATAAGTGGATGAATGCTATGCATGATGAGATGGAATCACTTGAAAAGAATAGCACTTGGGATTTAGTAAGATTACCTAGAGAGAAGAAACCTATTCGTTGCAAGTGGGTTTTCAAAAGAAAAAAAGGTGTTTCTCCTAATGATGAGACAAGATATAAAGCAAGGTTAGTTCATAAAGGTTATAGCCAGATTCCAGGTATTGACTATAATAAAGTCTTTTCTCCTGTTGTGAAGCATAGCTCTATTCGCACTTTACTCAGTATTGTTGCCATGAATGATTTTGAGCTTGAACAATTGGATGTTAAAACCGCATTCTTACATGGAGAATTAGAAGAGGATATTTATATGGAACAACCTGAAGGTTTTGTTATTCCTGGAAAAGAAAAGCTTGTCTGTAAGTTAAAGAAATCTCTTTATGGATTGAAGCAATCTCCTAGACAGTGGTACAAGAGTTTTGACACCTTTATGCTCTCTCAAGGTTTTAAAAGGTCTAATTATGATAGTTGTGTTTATTTGAAAACTGTTAATGGTTCAGCTATTTATTTGCTCATTTATGTTGATGATATGTTAATTGCTGCAAAGAGCATGTCAGAGATTAATGAACTAAAGAAGCAATTGAGTAATGAATTTGAAATGAAGGATTTGGGTGCAGCAAAGAAAATACTTGGCATGGAAATATCCAGAGATAGACCGTCTGGAAAAGTATATCTAAGTCAGAAGGGATATATTGATAAAGTTATTCGTCGTTTTAATATGCATAATGCCAAGCCGGTGAGTACTCCGTTAGCTGCACACTTCAAATTATCATCAGCTTTATGTCTAAGTCAGATGCCGATATTGAGTACATGTCTAGAGTTCCCTATTCGAGTGCAGTTGGTTCACTTATGTATGCCATGGTTTGTTCTCGTCCTGATTTATCATATGCATTGAGTGTTGTCAGTAGATACATGGCTAATCCTGGAAAAGAGCATTGGAGAGCAGTTCAGTGGATTTTCAGATACCTGCGAGGTACTTCTAATGCTTATTTACAGTTTGGGAAAACTAGAGATGGACTTGTTGGTTTTGTTGATTCTGATTTTGCTGGTGATTTGGATAAGAGAAGATCACTCACATGTTATGTTTTCACCATTGGTGGTTGTGCTGTGAGTTGGAGAGCAACTTTGCAGTCTATTGTGGCATGTTCCACTACCGATGCCGAGTATATGGCTATTTCTGAGGCATGCAAAGAAGCTATCTGGTTGAGAGATTTATACGCTGAGCTTTGTAGAGATTCAAAGAATCCAATGTATCATGAGAGAACGAAGCACATTGATGTCAGATTTCACTATATTCGAGATGTTATTGTTGAAGGCGATTTGAAGGTATGCAAGATAAGTACTCATGATAATCCTGCTGATATGATGACAAAGCCAGTTCCTACCAATAAGTTTGAGCTTTGCTCAGGCTTAGTTGGTATTTCTCACTAGTCCTATGGACTTTGACGCACAAGGTGTTTATGCTAATTTGGATGGAGTTATTTACTTTCTTCGACTACTGGAGGGAATTTGGCTCAAGGTGGAGATTGTTAAATTGTGATCCAAATTCTTCTACCGTGTTGGACTAGACGTAGTACAAACGGTGTGGCCGTTGCGTTGACGTCGACGCGTACGAGTACAACTCGTTTACTTGTCCTCCAAGAACTCTTATGTATTGCCCCTCATATATACCACATGTAGTCGCACCTAAAGACGGCATGTCGTCTCGTGCTTGTAATACTCCTCCATCATAGTGATTGCGCCTTCGTGCGTCCGTGGTTTTCTCCCGCAAGGGTTTCCACGTAAAAATCTGTGTCTCTCGTGTCTCGTTTATTCTCGTTTTATTTAACAGCTTTTAGGAACTTTAACACTGCCGGGTGATAAATCTTCTCCTTTTCTGTAGTGTTAAGATAGTTTGAATTGAGTAGCCCCATCTAATTCTCGAGAGAAAATTCTCCTCCCAAGAAATCTGAGGATCAAACAAACAAGAAAAGGAAGCAACTAAGGGCCGCTTGGTTGGGGCCTCCGGCTTTAGATGTTAGGCTTTGGTGCGAGGTCTGTTTGGTATTCGGCTTGGACAATCGGCACCCCTTCATCAAGTGCCTAGGAGTAGCGACAGATGTTGCCAAGATGGTGGCTTTAGACTTAGTGATGTATTATTTTGTAAAGTCTTTGTGAATAATTAATAAAATGGCTACATGCATCGCCTAGATGCAGAGGCCGGGGGGTCATCCTCCTTTTCAAAAACAAAAAAAACTAAGGGCCGCTTTGAATTTAAAATGTAAGAAATAGAAAATAATACATAACCGGAATGCAATGACATATGGATTACTACAGGACTCGAAGAACAAGAATTTTTGCAATGATGCCTACGGATGGATCAGTAGAAATAAACACAGGAATTTCAGAGAAATGGGAAGAGTAGAAAGAGACACAGACAAAATGTTTTGGACATCTCATATGAAAGAATGAATGAGATTTGAGCTCATGTTATATTTCCTATAGAATAGCGGTCACAGGATTGCTAGCCAAAAGATAAGGATATATCCTCTGAAGAACCAATGGAAATCCAACAATCCAAAGAAGAATATGTAAAAAAGAATGGTCAGCTTTATTATATAATTTAACATTGTTACATGTAATGTAGTGTCATGAAGAAGGTACAACGATAGGAGCTGGACGCACTGATTTCTCTAATGGCCAGCACTCCCAGTTCCCATCCTTGTCCTGGGACAATGAGAAGTGCTTGGGCATCCACACCTCTCCCTTCTCACTCCTCTCCTTTTCAAGGCTCCTAGCCATGCCCTCGACTTTCCGCTTCGCCTCGCTAGCCTTCTCCCAATCCTTTGCCAGGATAGCCTCGCTGACTTCGCTCCAGACGACCGCCGACTCGAAAGATGACAAGCCCTGCCAAATTATCACCATCATTCATGAGTACTACCCTGTGTGCTGGTTTGCAAATTTCAGCTATGCTGAACTGAACTGAAAGTGTACTAACATGTCATATCAGCAGTGATCACAACTACAGACAGTGTGAATTGTTTTATTTTTTGAATAAACAAGAAAATGCAATATATTTTCTTCTGAGTGACTAGAATTTTACCTCTTCGTCTTTAACCTCCGGTGTGATGAGGTTAGCGATGGCGAGGTTCGCGTCGTAGAGAACCGAGACCTCCCCACTCTCAACATCCTTGAGCGAGACAGTCCTATCCCAGTAGCCATCGATCTCGCAGACGGTGTCTTGCGGGCTCGATGAACGGAACACCTTGCCCTTAACGCACCTCCCGTCACCTCCCATTCCCATGAAGGAGTTGCTTCTGTGATAGCTCAATTCTGCCTCGAGACCGGAGTCCTTGCAGACGATCCTGACGGTGCCGGACCACTCGACGGAGGGCCCAGGAAGCAACCTTATGAGCAGGTTTGGACAGTCCATCTCGTATGTCTCGTTGAACTTTGGAAGCCTGACTTGCCTCTTGCCGTACACCGTTGCCTCTATGCTAGCACCTTCAGTGAAGCAAGTGAAAGGGGTACAGGAGTTTAGATAAGTTTGCATCCTTGCTTGAATAGCAACGTTGTGCTGAAGCTTGGAATTTGTTGATCTGGTGGCCTACCATGAAATTTCGGCACTGGGTGTTGGGACCAGACAAGCTCGACGTTTCCGCCGTCATCGGTCGCGTGAAGCGCGGAGACCGGGGGTTTATGAGACACCTGAAAATATTAATGTCATATGACCATTTTTTTCGAAAAGTAGTGTCATATGATCATTCATGTTGTTGAAAAAGATTATGTGTTTTTCAGAAAATGAGTAATTTTTGACAAGTTGGGTTGCCTGCTCAAGAAGGACATGGAGTGACCCTCTGGAGACATGGTGCGTCTCTCCGAGGACCGGGTTGTAGGGCGCGAAACCGAAGATGGGCGGCCTCGTCGTCGAGATGCTCCATGCGACGACCGCCGTGAACCGCTCGAGGCTGTCCTTGCCTTTGCCGCATCTGCTCAGGTAGTCGTCTCCGTCGCAGTAGACTATTTCCCCGTACAACTGGAGCTGCGATTTCGGCAGGTTGAACGTAGCAGGCAGCTGGAAATGATCAGGCTCGTCAGTCATTTCATCAGTGAAGTAGTGTGCTTAAAACCTTGCGTGAAATAGTAATGCGGCGACGGTGAACATGGATCTTTTTTTTTTTAGGGAAGCAGCAGGACTCTGCTCAGGGCCGGTCCTGAGATTTTGGGGGCCCGGGGCAAAACTAAAACTCGGGGCCCTTAATGTAGACTTCATAACAATATAAATGAATATACATATATATATGAAATAATTCGTACATATTCGCTTAAAAGTTTCTTCTAACGTTCCTCGATGCTCAATCACTTATGATTGGGTCGATGTCAATATAATCCAATAATTTCTTCTCGGTGCATAATGTTGCCAAACCATGTAACCTCTCTTGACTCACTGTTCCTTTCTATTGCTTAATTTCCTATCATAATGAGCATATGAAAAACATCGTCTTTCATCGTCTAGATGGTATTCCATTTGTTTGTCTCGTGTCATAGGCCCTTTCTCAACTAAGACATGCCTTATTTTATTATCAAGATTATCCCGACTTCTTGGATGGTAAATATCAGCAGTATAAACTGGTTGTTCATCAACACTAGCGGACTGTGCATGTGCATCGGATGAATTAGCTACATTCTAAGAGCCACAATATGGTGTCAACATTATTTTCTTGCTGATCAAATTCTGAATTCCCATTAGTTGGTTGGCCTTTCTCTATGCTAACTATCGCCAATTCATCGTTTGAGTTTATCGAAGTAGTAGATGTACCGGTAGTACTCTTAAACAATATATGAATATTTACGTGTTGTGATTGTACCAAATCATCCACAACTTTCTTCCTTTTTCCTTTTATCACTACTAGATGGATACTTTCTTTCGGATGACATGATAAGACACAATGCTGAAAATAAATATATATTTTCCATCAATTGACAATTCTTTAAGACTGCCGATGCGATGATTATTGGTCCAGGAGACTAGGAACCGCAATATGAGTATTAGACATACCTCGGATGGTCGAATCATTGATGGACTAGAGAGAAAAATTCGATTTTTAGGAGAAAAGGGAACAGGAGCTCCGCCGTGCGCGCAGTCGCGAAGAGACGAACCGTCGGCGGCCACTAGAAAATTGGGAATCGCTCCCTGAATACGCGCGTGATGGGTGATGGCAGGATCAATCAGTTCCTTTTATTTCGACGTGCACGTACTAACCTAGGAGCGAATGGGAAGGGATCAATCAGTACTTTTTTTTTCGATGTGCACGTACTAACCTAACAGGAAACTAATCCATCAATGGCTCCCTGCCTCGCTGTGTGCGTACGTTCCAGCGTCTTGTACTGCGCGAGACACTCAGGCCGCTGTCCAGCTCATAGATTGTTTTTTTATCACCGAAATATGTTAAGCCATAGCCTAACTGTATATCTGGGGAGGGGCCCCTCGATTTTGGGGGCCCGGGGCGGCCGCACCCCCTGCCCCCCCCTCAGGGCCGGCCCTGACTCTGCTGTGCTCGTATTTTTATTAATTTTCAAATAAATGATACAAAAGAGTAGTGTTCAACGAATAAAAGAATAAGATAACAAAACAACATGTGGCACATTTAAAGTGGAGAAATTCTTGTTACAAAATCACAAGAATTGTGGCAGGCGGCCACCCCACCCTCGTCCTCCTCCACCGCCACCGATTCCTACGGATAAAACGACGGATGCCGTGGTTTCGGCGGAGCCCGTGGTGGTTCCCGCGGCGGCTGTTGTGCCGCCTACGCCGGCCTTGTCGGGGGAGGCCATGGATGTTGTGCGAGCTCTAGCGGCGGTGAAGGCGCCAGCTGCCAAGCAAGGCGCGGCGAAAGGTCGGGATACTACTAAAGACAAAGCATCCGACAATTCCGATGGTGAAAGGGCTACGAAGTGGGCTCGTAAGAAAGAGAAAATGTTGTGCTACCGCTGCGGCGAGTCGGGACACTTTGTTGCTGAATGTACCACAGAGTTATGCGACACCTGTCTTAAACCGAAGCATGCAGGAGAGTGCCCCGTACTCCTGGGAGCTAAGCCGGTTGTCACGATATATGGTGTCTGCTGTCCCGAGCTGATGTTTTTCGAGTCACCATGTGTTGCTCCACCCGCACCCACGACGGAGAGTTCTAGAACGGGTGTGGTAAAAGTGACGAATGGAACTATGACTGAGGCACAAATCGTGCAGCAGCTGCGTGAGCTGGCACCAGGTAATTTTCAGTGGGAGCTTGTCAAACTTGAGGATCAGCTCTATAAGGTCGATTTCCCTACGCCGGAAGATCTGACCCGTCTCCTGAAGTTTGGCATGTGCAGAGTGCATAGTAGCAACTGTATTCTTGAGTTCGATGAGTGGAAACAGAAGGAGCCAAAGGGAACACCGTTATCACAGATTTGGGTACGTTTTTCGGGGGCTCCGCCTAAGCCTCTCAAGGATTGCTTGGTGACATGGAGTCTCGGTTCACTTATTGGCAAGACAGCGCAAGCTGATATGCCTTTTACTCGCGCGCATGGTGTGGCGTGTCTGCTTGTCAGTGTAGTAGATATTGCGTTCGTGCCGGACGTGGTAAGGTGGACTTATGTGGGCGTCATGTATGATTTGGATGTTGACATTGAAACACCTCCGATCTTCCAGGAGGTGGATGGTCAGAATGATGTTGACATGACTGAGGACGAAGGTGGCGCAGGGAACCGGGATAAGCGTTATGAACTCAGTAAGCGTGATGACACTATGAGGACTGGTGGACAGTCTTCTTCGACGACTGAGTCTGCCAAGGAGGCAGCACCATCGTCTACGCCGATGAATACGCTACGGTTCGGATCTTTTGTCGCATCATCGGCTCCCAGTCGACTTTGGGGCCACAGAGTGGAGCTGGATGACCCTTCGGAGCGTGAGTTGCCGCCGCTGCCGACGGAGGGACTCTTGGTGCCGAGCACAGATACGATACCGACGGACGGGGCCCCGAGAGAGGAGCTTCGGGTGGCCCCGGTCGTCGCGGCCGACGCTGGTGGGAGCCGCGGGCGCCGGGTGGTCCCGGCCGTCAGGGCCGAGGGGGTGGGGAGTTGCGGGCAAGAGGCCCCTCTCTCCCACTCTTTCTCTACGATCGTCGCGGCCGACGCTGATGGGAGCCGCGGGCGTCGGGTGGCCCCGGCCGTCGGGGCCGAGGGGGTAGGGAGTCGCGGGCAGGAGGCCCCACTCTCCCACTCTTTCTCACCGCTCTCTCCGGTGCGCCCACAGGCACCCTCTTCTCCGACACCTGGTGTGGAGCGCTCGACGCATCATCACGACGAGAGGACGGATGCACCGGTGGGGGGTTACCCACCGAAGGTCAGCCCCGCTTCTCCCACGATGGTCGAGGCGGCACCAGTTGGGCACATGGCAGGCGCCGATGTCCCGACTGGATGGACGACTGATGAGGTGATTGCTTTTGGAGGGATCATGGACCAGACATCCGGTGATAGATGCGTTAGTCACCGGATTCAGGCCCAACCGGATGCTGACGACCTGCAGTTGGGGCGTGCCATGCGGGCAGCCAAGCTTCGTGATATCGAAGCGACTACAGGTATGTCTGTCAATACGAGTTGTTCCATTTTGCATTTTTTTGAACATGACATAATTGATAATGCGGGCAACTTAGGGATATCTCTAGGGTCTAACGAGAAGGAAATAGCAAAATCAGTTAATGACTTGTTAGACTTAGAAGCTGAGAGAGCAATAGAGATGATCCGTAATATTGCAGCTGTGAAGCCTATGCATGATGCTGGAATTAATAACTTGGGGATTACGACACTAGAGAGTTTGTGTGATGATCTCATACCACCCTCGGAGCCCGAGGATGTGGTAGATGATACGGGTTCAGAGGTGTATGTGGCACCTTTGCCGTCGGATTGCACTGCACAGGCCTCCTCCGGTCATTTGGACGCGGAAGAGGTGCATGATAAACCAAAACGGTCCTGGAAGAGGAAGGTTTATCCTGCATCGGCGGTTCGTAGAAGTGCGAGAGTAAAATTCAAGAAGAAATTCCATGATGACAAATGAGAGGTTTTTTTTGGAATAGCAGAGGTCTAGCAGACTTGGCTAAAAAAAGGTTTCTTGCGGAGGCGTCACTTGAACATAAACTAGATTTTATTGCCCTACTAGAAACGGGCAGAGAAAATTTCACTTCGCAATTCCTTGGCACCTTATCAGGTGGTGTAGACTTTGATTGGCACTGTCTACCCCCAAGGGGACGATCCGGACGGATTTTACTTGGGGTCAAGTGTGAAACGTTAGAAGTGATGGGTGTTGTGCAAGGTGACTATGCCGTGAAATTTCGCGTTAGGTCGAAACTAGATGGTTTTAGATGGGCACTGGTGGCTGTGTATGGAGCAGCTCAACTAGAGTTCAAACCTGACTTCCTTGCTGATTTGGTGAGAATTTGTGGGGATGAAAGGTTACCGATACTAGTTGGTGGAGATTTTAATATTATTCGGAGGAGAGAAGAAAAGAATAATGACAACTTCGATGGAAGATGGTCATTCATGTTTAATACTATTATCGAAAGCTTTAATCTGAGGGGGATAGCCCTTACTGGTAGACAGTTCACGTGGGCGAACTCGTTGCCGAATCCAACATATGAGAAGTTGGACCGGGTGCTTACAAGTGTTGATTGGGAACAAAAATTCCCATTGGTAACGGTGCAGGCGTTACAAAGGGCTATTTCCGATCATACACCCCTGCTGGTCGATTCAGGGGAGGCCACACATCTAGGAAATAAGAACTCTTTCTCTTTTGAACTTAGCTGGTTCGAGAGAGAAGGATTTCTAGATCTAATTGCACGGGAATGGGCTAAGGATTGTGGTGGTCGATCGAATGTCGAAAGATGGCAGAATAAGATCAGCCACCTGCGACAATTTTTGCGGGGTTGGGCTAGGAACGAAAGCGGGATTTATAAACAGGAAAAGGAGAGACTGATTCGATTAATTGAAGCTTTCGACCTCAAAGCGGAGTCTACCCTGCTTCACGTAACTGAACAGGCCGCAAAATCTGAGGCAGAGCAGAAACTTCGTGATCTTCTTAGGGAAGAAGAAATGAAATGGGCTCTGAGGGCTAAGATACTTAAAGTCGTCCAAGGGGATGACAATACTCAGTTCTTCCACATGATTGCAAATGGCAAACATAGGAAGAAGAAAATCATCCAGCTAGAACAAGATGAAGGTACGGTAGTTGGACATGAGAACCTCAAGATGTACATCTCAAATTACTATAAACAACTCTTTGGGCCGCCTGAGGACAATTTTGTGTCGCTCGACGAGCTCGCAGTTGAGGATATTCCTCAGTTACAGACAGACGAGAATGAAATTCTGTCTGCACCATTTACTGAGAAGGAGGTGTTTGAGGCCATTTCACAAATGAAGTCGAATAAGGCACCTGGACCAGATGGGTTCCCAGCAGAATTCTACAAGAAATGCTGGCATATTATAAAAGGTGATCTTATGCCGATGTTCCATGATTTTTTTAACGGCCAACTGCAGCTCTTCCACCTCAACTTTGGAACTATTACGTTGTTACCAAAGAAGGAGGAGGCAGTGCGGATCGAGCAGTTCAGGCCCATTTGTCTCCTAAATGTGAGTTTCAAAATATTCACGAAAGTGGGCACGAATAGATTGACACGGATTGCTCATATGGTGGTACAACCGAGTCAAACAACTTTCATGCCGGGAAGACATATACTTGAAGGGGTTGTTGTCTTACACGAAACTCTACATGAAATTCACTCGAAGAAACTCGATGGGGTGATCTTCAAGGTGGATTTTGAGAAAGCGTACGATAAGGTCAAATGGCCCTTCCTCCAGCAAGCCATGCGTATCAAAGGGTTCAATGAAACCTGGAGGAACCAGGTAGACTCCTTCATTAAACAGGGTACCGTGGGGATTAAAGTTAATGATGACACGGGTCATTATTTTCAGACACATAAGGGTTTAAGACAGGGAGATCCGATGTCTCCTATTCTGTTCAACATAGTGGCAGATATGTTGGCAGTTCTTATCGGGAGGGCCAAGGAGAATGGCCAGGTAGGAGGACTCGTCCCTCATCTGGTTGATGGAGGGGTTTCTATCCTACAATACGCTGATGACACAATTATATTCATGGAACACGACCTAGCAAAAGCTAGAAATATGAAATTAGTGCTTTGCCTTTTTGAACAATTGTCGGGGTTGAAAATTAATTTTAACAAGAGCGAATTGTTCTGCTTTGGAAGGGCCAAAGAGGAGCAAGATGCATATAGACAATTGTTCGGATGTGAAATGGGGTCCTTGCCTTTTAGTTATCTTGGAATCCCAATTCATCATCGTAGACTGACGAATAAAGAATGGAAGTGTATTGAGGATCGATTTGAGAAAAAGCTAAGCTGCTGGAAGGGTAAGCTTTTGTCTTATGGAGGTCGGCTTGTGTTAATCAACTCAGTGTTGACTAGTATGCCGATGTTTCTGTTGTCTTTCTTTGAAGTACCCATAGGGGTGCGGAAAATGTTAGATTTTTATCGATCCCGATTTTTCTGGCAAAGCGATGACATTAAGACGAAATATAGATTGACCAAGTGGGATATCATTTGTAGACCCAAAGACCAAGGGGGACTTGGGATTGAGAACTTGGAGATCAAAAATAAATGCTTGCTGAGCAAATGGCTCTTTAGGTTGTCGACGGAAACTGACGGAATGTGGGCACAGATTCTTCGTAACAAATACTTACAAACTAAGACTCTGGCCCAGGTTACCGGAAGGCCTAATGACTCGCCGTTCTGGAAGGGGCTAATGCGAACGAAAGATACCATTTTCCGCAGAGCAAAGTTTGTTGTAGGAAATGGTACAACAACAAGATTCTAGAAAGATACATGGCTAGGGGAGAGGCCTTTAGCCTTGCAGTATCCCACTTTGTATAACATTGTACAGCGTAAGGAGGATTACGTGGCTACAGTATTACAATCGTCTCCATTACACATCCAGTTCAGGTGATCTCTGGTGGGAGAGCGTTGGAATTCCTAGTTGCATCTGGTGCGAAGGTTGATGGATGTTCAACTTTCGGACCAACCTGATGCGTTTCAATGGAAACTAACTAGGAACGGTGCGTTCACGGTGAGATCCATGTATCTGGATCTAATCAATTCTGGCCCAATCCTGAGATCGATCCATATTTGGAAGATTAAAGTTCCATTGAAAATCAAAATATTCATGTGGTTCGTTCACAAGGAAGTGATTCTCACTAAAGACAATTTACTTAAGCGAAGATGGGTAGGTAGTCCACGCTGTTGTTTTTGTGACAACGATGAAACGATTCAACACTTATTCATTGATTGCCCTATCGCTAAGTTGCTTTGGTGTCCAATTCATATAGCCTTCAACATAACCCCTCCAGCCAGCATTGACATGTTATTTGGGAGGTGGCTTGCTGGAGTGGAACCAGTTATTGCGAGACGTATTCGGATAGGAATATGTGCATTACTTTGGGTTATATGAAACTGCAGAAATGATATGATCTTTAACGGGCAAAACCTCATAAACTTTTTGCAGGTTATCTACAGGGCTACAGCTTGGATCCGTTCGTGGTCGTTACTAACTCATACGGACTCCAGGGAGCATTTGACTACTGGGTGCAACCGATGGAAGACGGTCGCACGGGTTATCTACAACCGGTTTGGATGGCGGTCCAATAATAGAATAGGTGTTTAGTCATCTAGCCTTTTTATGTCGCCGGTTGTGGCTTTATTTTTACCTTTTTTCATTTCTGCTCCTTTGGCGAGCTGTACCGAACTACAGACTTTGTTTGGATTTTAATAAGAAGGCCGCATGCATCGTTCTGATGCAGAGGCCGGGGGCGATCCTCCTTTTCAAAAAAAAAAAAACTTTCATGAATTAATCTGAGAGCTAACCGATCGATATAGGGCCCCTGGAAAAGGACTAACCAATTATTAGTAGGACTGATCTCCACATCACCAACCCGTAACAAGCTTATCTTGGGTCATAAAGGAATACATCAGTGCGGTCAAGTGACATGACTCAATCACTCCAATTCTTAAACCATCAGAGAAGCTTCCATGTTTAATCCTGTACAGTCCAAGCTTTGGGGCCCCATTTGGTTTGTTTCAAATTCGCGCGAATTCATTGAACTTGTTTTTGTTGCCTAGCTGAACCCCACCTACTCCAATCTCCCATAAACAAATCAACCCGCCCTGATTAAGTGATTATAGTACAGTACCCAGCCCCCTTAATTATGCCGGATTCAGGGTAGTACCTACTAGTGCTCCTAACCTGGGAGTAAGTAAAGTAGCAAGTGAATTCAAATTTGGCTCTCGAGATGGGAGTGTCACATGCATGGCTGATTTTGTAGGATCAATTCACGCATGAGAGTGAGCAGTAGTGGTGTTTTGTTTTTGCGGGCGGGAAGTAGTGGTGCTTGTGTTTTACCTGGAAGTGCGAGAGATCGGCGCCCGGCCTGACGTTCCCGAAGAGGCTGAGCACCCGCTGCACAAGGTTGGCCGGCTGGAGCTCTGCCGCGAGGCCCCCTTCCAGCGACAGCGGCGCAGTGAGCACCGCCCTGGCCGTGGCCGTGGCGGTGGCTGCCTCCGATGCGTCGACCTCCGATTCAACCTGCATTGAATCGATTAATACAGTCCAATCAGATACATACGGGCTCGAATTATAAAGGACCAGTGCTAAATAAATTGGAGTAGCAACCGAGAAACGGGCGATCGCTCGTCGTCGCCCCATGTAGGAGTAGGCTCGTCGTCGCATTGAGGTTTCGTTTCCTTGGAGGGGAGGCTCCAAGAAAAGTCCGGCCCAATCGAGTTGACCGAGGAACGGGAACTAACCGAGATCAAACCCGTGTGTCTGTCACTTGTCAGGCTGGGGCTGGGAGATGGTTTCCCTCCTTTTCATGTGTTCATCTGCCGTCGAATATGTAGTAGTAGCTAGGTGTGTGTTTGTACTAAATAAAGTGGAGAAAAGGTCAGTGCCGGCTGAAGATGCTGCTGCTGCTATTGGCCGGCCAACCGAAAGCTGGTGCTATGTGTGTGTGTCTTTGCGTTGCGTTTACATGGGAGTGTACGCCCCTGATGACACGGCTATGAAAAGGAGATGGAAGGGGAACTCCATTTCGCGGGTGCCTCTTCCTCTTTCTTCGTCGCAAAGAAAAGGAAAAGTAGCCTCTTGCTACATCTCTAGCCGTCCGTTACATCACGAGGACTAAAACGCGCGAGGTTAGCAAAGATTATTGCCTGTGCCCAAAAGAAATCTTCTGACGTCACAGACTTGGCTCGATCGCCCAGTGTTGATTTTGCCGGCGTCTATGACTTCTTTTTGTTCTGTTTTTCAAAAGGAAAACGGATAATCACCTTTACCGCCCGGTCCCCGGTAAATACATGTGGAAGCGCACAGATGAAAAGGTAAATGCGGAAGGGGGAAATGGGCCAGAGGTAAAAGCATCAGCGATATTCGCTACCCTGACGTGGACGCATGCCACGGGCTGACGCTCGAGGCGCCCCCCCCCCCCCCCCCAATCTTCGATCGAGAGAATCTCGCGCTCTCGACGCCGCCGCCCAGCCATGCGTATGCCGCCGGCGGAGAAGCAGTCCGACGGTGATTTCGGAACTTGCTGAAGAAAGGCCAAGCTCGCGAGAACGTCCAATTGAGAAGAAGAGGACGTACCATGGTTGGCGTGAGCTCCAATCCCCGACGCGAGCTCTCCTTGATTCGATCCTCTCCCCGGCCTGGCCTGCGGGTTGCGGGTTTGCTATCCCTCGATCCTCTCGTTTTCGAGCTGGGTATGCTGGCTGCGTGGGCGGACGACGGGGGGTGGGTTGGAATGGAATCCTCGATAAGGGCGGGCAGGGAAGAAGCAAATCGCTGGATTGATCTCCTTCCTCTCTTTTTTAGCAGGAGGCTCGGTGGCGCGCGTGCCTATTTATACACGCTCTCTTTTTTTGAGGCCGCGTGCGTGCCGCTGCAGCCGCGCCTACCTTCAGGCAGGTACGGGCCTCTATCTGAGCCGTTGCGGCGGCCGCGCGCGGTGACGTCGGCCTCGCCGTGTCTCGTCGGCGTGTGTGTGCGTGTGAACGCTTACCCCGTTCTCGGCACAGGCCAAAACGTTTCCGCCTTTCCGGGCCAGTGCTAGCGCGCACGACTGTCCGCTTAATTTGAGATGTGACTCTGTTTCTTGGGAGATTGCATAGCGTTGGAGCGTGCGTGGTTCAATCGGCTGCGGATTCCACATCCTTTGGTGATGATCCAACACGATTTGCTTTTCGAGAATGTTTTTTCATTCTAACTTACACTCATGTAGTAACTTACAAAGATAGATATGTTCTCGCAATAATAATAATAATAATAATAATTAATTAATAATACAGTACGGAGATGGTGTTGGAGTGTCGGCTCTCCTTCGTTTCAGACCCACGGCAAATCGCGCTCACGCTGCACGCATGCTTGCAAGCGAGGCTGAGCCTTTGCGTTACAATCCACGGCAAATCCAAACCAAGCAAAAGCGACACGAAGGAGGCATGACCATCTAGCTTCATCGCGTGTTACAAGAAAAAAAAATTGAGGGCGTGTTACGAGAATTGTTAACGTGCAAACCATCGAGTACCATGGAACACAGAGACCCTCTGCTTAACTTGCTGCTCCATTGGTTCCATTGGAGACCGGTTCTTGACTTAACCACTAGTAAGCGTGCACGTGCAACGCACGTCTCAACTAATATTCCAACCATATGTGAAAATTCACGTGTGTATGTAAAAGGATAATCTGATAGTAGTAGTAAAGAAATATTTCAAACGAATTGTTATGCTGATAAGGTTCTTTTTTCACCCGAAAAGCTATTGCATTCTTATTTCAAATCATCATGCAACACACGTCTCAACTAATATTCCAACCATATGTGAAAATTCACGTGTGTATGTAAAAGGATAATCTGATAGTAGTAGTAAAGAAATATTTCAAACGAATTGTTATGCTGATAAGGTTCTTTTTTCACCCGAAAAGCTATTGCACTCTTATTTCAAATCATCAATAGCCTTCTTATTCCTATGAATCTTGAAGAACACATTCAAGTACTCAGGTACAACCACTATTTATCCATTCTTGCAATATGATTGTTTTCTTACATGTTTTCTTTCAAGTCCTACTTTCCATAATCTTCTTTATGTTTTGACGCCATCGTTTCAACCAAGGCCGTTGAGTGCACGGATCCATGGAGTAGGCGAACAACCACTTTGATTTGTGGTGTCAACAACGAGCTTCTTCAGGTGAAAGGCCAACCAGAATTGCATTCCCATCACAAGGTCGGTTGCTTCGCCGTCATCCCATAACTTAGAAAAGACATGGTGCCTTAACATGCCATGCGGTGAGATAGATGGTGCAAAGATAATTTCAATTGTTTAAAGTTCATGAAAATAATGAAGTTATTCACAAAAAGAACTACTGGTAAGGAATAATAAGACAGAGCCACCAGAGTAAATATATAAAGAACCAGTTCGTTCGCCCTTATTTATCAAAATGTGTTTGCCTTGCCCAAAGATCTCCAAGTATATAGTTTTTTATATCGATATCTGTTTCGTAACATCATGTCAAAATCTTGCATCACAGCTCACCACAAAAATAATCAACACCTCTCTGTGAAAAGAGTACATGCTAAGCACATGCTTTCGTGTTTAAAACAAAACAGAGGGCTAAAAGCATACCTTCTCTATGTGAACAATCAAGTTTTCCCATAATCTCCCATGTGAAACTTACAAGGGCCATCAGAATGACACGATAGTGATTGCATACCCTCCTTTTGAATAAAAATGAACCCTTTTTAAGTTCCAAAAGCACCAAAAGAAACCTTGCATTATTTTTGCTTATATGCCTAATGAGTTAATGATTTTGAAAAGAGCAGGAAAAATCATAACAAGGAAAAAGCAGCAAACAACATGTTAGAGGTGGATAGACAGGAAATGAAGAAGAGAATCATTTTTATCGTATAGAATGGTAAGATAACATAAATCCCCAGAGAATCATAATATTCCCTTCAAATGGGAGCTGAAAATATTGGTCGATAAAATAGTCTTATCTTTTCAAGTGAACACATATAGAGGCAATGTACGTAATAGTTGGTGACAAATCTGCAGTTAAGAAGAAAAAAACAAATCAAAATACCAACCTCACAGTTTCAAGCAGAGCAAACAATTGCCTAGAGAAAAACATTGGTAAAGATTCATTTGTAGTTCTATAAAAGACCATGATAGTGTTTCCTTTCACCAAACGTTTCTGGCCTGTACAACATAGGAAGAAAATAACATCACTCTCAATGCTCAAATAGTAACAACGGTTTTCAGCAAAATTCCACAAAGCTACGAAGGGTTCAGTGAAGTATGTTGTGCACAACTACAATAGCTTTTGCAATGGTGAAGCCATCCGAGGCAGATACCAACGGGCAATGGGAAGCGGCAATGTGAAAGACATGCATAATCTTGACATTGGAAGGAGTTCACTCATTTGGGAACATATATAGATGCATACTTGTAATATGAGTTAAACCAAATATATAGCAATGCAGACATGGATCTTTTCTTAGGTAAAAAAATACTTAGCTCTGAAAAAGTGGAGCCCTTCTCTGAGGAACCCATGCCCACACCCACAGTCAACCAGTTCATATCGAACTCCTGAAAGTAAATCGGGCCATGAACCTATAGCAGCTTTCGTAGCACCTGATGGACGGATGGAGAAAGAAAATAGGATAAACACGATGAATGGCTACCGGACGCCTTTCCCGTGGCAACCTGGCTGAGTACGGCGAGGCCGACGGTGTCAAACAGCATGCTACGAAAATCAATCTCAAAGAAATTAGCAAAATAAAAGCATGCTATGAAAATCAATGGAATATACAAAAAAAATCAGCTAATAATAGCGATGTGCTTACTGTAGGTGTGGTTGGTTCGCGAGGCCGACGGTGTCAAACGGCATGCTATGAAAATCAATGTCAAAGAAATTAGCAACAACAATGCCAAACAGCATGCTATGAAAATCAATGGAACACAAAAAATTTCAGCTCATAATTATGATGTGTTCACTGTAGGCATGGTTGGTTCGAGCCTAATTTGAAGCAACAAAGCAGTGAATCATCTTTGGACGCAAGAAGCAAGCACCATTCATATGTTGAAGAAATATCTACTAAAAAACTTCACCTTCACGTCAGTCCGTAAATGAAGTTGATTTCACGGCTTGATCAAGCCCATCTGCACCTATGACATGTCCACCTGAATCCAAAGAAATAAATAAATTAGAGTTTACCTTGAACCCACGTTTGATAGTTAATTCCACTCTGGACGCTCATCAGCTAGAACTCAATGGAGGCATAGGGTACGAACAAAAAAACTTAACCTGGTGGTCAAGCTTGGGCGCGAACTTCTGGGTCTTGAGAAGCTTGGTGTGCTTGTTGAATTATGAACCGGTGCCATCCAGAAGCTTGCCTAGAAGTAGTATTTACATCAGGCGGAGAGCGTGTTTGAAGAATTCTTCTTGTATGCCATTAATCCTATTCCTGCATTAGAGGTACACATGACAAGCTTTGAATTTGCCATGAAAACAATCTGGGTTGAGGTGCTGGGTGTTAATTATAGTGGACTGGACGTCCGCACAAACCAAGCCCCACCGTGGGTGCTGCCAGTTCCCCGTCGGCGGACCTCGCCATTTCCAGAGAGAGTCAAATAAATAGGAAATGTGCTGGAGAGGGGGGGGCAATACCTGCAGAGCTTGAAGCGCCGCCACCGTCGCTTGTTGGATCTCCGCGCCCTGTCAGCGATCCAAAATTTCAGCCACCACCTCCTCCTCTTGGTTCGTCATTAGGGGGCTCGGTTGGTGGTGAAGAGGAGGGAGGGGAGAAGCTGGGTTACCGCCGGGCGGCCGTCGGAAGGGAGTGCAATGGAGGTTCCCCATGCACCTCGGCGTTCTCTGCGTGGAGGCGCTCTGGTGAAGATGAGTTGGGCGCGGCGGAGTCGGGGTTGGAGGTGCAGGACGGGAGGAGCGCCGCCGGAGGTCGGCGTGGCGGGAGGCATAGGAGGTCGGAGCACCAGCGGAGGTCGACGCAGGAGGTGGCGGCGGAGATCGGGGGTGCGAGGTGGGCGAGGAAGGAGAGCGATTGGCGGAAGGGATAATGAGGGGAAAACCCTTCGTGCGTTCTGTGCGGATGTTTTTTCATCTGTGGTGGAGTACGGTCAGTCATGTTAAATTACTAACTGCACACCAGAGATCGGATTAGATTAAAGATAGCTGTTAGATTAAGATTTGTGAGACTAATCGTGTGGTGCTGACTGGGTCGTGCGGTGTTGTGGGGCTAATTACGGGGTGCACTTAAGAAAGTTCTTGTTTGATTGTTTAAATAGTAGTGTAGAAGTGTAGAAGAAGAACTTCCGCGTTAGCCGCAATACTGCTCGGCCCACCCATCGGCTCTCAGTTCTCGACGCCCACATTTCGTTGACTGATTACGCCACCTTGGTGGAATCTTGGGTATTATTTTTACTAAATGATCCCTAGAGGTCCTTATTTCGTCTACTCACCCCTTCAAAAACTTATTTCGTGGCGTGACACCCTCCCCCCCGCGCCGGACATATTGACGCCTCACTTGCACGCTGCCGCGCCGCCCGCGAAGGCGTCTGTGACCGATGCCGACGACCGGCCGCCAACGTGACAGGCACCATACGCGCCCGCCCGAAGGCGTTGCAAGTGGTAACACGCCAGATCGTTTAGCGTTTAACCACATTTCTAGAATCGCCTATTATTACGGCTTGTTCATGTGAACTGCTGCCGCGGGTTTCGCTTAGGCGTGTATTAACAACAAGAGAGACGCCTGATTGTAAGGCGTATTCAAAACTCATACCGCCTTCCCGTTTGTCGCTACCTGCTGCTAGGTAAAATTAAAATATCCATCGTGCGTTGCTTTGGTCTTTGGGCCTGGCAGGAAAACTCACTGCTCCCTATTGTGAAAAGGCATCGTCTGGGGAAAACCAAAATTTAGTAGTATTATCGATTGATCTTCTCACCGTATTCTCCTCCGCTCTATAAGGAGACATCCATCTTCAAGCTCTGGCTCCCTCCCCATTGCCGTAGATAGGTTAGCCTTTTCGCCCCCTCTGCTTGCTTTCCCCATTCCTTCTACCGGTTTCCATGGGGGCGCACGAGATCACCGTGTCTGAGGTGAGGCGCCTGACAGAGGAGCTCCAAGCCAAGGATGCGCAGCTCCGGGCCAAGGACGTGGAGGTCCGTGAGCTCAGGGAGCAGAAGAGTGAGTTGCTCCTTCGTTATGAGCGGCTGTTCACGGAGCTCCAGAAACGGCAGGAGTCCACCACGAAGATGCTTGAGTCATCGGCAGCGTTGTTGCGGTAAGCGACGGATGCGCTAGGCGGTCAGATTGCCGAGATGGTCAGCCAGCTGGAGCGCGAGCGGGCCGATCATGAGGAGGTCCAGGATCACCTGAACCGCTTGCTAGATCATGTTACCGCGCAAGTGTTGAGGCTGCGCGATGCGTACCGTCGTGGCAGCGCGACCATGCCGGCCATCGGTCTAAACCCGTTCGAGCACCCCATCGACTTCAACAAGCTGCGGCTTCTAGACCTGGTCTCCTTCTTCACCTATCTTTCCAAGGAACTGATCCGTCTCCTCGCGGTGGTGGGGGAGGCGCTGGACAAGGAGGGGGTGCGGGCGGCCGTCGGCGTTGCCGGTTGAATCCTCTCCGGGCTTCGTCACCGGAATCCATTTGTGCCATTGGACGCCGTCTTTGACAAGCTTGCTCCCATCAACCGGGAGCGGGCTCTGCAGGCGGTGGCACCCTGCATCACCACCGTTGTGCGCATGGAGAAACAGAGGGACTTCGGTGGTTTGGTATGACTGTTAATTTAGGAGTTCTTCCTGAGCAGGGACTGTTAATTGGTGTGACTTGTTTAGCATTGTTTTGTTCGTGCCCTTCGGAGCTTCTCAAGAACTGAAGAAGTTGCAGAACAAGTGAAGCCTAGTAAGGTATGCTGATTAGGTATAAATTTCAGCATATAAGTTAGCAATTTATCAGTGTTGCTTTTGTTGCTTTGGTATGCTGTGAACTTGGTATGTGTCTGAAATGCTATGGTATGCAGTGAACAAGTTATCAATGTTGCTTCTGTTGCTTTGCTATTCAGTTATTTCTGAACCCCAGTACAAATTCAGTTAACTGGAAAGATTCAGTTGAATTTGAGCAACAAGACAAATTCAGTAAACTGAAAAATTTAGTTAACTTTTAACACCAGGGCAAATTCAGTTAACGAGATAAATTCAGTAAACTGCAAAGGTTCAGTTAAATCTAACACTGAGTCAAATTCAGTTAACTAAAACATTCAGTTAACTTTTAACAGCGGGACAAATTCAGTAAACTGGAAAGATTCAGTTAAATCTATCAGTTAGACAAATTCAGTTAACTCTTAACAATCGGACAAATTCAGTAAACTGCACACATTCAGTTAAAGCTAACACTGAGACAAATTCAGTAAACTGGGAAGATTCAGTTAACTCTCAACACCAGGACAAATTCAGTACACTGAAAAGATCCAGTTAAATCTAACACTACGACAAATTCAGTTAACTGAAAAATCCAGTTAACTTTTAACAATAGGACAAATTCAGTAAACGCAGACGACGATAGGGGTCATTGCTACTTAGTTTCCAGCGACCTTCGTGATAGGTTGCTCGGTGAGTATTTCCTCTATCTCTTTCTTCATCACCTCCACGAACATCATTTCCTCTTGCCTCTCCTCCTCCAACTTCGTCATTGCGTGCATGGCCTTGGCTGTCTCGACGCGCTCCCATGATCTCTTTCATGTCCTCACGACGTTGCCTAAGAGCAGCCATGGATTCATCCACCAGCAGGTCGCGCTCGATGCCGAGCTTCTATTTTGTCATCCATAAGTTCGCCGATACAGCTGCCGCCTCCTCTAGTGAGGCCTTTCTCTCCTCGTGTAGCTTTGCCCAGCCGGCGATCTCCTCCTTCAGCAGGTCTCGCTCGATGTAGAGCTTCTCCTTGTCATCCATAAGTTTGACGATGAGAGCAGTCGCCTTCTCCAGCAAGGCAATGCTCTCCTTGTGCAGCCTCGCCCAGCCGGCGATCTCCTCAGTGGGCATATCGTCCCGGGTGAAAGATTGTTCGCCTGCGCGGCGAATGCGCTTGTGAGAACCCTCGCCTGCGTGTTCGCCTCCGGGGCGAATGCGCTTCTTAGAGCCTTCGCCTACCGCCCGTGCGGCCGCTGCGAGGCGTCGGGACCTCTCTGCCTTTTCCGTGGCCTTGGTCAATTCTCCCTGGTTATTTCTCCACCCACCAGCCATGGCAGACGCTAGGAACGACGAAGAAGAAGGGCTTGTTCTTTTTGTCCCCGGTGCTTCGTCAAGGAGGAGCTCTGCTCGCCGCCGCCCCTGCTGAAGGCGCGCGGTCGCATTCTGCACTACCTCGGCAGCGGCGGCTCCTCGTCGTCGTCCCAGAGTGCCATGATGGCGCAGGAGTACGCCGATCGGGAGCAACTCCGGCGGGACAGGCGCAACGCCGCGCGCCGATCATCCAAGTTCGCGGACTCGGATGTCCCGCCGCCACACATCGCGGCGTACACCTGGGCCCTAGACCGCTCCGTGACGACGTCGGAGACGGCCAAGCGTCGTCTCCAACGCCTCGACAGGGAGATGCCCAGGTACGGCGAGGAATGGTCCCTCGCCGAGATCGCCGCCGCCAATGACGCCTCCTCCAACGACCGCTGCTACTTGTAGATTGCATTGGTATTTCCCTGAAGAGGAGAGGATGATGCAGTATAGTGGAGATAAGTATTTCCCTCAGTTAAGAACCAAGGTTATCAATCCAGTAGGAGAACCAAGCAAAATCCCGTTAAACGCACTGGCACACACAAAAGCAAACACTTGCACCCAACGCAAATAAGAGGGTTATCAATCCTCTTAGCGGTTATTTGCAAGGATTAATTCTGGTAGTGATAGATAGATAAACTAAAATAGTAAATAAAATAAAAGTAAATAAATTGCAGCAAAGTATTTTTAGTTTTAATATATGATAAAAGTAGACCCGGGGGCCATAGTTTTCACTAGAGGCTTCTCTCTCGAGCACATAGCATACGGTGGGTAAACAAATTACTGTTGGGCAATTGATAGAAAAGCAAATAATTATGACAGATTCATGGCAATGATCATGTATATAGGCATCACATCCGAGACAAGTAGACCGACTCCTGCCTGCATCTACTACTATTACTCCACCCATCGACCGCTATCCAGCATGCATCTAGGGTATTAAGTATGAAACAGAGTAACGCCTTAAGCAAGATGACATGATGTAGACAAAGTAAACTCAAGCAATATGATTAAACCCCATCTTTTTATCCTTAATGGCAACAATACAAATATGTGCCATGTCCCTTTCTGTCACTGGGATTGAGCACCGCAAGATTGAACCCATCACAAAGCACCTCTCCCAATGCAAGATAAACCAATCTAGTTGGCCAAACCAAATCGATGGATCGGAGAGAAATACAAAGCTATAATAATCATGCATAAAAGAGTTCAGAGAAGACTCAAATATTTCTCATGAATAATCTGATCATAAACTCACAATTCACCGGATCCCAACAAACACACCGCAAAAGAAGATTACATCGGATAGAACTCCAACAACATCGAGAAGAACATGGTATTGAAGATCAAAGAGAGAGAAGAAGCCATCTAGCTACTAGCTATGGACCCGTAGGTCTGTGGTAAACTACTCACACATCATCGGAAGGGCAGCAAGGTTGATGTAGAAGCCCTCCGTAATCGATTCCCCCTCTGGCAGAGTACTGGAAAAGGCCTCCAGATGGGATCGCGGAAGAACAGAGGCTTGTGGCGGCGTAAAAGTTATTCGGGGTGGCTCTCTGTTGGTTTCCCAATATTTGAGAATTTATAGAAATGGAATTAGGTCAAACGGAGCCACGAGGGCCCCATCAAGGCATCAGGGCTTCTTCTCTCTCTTTGATCTTCAATACCATGTTCTCCTCGATGTTCTTGGAGTTCTATCCGATGTAATCTTCTTTTGCAGTGTGTTTGTTGGGATCCGATGAATTGTGAGTTTATGATCAGATTATTCATGAGAAATATTTGAGTCTTCTCTGAACTCTTTTATGCATGATTATTATAGCTTTGTATTTCTCTCCGATCTATCGATTTGGTTTGGCCTACTAGATTGGTTTATCTTGCAATGGGAGAGGTGCTTTGTGATGGGTTCAATCTTGCGGTGCTCAATCCCAGTAACAGAAGGGGACATGACACGTATTTGTATTGTTGCCATTAACGATAAAAAGATAGGGTTTAATCATATTGCTTGAGTTTACATTGTCTACTTCATGTCATCTTGCTTAAGGCGTTACTCTGTTTCATACTTAATGCCCTAGATGCATGCTGGATAGCGGTCGATGGGTGTGTTGGAAATATGCCCTAGAGGCAATAATAAATTAGTTATTATTATATTTCCTTGTTCATGATAATCGTTTATTATCCATGCTATAATTGTATTGATTGGAAACTCAAATACATGTGTGGGTACATAGACAACACTGTGTCCCTAGTAAGCCTCTAGTTAACTAGCTCGTTGATCAAAGATGGTTAAGGTTTCCTAGCCATAGACATGAGATGTCATTTGATAACGGGATCACATCATTAGGAGAATGATGTGATGGACAAGACCCAAACTACGAACGTAGCATATGATCGTGTCAGTTTATTGCTATTGTTTTCTGCATGTCAAGTATCTGTTCCTATGACCATGAGATCATGCAACTCCCTGACATCAGAGGAGTACCTTGTGTGTATCAAACGTCGCAACGTAACTGGGTGACTATAAAGGTGCTCTACAGGTATCTCCGAGGGTGTCTGTTGGGTTGGCATGGATCAAGACTGAGATTTGTTACTCCGTATGACGGAGAGGTATCTCAGGGCCCACTCGGTAATACAACATCACAATGAGCCTTGCAAGCAATGTGACTAAAGTGTTAGCCACGAGATCTTGTATTACGGAACGAGTAAAGAGACTTGCCAGTAACGAGATTGAACTAGGTATAGAGATACCGACGATCGAATCTCGGGCAAGTAACATACCGAAGAACAAAGGGAACAGTATAGGGGATTAACTGAATCCTTGACATAGAGGTTCGACCGATAAAGATGTTCGTAGAATATGTAGGAACCAATATGGGCATCCAGGTCCCACTATTGGTTATTGGCCGTAGAGGTGTCTCGGTCATGTCTGCATAGTTCTCGAACCCGCAGGGTCTACACACTTAACGTTTGGTGACGATTAGTATAGTTGAGTTATTGTGTTGGTGACCGAAGGTTGTTCGGAGTCCCGGATAAGATCCCGGACATGACGAGGATCTCCAGAATAGTCCGGAGGTAAAGATTGATATATGTGATAATAGTGTTTTGATCTCCGGAAGGGGTTCCGGATGTTTACCGAAGTGTTCGGGTGCAGCAACACTTTATATGAGCCAAAGGGGTAAAGCCCACGAGGTATTGGAAAGTGCAAAAGGAAGTTTTGCTGCTGCCTTAAGCGGTACTACCGTTGGTAAGGCAGTACTACCGCGTAAGCGATACTACCGCTTGTGTGAAGCGGTACTACCGCATAAGCGGTACTACCGCTTGTGTGAAGCGGTACTACCGCTCAAGCGGTACTACCGCTCGTGAGCGGTACTACCGCTTGTGCGCGATACTGCAGGGATCCGAGTTGGACTCTTTCCCTGCGGGCAAAACCGACTTGGAGGAGGCTTTTACTCCAAGTTTAGACCCCAAGGCTCAACATATAAATAGAGGGGCAGGGCTAGCACACGAGACACATTAAGATTTCCCAAGCCATGTGTCAGCAACCCTAACCTTCTAGTTCTCCCGTCATAATCTCCGTAGTGCTTGGCGAAGCCCTGCAGAGATTGTTCCTCACCACCATCACCACGCCGTCGTGCTGCCGGAACTCATCTACTACTTCATCATCGCTCGCTGGATCGAGGAGGTGAAGGCGTCATCAAGCCGTACGTGTGTTGAACGCGGAGGTGCCGTCCGTTCGGCACTAGTTCGTGATCGGATCGAGGGACGACTTGCGATTTGGATCGCGGAGACGTTCGACTACATCAACCGCGTTTCTTAACGCTTCCGCTTAGCGATCTACAAGGGTATGTAGATTCACTCTCCCTCTCGTAGATGCTCATCACCATGGATAGATCTTGTGTGTGCGTAGGAAAATTTTTGTTTCCCATGCAACGTTCCCCAACAGTGGTATCAGAGCTAGGTCTATGCGTAGATGAGATCTCGAGTAGAACACAAACGAGTTGTGGGCGTGGGTGTATACATATTGCTTGCCGTTACTAGTTGATACTTGATTCGGCGGTATTGTGAGATGAAGCGGCCCGGACCGACATTACGCGTACGCTTACGCGAGACAGGTTCCTTCAACTGACATGTAACTTCGTTGCATAAAGATGGCTAGCGGGTGTCTGTCTCTCTCACTTTAGTTGACTCGATTTCAATGAAGAGGGTTCTTTTAGAAGATCAAAAAGCAATCACTACACCACGTTGTGGTTTTGCGTAGGTAAGAACGGTTCTTGCAAACCCGTAGCAGCCACGTAAAATTTGCAACAACAATTAGAGGACGTCTAACTTGTTTTTGCAGGGTATGTTGTGATGTGATATGGCCAATTACATGATGAGATATATGTGATGTATGAGATGATCATGTCTTGTATAGAATATCACGACTTGCATGTCGATGAGTACGTCAACTGGCAGGAGCCATAGAGTTGTCTTTAATTATTTTCGCCGTTTTGCTTTACTTTATCGCTATGAGTTAGCAATAGTCGTGGAAGCAACAGTCGACGCGACAACCTCATGGCAACACGTTGATGGATATCAAGATGATGGAGATCATGGTGTCATGCCGGTGACGATGGAGATCATGCCGGTGCTTTGGAGATGGAGATCAAAAGCACAAGTTCATGGCCATATCATGTCACTTATGATTTGCATGTGATGTTAATCCTTTTATGCATCTTATTTTGCTTAGGACGACGGTAGCATTATAAGGTGATCCCTCACTTAAATTTCAAGATAAAATTGTGTTCTCCCCGAGTGTGCACCGTTGCGAAAGTTCGTCGTTTCGAGACACGCCGTGATGATCGGGTGTGATAGACTCTACGTTCACATACAACGGGTGTAAGCCATGTTGCACGTGCGGAACACTCGGGTTAAACTTGACGAGCCTAGCATGTACAGACATGGCCTCGGAACACAAGAGACCGAAAGGTCGAACATGAGTCATATAGTAGATATGATCAACATGAAGATGTTCACCATTGAAACCACCTCAACTCACGTGATGATCGGACTTGAGTTGGTGGATTTGGATCATGTTTCACTCGAATGACCGGAGGGATGTCAATTTGAGTGGGAGTTTTAAAGTAATATGATTAACTAAACTCATTATCTAGAACAATAGTCTAAGTTGTCTTTGCTTTATTTATGTTGTAGATCATGGCTCGCGCACTAGCACCCCTGAATTTTAATGCGTTCCTAGAGAAAGCTAAGTTGAAAGATGATGGAAGTAACTTTGTGGACTGGGCCCGTAATCTAAGGATTATCCTTACGGCTTCCCAGAAGGCTTATGTCCTTGATGCACCGCTTGGTGATCCACCCGCTCCAGTTGAGTCTCTAGACGTTGTGAACGCCTGGCAGGCTCGTTCTGAAGATTACTCAATAGTTCAATGTGCAATATTTTATGGCTTAGAACCGGGACTTCAAAGACGTTTTGAACGTCATGGAGCATATGAGATGTTCCAGGAGTTGAAGTTTATCTTTCAGAAGAATGCCCGGATCGAGAGATATGAGATCTCCGATAAGTTCTATGCTTGCAAGATGGAGGAGAACGGGTCTATCAGTGATCACGTACTCAGAATGTCTGGGTACTCCACCCGTCTGGCTGAATTGGGGATGCCCCTTCCGCCAGAGGCTGTCACTGACAGAGTTCTTCAATCATTGCCACCTAGCTACAAGAGCTTCGTGTTGAACTATAACATGCACGGGATGAACAAGTCAGTCGCCGAGCTGTTTGCGATGCTAAAAGCCGCTGAGTCTGAAATTCAGAAGGAGCATCAAGTGTTGATGGTCAATAAAACCACTAGTTTCAAGAAAAATGGCAAGGGTAAGAAGGGTAACTCCAAGAAGAGTGGCAAAGCAGTTGCTCCTCTCGTGAAGAAACCCAAGGCTGGACCCAAACCAGAAACTATGTGCTTTCATTGCAAGGGAACTGGACACTGGAAGCGGAACTGCCCCAAGTATTTGGCTGACAAGAAGGTGGCCAACAACAAACAAGGTATATATGATATACATGTTATTGATGTGTACCTTACCAACTCTCGTTGTAGTGCCTGGGTATTTGATACCGGTGCGGTTGCTCATATTTGCAACTCAAAACAGGAACTGCGGAATAGACGGAGGCTGGCAAAGGACGAAGTGACGATGCGCGTGGGAAATGGTTCCAAGGTTGATGTGATCGCCGTCGGCACGCTCGCTCTTCGATTACCATCGGGATTAGTGATGAACCTGAATAATTGTTATTTAGTGCCTGCGTTAAGCATGAACATTATATCTGGATCTTGTTTAATGCGAGACGGTTACTCATTTAAATCAGAGAATAATGGTTGTTCTATTTATATGAGTAATATCTTTTATGGTCATGCACCCAATGTGAGGGGTTTATTCTTATTGAATCTCGATAGTAATGATACACATGTTCATAACATTGATGCCAAAAGATGTAGAATTGATAATGATAATACCACTTTCTTGTGGCACTGCCGTTTAGGTCATATTGGCGTAAAACGCATGAGGAAGCTCCATGCTGATGGACTTTTGGAGTCACTTGATTTTGAATCACTTGACACATGTGAGCCATGCCTCATGGGCAAGATGACTAAAATGCCGTTCTCTGGAACAATGGAACGGGCAAGTGACTTATTGGAAATCATACATACTGATGTATGCGGTCCGATGAGCATTGAGGCGCGCGGTGGTTATCGTTACTTTCTCACCTTCACTGATGACTTAAGTAGATATGGGTATATTTACTTAATGAAACACAAGTCTGAAACATTTGAAAAGTTCAAACAATTTCAGAGTGAAGTTGAGAATCATCGTAATAAGAAGATTAAATTCCTACGATCTGATCGAGGAGGAGAATATCTGAGTTATGAGTTTGGCAGTCACTTAAGACAATGTGGAATTGTTTCACAACTGACACCGCCTGGAACACCACAGTGAAATGGTGTGTCCGAACGTCGTAATCGAACCTTATTGGATATGGTGCGATCTATGATGTCTCTTGCCGATTTGCCACTATCGTTTTGGGGTTATGCATTAGAGACAGCTGCATTCACTTTAAATAGGGCACCATCGAAATCCGTTGAGACGACGCCATATGAACTTTGGTTTGGCAAGAAGCCAAAGCTGTCGTTTCTTAAAGTTTGGGGATGTGATGCTTATGTCAAAAAGCTTCAACCTGAAAAGCTGGAACCCAAAGCGGAGAAATGCGTCTTCATAGGATACCCAAAAGAGACAGTTGGGTATACCTTCTACCTCAGATCCGAAGGCAAAGTGTTTGTCGCTAAAAACGGAACATTTCTTGAGAAAGAGTTTCTCTCGAAAGAATTGAGTGGGAGGAAGATAGAACTTGATGAGGTTGTTGAACCTTTACTTCAACCTGAAAGTAGCGCAGCACAGAAAGATGTTTCTGTAGAGCCTACATCAGCTGAAGAGGAAGTTAATGATGATGATCATGAAGCTTTGGATCAAGTTGCTATTGAACCTCATAGGTCGACAAGGACGCGTACTGCTCCTGAGTGGTACGGCAACCCTGTCTTAGAGGTCATGTTGTTGGACAACGATGAACCTACGAGCTATGGAGAAGCGATGATGGGCCCGGATTCCGAGAAGTGGTTAGAGGCCATGAAATCCGAGATGGGATCCATGTATGAAAACAAAGTGTGGACTTTGGAAGTATTACCTGAAGGGCGTAAGGCCATTCAGAACAAATGGATCTTTAAGAGGAAGACGGACGCGGACGGTAATGTCACCGTCTATAAAGCTCGACTTGTGGCAAAGGGTTTTTCACAAGTTCAAGGAGTGGACTACGATGAGACCTTCTCACCCGTAGCGATGCTTAAGTCCGTCAGAATCATGTTAGCAATAGCTGCCTTTTTCGATTATGAAATTTGGCAGATGGATGTCAAAACAGCGTTCCTTAACGGTTTCCTTAAGGAAGAGTTGTATATGATGCAATCAGAAGGTTTTGTCGATCCAGAGAATGCTGACAAAGTTTGCAAACTCCAGCGATCCATTTATGGACTGGTGCAAGCATCTCGGAGTTGGAATCTTCGCTTTGATGAGGTGATCAAAGCGTTCGAGTTTATACAAGTTTACGGAGAAGCTTGTATTTACAAGAAAGTGAGTGGGAGCTCTATAGCGTTTCTAATATTATATGTGGATGACATATTGCTGATTGGAAACAATATAGAAATGTTGGAAGACGTGAAGGAATATTTGAACAAGAGTTTTTCAATGAAGGACCTAGGAGAAGCTGCTTTCATATTAGGCATCAAGATCTATAGAGATAGATCGAGACGCTTAATAGGACTTTCACAAAGCACATACCTTGACAAAGTTTTGAAGAAGTTCAAAATGGATCAGTCCAAGAAGGGGTTCTTGCCTGTATTGCAAGGTGTGAAGTTGAGTAAGACTCAATGCCCAGTGACTGCAGAAGATAGAGAAAAGATGAGTGTCATCCCCTATGCTTCAACCATAGGCTCTATCATGTATGCAATGCTGTGCACAAGACCCGATGTCAGCCTTGCCATAAGTATGGTCGGAAGGTTTCAAAGTGATCCAGGAATGGAACACTAGACGGCGGTCAAGAATATCCTAAAGTACCTGAAAAGGACTAAGGACATGTTTCTCGTTTATGGAGGTGATCAAGAGCTCGTCGTAAAGGGTTACGTCGATGCAAGCTTTAACACTGATCCGGATGACTCTAAGTCACAAACCGGATACGTATTTATTCTTAATGGGGGTGCGGTTAGCTGGTGCAGTTCCAAGCAAAGCGTGGTAGCTGATTCTACATGCGAAGCGGAGTACATCGCTGCCTCGGAGGCGGCGAAGGAAGGTGTCTGGATGAAGGAGTTCATGACAGATCTTGGAGTAGTGCCTAGTGCGCTTAACCCAATGACTCTGTTTTGTGATAATACTGGTGCCATTGCTCTAGCCAAGGAACCAAGATTTCACAAGAGGACCAGACACATAAAGCGACGTTTCAATTCCATCCGCGATTACATCAAGGAGGACGACATAAATATTTGCAAAGTACACACGGATCTAAATGTTGCAGATCCGATGACTAAACCTCTTCCAAGGGCTAAACATGAACAAACACCAGAACTGCATGGGTGTTCGATTCATTACAATGTAAATCACATAGTGATGTGAACTAGATTATTGACTCTAGTGCAAGTGGGAGACTGTTGGAAATATGCCCTAGAGGCAATAATAAATTAGTTATTATTATATTTCCTTGTTCATGATAATCGTTTATTATCCATGCTATAATTGTATTGATTGGAAACTCAAATACATGTGTGGGTACATAGACAACACTGTGTCCCTAGTAAGCCTCTAGTTAACTAGCTCGTTGATCAAAGATGGTTAAGGTTTCCTAGCCATAGACATGAGATGTCATTTGATAACGGGATCACATCATTAGGAGAATGATGTGATGGACAAGACCCAAACTACGAACGTAGCATATGATCGTGTCAGTTTATTGCTATTGTTTTCTGCATGTCAAGTATCTGTTCCTATGACCATGAGATCATGCAACTCCCTGACATCGGAGGAGTACCTTGTGTGTATCAAACGTCGCAACGTAACTGGGTGACTATAAAGGTGCTCTACAGGTATCTCCGAGGGTGTCTGTTGGGTTGGCATGGATCAAGACTGAGATTTGTTACTCCGTATGACGGAGAGGTATCTCAGGGCCCACTCGGTAATACAACATCACAATGAGCCTTGCAAGCAATGTGACTAAAGTGTTAGCCACGAGATCTTGTATTATGGAACGAGTAAAGAGACTTGCCAGTAACGAGATTGAACTAGGTATAGAGATACCGACGATCGAATCTCGGGCAAGTAACATACCGAAGAACAAAGGGAACAGTATACGGGATTAACTGAATCCTTGACATAGAGGTTCGACCGATAAAGATCTTCGTAGAATATGTAGGAACCAATATGGGCATCCAGGTCTCGCTATTGGTTATTGGCCGTAGAGGTGTCTCGGTCATGTCTGCATAGTTCTCGAACCCGCAGGGTCTACACACTTAACGTTTGGTGACGATTAGTATAGTTGAGTTATTGTGTTGGTGACCGAAGGTTGTTCGGAGTCCCGGATAAGATCCCGGACATGACGAGGATCTCCGGAATAGTCCGGAGGTAAAGATTGATATATGTGATAATAGTGTTTTGATCTCCGGAAGGGTTCCGGAATTCACCGGAAGGGGTTCCGGATGTTTACGGAAGTGTTCGGGTGCAGCAACACTTTATATGAGCCAAAGGGGTAAAGCCCACGAGGTATTGGAAAGTGCAAAAGGAAGTTTTGCTGCTGCCTTAAGCGGTACTACCGCTGGTAAGGCAGTACTACCGCGTAAGCGATACTACCGCTTGTGTGAAGCGGTACTACCGCATAAGCGGTACTACCGCTTGTGTGAAGCGGTACTACCGCTCAAGCGGTACTACCGCTCGTGAGCGGTACTACCGCTTGTGCGCAATACTGCAGGGATCCGAGTTGGACTCTTTCCCTGCGGGCCAAACCGACCTTGTGCGGGCGAAACCGACCTGGAGGAGGCTTTTACTCCAAGTTTAGACCCCAAGGCTCAACATATAAATAGAGGGGCAGGGCTAGCACACGGGACACATTAAGATTTCCCAAGCCGTGTGTCGGCAACCCTAACCCTCTAGTTCTCCCGTCATAATCTCCGTAGTGCTTGGCGAAGCCCTGCAGAGATTGTTCCTCACCACCATCACCACGCCGTCGTGCTGCCGGAACTCATCTACTACTTCATCATCGCTCGTTGGATCGAGGAGGTGAAGGCGTCATCAAGCCGTACGTGTGTTGAACGCGGAGGTGCCGTCCGTTCGGCACTAGTTCGTGATCGGATCGAGGGACGACTTGCGATTTGGATCACGGAGACGTTCGACTACATCAACCGCGTTTCTTAACGCTTCCGCTTAGCGATCTACAAGGGTATGTAGATTCACTCTCCCTCTCGTAGATGCTCATCACCATGGATAGATCTTGTGTGTGCGTAGGAAAATTTTTGTTTCCCATGCAACGTTCCCCAACAGGGTGGAGTAATAGTAGTAGATGCAGACAGGAGTCGGTCTACTTGTCTCGGACGTGATGCCTATATACATGATCATTGCCACGAATCCATCATAATTATTTGCTTTTCTATCAATTGCCCAGCAGAAATTTGTCTACCCATCGTATGCTATGTGTTCGAGAGAGAAGCCTCTAGTGAAAACTATGGCCCCCGGGTCTACTATATCATATATAAAAAACCTAAAAATACCTTGCTGCAATTTATTTACTTTTATTTTGTTTAGTATTTTAGTTTATCTATCTATCACTATCAGAATTACTCCTTGCAAATTACCGCTAAGAGGATTGACAACCCTCTTATTTGCGTTGGTTGCAAGTGTTTGCTTTTGTGTGTGCATGTGCGCTTAACGGGATTTTGCTTGGTTCTCCTACTGGATTGATAACCTTGGTTCTTAACTGAGGGAAATACTTATCTCTACTATACTACATCATCCTCTCCTCTTCGGGGAAATACCAACGCAGTCTACAAGTAGTAGGAAGAATTTATGGCGCCGTTGCCGGGGAAACATCATCAAAATTAGCAAGTACCTTCGCACAAACTATCATCCACTTGCATTTATTTTATTTGCCTTTTTATTTGCATTTGCCTCTAGTTTTCATCTCCCGCACTTCTATTTTTTTTTTACAAAATCACAAAAATATTTTTATTTGCTTGCTTTGCTTGAATTTGTTATCATGTCTAGTGTCACCATCCCTCCTCTATCTCCGAATTTTGAAGTCATTTACTTCAAATAGAAACAAGGAGAAAATTTAAAAGACGCTTGGTATAGGATAATGGAATCTTATCGTGTTTGCACCATAAAAGGGGATATAAAAATTTTGTTGCGAAACTTTTATGTAGGGCTAACTATGCCAAATAGACAACTCTTGGATTTTGCTTCTAAAGGAAATTTCATTGATAGCGATCCTAATACTGCTTATGAATTAATAGAAGGAATAGTGGGAACTCCACCCTTGCAAAAAGGATCTAATTATACCCAAGAAGGGATTCAAATTTTGGAAAAGCTAGGTGACATACAAAAGAATTTGGTGGAACTACAAAAGTCTAATGAATAGTAGTAGATGCAGGCAGGAGTCGGTCTACTTGTCTCGGACATGATGCCTATATACATGATCATTGCCACGAATCCATCATAATTATTTGCTTTTCTATCAGTTGCCCAGCAGAAATTTGTCTACCCATCGTATGCTATGTGTTCGAGAGAGAAGCCTCTAGTGAAAACTATGGCCCCCGGGTCTACTATATCATATATATAAAACCTAAAAATACCTTGCTGCAATTTATTTACTTTTATTTTATTTAGTATTTTAGTTTATCTATCTATCACTATTAGAATTACTCCTTGCAAATTACCGCTAAGAGGATTGACAACCCTCTTATTTGCGTTGGTTGCAAGTGTTTGGTTTTGTGTGTGCAGGTGCGCTTAACGGGATTTTGCTTGGTTCTCCTACTGGATTGATAACCTTGGTTCTTAACTGAGGGAAATACTTATCTCTACTATACTACATCATCCTCTCCTCTTCGGGGAAATACCAACGCAGTCTACAAGTAGCAGGAAGAATTTCTGGCGCCGTTGCCGGGGAGACATCATCAAAATTACCAAGTACCTTCGCACAAACTATCATCCACTTGCATTTATTTTATTTGCCTTTTTATTTGCATTTGCCTCTAGTTTTCATCTCCCGCACTTCTAATTTTTTTTTACAAAATCACAAAAATATTTTTATTTGCTTGCTTTGCTTGAATTTGTTATCATGTCTAGTGTCACCATCCCTCCTCTATCTCCGAATTTTGAAGTCATTTACTTCAAACAGAAACAAGGAGAAAATTTAAAAGACGCTTGGTATAGGATAATGGAATCTTATCGTGTTTGCACCATAAAAGGGGATATAAAAATTTTGTTGCGAAACTTTTATGTAGGGCTAACTATGCCAAATAGACAACTCTTGGATTTTGCTTCTAAAGGAAATTTCATTGATAGTGATCCTAATACTGCTTATGAATTAATAGAAGGAATAGTGGGAACTCCACCCTTGCAAAAAGGATCTAATTATACCCAAGAAGGGATTCAAATTTTGGAAAAGCTAGGTGACATACAAAAGAATTTTGTGGAGCTACAAAAGTCTAATGAACCTCTTAAAAATGTTAGCGGTAACCCCAATCGCATGAATAATCTCCTCACTATTTGCAACAAGAAGTTAAACACTTTAGATAGCAAAATTGCCTTATTTTATGAAAATAATGGGAAGCGTAAAGAGCCTCCCGGGTTCGAAACCAACACATCTAAACTAGCAAAAACCAAGGATGACAACACTTGAAACTATGCATTATGCCTAGCTAGGGGCATAAAACAATAGCGCTTGTTGGGAGGCAACCCAATGAATATAATAAATTTTTGTTTTTACTTTCTGTTCTTGCATGTTTACACAATTATAGTCTCTGTTATGATTGTGTTTTTATCTTTTAATTAGTGTTTGTGCCAAGTAATGCCTTTGGGATGATGTTGATGATAGTATAATTGATGCTGTTTGGAAAACAGAAAGTTTTGCGTCCAGTGCTGGAATTTTAATTCTGTACTGGAGCGTCAGAAAAATCTGCAATTTTTACACAGTATTGGTATATTAATTGTTTAAGTTTTACTAATTTTTCAGAATTTTTAGAGTTACAGAAGTATGGCTTTTAAATAGATCTTTACAGACTATTCTGTTTTAGACAGATTCTGTTTTTGTTGCATAGTTTGCTTATTTTGATGAATCTATGGATCGTATCGGGGGGTATGAGTCATGGAGAAGTTGAAGTACAGTAGCATTATGCTAATATTAAATATGAATCAATTTACAACAGTACCTAAAGTTTAATATTTGTTTGTTATACTAACGGATCTCACGAGGTTTCTGTTGAGTTTTGTGTGCTGAGGTTTTCAAGTTTTGGGTGAAACTACGATGGATAAAGGAATAAGGAGCGGCAAGAGCCTAAGCTTGGGGATGCCCAAAGCACCCCAAGGTAATATTCAAGGAAGACTCAAGCGTCTAAGCTTGGGGATG
Organism: Elymus sibiricus; assembly: GCA_039707655.1. Taxonomy (NCBI): domain Eukaryota; kingdom Viridiplantae; phylum Streptophyta; class Magnoliopsida; order Poales; family Poaceae; genus Elymus; species Elymus sibiricus. The sequence goes on from CM077676.1 coordinate 204,809,631, forward strand.
CCCCGGAAGGCATCCCCTCTTTCGTCTACAATCTATCGGTAACTCACTTGGAGCTATATTTTTATTCATCACATGATATGTGTTTTACTTGGAGCGTCTTGTGATATAGTTTGCTTGCTTTTGTTTCCTTTTTAGTTTGTCACAATCGTCTCTGCTGAACACACCTTTTTGAGAGGGACACACATTATTCATGATTTGTTAGAATGCTCTATGTGCTTCACTTATATCTTTTGAGCTAGGTAGTTGCTCTAGTGCTTCACTTATATCTTTTAGAGCACGGTGGTGGTTATATTTTAAAGAAATAGTTGCACTCTCATGCTTCACTTATATCTTTTTGAGAGTCTAATGAATAGCAATGGTAATATGCACATGTTATGAATTTGGTCCTGATATGATAGGTATTCAAGAGGGATATAATAAAAACTTTCATGTAGATCACTGAATATGATAAGTTTGATTCCTTGCAATAGTTTTGCGATATTAAGATGGTAATATGTGGGAGTTACTAGTAGATAATTGTGGTTTACTAAGAATATTGGTGTTAAGGTTTGTGATTCCCGAAGCATGCACGTATGGTTTGTCATTATACTAAGAAGTTGGAGAATGAGTTATTATTGATTGTCTTCCTTTGCGTGGCGGTCAGGGGCGCGCGATGGTTAGCTCCTACCAACATCCCCCCCTAGGGGCATGCGTAGTAGTACTTTGCTTCGAGGGCTAATAAACTTTCGCAATAAGTATGTGAGTTCTTTATGACTAATGTGAGTCCATGGATTATACGCACTCTCACCTTCCCGCAATTTGCTAGCCTCTTCGGTACCGTGCATTGCCCTTTCTCACATCGAGAGTTGGTGCAAACTTCGCCGATGCATCCAAACCCCGTGATATGATACGCTCTATCACACATAAGCCTCCTTATATCTTCCTCAAAACAGCCACCATACCTACCTATCATGGCATTTCCATAGCCATTCCGAGATATGTTGCCATGCAACTTCCACCGTTCCGTTTTTATGACACACATCATCATTGTCATATTGCTTTGCATGATCATATAACTGACATAGTATTTGTGGCTCAGCCACCGTTCATCATTTTTATACATGTTACGCTAGCATCATTGCACATCCTGGTACACTGCCAGAGGCATTCATATAGAGTCATATTTTTGTTCTAGTATCGAGTTATAGTATTGAGTTGTAAATAAATAAAAGTGTGATGATCATCATTATTAGAGCATTGTCCGAGTGAGGAAAGAATGGTGGAGACTAATGAGTCCTCGAAAAAGTGGGGATGAGGTCCATGAGACCGTTCTAAAAAAAAGAGAGAGCCATGAAAAAAATTAGAGAAAAAAAGAGAAGGGGCAATGTTACTATGCTTTTTTCACACTTGTGCTTCAGAGTAGCACCATGTTTTTCATATAGAGAGTCTCCTATTCTGTCACTTTCATATACTAGTGGGAATTTTTCATTATAGAACTTGACTTGTATATTCCGATGATGGGCTTCCTCAAATGCCCGAGGTCTTCATGAGCAAGCAAGTTGGATGCACACCCACTTAGTTTTCATGTTGAGCTTTCATGCACTTATAGCTCTTAGTGCATCCGTTGCATGGCAATCCCTACTCCTCGCATTGACATCATTTGATGGGCATCTCCATAGCCCGTTGATTAGCCTCGTCGATGTGAGACTATCTTCTTATTTTTGACTTCTTCTTATTAATCTCTACCACCACACTCTATTCCACATATAGTGTTATATCCATGGCTTGCGCTCATGTATTGAGTGGGGGTTGAAAAGCTGAAGCGCGTTAAAAAGTATGAACCAATTGCTTGGCTAAAACCGGGGTAGTGCATGATAAATATTTTGTGTTAAGATGGAGCATGACATGATTATATGATTTTGTAGGGATAACGTTCTTTAGCATTTTTATTTTGAAAGACATGATTGTTTATTAGTATGCCTGAGTATTGATGTCTTTATATCAAACTATAGACTATTGCTTTGAATCATTCGGATCTTATTATTTATACCGTAAGAGAGAGATTACATGATGAAACATGATAGGTAGCATTACACATCAAAAATTCTGTTTTTATCATCTACCTACTCGAGGACGAGCAGGAATTAAGCTTGGGGATGCTTGACACGTCTCCAACGTATCTATAATTTTTTATTGTTCCATGCTATTATAGTACCAATCTTGGATGTTTTATATGCAATTATATGCCATCATACATCATTTTTTGGGACTAACCTATTAACCCAGTGCCAGTTGTTGTTTTCTGCTTGTTTTTGCCTTTTCAGAAAATCATTATCAAAAAGTTTGGATTAATTTTTTCTGGACCAGAAGAGACCCACGAAGCTTCGGGAGAAGACCAAATGAGCCACGAGGAGGCGACAAGCCTGGAGGGTGCGCCCCCAGGCTTGTGGGCCCCTCGTAGCCCTCCTGACCTAATTCCAGCACTATAAATTCCCAAATATTCCCAATATACCAGGGAGACAGAAGAGAAAACCTTTCCACCGCCGCAAGCCTCTGTTCTTCCGTGATCCCATCTGGAGGCCTTTTCCGGTACTTTGTCGGAGGGGGAATCAATCACGGAGGGCTTCTTCATCAACCTTGTTGCCCTTCCGATGATGTGTGAGTAGTTTACCACAGACCTACGGGTCCATAGCTAGTAGCTAGATGGCTTCTTCTCTCTCTTTGATCTTCAATACCATGTTCTCCTCGATGTTCTTGGAGTTCTATCCGATGTAATCTTCTTTTGCGGCGTGTTTGTTGGGATCCGATGAATTGTGAGTTTACGATTAGATTATTCATGAGAAATATTTGAGTCTTCTCTGAACTCTTTTATGCATGATTATTATAGCTTTGTATTTCTCTCCGATCCATCGATTTGGTTTGGCCAACTAGATTGGTATATCTTGCATTGGGAGAGGTGCTTTGTGATGGGTTCAATCTTGCGGTGCTCAATCCCAGTGACAGAAAGGGACATGGCACGTATTTGTATTGTTGCCATTAAGGATAAAAAGACGGGGTTTAATCATATTGCTTGAGTTTACTTTGTCTACATCATGTCATCTTGCTTAAGGCGTTACTCTGTTTCATACTTAATACCCTAGATGCATGCTGGATAGCGGTCGATGGGTGGAGTAACAGTAGTAGATGCAGGCAGGAGTCGGTCTACTTGTCTCGGACGTGATGCCTATATACATGATCATTGCCATGAATCTGTCATAATTATTTGCTTTTCTATCAATTGCCCAATAGTAATTTGTCTACCCACCGTATGCTATGTGTTCGAGAGAGAAGTCTCTAGTGAAAACTATGGCCCCCGGGTCTACTTTATCATATATAAAAAACCTAAAAATACCTTGCTGCAATTTATTTACTTTTATTTAATTTAGTATTTTAGTTTATCTATCTATCACTATCAAAATTAATCTTTGCAAATAACCGCTAAGAGGATTGACAACCCTCTTATTTGCGTTGGGTGCAAGTGTTGGCTTTTGTGTGTGCAGGTGCGCTTAACGGAATTTTGCCTGGTTATCCTACTGGATTGATAACCTTGGTTCTTAACTGAGGGAAATACTTATCTCTACTATACTGCATCATCCTCTCCTCTTCGGGGAAATACCAACGCAGTCTACAAGTAGCACTCATACCCCCCGATACGATCCATAGATTCATCAAAATAAGCAAACTATGCAACAAAAACAGAATATGTCTAAAACAGAACAGTCTGTAAAGATCTATTTAAAAGCTATACTTCTATAACTCCAAAAATTCTTAAAAATTAGGACAACGTGGGCAATTCATATTTCAATACTGTGTAAAAATTTCAGAATTTTATCACGCTCCAGCAAAAAATCAAAATGTTATCACTGGACACAAAAGTTTCTGTTTTCCAACAGCATCAATCATACTATCTTCCAAATCATCCCAAAGGCATTACTTGGCACAAACACTAATTAAAAGATAAAAACACAATCATAACAGATGCTATAATTGTGTAAACACGCAAAACAAAAAATAAAAGTATCGGGTTGTCTCCCAACAAGCTCTTCCTTTATAGCCATTAAGATAGGCTTTGAGATTTCAATGATGCTCACGTCAAAGACAAGAATTGAAGCACAAAGAGAGCATCATAAAACATGTGGCAAACACATTTAAGTCTAACATACTTCATATGCATAGGCATTTTATAGGAAAACAAATTATCAAGACAAGCAATATCTAGCATATGCATATAAAGAGAATGAAACATTAATAATTCCAACACAAAGCGAGGTAACTTAGTGATATTAAGATTTTTATAACCATGTTTTTCTCTCTCATAATAATTGCATGTGGGATCATAATCAAATTCAACAATATAGCTATGATGTAAAATATTCCCTTCATGATCCACATGCATAAAAGTTTTATACTCTTCCAAAATAGTGGGATTAACATCAACTAAAGTCATGACCTCTCCAAACCCACATTTATCAAAAAAATCATAAGATTGAACACTCTCCGAATATTTGGGATTCTTTTTACCTAAAGTTGACACTCTTCCAAACCCACTTTCAATATTATTGCAAACAATATTATCAATAACATATTCATCATGAGGTTCAAATAAATTTTCAAGATCATAAGAAGCATTATCACCCCAATCATGATCATTGCAATAAGTAGTGGACATAACAAAATTATCATCCCCAAGCTCGTAGTTTTGCATATCATTAGCGCAATTGACATTAATAGAATTTATAATAACATCATTGCAATAATGCTTTTCATTCAAGGAGCTATCATGAATCACTTTATAAATTTCTTCTTCTAACACTTCATCACAATTTTCAGATTCACGATTTTCAAGCAAAACTTCATAAAGATAATCTAGAGCACTCAACTCACTAGCAATTGGTTCATCATAATTGGATTTTTTGAAAAGATTAGCAAGTGGATGAGGATCCATATCAATAGTTTTTTTAGCAAGCGAAGATGCAAGCGAATAGAAGACACATAGCAGCACAAGCAAGCAAGCGAAAATATTTTTGTGTTTTTTTGTAAAAAAAATTAGAAGTAGGGGAGATGAAAATGAGAGGCAAATGCAAATAAAAAGGCAAATAAAATAAATGCAAGTGTATGATAGTTTGTGCGAAGGTACATGGTAATTTTGATGATGTCTCCCCGGCAACGGTGCTAGAAATTCTTCCTGCTACTTGTAGACTGCGTTGGTATTTCTCCGAAGAGGAGAGGATGATGCAGTATAGTAGAGATAAGTATTTCCCTCAGTTAAGAACCAAGGTTATCAATCCAATAGGAGAACCAAGCAAAATCCCATTAAACGCACCTGCACACACAAAAGCAAACAATTGCACCCAACGCAAATAAGAGGGTTGTCAATCCTCTTAGCGGTTATTTGCAAGGATCAATTCTGATAGTGATAGATAGATAAACTAAAATACTAAATAAAATAAAAGTAAATAAATTGTAGCAAAGTATTTTTGGTTTTAATATATGATAAAAGTAGACCCGGGGGCCATAGTTTTCACTAGAGGCTTCTTTCTCGAGCACATAGCATACGGTGGGTAAACAAATTACTGTTGGGCAATTGATAGAAAAGCAAATAATTATAACGGATTCATGGCAATGATCATGTATATAGACATCATGTCCGAGACAAGTAGACCGATTCCTGCCTGCATCTACTACTATTACTCCACCCATCGACCGCTATCCAGCATGCATCTAGGGTATTAAGTATGAAACAGAGTAACGCCTTAAGCAAGATGACATGATGTAGACAAAGTAAACTCAAGCAATATGATTAAACCCCATCTTTTTATCCTTAATGGCAACAATACAAATATGTGTCATGTCCCTTTCTGTCACTGGGATTGAGCACCGCAAGATTGAACCCATCACAAAGCACTTCTCCCATTGCAAGATAAACCAATCTAGTTGGCCAAACCAAATCGATAGATCGGAGAGAAATACAAAGCTATAATAATCATGCATAAAAGAGTTCAGAGAAGACTCAAATATTTCTCATGAATAATCTGATCATAAACTCACAATTCATCGGATCCCAGCAAACACACCGCAAAAGAATATTACATCGGATAGAACTCCAAGAACATCGAGGAGAACATGGTATTGAAGATCAAAGAGAGAGAAGAAGCCATCTAGCTACTAGCTATGGACCTGTAGGTCTGTGGTAAACTACTCACACATCATCGGAAGGGCAGCAAGGTTGATGTAGAAGCCCTCCGTGATCGATTCCCCCTCCGGCAGAGTACCGGAAAAGTCCTCCAGATGGGATCGCGGAAGAACAGAGGCTTGCGGTGGCGTAGAAGTTATTCGGGGTGGCTCTCTATTGGTTTCCCAATATTTGAGAATTTATAGAAGTGGAATTAGGTCAAACGGAGCCACGAGGGCCCCACAAGGCATCAGGGCGCCCCCCCCCCCCCCCCCCCCCCGCGGGGGCCACGCCCTGTTGCCTTGTGGAGGCTTCGTGAACCTTCTGGCCTCCTCTCCAAGTCTCCAGGGTCTCTTTTGTCCAGAAAAAAATCTCCAAAAAGTTCCGTGGCATTTGGACTTCGTTTGTCACTGATTTCCTGAAAAACCAAAAACAAGCAGCGAACACCAACTGGCACTGGGCACTAGGTTAATAGGTTAGTCCCAAAAATGATATGTAATAGCATATAATTGCATATAAAAACATCCAAGATTGATATTATAATAGCATGGAACAATCAAAAATTATAGATACATTGCAGAGGTATCAACCGCCGCCCTCTCCCCCAACCCACGTCCTCGGTGGCTGTGGCCGCACTGCACACGGTGCAGGAGGAGGCGGAGAGGATCATCCGCGAGCATCAGGCGGCCGCCGGGAAGCCCTGCCACGACGCCGCCACCTTCCGCTGCCCCAAGCCCGACGACTCTGACTCCGACACCGGGTCGGGCCACGATGACGGAGGAGGAGCCGCCGGCCAGCCCGGCATGGCCTACGAGGTCACCGTGAAGTATAGGATAGTTTAGGGTTTTATTTTTTGGTTTTTAGTTCACCGGACGAAATAACGTTCGGTTTTATGTACAAATTATCCTAGTTTCAATGAAATCCGCCGTGTTTTTATCAAAATTCGTCCGGTTTGATCGAATTTCATCCGGTTGGTTTGAGTTGTTGTGAAAATCTATGCGGCTACAGTTGGATGGCTGCCTCCCGCATCCGTGTCCATAGACTGGTCCCCTGTCCGCGGACGAATGCGGGAGGATTTTTGCGGGTTGCCGTTGGAGATGCCCTTACATCGCCTAGCACCGTTGAGAGTCGTCCTCCATTTCTCCTACCTGGCGAGATCCCGGATACCCCCACCGCTGTTGCTGGTCGGAGAGGTGACGGGAGAGGAGCATGTTGTTGGTCTTGAGCTTCTCCTCAATGAGCCTCATGAGTGGCATTGGGGAAAGTTTCCCTCCCCTCGTTGCGAGCCATGGTGGGTCCAGTTGCCCACTAATACTTAATGTTATCTTTATCTAATATATATAATTCTCAAAAAATATATATATATTTGTATATTATACATAGAGCATCTACCGCCGTGATTATCAAATCCGGCCCCCTATACGTCCGCGGACAGTGACCGGTCACTTCTCATTTTGGTGCGTCTGCATCCGTGTATCTTAAATCCGATTCCTCATATCCATGCAGCACATGCACGTATGGAAATAAACCTACGTAGATCAATGCATCCGACGCCAAATCTACTTAAATCTGGCATAATTCAAGCATAAACGATAACCGGACAACCAAAATATGCAGTTTCAATCGGACAGTACCCTAAACATACGATAAAAAACTAAATTAAAAGGGAAAGGGCGGAGGAAATCACCATTTCCTCGCCGCCCTCTTCCCCTTGCGGTCAGTGGTGCTACTTTGGCCGTCGGTGTAGGGGTCGGCCGCCGGAGGGTCGTCGGAGCTTGATACGTCGTCGGAGTCGTCCGACAGCTCCATGTGGTTCCTGGCAAGTGATACATCTCCGTCGTATCTATAATTTTTGATTATTTCATGCCAATATTCTACAACTTTCATATACTTTTGGCAACATTTTATATTATTTTTGGGACTAACATATTGATCCACTGCCCAGTGCCAGTTCCTGTTTTCTGCTTGTTTTTTTGTGTCGTAGAAAATCCGTGTCGCGCAAGCGTGAGGGATTCCCGCTGTAGGGTTTGCAATACGTTCATAATTCTCTTATAGTGGGCGGCTAGAGTGACAGAAGATTACACCCGAGTAAGGGGGTTGTTGCGTATGGGAGTAAAGGGGACTTGTTACTTAATGCTATGGTTGGGTTTTACCTTAATGATCTTTGGTAGTTGCGGATGCTTGCTAGAGTTCCAATCATAAGTGCATATGATCCAAGTACGGAAAGTATGTTAGCTCATGCCTCTCCCTCATATAAAATTGCAATAATGATTACCGGTCTAGTTATCGATTGCCTAGGGACAAATCTTTCTCTTGTGTTACAAAAGCTTTCTACTACACAACTAGCTTTTATTATCTTGCAATTTACTCGTAGTTTTATTCTCGCAAAGTACTCCTAGTTTTATTCTTGCAAAGTAGTTCTAGCATTACCACAAAGTACTTCTAGTTTCATACTTGTTCTAGGTAAAGCAAACGTTAAGTGTGCGTAGAGTTGTATCGGTGGTCGATAGAACTTGAAGGGAATATTGATTCTACCTTTAGCTCCTCGTTGGGTTCGACACTCTTATTTATCAAAAAAGCTACAATTGATCCCCTATACTTGTGGGTTATCAAGACCTTTTTCTGGCGCCGTCGTCGGGGAGCAATAGTGTGGGGTTGATATTCTCGTGTGTGCTTGTTTGCTTTATCACTAAGTAGTTTTTATTTTGTGCTCTTGTTTTCTATCTTTAGTTATGGGGAGGAAACGTAAAATACCAAAAAAATTAGTTGTGCTAGCTAAACCAATGGTTGAAGAACCACCCAAAATCTATCATGCTGCTGAAGCTTTCTACTTGGATCATCTTCGATCCTTTTGTGCTCGTGCTGAAAACCCAACTAGCTTAGTTGAGGGAAAATCATTAGATGAGCATGCTTATTTTGTGCGACACCGCTTGTCTCAAAAAGGGAAACTCTTATGGCATCATATTAATACTTTGAATTGCTATGCTTGGAATTTATGTGAAATACATGATTTTACTTGTTGTTCTGAAGACCCTAAAAAACACCTTCAGTACCAATGTGAGTTTAAGGATAATGGAATCTTATCTTCTTATGCCAGAGGTGTTTATAGTTACTTTGATATTGAACAAATAGAAGAATTTGTTGCTTTTAAGGGTTCATATGAAACTGCTTCTTTGATTGAAAAGTGTGATGCTACTCTTTACAAATCTGAAAATTTTGCCATACTTAAATATTGCTATGAAAACTATGCTTCTAATGCTTATGTGAAAGAATATATTGAGGACACCTCCGCTGTCCAAGAAGAGACTAATATTTTGCAGGAATCTATGGAAGAAGAAATTGACGACACTGTGAGCTCATTAGATGAAAAAATTGAGGAGGAGAGCGAAGAACAAAAGGAGGAAGAGCGGATTGATCACCCGTGCCCACCTTCTGATGAGAGTAACTCTTTATCTCATACATTGTTTAATTTCCCTTCGTGCTTACCGAAGGATGAATGCTATGATCCCTTTGATGCGTCTGAAATATCCCTTTTTGATTAAATTGATGCTTGTTATGCTTGTGGCCATGATGCCAATATGAATGATGCTTATGGAGATGAACTTGCTATAGTTCCTTATGTTAAACATGAAATTGTTACTATTGCACCTACACATGATAGTCCTATTATCTTTTTGAATTCTCCCAACTACACTATATCGGAGAAGTTTGCGCTTATTAAGGATTACATTGATGGGTTGCGTTTTACTACTACACATGATGATTTTGATGAATATAATATGCATGCGCTTGCTGCTCCTACTTGCAATTATTATGAGAGAGGAACTATATCTCCACCTCTCTATGTTTCCAATATGATAAAATTGCAAGAAACTGTTTATACTATGCATTGGCCTTTACTTGATGTGCATGAATTGTTCTTTTATGACATGCCGATGCATAGGAAGAGAGTTAGACTTCGTCATTGCATGATATATGTTGCTTTGTGCTCATTACTAAATTAAAAATCATTGTTAATTAAAATTGGCTTTGATATACCTTGGGATCCGGGTGGATCGATTACTTGAGCACTTTATGCCTAGCTTAATGGCTTTAAAGAAAGCGCTGCCTGGGAGACAACCCGGAAGTTTTAGAGAGTCATTTTATTCTGTTGTGTGCTTTTAAAAGGTTTAAAAACAAAAAAATATAGAGGGGAACCTAAAAACTTTTTCAAAAAGAGAAGCGATTGGAAGGTTATGCATTGAAGAAGTGAGGGTCGACCTTGAACACTTGTGTTCATGCTCATGGAAACAATGTAGAATTTTTCATGGAAGTTTCTCACAAAAATAATTATCCCCTTGTATAAATCCATTGTATTATAAAAATAATGTGCCAAGATTTACCTTTAGGATGTTTAAATTGCTTGTTTGGTGTGTGCTGTGAAAAAACAGAAACTTTTGTTGTAGTGCTTGAATTTTGTTATTTTACTAGAACGTGAAAAAAAATTAAATTTTTTACACAGTACTGCTATGCAAATTGTTTATTTTGTCCTAATTTTTCAGAATTTTTTGAGTTACAGAAGCATCTGCATCTTTATAGACTGTCCTGTTTTCATAGATTGCTCTTATAGTTTCGTTATTTGCGTATGTTTGAAATCTTGTTGAGCCCCATTGACTTGAGAGCCATAGAATTATGATAGCATACAGTGGGTAATGTTGGATTATAATTATACAATAGTGTTATAGCAGGACATGATGGGATTTGATGTTATATGTACTAACCCCTCTAATAAAAATTTCGGTTAAGTTTTGTGTGGATGAAGTGTTTGAAGAACGAGGAGGTATCGATATGAGGAGAATAAGGAGAGGCAAGAGTTCAAGCTTGGGGATGCCCAAGGCACCCCAAGTAAATATTCAAGGAGACTCAAGCGTCTAAGCTTGGGGATGCCCCAGAAGGCATCCCATCTTTCTTCAACAATTATCGGTATGTCTCGGCTTTTGTTTTGTTCACATGATATGCGTAAATTCTTGGAGCGTCGTGTGCTTTTTTCTTTTTCTTTTAATAAATGCACCATGCTAGTATGAGATAGTCCTTCATTGATTTATAGAATGCTTCATGTGCTTCACTTATATCATTTGAAGTTTGGATGCCTGTTTCTCTTCATATAGAAAACCGTTATTTGTAGAATGCTCTTTTGCTTCACTTATATTTATTAGAGTGTGGTATTTTGTAGAAAGAATTAAACTCTCATGCTTCACTTATATCTATTTAGAGAGTCAATGGGAATTGATCATTCACATGGTTAGTCATAAAATCCTACATAAAACTTGTAGATCACTGAATATGATAAGTTTGATTCCTTGCAATAGTTTTGCGATATTAAGATGGTGATATGTGGGAGGTACTAGTGAATGATTGTGGTTTAGTAAGAATATTCGTGTTAAGGTTTGTGATTCCCGAAGCATGCACGTATGGTCTATCGTTATGCTAAGAAGTTGGAGCATGATTTATTCTTAATTGTCTTCCTTTGTGTGGCGGTCGGGGGCGCGCGATGGTTAACTCCTACCAACCTCCCCCTAGGGGCATGCGTAGTAGTACTTTGCTTTGAGGGCTAATAGACTTTCGCAATAAGTATGTGAGTTCTTTATGACTAATGTGAGTCCATGGATTATACGCACTCTCACCCTTCCGCAATTTGCTAGCCTCTTCGGTACCGTGCATTGCCCTTTCTCACCTTGAGAGTTGGTGCAAACTTCGCCGGTGCATCCAAACCCCGTGATATGATACGCTCTATCACACATAAGCCTCCTTATATCTTTCTCAAAACAGCCACCATACCTACCTATCATGGCATTTCCATAGCCATTCCGAGGTATATTACCATGCAACTTCCATCATCATTATATACATGACTTGAGCATTCATTGTCATATTGCTTTGCATGATCGTAAGATAGCTAGCATGATATTTTCATGGCTTGTCCGTTTTTTGATATCTTTGCTATGCTAGATCATTGCATATCCTGGTACACTGCCAGAGGCATTCATATAGAGTCATCTTGTATAGCTTTTTTTATCGAGTTGTAAGTAAATCAAAGTGTGATGATCATCATTATTAGAGCATTGTCCCAGTGAGGAAAGGATGATGGAGACCATGATTCTCCCACAAGTCGGGATGAGACTCCGGACGAAAAATAAAAAAAGAAAAAAGAAGAAAAGAAAAAAAGGCCAAAAAGAGCCCACAAAAAAAAGAGAAAACAAAAAAAAATGAAATGAGAGAAAAAGAGGGAAGGGGCAATGTTACTATCCTTTACCACACTTGTGCTTCAGAGTAGCACCATGTTTTTCATATAGAGAGTCTCCTATGTTGTCACTTTCATACACTAGTGGGAATTTTTCATTATAGAACTTGGCTTGTATATTCCGATGATGGGCTTCCTCAAATGCCCGAGGTCTTCATGAGCAAGCAAGTTGGATGCACACCCACTTTGTTTTTAGTTTGAGCTTTCATACACTTATAGCTCTTAGTGCATCCGTTGCATGGCAATCCCTACTCCTCGCATTGATATTGATTGATGGGCATCTCCATAGCCCTTTGATCCGCCTAGTTGATACGAGACTTTCTCCCTTTTTGACTTCTCCTTATTGATCCCTACCACCGCATTCTATTCCACCCATAGTGCTATGTCCATGGCTCGCGCTCATGTATTGTGTGGGGGTTGAAAAAGTTGAAGCGCGTTAAAAAGTATGAACCAATTGCTTGGCTAAAACCGGCGTTGTTCATGATAAATATTTTGTGTTAAGAAGATGGAGCATGACAGGATCATATGATTTTGTAGGGATAGCTTTCTTTAGCATTTTTATTCTGAAAGGCATGATTGTTTGTTGGTATGCCTGAGTATTGATGTCTTTATATCAAATTATAGACTATTGCTTTGAATCACTCGTGTCTTCATATTCATGCCATGATTAGATTACATGATCAAGATTATGCTAGGTAGCATTCCACATCAAACTTTTTTTATCATTTACCTACTCGAGGACGAGCAGGAATTAAGCTTGGGGATGCTGATACGTCTCCGTCGTATCTATAATTTTTGATTGTTTCATGCCAATATTCTACAACTTTCATATACTTTTGGCAACATTTTATATTATTTTTGGGACTAGCATATTGATCCAGTGCCCAGTGCCAGTTCCTGTTTTCTGCTTGTTTTTTTGTTTCGCAGAAAATCCATATCAAACGAAGTCCAAACGCAATAAAAGTTTACGGAGAATTATTTTGGAATATATGTGATTTTTGGGAGGTGGAATCAATGCAAACGGAGGCCCACAGACTCCACAAGGCACTTTGGCGTGACCCTCGCCCCGGCCGCGCGGTGCTGCCTTGTGGGCACACCGTAAGTCGGTTGGGGCTCTTCTTCGGCCGCAAGGAAGCTTATATCGAGAAAAAAATCATGTTAAAATTTCAGTGCAATCGGAGTTACAGATCTCCGGGAATATAAGAAACGGTTATCGGCCAGAAAACAGGAGCGCGAAACAGAAGAGAACAGAGAGAGAGATCCAATCTCGGAGGGGCTCCTCCCCTCCGGGATCCATGGCGGGCATGGACCAGAGGGGGAACTCTCCTCCCATCTAGGGGGAGGCCAAGGAAGAAGAAGAAGGAGGGGGGCTCTCTCCCCCTCTCTTCCGGTGGCGCCGGAACGCCGCTGGGGCAACCATCGTGACGGCGATCTACACCTACAACTTCGCCGCCGTCAACACCAACTCTCTCCCCCTCTATGCAGCGGTGTAACACCTCTTCTCCCCGCTGTAATATCTACTTAAACATGGTGCTTAACGCTATATATTATTATCCAATGATGTATGGCAATCCTATGATGTTTGAGTAGATTTCTTTTGTCCTATGGGTTGATTGATGATCGTGATTGGTTTGAGTTGTATGTTTTATTTTGGTGATGTCCTATGGTGCCCTCCGTGTCGCGTAAGTGTGAGGGATTCCCGCTGTAGGGTTTGCAATACGTTCATAATTCTCTTATAGTGGGCAGCTAGAGTGACAGAAGCTTACACCCGAGTAAGGGGGTTGTTGCGTATGGGAGTAAAGGGGACTTGCTACTTAATGCTATGGTTGGGTTTTACCTTAATGATCTTTGGTAGTTGCAGATGCTTGCTAGAGTTCCAATCATAAGTGCATATGATCCAAGTACGGAAAGTATGTTAGCTCATGCCTCTCCCTCATATAAAATTGCAATAATGATTACCGGTCTAGTTATCGATTGCCTAGGGACAAATCTTTCTCTTGTGTTACAAAATCTTTCTACTAAACAACTAGCTTTTATTATCTTTCAATTTACTCATAGTTTTATTCTCGCAAAGTACTCCTAGTTTTATTCTTGCAAAGTAGTTCTAGCATTACCTACAAAGCACTTCTAGTTTCATACTTGTTCTAGGTAAAGCAAACGTTAAGTGTGCGTAGAGTTGTATCGGTGGTCGATAGAACTTGAAGGGAATATTGATTCTACCTTTAGCTCCTCGTTGGGTTCGACACTCTTATTTATCAAAAAAGCTACAATTGATCCCCTATACTTGTGGGTTATCAGCAAGCCTCCGGAGGAAGTGCTCCTGCTCCTCCGCGTGCCTCTCCGCCTTCGCCGACGCCACGCGCTCCGGCAGCTCGATACCGAGCCGAAGCGCTTTGCGTTCTTATGCCAGAGCTACCGCGTATCTGACTCCGCCATTGCCAGGGAGCGCCGGAGGATGGCCGCAATGAGTGCGTCCTCGTGATCGATCGGCCCGCGCGCGATTGCCCGGCGCTTCGCCGATGCATCGCCCGTCGCTAGGGCCTCCCTTGTGCATTGCCGCTCACGTCGTGCGGCCCGCGCCTTCGACTCGGGCGTCCTCGACCGGCCCGGCGCTGACGAGGGCACAAGTACCCAACGGTGCCCGTGCACGCCCTCCGGAGGTACAAGGGATGTGGTGGCGGGAGAGCGGCGTACCTGCAGTGGGGTAGAGCGGGCGGCGCTGCCACCGGTGCTGCGCGCCGGACAGGACGGCTCGGCAACATTGTTCCGCGAATTGCCGCCACTACTGCCGCCCCGATCTAGACGGGAGCGGCGCAAAGCGATGCGGAGAACGACTGCATCGATGTCGCTCTCGTCGCTGCCAAAGCCGGAGCTGCTGCGGTTATCCGCCATGGATCGGACATGAAGAGGAAACGGCAGATTGGGAAGAGGAGTGGACGGAGAGAGTGAAGTGGACCGAGCGGACTGCGGTGTAGGGTTCATCGGAGGGGATATTTGTGGGGTCGAGGTGAGCCGGGCTGACGTGGCAGACGCGCCCGGGCCGCCCCATATCTGCCCTACATTTGGGCTGGATATGAGGGGCGCCGGACAGCCCTGGCATTTGATGGCGATTTGAGGCGTTCGGATGGGTCAATTTTTTGTTCACTAAAAAAAGATGGGTCAATTTTTTGTGAGCGGTCAGTGAACGGACCGTCCGACTGGGCGTTTGAGGCGGGATTGTGGTGCCCGGCTTAGATGCTCTTATGTCCTATCCTATATTGCACATGTTGTGTCATCTCAAACATACGAAGGAAGGTGTTCCCCCGCAAAATAAGAAGGAAGGTGTTATCAACAAAATGTGCATTGCTTGATGTCGTCTTCAAATTGGCTTTGGTTTTTCATCGTTGTAAGTTTAGGGGGGGCGGAGTGAGCTTCTACAAATTACCTTGAGGGGTCGCGCAAGTTTGTGGACTTGCGGTACCTTTAAGAGCATCTCTAGCAGACCCCTTAAAACACGCCGGCCCGCAAAATAACCGCCCGTTTACGGTTTCGGGCAGAAAAAGTGGCCCGATCAGACACCGTATCAGCCCGCAAACTGTAAAAAAAAATTGCGGGGCGCGGAAAAACTTCGCCCTCAACCTTTAGATTCACGGGGTGGGAGGCCGACCCGAGCTTGACCCCTATCAGCTGCCAGATTTGGCGGGAGGGACATTTCCGCGTGATTCTCCTTCCCTCCACCGCCAGCTGTGATGCCCCCGACTCAATCATGCACTAATCATACACGCAAATGCGCACGATCAAGTACAGGGACTCACGGGAAGATATCACAACACAACTCTAGACACAAAATAAAATAATACAAGCTTTATATTACAAGCCAGGGGCCACGAGGGCTCGAATACATAAGCTCGAGAACACAAGATTCAGCGAAAGCATCAGTATCTGAGTATAGACATAATTAGACAACGTTGCCTTAAGAAGGCTGAGCAAAACAACGACAACTAGATCGAAAAGGCGCAGGCCTCCTGCCTGGGAGCCTCCGAACTACTCCTAGTCGTCAGTCTCCACGTAGTAGTAAGCTCCGTCGGTGGGGTAGTAGTCGTCGACGGGATCAACTGGCTCCGGGACTCTGTCATCTGATCGCAGCAACCGGGTAGGGCAAAAGAGGTAGCAAAGCAACCGTGAGTACTCATCCAAGGTACTCACAAGACTTACATCAGATCTATGCTAAATATGCAATAGTATCAAGGAAAGGGGCTGTATCTGTGGACTAGACTGCAGAAATGCCAGAATAGAGGGAAGGCCTAGCCTAACGAAGACTAGCATCTTGCAGCGTCTTGCAGCAACAGAAGAGAGTAGAAGTAACATAGCATATAGTAACAAATATATATTAGTAACGCCCAGAGATCCTTCCTTGACTCCCTGCGAGAAAGCGATCCCGGAGCCATAATATCAGTATAGTAACACAAGTATCCAGTTCTAGTTGTAGTAGATCGGGATACTCTCTGAGCGTCCTTTACCGTGGACACGGCTATTCGAATAGATATACTTCCCTGCAGGGGTGCACCTGTTGGGGAACGTAGTAATAATTCAAAATTTTCCTACGTGTCACCAAGATCAATCTAGGAGATGCTAGCAACGAGAGAGAGGGAGTGCATCTTCATACCCTTGAAGATCGCTAAGCGGAAGCGTCACAAAGAACGCGGTTGATGGAGTCGTACTCGCGGCGATTCAAATCGCGGAAGATCCGATCCAAGCGCCGAACGGACGGTGCCTCCGTGTTCAACACACGTACAGCCCGGGGACGTCTCCTCCTTCTTGATCCAGCAAGGGGGGAAGGAGAAGTTGAGGGAGAGCTCCGGCAGCACGACGGCGTGGTGGCGGTGGAGCTCGTGGTTCTCCGGCAGACTTTCGCTAAGCGCTACGGAGGAGGAGGAGGTGTAGGAAGGGGGAAGGGCTGCGCCAGGGGAAGGGTGTACGGCTGCCCTCCCACCCCCCACTATTTATAGGGGGAAGGGGAGAGGGGGCCGGCCCCCCTAGATCCATCTAGAGGGGGGGCGGCGGCCCCCTAGGGTTTCCAACCCTAGGCGCCTTGGGCCCTTGGGGGGGCGCACCAGCCCACTAAGGGGCTGGTTCCCACCCAACTACAGCCCATTAGGTCCTCCGGGGCAGGTGGACCCTCCCGGTGGACCCCCGGAACCCCTTCGGTGGTCCCGGTACAATACCGATAAACCCCGAAACCTTTTCGGTGACTGAAATTGGACTTCCCATATATAAATCTTCACCTCCGGACCATTCCGGAACTCCTCGTGACGTCCGGGATCTCATCTGGGACTCCGAACAACTTTCGGTAACCACATACAATTCCCATTACAACTCTAGCGTCACCGAACCTTAAGTGTGTAGACCCTACGGGTTCGGGAACCATGCAGTCATGACCGAGACACCTCTCCGGCCAATAACCAATAGGAGGATCTGGATACCCATATTGGCTCCCACATGTTCCACGATGATCTCATCGGATGAACCACGATGTCGGGGATTCAATTAATCCCGTATACAATTCCCTTTGTCCATCGGTATGTTACTTGCCCGAGATTCGATCGTCGGTATCCCTATACCTTGTTCAATCTCGTTACCGGCAAGTCTCTTTACTCATTCCGTAACACATGATCTCGTGACTAACTCCTTAGTCACATTGAGCTCATTATGATGATGTATTACCGAGTGGGCCCAGAGATACCTCTCCGTCACACGGAGTGATAAATCCTAGTCTCGATTCATGCCAACCCAACAAACACTTTTGGAGACACCTGTAGTGCACCTTTATAGTCACCCAGTTACGTTGTGACGTTTGATACACCCAAAGCATTCCTATAGTATCCGGGAGTTGCACAATCTCATGGTCTAAGGAAATGATACTTGACATTAGAAAAGCTCTAGCAGACGAACTACACGATCTTGTGCTATGCTTAGGATTGGGTCTTGTCCATCACATCATTCTCCTAATGATGTGATCCCGTTATCAACGACATCCAATGTCCATGGCCAGGAAACCATGACCATCTATTGATCAACGAGCTAGTCATCTAGAGGCTCACTAGGGACATGGTGTGGTCTATGTATTCACACATGTATTACGGTTTCCGGCTAATACAATTATAGCATGAGCAATAGACAATTATCATGAACAAGGAAATATAATAATAACCATTTTATTATTGCCTCTAGGGCATATTTCCAACAGTCTCCCACTTGCACTAGAGTCAATAATCTAGTTACATTGTGATGAATCGAACACCCATAGAGTTCTGGTGCTGATCATGTTTCGCTCGTGAAAGAGGTTTAGTCAACGGATCTGCGACATTCAGATCCGTATGTACTTTACAAATATCTATATCTCCATCCTGAATGTAACCACGAATGGAGTTGAAGCGGCGCTTGATGTGCTTGGTCTTCTTGTGAAACCTGGGCTCCTTGGCAATGGCAATAGCTCCAGTGTTGTCACAGAAGAGAGTCATCGGGCCCAACGCATTGGGAATCACTCCTAGGTCGGTGATGAACTCCTTCATCCAGACTCCTTCCTGTGCTGCTTCCGAAGCAGCTATGTACTCCGCTTCACATGTCGATGCCGCCACGACGCTTTGCTTGCAACTGCACCAGCTGACTGCCCCACCATTCAAAATATGCACGTATCCGGTTTGTGACTTGGAGTCATCCGGATCCGTGTCGAAGCTAGCATCGACGTAACCCTTTACGACGAGCTCTTCGGCACCTCCATAAACGAGAAACATATCCTTAGTCCTTTTCAGGTACTTAAGGATATTCTTGACCGCTGTCCAGTGTTCCAATCCGGGATCACTTTGGTACCTCCCTACCAAACTTATGGCAAGGTTCACATCAGGTCTGGTACACAGCATGGCATACATAATAGAGCCTATGGCTAAGGCATAGGGGATGACATTCATCTTTTCTCTATCTTCTGCCGAGGTCGGGCATTGAGCTGTGCTCAATCTCACACCTTGCAATACAGGCAAGAACCCCTTCTTGGACTGATCCATATTGAACTTCTTCAATATCTTGTCAAGGTATGTGCTTTGTGAAAGACCAATGAGGCGTCTCGATCTATCTCTATAGATCTTGATGCCTAATATGTAAGCAGCTTCTCCAAGGTCCTTCATTGAAAAACAC
This sequence comes from Elymus sibiricus, assembly GCA_039707655.1. Taxonomy (NCBI): domain Eukaryota; kingdom Viridiplantae; phylum Streptophyta; class Magnoliopsida; order Poales; family Poaceae; genus Elymus; species Elymus sibiricus. The sequence continues at coordinate 204,829,271 of CM077676.1, forward strand.
TTATTCAAGTAGGCCTTTATGCTTTCCAAAAGTTCTATATCATTTCCCATCAACAATATGTCATCCACATATAAAATGAGAAATGCTACAAAGCTCCCACTCACTTTCTTGTAAATACAGGCTTCTCCATAAGTCTGTATAAACCCAAACGCTTTGATCACCTCATCAAAGCGAATGTTCCAACTCCGAGATGCTTGCACCAGCCCATAGATGGAGCGCTGGAGCTTGCATACCTTGTCAGCATTCTTAGGATCGACAAAACCTTCCGGCTGCATCATATACAATTCTTCCTTAAGGAAACCGTTAAGGAATGCCGTTTTGACGTCCATTTGCCAGATCTCATAATCATAAAATGTGGCAACTGCTAACATGATTCGGACGGACTTCAGCATCGCTACGGGTGAGAAGTTCTCATCGTAGTCAACTCCTTGAACTTGTCGATAACCCTTAGCGACAAGCCGAGCCTTATAGACGGTCACATTACCATCCGCGTCAGTCTTCTTCTTAAAGATCCATTTATTTTCTATGGCTTGCCGATCATCGGGCAAGTCCACCAAAGTCCATACTTTGTTCTCATACATGGATCCTATCTCGGACTTCATGGCTTCAAGCCATTTGTTGGAATCTGGGCCCGCCATGGCTTCTTCATAGTTCGAGGGTTCACCGTTGTCTAACAACATGATTTCCAGGACAGGGTTGCCGTACCACTCTGGTGCGGAACGTGTCCTCGTGGACCTACGAAGTTCAGTAGTAACTTGATCAGAAGTTTCATGATCATCATCATTAACTTCCTCTCTAGTCGGTGCAGGCACCACAGAAACATTCTCCTGCGCTGCGCTACTTTCCGGTTCGAGAGGGGGTACAATTACCTCATCAAGTTCTACTTTCCTCCCACTTACTTCTTTCGAGAGAAACTCTTTCTCTAGAAAGGATCCATTCTTGGCAACAAAGATCTTGCCTTCGGATCTGAGGTAGAAGGTATACCCAATAGTTTCCTTAGGGTATCCTATGAAGACGCACTTTTCCGATTTGGGTTCGAGCTTTTCAGGTTGAAGTTTCTTGACATAAGCATCGCATCCCCAAACTTTCAGAAACGACAGCTTAGGTTTCTTCCCAAACCATAATTCATACGGTGTCGTCTCAACGGATTTAGACGGTGCCCTATTTAAAGTGAATGCGGCAGTCTATAATGCATATCCCCAAAATGATAGCGGTAAATCAGTAAGAGACATCATAGATCGCACCATATCCAATAGAGTGCGATTACGACGTTCGGACACACCATTACGCCGAGGTGTGCTAGGCGGCGTGAGTTGTGAAACAATTCCACATTTCCTTAAGTGCGTGCCAAACTCGTGACTCCAATATTCTCGTCCACGATCAGATCGTAAAAACTTTATTTTCTTGTCACGTTGATTCTCTACCTCACTCTGAAATTCCTTGAACTTTTCAAAGGTCTCAGACTTGTGTTTCATCAAGTAGACATACCCATATCTGCTTAAGTCATCAGTGAGGGTGAGAACATAACGATAGCCACCGCGAGCCTCAACGCTCATCGGTCCACATACATCGGTATGTATTATTTCCAACAAGCTGGTTGCTCGCTCCATTGTTCCGGAGAACGGAGTCTTAGTCATCTTGCCCATGAGGCATGGTTCGCACGTGTCAAATGATTCATAATCAAGAGACTCCAAAAGTCCATCTGCATGGAGTTTCTTCATGCGTTTGTCACCAATATGACCAAGGCGGCAGTGCCACAAGTATGTGGGACTATCATTATCAACCTTACATCGTTTGGCATTCACACTATGAATATGTGTAACATCATGTTCGAGATTCAATAAAAATAAACCATTGACCAGCGGGGCATGACCATAAAACATATCTCTCATATAAATAGAACAACCATTATTCTCGGATTTAAATGAGTAGCCATCTCGCATCAAACGAGATCCAGATACAATGTTCATGTTCAAAGCTGGTACTAAATAACAATTATTGAGGTTTAAAACTAATCCCGAAGGTAGATGTAGAGGTAGCGTGCCGACGGCGATCACATCGACCTTGGAACCATTCCCGACGCGCATCGTCACCTCGTCCTTTGCCAGTCTCCGCTTATTCCCCAGCTCCTGTTTTGAGTTACAAATGTGAGCAACCGCACCGGTATCAAATACCCAGGGGCTACTACGAGCGCTGGTAAGGTACACATCAATAACATGTATATCATATATACCTTTGACGTTGTCGGCCTTCTTATCTGCTAAGTACTTGGGGCAGTTCCGCTTCCAGTGACCGGTTCCCTTGCAATAAAAGCACTCAGTCTCAGGCTTGGGTCCATTCTTGGGCTTCTTCCCGGCAACTGATTTACCGGGCGCGGCTACTGCTTTGCCGTCCTTCTTTAAGTTCTTCTTACCCTTGCCTTTCTTGAAACTAGTGGTCTTATTCACCATCAACACTTGATGTTCCTTTTTGATTTCCACCTCCGCTGATTTCAGCATCGAATATAACTCAGGAATGGACTTCTCCATCCCTTGCATATTGTAGTTCATCACAAAGCTCTTGTAACTAGGTGGAAGCGACTGGAGGATTCTGTCAATAACCAAGTCATCCGGAAGATGAACTCCCAGCTGAGACAAGCGGTTGTGCAACCCAGACATTTTGAGTATGTGCTCGCTGACAGAACTATTTTCCTCCATCTTACAACTGAAGAACTTGTCGGAGACTTCATATCTCTCGACCCGGGCATGAGCTTGGAAAACCATTCTCGGCTCTTGGAACATCTCATATGCTCCGTGTTGCTCAAAACGCTTTTGGAGCCCCGGTTCTAAGCTGTAAAGCATGCCGCACTGAACCAGGGAGTAATCATCACTATGCGACTGCCAGGCGTTCATAACGTCTTGAGTTGCTGGGAAAACGGGTGCGTCACCTAGCGGTGCATCAAGGACATATAATTTCTTGGAAGCTATGAGGATGATCCTCAAGTTACGGACCCAATCCGTATAGTTGCTTCCATCGTCTTTCAGCTTGGTTTTCTCTAGGAACGCATTGAAGTTGAGGGCAACATTAGCGTGGGCCATTGGATCTACAAGATAGATTGTAAAGACAATTTTAGACTAAGTTCATGATAATTAAGTTCATCTAATCAAATTATTTAATGAACTCCCACTCAGATAGACATCCCTCTAGTCATCTAAGTGATACATGATCCATATCGACTAGGCCGTGTCCGATCATCACGTGAGACGAACTAGTCATCAATGGTGAACATCTCCATGTTGATCGCATCTACTATACGACTCATGTTCGACCTTTCGGTCTCTCGTGTTCCGAGGCCATGTCTGTACATGCTAGGCTCGTCAAGTCAACCTAAGTGTTTCGCGTGTGTAAATCTGGCTTACACCCGTTGTATGCGAACGTTAGAATCTATCACACCCGATCATCACGTGGTGCTTCGAAACAACGATCCTTCGCAACGGTGCACACTTAGGGGGAACACATTTCTTGATATTTTAGTGAGGTATCATCTTATTTATGCTACCGTCGTTCTAAGCAAATAAGATGTAAAAACATGATAAACATCACATGCAAATCATAAAGTGACATGATATGGCCAATATCATCTTGCGCCTTTGATCTCCATCTTCGGGGCGCGGCATGATCACCATCGTCACCGGCACGACACCATGATCTCCATCATCATGATCTCCAACATCGTGTCTTCATGAAGTTGTCTCGCCAACTATTACTTCTACTACTATGGCTAACGGTTAGCAATAAAGTAAAGTATTTACATGGCGTTTTTAATTGACACGCAGGTCATACAATAAATTAAGACAACTCCTATGGCTCCTGCCGGTTGTCATACCCATCGACATGCAAGTCGTGATTCCTATTACAAGAACATGATCAATCTCATACATCACATATATTTCATCACATCCTTTTGGCCATATCACATCACATAGCATACCCTGCAAAAACAAGTTAGACGTCCTCTAATTGTTGTTGCAAGTTTTACGTGGCTGCTATGGGTTTCTAGCAAGAACGTTTCTTACCTACGCAAAAGCCACAACGGTGATATGCCAATTGCTATTTACCCTTCATAAGGACCCTCTTCATAGAATCCGATCCGACTAAAGTGGGAGAGACAGACACCCGCTAGCCACCTTATGCAACAAGTGCATGTCAGGCGGTGGAACCAGTCTCACGTAAGCATACGTGTAAAGTCAGTCCGGGCCGCTTCATCCCACAATGCCGCCGAATCAAGATAGGACTAGTAACGGCAAGCAAATTGACCAAATCATCGCCCACAACTACTTGTGTTCTACTCGTGCATAGAATCTACGCATAGACCTAGCTCATGATGCCACTGTTGGGGAACGTAGTAATAATTCAAAATTTTCCTACGTGTCACCAAGATCAATCTAGGAGATGCTAGCAACGAGAGAGAGGGAGTGCATCTTCATACCCTTGAAGATCGCTAAGCGGAAGCGTTACAAAGAACGCGGTTGATGGAGTCATACTCGCGGCGATTAAAATCGCGGAAGATCCGATCCAAGCGCCGAACGGACGGTGCCTCCGCGTTCAGCACACGTACAGCCCGGGGACGTCTCCTCCTTCTTGATCCAGCAAGGGGGGAAGGAGAAGTTGAGGGAGAGCTCCGGTAGCACGACGGCGTGGTGGCGGTGGAGCTCGTGGTTCTCCGGCAGAGCTTCGCTAAGCGCTACGGAGGAGGAGGAGGTGTAGGAAGGGGGAAGGGCTGCGCCAGGGGAAGGGTGTACGGCTGTCCTCCCACCCCCACTATTTATAGGGGGAAGGGGAGAGGGGGCCGGCCCCCCTAAATCCATCTAGAGGGGGGGCGGCGGCCCCCTAGGGTTTCCAACCCTAGGCGCCTTGGGCCCTTGGGGGGCGCACCAGCCCACTAAGGGGCTGGTTCCCACCCAACTACAGCCCATTAGGTCCTCCGGGGCAGGTGGACCCTCCCGATGGACCCCCGGAACCCCTTCGGTGGTCCCGGTACAATACCGATAAACTCCGAAACCTTTTCGGTGACTGAAATTGGACTTCCCATATATAAATCTTCACCTCCGGACCATTCCGGAACTCCTCGTGACGTCCGGGGTCTCATCCGGGACTCCGAACAACTTTCGGTAACCACATACAATTCCCATTACAACTCTAGCGTCACCGAACCTTAAGTGTGTAGACCCTACGGGTTCGGGAACCATGCAGTCATGACCGAGACACCTCTCTGGCCAATAACCAATAGCGGGATCTGGATACCCATATTGGCTCCCACATGTTCCACGATGATCTCATCGGATGAACCACGATGTCGGGGATTCAATTAATCCCGTATACAATTCCCTTTGTCCATCGGTATGTTACTTGCCCGAGATTCGATCGTCGGTATCCCTATACCTTTTTCAATCTCATTACCGGCAAGTCTCTTTACTCGTTCCGTAACACATGATCCCGTGACTAACTCCTTAGTCACATTGAGCTCATTATGATGATGTATTACCGAGTGGGCCCAGAGATACCTCTCTGTCACACGGAGTGACAAATCCCAGTCTCGATACGTGCCAACCCAACAAACACTTTCGGAGACACCTGTAGTGCACCTTTATAGTCACCCAGTTACGTTGTGACGTTTGATACACCCAAAGCATTCCTACGGTATCCGGGAGTTGCACAATCTCATGGTCTAAGGAAATGATACTTGACATTAGAAAAGCTCTAGCAGACGAACTACACGATCTTGTGCTATGATTAGGATTGGGTCTTGTCCATCACATCATTCTCCTAATGATGTGATCCCGTTATCAACGACATCCAAAGTCCATGGCCAGGAAACCATGACCATCTATTGATCAACGAGCTAGTCATCTAGAGGCTCACTAGGGACATGGTGTGGTCTATGTATTCACACATGTATTACGGTTTCCAACTAATACAATTATAGCATGAACAATAGACAATTATCATGAACAAGGAAATATAATAATAACCATTTTATTATTGCCTCTAGGGCATATTTCCAACAGTACCAACTTACCCAACACGCTCGATCAACTCCGGCCGGACACACTTTTATCGGGTCATGCCCGGCCTCAGCTAATCGACACACCGTAGCCCTACCTTGGCTCAGCAGAGAGGCCAGCACGCCGGTCTAAACCCTAAGCGCTCAGAGGTCTGGGCCCATCGCCCTTCGCACTCCTGCGCATTGCGTACGCGGCCGGGACCAGACCTAGCCCCTGTATACACACGCAGGCTGTCGCAGTCCACCCGGGCGCGCGCCGCACAATTGCTGACGTATGAAGAACTTCGGAAGAAACATACGACGCTGAGTGCCCATTTTTATTCCCGCATGGTGGTCGGTGCGAAAAAGGCCAGAGGCCTACTCAGATCACATATCCAAACCCATTAGTGTGTTGGGAGCTCGCGGTGACGATCAGTGACCATGTCCCCCGTCTCGCGGACTTACGGCAAGGGCCAGGCCCATCCCTCTCTAGGGCGGTCTGCCTTCCCGGCCGTGCCGCGTAATTATCTCGCGGGTACCCTCCAGGTCAACCCGACTTCACAAGAGACTGTCGGGAACTCAGGTCCACCTCTACCGGGGTGGTACCGCCTGTCCCTTCAGTCCTGCAGTAACAGTAAAATGGGCAACAGTGAAATGTAACAGTGTGTCCGTAGCACCAAGGGGGAAATCCGAGGAATCACCCTCGATGGATTCCCACTCGATGTATCCGTTAAGGTGAACTAGGAGGAATCACCCTCGATGTGTTCATGCTTGAGGGGTTGCACGACAGAGTCATCATCGGAGGTGGTGAAAGAGGAATCACCCTCGGTAATCCTCAACCGACTAACTACACCATAGAGGTATCATCAGGAGTGAGGTAAGAGGTATCACCCTCGGCACTCGATAGTAGCTCTGCAGAGTCGTACAACTAAGGGGGTGTGCGGTGCTATGTCGGTCTCTGCACATCGATCACATTGATCGAAACATCCAGAAGCAAAGCATGGCACCACGGACAAGGGTGCGGGGCCACTGATGGATCACTAACCGACCTATACCAAGCATTTAGGATAGCAGGTAAGGTATCAACAGCAGTTACAAAAACAGGATATGCATCAGAATAGGAGCTATCGAACACAGTAGCAAAATCTAATGCAAGCACGAGAGAGAAAGAATGGGCGATATAGGAATGATCAAGGGGGTTTTGCTTGCCTGGAAGCTCTGCTGAAAGGGGCTGGTCGTCTGAGGCGTAGTCGTAACCAGTGGCGTCAGCGTCGGTCTCGGGGTCTACCGGAGAGAAGAGGGGGAAGAAACAGTAAATACAAAGCACACAGATGCATCACAAGTCATGGCATGGCGATATGCTGAGCTGGGGGTGACCTAATGCGGTGCTAAGCGTTACAGACGGAGCGGGAAAATATCTGGGAATATTTTCCCGGCTCTAGGCAATTATCGGACAGACGATCCGGAGGGGAAGGTTCCATGTTTGCAGTGTTGGAGGCATGTGACAGGTATGTGGATGGCATATTCGAATTCGTCTTATTTTTCTGATCATTTTTCATATATAAATTATTTTCATCCGAGTTACGGATTATTTTATATGATTTTTCAAAGTTTTAAACAATTTCTAGAATTAATCCAAATTCGAAAATAAATGGGAAATTGCTAGGTGCACCCGGTGCAGTGCACACACAGTGCACCACAGAGGCTGACAGGTGGGGCTAGTTGACTGGGTCAACAGCCCAGTCAGCCGAGGCTGACAGTGGGCCACGGGTGCTGAGTCAGCGGGTCAGCGTTGACCCGTTGACTGGTCAACTGGGACCCACTAGTCTGTGGCTGGGGCTGCCCAGTCAGCACAGTTGACCAGGTCAACCCAGTCAACTAGGCCCACGGGGCCCACTGGCAGTGACCCAGGGTGGCCCAGTGGCAGGGCCACGTCATCACCGACGCCGGAGAACAGCTCCGGCGACCCAAAACATGGCGGCGCACCTCGGACCTCATTGGGATTCGCCTACAGGGGGCCATTTGGCGCACGCGACGGCGCGTTCGAACGAGCGGACGGAGCCGCGTCGATCTGTGGCCGCAACGGCAACGGGGGTGGCCGGAGGCGAGCACTGCGGCGGCGGCAGGCGGCGGCGCGTTCGGGCGAGCTCGAGGCCGAGCGTAGGGGGCACGGCAAGGTGAGCTGGAGGCGGCGGTGGGTTCCTACGAGCTCCAGGAGCTCGATGCAGTGCTCGGGCGTGAGCGGTGGTTGCTGTGGCTATGACGGCGAGCATGGCAGCAGCGGCGAGCTACGGCTACGGTGGTAATGGGCGAGGCAATGACGGAAATGAACGGGGCAGAGAGGGGAAACAAGCGGATGCTCACCGGGAAGGCGCACGGAGGCCCGGTGTTAGCTTAGGAGCAGCAGTGGCGCCGGAGTCGAAGAAGATCGCCGGCGGCTCCAGAGGAAGACGACGACGGCGATCTGGCGACGTAGGGGCTCCGGGCTTGGTCTCATGGGCGAGGGAGGCGTAGCGGTCGACGACGGATCACCTGGACACGACGGTGCGGCGAGGCGACGACGGTGGCTACGAGAAGGGTGCGGCCACGGCGTCGGCAGCGCTCGGGTTTGATAGAGAGCGAGGGAGAGAGCAATGGAGAGAGGGGGAGGAGTGGATAGGGACGATGACGGGGCTGGGGGCTCCCTCTTATCCCCTCGGCGGTGCTGTAGCGTCGCCGTGTCGCCGCCTGGACGGCGAGCGTGCGCGCAGCCACGGGCGCGCCGACACAGGGGCGAGGAGGACGACGGCCATGCGAGTGAGCAGGCTGGGCCAGGCGCTGTGCACTACGGCCCAATGCACAGTGGCCTTTCTCTTTTCTTTTTCTAATTCTTTTCTGTTTGCTTTATTTCTTCTCTGTTTTGCATTTTATTTAGCCACCAAATGACTTCTGCAAAATATGGAACTTGGCCACATAAATGCACTGCAATTTTTGGCACTGCCACAAAAAGTTTGGGAGACAACTGAACCCATTTGAATTTTTCACAAATGAAATGGCATTTTAGAATGCAGAAATAGCACTGATTTAATTTCTATAGCCCATCTTAGCTTAGAGGTGATGTTGTTTTCCTCAACAAACAATTGTTATGGAATTTTTGCTAAATGATGAACTATTTTGTAGCAACTTTTGTGCCACTTCATATTTCACTTGCAAATTTAATTTGAATTCATTGAAGGAGTTTGAAATGAGATATGATTCCACTGTGATCATTCTTTGCAAAACAAAGTAACTTAGCATTAACATGAAGATCACTGTAGCTCATTTACACACGGGTGTTACAATTCTCCTCCTCTAAAAGAAATTCTCGTCCCGAGAATTCAGGAGGTAGAAGGGAAAAGGTCGGGGTATTCTTCACGAAGGCGATCCTCACGTTCCCAAGTGGCTTCATCTTCAGTATGATTCGACCACTGCACTTTAAGGAACTTGATTACCTTTTGTCGGGTTCCATGTTCAGCTTGATCAAGAATGCAAATCGATGCTCCTTATAAGAGAGATCATCTTGCAATTTGAGCAACTCATGATCCACTACACGGTGCGGATCCTTGAAGTAACGACGAAGTTGCGACACATGGAAGACATCGTGGATGTGAGAGAACTGCGGTGGTAATTCCAATTTATAAGCCACCCATCCACGTCTGGCGAGAATGTGGAAGGGACCAATGTAGCGAGGAGCTAACTTGCCCTTGATCCCAAAGCGATGAGTGCCCTTCATAGGAGTGACACGCAGATAAGCTTGTTCACCAGGTTGATAGATCGATCCCCAGTGTTTACGATCATAGTTGCTCTTCTGACGGCACTGGGCTGCCTTGAGATTTTCCCGGACAATACGGACTTGCTCTTCAGCTTGTTGGATAATATCTGGACCAATGAGCGGCCATTCCCCAGTTTCTGACCAATTCAGAGGGATTCGACACTTACGTCCATATAGTACTTCAAAGGGTGCCATCTTCAAACTAGCTTGATAGCTGTTTTGTACGAGAATTCAGCATACGGGAGAGATTCTTCCCACTTCTTGCCAAATGAGATGACACAAGCACGTAGCATATCTTCAAGCACTTGGTTAACTCGTTCAACTTGACCTTGGGACTGGGGGTGATAAGTTGTGCTCCAGGTTATATGAGTTCCCATAGCTTCTTAGAAACTTTCCCAGAACTTTGAGGTGAAGAGGCTGCCACGGTCTGAACTGATCTCCTTCAGAATACCGTGGAGTGTCACAATTCTAGAGATATACAAGTCTGCTAACTGACTAGCAGTGATCGTCTCCTTGACTGGCAGAAAATGTGCAACTTTGGAGAATTGGTCGACGACGACAAGAATAGCATCGTGACCCTTCTGTGACTTGGGAAGGCTAGTAATGAGATCCATCTGAACCTTATCCCATTTCCATTCAGGAATAGGAAGCGGTTGCAGAAGTCCAGCAGGTTTCTGATGTTCTGCCTTGACGCGACGGCAAACGTCACATTCGGCAACATACCGAGCAATGTCTTGCTTCATATTAGACCACCAGTACCTCTGACGAATGTCTTGGTACTACCTGGATGAATAGACAGAGGTGTGTCATGTGCTTCTTTCATAACTTTCCCTATCATATCGTCGAACTGGGGTACCACAAGGCGATCTTTGAAGAACAGAGCTCCATCCTTATCAAGCGAGAAATCTGAGGCCTTACCAGAGGCAAGATCACGCTTAATCTGGTCAACTTCAGTGTCATTCCTCTGCGCAGTCTTGGTAGATTTCTCGAGAGTTGGTTCCATGACAAGGGTATTGAGAGAACCCTGTGGAACAATGTGGAGGTTCATTTTGCGAAGTTCCTCATAAAGAAGGGGTTGAGCTTGCTGAACCATGAGGTTGTTGCAATAAGACTTGCGGCTCAAAGCATCGGCCATAACATTAGCCTTACCAGGGGTATATGAAATACCGCAATCATAGTCTGTAATTGCCTCCATCCATCTTTGTTGACGGAGATTCAAGTCTGGCTGAGTAAACAGATATTTCAGACTTTGATGATCAGTGTAGATCTCACAACGATTACTGATGAGGTAATGTCGCCACAACTTCAATGCGTACATAACTGCAGCAAGTTCAAGATCATGAACTGGGTAGTTCTCTTCATGAGGACACAACTGTCGTGAGGCATAAGCAATCACTTTGCGCTCTTGCATTAGGACACAACCTAATCCTTGACGGGATGCGTCGCAATAAATCACGAAGTCCTTGCGAGAATCTGGAGGAGCAAGCATTGGGGCAGATGTCAACTTGTCTTTGAGTGTCTGGAAACTTTCCTGACATTTTTCTGTCCACTCAAACTTAACGCCTTTGTGAAGTAAATCAGTCAAAGGCTTGGCAATCTTGGAGAAGTTCTCGACAAAACAGCGGCAATAGCTGGCGAGTCCGAGAAAACTCCTGACTTGCTTAACATTCTTCGGAGGAGTCCAGTCAAGAATAGCCTGAACTCGCTCTGGGTTGACAGCAATACCATCCTTGGAAATCACATGACCAAGGTAGGTCACTTCGGATAACCAGAATTCACACTTGGAATATTTGGCATATAGCTGATGCTCTTGAAGCTTTTCCAGTACAAGCCGAAGATGTTCAACATGTTCTTCTTTATTCTTGGAATAAACCAGGATATCATCCAGATAAACCACGACAAACTTGTCGAGGTAATCCATGAAGATATAATTCGTCAATCGGGAGAACGTTACTGGAGCATTGGTTAAGCCAAAGGACATGACGGTGTACTCGTATGAACCATAGCGAGTAACGAAAGCGGTCTTCGGAATATCCTCTTCACGAACTCGGATCTGGTGGTAACCCAACCTCAGATCGAGTTTAGAGAATACTGAGGAACCAACAAGTTGATCATACAGATCGTTGATCCGAGGAAGTGGATACTTATTCTGAATGGTTGCCTGGTTGATAGGTCGGTAATCTTGGACCAACCGGTTCGTACCATCCTTCTTCTTGACAAAGAGAGGAGGTGCTCCCCAAGCAGAGGAATTTGGATGAATGAAACCCTTACGAAGTGACTTGTCGATTTCCTCCTTAAGTTCAAGGAGTTCAAAGATGTCAAAATACAGTATGTGTATGATGTGTCAGACATTTAATGAAATAGTTGCAGGTAATCCAGCTCTCCGGGTTGATGTGATCACGAGAACCTAATGTTAGAGTTTGTAAAATCTTTAACCCGAAAAGAAGAGAGATCAGAATCCCAGAGTAAAGGAGAGGAATAAAAGATCCTAATCCCAACCATTGGCAATGTGGGCCCGTAAGCCACACAACGAGGTTAGCAAAACAGTTTTAGAAGACTCAATCGTGACGCCCCCAGCTCTTCGGCCAAGGAGTTGGAAAGGGACTTCCTACAGGCAGTCGGCTCTGATACCAACTCGTGACGCCCCCGACTCAATCGTGCACTAATCATACACGCAAATGCGCACGATCAAGCCCAGGGACTCACAGGAAGATATCACAACACAACTCTAGACACAAAATAAAATAATACAAGCTTTATATTACAAGCCAGGGGCCACGAGGGCTCGAATACATAAGCTCGAGAACACAAGAGTCAGCGAAAGCATCAGTATCTGAGTACAGACATAATTAGACAAGGTTGCCTTAAGAAGGCTGAGAAAAACAACGACAACTAGATCGAAAAGGCGCAGGCCTCCTGCCTGGGAGCCTCCGAACTACTCCTGGTCGTCGGTCTCCATGTAGTAGTAAGCTCCGTCGGTGGGGTAGTAGTCGTCGACGGGATCAACCGGCTCCGGGGCTCCGTCATCTGATCGCAGCAACCGGGTAGGGAAAAAGAGGTAGCAAAGCAACCATGAGTACTCATCCAAAGTACTCGCAAGACTTACGTCAGATCTATGCTAAATATGCATCAGTATCAAGGAAAGGGGCTGTATCTGTGGACTAGACTGCAGAAATGCCAGAATAGAGGGAAGGCCTAGCCTAACGAAGACTAGCATCTTGCAGCAACATAAGAGAGTAGAAGTAACATAGCATATAGTAACAAATATATATTAGTAACGCCCAGAGATCCTTCCTCGACTCCCTGCGAGAAAGCGATCCCGGAGCCATAATATCAGTTTAGTAACACAAGTATCCAGTTCTAGTTGTAGTAGATCGGGTTACTCTCTGAGCGTCCGTTACCGTGGACACGGCTATTCGAATAGATATACTTCCCTGCAGGGGTGCACCAACTTACCAACACGCTCGATCAACTCCGGCCGGACACACTTTTATCGGGTCATGCCCGGCCTCGGCTAATTGATACACCGTAGCCCTACCTAGGCTCAGCAGAGAGGCCAGCATGCCGGTCTAAACCCTAAGCGCTCAGGGGTCTGGGCCCATCGCCCTTCGCACTCCTGCGCGTTGCGTACGCGGCCGGGACCAGACCTAGCCCATGTATACACACGCAGGCTGTCGCAGTCCACCCGGGCGCGCGCCGCACAATTGCTGACGTCTGAAGAACTTCGGAAGAAACATACGACGGTGAGTGCCCATTTTTATTCCCGCGTGGTGGTCGGTGCGAAAAAGGCCAGAGGCCTACTCAGATCACATATCCAAACCCATTAGTGTGTTGGGAGCTCGCGGTGACGATCAGTGACCCCGTCCCCCGTCTCGCGGACTTACGGCAAGGGCCAGGCCCATCCCTCTCTAGGGCGGTCTGCCTGCCCGGTCGTGCCGCGTAATTATCTCGCGGGTACCCTCCAGGTCAACCCGACTTCACAAGAGACTGTCGGGAACTCAGGTCCACCTCTACCGGGGTGGTACCGCCTGTCCCTTCAGTCCTGCAGTAACAGTAAAATGGGCAACAGTGAAATGTAACAGTGTGTCCGTAGCACCAAGGGGGAAATCCGAGGAATCACCCTCGATGGATTCCCACTCGATGTATCCGTTAAGGTGAACTAGGAGGAATCATCCTCGATGTGTTCATGCTTGAGGGGTTGCACGACAGAGTCATCATCGGAGGTGGTGAAAGAGGAATCACCCTCGGTAATCCTCGACCGACTAACTACACCGCAGAGGTATCATCAGGAGTGAGGTAAGAGGTATCACCCTCGGCACTCGATAGTAGCTCTGCAGAGTCGTACAACTAAGGGGGTGTGCGGTGCTGTGTCGGTCTCTGCACATCGATCACGTTGATCGAAACATCCAGAAGCAAAGCATGGCAACACGGACAAGGGTGCGGGGCCACTGATGGATCACTAACCGACCTATACTAAGCATTTAGGATAGTAGGTAAGGTATCAACAGCAGTTACAAAAACAGGCTATGCATCAGAATAGGAGCTATCGAACACAGTAGCAAAATCTAATGCAAGCACAAGAGAGAAAGAATGGGCGATATAGGAATGATCAAGGGGGTTTTGCTTGCCTGGAAGCTCTGCTGAAAGGGGCTGGTCGTCTGAGGTGTAGTCATAACCAGTGGCATCAGCGTCGGTCTCGGGGTCTACCGGAGAGAAGAGGGGGAAGAAACAGTAAATACAAAGCACACAGATGCATCACAAGGCATGACATGGCGATATGCTGAGCTGGGGGTGACCTAATGCGGTGCTAAGCATTACAGACGGAGCGGGAAAATATCTGGGAATATTTTCCCGGCTTTAGGCAATTATCGAAAAGACGATCCGGAGGGGAAGGTTCCATGTTTGCAGTGTTGGAGGCATGTGACAGGTATGTGGATGGCATATTCGGATTCGTCTTATTTTTCTGATCATTTTTCATATATAAATTATTTTCATCCGAGTTACGGATTATTTTATATGATTTTTCAAAGTTTTAAACAATTTCTAGAATTAATCCAAATTCAAAAATAAATGGGAAATTGCTAGGTGCACCCGGTGCAGTGCACACACAGTGCACCACAGAGGCTGACAGGTGGGGCCAGTTGACTGGGTCAATAGCCCAGTCAGCGGAGGCTGATAGTTGGCCAGGGGTGCTGAGTCAGCGGGTCAGCGTTGACCCGTTGACTGGTCAACTGGGACCCACTGGTCAGTGACTGGGGCTGCCCAGTCAGCATAGTTGACCAGGTCAACCCAGTCAACTGGGCCCGCGGGGCCCACTGGCAGTGACCCAGGGTGGCCCAATGGCAGGGCCACGTCATCGCCGGCGTCGGAGAACAGCTCCGGCGACCAAAAACACGGCGGCGCGCCTCGGACCTCGTCGGGATTCGCCTACAGGGGGCCATTTGGCGCGCGCGACGGCGCGTTCAAACGAGCGGACGGAGCCGCATCGATCTGTGGCCGCAGCGGCAACGGGGGTGGCCGGAGGCGAGCACTGCGGCGGCGGCAGGCGGTGGAGCGTTCGGACGGGCTTGAGGCCGAGCGTAGGGGGCACGGCAAGGCGAGCTAGAGGCGGCGTTGGGTTCCTACGAGCTCCAGGAGCTCGATGCAGTGCTCGGGCGCGAGCGGTGGCTGCTTTGGCTACGACGGCGAGCATGGCAGCAGCGGCGAGCTACGACTATGGTGGTAACGGGCGAGGCAATGACGGAAATGAACGGGACAGAGAGGGGAAACGAGTGGAGTCGAAGAAGATCGCCGGCAATTCCAGATGAAGAAGACGACGGCGATCTGGCGACGTAGGGGCTCCGGGCTTGGTCTCGTGGGCGAGGGAGGCGTAGCGGTCGACGGCGGATCTCCTGGACACGACGGTGTGACGAGGCGACGACGGTGGCTATGAGAAGGGTGCGGCCACGGCGTTGGCAGCGCTCGGGTTCGACGGAGAGCGAGGGAGAGAGCGATGGAGAGAGGGGGAAGGAGTGGATAGGGACGATGACGGGGCTGGGGGCTCCCTCTTATCCCCTCGGCGGTACTGTAGCGTCGCCGTGTCGCCGCCTGGACGGCGAGCGCGCGTGCAGCCATGGGCGCGCCGACACGGGGGCGAGGAGGACGACGACCGTGCGAGTGAGCAGGCTGGGCCAGGCACTGTGCACTAAGGCCCAGTGCACAGTGGCCTTTCTCTTTTCTTTTTCTAATTCTTTTCTATTTGCTTTATTTCTTCTCTGTTTTGCATTTTATTTAGGCACCAAATAACTTTTGCAAAAATATGGAACTTGGCCACATAAATGCACTGCAATTTTTGGCACTGCCACAAAAAGTTTGGGAGACAACTGAACCCATTTGAATTTTTCACAAATGAAATGGCATTTTAGAATGCTAAAATAGCACTGATTTAATTGCTATAGCCCATCTTAGCTTAGAGGTGATGTTGTTTTCCTTAACAAACAATTGTTATAGAATTTTTGCTAAATGATGAACTATTTTGCAGCAACTTTTGTGCCACTTCATATTTCACTTGCAAATTTAATTTGAATTCAGTGAAGGAGTTTGAAGTGAGATATGATTCCACTGTGATCATTCTTTGCAAAACAAAGTAACTTAGCATTAACATGAAGATCACTGTAGCTCATTTACACAGGGGTGTTACACCAACCACCTCCCTCCGCCTGCTCCGGAGCACCTTCCCCGGCTTCCCTCCGCCGCCATGGAAGCCTCCCAGCCGTCGGCCGGCAACGTGGATGTCATCCACGCGCCAACCCCTTCGGCAGATCTCTCCGCCGGCCATGTCACGGCCGCTGCCGTTCAAAGCTCCACCGCGCCACCCCGCAAACGGCAGGGCACCTCCTCCGATTGCCCCGGCAAGAGCTACCCCGAGCATGCCGGCGGGCGACGCTGCTGCCTCCGCCCCCGAGGTGTTCGACGGAATGGGCGCAAGGTATGATGCTTCGATTGCTTGCGTTTCTTTCACTTTTCTCCATCGCGTGTGTTTGTGACTTGTCGAGCGAAATTATAGCGACGGTTTGCATGATGCGGCTGCCGACTTCGTGCAAATGTTGGACGAGAACACCGTCGACATCGATCAAGCCCCGATCGGTGATTTCGGTTACAATGAGATGGATGGTGGCTTGCACGGTCACGGTGAGGAAGAAGATGATGTGGAGGAGGTTCAGGAGGGGGTGTTCGACGAAGCACAAGCAAAATCACGAGCAAGATCGAAGAACTACACGCCATTGGAAGATAAAGTCTTGATCAAGGCTTGGGAATCGGTGTCTCTTGATGCGTGCATCGGCACTGACCAAACCGCCAAGCGGTATTGGCAAAGGATAGAGGATCAATACCTTCGCATGATGGCAAAGTATCCCAACAGGACGCTACGCACCTTTCGGTCTCTCCAAGGTCGTTGGGACGTGATCAAGCCAATTTGTAGCCGTTGGGCTGCATGCTTGCAACAAGTCCACAATGCACCTCCAAGTGGTATCGTTGAAGCCGATTATGTGAGTTTGTTTTCATGTCCCAAGTTGTGCAAATCTTTTGTATCCGTCGGAGTGGTTGCATAATTTGACATTGTTTTCATTTTATAGGAGAAAATTGTGCAAGAAAGGTACAAGGACATGGAAGCTTCCGGTAAAAAGGCATTTCAACTAGAGCATTGTTGGGAACTTCTTAAAGAAAGCGAGAAGTGGAAGTTGATTGACAAATAATCCCCACCGAAGAGAGGTGCACTCACCAAGATGGATGATGATGATGATGATGGCCCAAAAAACAAGAAAAAGCCCGATGGAAACAAAAAGGCCAAGGACAAGATCAAGAGGGAAGCAGAGGCATCAAGCTTGCGGGACAAGCTAGATCACATGGTCAAGTCCAATAAGGAATTGGTGATCAAGACATTGGAGGCAAAGAAGGAGTTGGCCGAGAAGAAGGCTCAAGAGAAGCAAGAGAAGTGGCAATTACTTAAGGAGGAGACCATGCGCAAGGCCGCCATTGAGGAGAGAAGAGCCATGGCCAAGCTCCTTCAAGAGGAGAACAAGATCATGATGATGAATAGAAATGAGATGGATGAGCTCACCAAAGAATGACATGACATAGCAAGGTTGGAGATCTTGGAGAGGAGGAGGGTAGCTGCAAGAGGCCATGCGGTGCCAAGGTTCGGCATGTGGAGGTGGCAATGGTGGCGGTGAAGATTTGATCTTCTGATGATGATGATGATGGATGCGCCGTCTTTTGGGTTGTGGCGCAAAAATTATGTTTAAATGTCGTCAAAACTGTGTTTGAATTCTCGGAATTTGTGTTTTATTTGTCAAAATCGCGGTGAATTGCATCATGTGGTTTTACGGTTTGAGGGCCAAAATCGGCAGCGCGCGGAACAGAGCCCGCAAATCCGAGCGGTAAAAAAGAATATCCCCGATTTAAGGGTCAGCCGATTCAGGCCTTTAAAACGCGTTTTTCTCAGCCCTTATTCACGATTTAAGGGTCGCGGTTTTAAGAGGTACGCTGGAGATGCTCTTACCTCGCAAGATCCATGATCGAAAATGTTCTCCCCATCGTCCATCGCACTCCGTTTCCGCACGTGCACCAGCGCACCGGGATCGCATCGCACTGCGCGAACCACCCCCAAAGTACCCACTGGACTCCCACCCGCCCCTGCCCACCGCGGATCCGGAATCCTCCACGAATTAACGAGTCCCCCCTGCTGCCCGGCCGGCGCGCGCGGTCACCATCGTCCATCGATCGAAGCCAGTGCGCCCCCGCGGCCAGATCCGAGCGGAGGGATGACGGGGGCGGCGTCGCAGGCGTACGGGGAGGCGTGGTACTGGGACGAGCGGTACCGCAAGGAGTCGGGGCCCTTCGACTGGTACCAGAAGTACCCCGCCCTCGCGCCGCTGCTCCGCCTCTACGTGCGCCCGCACCAGCGCCTCCTCCTCGTCGGATGCGGCAACTCCGGTGAGTAGCCTATCTCTACTCCACTCGCCCGTGCACCCTCGGGTCGGGATCGATCAGGGAGTGAGTTTCTCTGGGCAACTTGGTTGTCTGGTTGACCTGCTCCAGCATCTCTCTATCGATGAGTTGGGATCGCCGGGAGACTATTCACTCGATCGATCAACTGTAGTGCAATGCAGAATGTATGCTCTACAGGGTCTTTACGTTTTTGTAGAATGGATCGAATGCTGTTAGACACAAAGGCTTCCTCAATCACACATCATTTGTTCAGTGGTATTCCATCAGTGCGATTGCATGGTAACATTACGAATCAAAGCAAGTACTGATTTAGCACCTCACAAAAAAAAAAGTACCGATTTAGCACCTCACAAAAAAAAAAGTACCGATTTAGCAAGTCAATATGTTACTAGACTATCTGAGACAACCGGTCTCTTGGCCTTGTGCCCCATACCACTGAAAGCATATAAAAAATATGGTGCATTGCAGGCTCCTGCCCCCATGTCTGGCCAAAAAAATCACGTGCAAAGTGACATGCGTGTATGGGCGACGGTTGCTCACTCAGTGTCACATCATATGTCAGCAAAAAAGTGAAATGGGGTCGTGAGACAGATGCCCTAGCGACTCCCTTCCCCAAAGTAGGACACCTTGTAATCAATTGAAGATAGTTAACTTGATTTAACGAACTACTAGTGATATGGAAATTTATGTGCCACATTTCCTTTAATCAAAATTTGATATTCCCTCCGTTTGGAAATAACTGATGTGGTTTTAGTTCAAATTTGAACTAAAAGCACGTCAGTTATTTCCGAACGGAGGGCGTAATATTTAGGTCCTAATTAAGAGTTGTCGAAGTGGAATTGGAATAGCAATAACTGAAATGTGATTAATGACCTTAAGCATCATGGCCTCCTGGTTCCATTTAGGTTCACTGTCTTGGGGTTCATGAAAATTTACTATCTGGTATTTAGCATGGAATTGGTCAGTTACAGAGTCCATTCTCATCTTTTCTTGTCGACTAATTGTATTGACTGTTCGGCATAGATAATGAAGAAATTATTCTTGTCCCTTTTGAATCTGGAACACACAACTATATGTGTTAATATGCATATTTGTTTTGCCATAAAAAAACTGGTTGTATTGTTGATTGAGATGTTTTTCTATCACTAATTTGTTATGCAGTTTCAGACCATTATTTTTTTCTTCTGAATTTAGATGCAGTTAATATATTTTTGCCAGCGTGTTTATTCTTGGTTTAGTTGACATTACTCGTTTTTAATCTATATTTGGATGTTCCACAGTTTTTGGTGAAAACATGGTTGATGATGGTTACCAGGACGTTGTCAACATTGATATATCGTCTGTGGTGATTGAACAAATGAAGAAGAAATACCATGATAAGCCTCAACTAAAATGTATAATCTTTGTTCCCAACATTCAAACATTGAATCCCTGCGGAATATCTATGGCTTACCATTGTATTATTTCCTGCAATTTACAGACACGAAGATGGATGTCAGGAACATGTCAGACTTTGAGTCTGGTTCATTTGATGCCGTTATTGACAAAGGTACTGTTACGATGTAATGGTTGCCAGCATTATGGAACATCTTTGCATGCGTATGTAACATGGCATTGGGTTCTAAACCATTCTGTTATTTGCAGGAACACTAGATTCTATTATGGTGAGTCAATTGTTGCCAAGATACTCAGATATTCTTCCTATGCCATACTCAGAGCCGTGTTTCTTGTATTGTAGTGCGGCCAAAATTCACAAGAGCATGCAACGAAAATGCTAGGGGAGGTCAACAGGTAAAGAGTAGACTGATATTTGTTATGATATCTCTGTTTATTTGACTATAGCTTCTATCTATTTCTTCTATCTGCAGAATCCTCAAGGATAAGGGGGTCTACATTATGGTAAATGATAGTATTATTAACATGGTAACTCTGTGGTTTTCTTCTTGTGTCTATAAACTTCTTCGAGTGTCACAATGCTACAGATTACTTATGGGGATCCAAGTTATCGATTGAATCTTCTGAAGGACCTCCAATTTTGGACAGTAAAGCTTCACGTCATAGGTTAGTGGGTTTTGCCACCGGTTCGACTTAACAATGTCCTACTCTTGACCTTTTTGATCTGTTTCTTTTATTTTCTGAAGCTCTAAATAACAGTGTTATCTGTTTTATGATTTTACATACTCAATCGACATAGCAGATAGGTGGGAGAGAAGTTCCAAAAAGACATGGGACCTGACCGAGCCACTGCCTTTACATGATGATAGTACATCGATTATCAACCTTCTTGGCCCAAAACCTGATGTTCACTATATTTATGTCTGTATAAAGGTTAGCCGTCGACAAGCTTGTCATAATCATCCGAACTTGTTTCCTGAACTCTTCATATGACTAGTTATTGAATAATCTTACATTGTTATGCAGGACAACGACAGTGCAAGAGCGGACTTGAAGGCCGAGGTCAATGAAGCAGACAACTGATTACATATTATAACCTTTTGGATCATCGTGTATAACCAGTGTAATGAATAATGTAGGGAATACATTTTGTAACTCTTAACCGGTGTTGTTGTTGCAACAGTTTAGCAAAATTACAGCTATGATGTTGCTTCTTCGATCATCGAATTTGGAATAGAAATGGATGTGCTGTTTTCCTGTCTTTCGATTTTGTGCATTGCCGTGTTCACGGAACATAGGACCCGCTTGGTGTGTGGGGAATCTTAGAGAAAACGATCTATGTTTTCTACATAAAGAAAAGCCAGAATCTTGTGGGACGGGAAAGTATCTTGGAAAATTTGTGGATGTTCACAACATATGTCTACAACCCCTAAAAAAATTTTGGAAACAGTTTTCAAAAGTTCCATTTTTTGTTTTGGATGTTCACAATCACAACATGTGTTTACAATTTCTAAAAAATTCAAAAGAGAAACTTGATTTTTTTAGGGATTGTCAGCACATATGTTGTGAACATTCACAATTTTTTTCTGATTTTTTTTGAAACTTTTGAATTTGACTTTTGTGAGTTGGGAGCATGGTATAAGTCTTGAAAGCACTGGATACTTTCCACTCCTGGGAGGATTGTGGCCATTTTGGCGAACCCGTATGTAATTTCTCTTTATTTTCCAAAAATTTAAGGGAACAGCTTTTTGACCTAAGCGTGCAAACTGCATCCATCATGATTCAATTCAGCCTAGGCAAAGGGAAGGGAAAGTATCGGGTGCTCCTAGCCTCAGGGTACTCCCGGTGCTTCAATGTAAAAAAAAAACATTTTTAAATGGAATGTTCACAAGGAATGTAACTACAACCCGTAAAAAATTTAGGTCCAAACTTGAAACGTACATTGAGAAAGAAAAATATAAAATCAAGCATGAACAGTGTAAGAAAAAGACAAAAGCAGCATTGACACTATTCATATCTAGATTTGTCTTTTTTCTCAATGTGTATTTCGAGTTTGGGCCTAAACTTTTTAGGGTTTGTAGTGACATTCCTTATGAACATTCATATTTTTTCTCAGAATTTTTTGAAACATTTAAAAATGCTTTTTTAACATTGGAGCACCGGGAGTACCTCAAGGCTGGGAGCACCCGATACTTTCCCGCAATGGGAATGTGGAAGAATCCCTCACGGGAACGGATCCACGTCCAGTTGCAATCCAACGCCTCCAGATTCGACACGTCTCCCTCTCTTTTCCACCTCGTCTCTAAAAATCCCTCTTCCCCCTTCTATAGCCGCCTTCCTTCGGCCCCGCAGCTTTCCCTTCCTCGCATCCATCTAATGGAGGCTCTCTCGGGCGCCGCCGCCTCGTCCGCGCTCCTCCCGGCTTTCCCCGCCCACCAGCCTCACTCCCGCGTGGCGCTCCGCGCCCGCCCCTGCGGGCCCCTCCGCGCGGCCGGCGGCGGCGGAGGTAAGGACGACGCCGCCAAGCCCAACGGGACCCCCGTCGTCAAGGTAACAAACAGTGCCTGCACGCTTAGGCGATGCAGAGTAGGAAGCGACAAATTTTGTTTGGGTAGTGGTTGCTGGGAGATGGGTGTGGCAGTGTAGAACATGTTGGGTTTAGGGATTCCTTTCAGATGCGAGGCCCGAGGCCTACCTACACCTGGGTTGTTCCATTATGTTCTAGGTTTTGAAGCTTGATATCTTTGAAATCGGTCGGGAAGTTTTGTGGATGCCATGAAAATAAACTTCCTTAAGTACCAATCAACTTAGAACTTCCCAACGATGAATTAGTTGAGAATCATGTCTATGCGTGTGGGTTCACAAAGATATTATTTAGCTTCTTGCTGGAATAACAATTAAGGTGACCCTGTATTTATTTTTTTAAACTCAGGAGTGAATCAGGTCATTTTCTTCTTGTTTGCCTTTAGTGGGTCACATATCTTTGGTTCGTACTAAATTGCCTCACAGTCGAAGGTTGATCCAAGTCAAAATGGAGCTCTCGGTCCGGTCACAACTGAGAAGTCACGCACGACCTCATCAACCAATACAACTCCCGACTCAAGCGGATCCAGAGCTGGCTTGTTCAGAACCCCTATATCTGGTGGTGTGCAGAGCGCAACTTTTGCCCATGGTTTACCTCCACCGGCTTTGGCTGTTCGCAATTTAATGGAACAGGTAGCTTCTGTTAATTATCTCCTGGCCTTTGGGATATTTTCTAGCCGGCTGGATGCTTATTCCTGTCTTACTGTGCTCACTAGGCGCGATTTGCTCATCTATGCACTGTCATGTCTGGCATGCATCATCGACGTGCTGGATATCCATTTGGTTCACTTGTTGACTTTGCTAATGACTCAATGGGCCGTAAGATAGCTACTTGGTTACATTTTGGATATAACTTGTACACTCTGTTTGGCCTCCTTGGGTAATTATTTTGTGTTGATGTCTTGCGCAGACCCAATATTTTCTCTCTCGCCCTTAGCAATCCACACCAGAAACTTGCTCTCTGATCCAAGATGCACACTTGTTGTCCAGGTATGAAGTTTCTCGGTATGTTTTACTGGAAGTATAAAGGTTCCTTGCTTGCTAATAATAGGATAACAGCATCTAGTCCTTCATTACAGGTACCTGGATGGAGTGGATTGTCTAATGCTCGTGTCACAATATTTGGTGATGTCTACCCTTTGCCAGCTGAACAACAGGTTCCTATTTAGCTGCCTTTGTTGCTTGATAATTGATAGTGCAGTCATCTAGGTAATTACTTTTCTATGGATACTTTTTTTAAAAGGAAAATGTAGGGAAACCCCAACAGTATGAATATGAAACCTAAATACGCGTCCATGAGTACTTAAATGGGATTGTACATCCTCTAGAACCCAAGTGAGCTAGGGTCACTTCCTTTTTCTCTTTCCTATGGATAGCTGGCATGTCAATAATTAAGAATTTGGCTCCTCCCATTGTGTGACAACCATTTGTGGACTAAGATTTCAAATTATAATAAATTTCTGAGTTAGCTGAGGTTTGTTTTTGGTCTTCCTTTTTTTTTGGCTGCACTTTTCTCATGGCATGGGCTGAAAGAGAATAGATGTTCTGTCATGGCTGTTACAGAATACATGATTGATATGCATGGCATGACCATTAAGAGTGAATGCAGATTTATTCTTCCATTTGTGGTTTTAAAAGATTTCATGAACTGACGGTGAATACATGTATCCGCCAGGAATGGGCTCATAAGCAATACGTTGCAAAACATCAACAATGGGCGTCTCAACAGTGGGGAAATTTTTACTACTACAGGATGCAGAATATCAGGTCTGTGATTTAATTTGATGAGTTATACTCTTCTATCATTTCAGGTTGATGAATCCATTTATCGTTTACACGGATGCACATCTCTTCTCCCTTCTGTTACAGAGAAATATTTTCTTTACATAGATGCTTGTGTAACTTATGATTTGTAACAAACTATTTGCGATAATCACAGTGACATATATTTTATTGGAGGCTTTGGCACTGTTGCATGGGTAGATGTGAAACAGTATGAAACCATTCAACCTGACAAGATAGCAGTTGACGGCGGCGAACAAAGCTTAAAGGTAAACTACGAATGCTATTATCAGCAGATTAGCTGGGTCATCATATTAATTACGTGCCCGTACACGTAATATGTAACTGTGAGTACAGTAAAACCTTGGCCACTTTTGATGGATGCTCTGCATGTAGGAGTTGAACGCGATTTTCTCTAAACCACTTAGAGAGTTCATGTCTGCCGAAGGGGAGGTTGATGATGCTGCTCTTATATCTGTAGACAGCAAAGGGATAGACATTCGGGTTCGCCAGGGTGCACAGGTAAACTTTATTCAGCTTGCCGTCACTAGTAGAGACGCTATTCTCTGAGGAAGAAAATCTTCTCTCCGCTGCCTTCAGTTTGCAATTTATTCTGTGCAGTTCAACATCCAGAGACTTGCATTTGATGTACCATACAAGGTGGAGACTCTAGAGGAGGCCAAGAGAGCACTCCATAAGATAATCAAGACAAGCAGCAAATAAGCCGAAGGTCGCACACGACCTGCACTTGGTTTCACCAGCCCTACAAGCCCGCGCCGTGAGTCGACAAAAATAACTAAGGATGTGTAATCTAGCGTACACAGAGGCAAAATAAAATGATTTCTCTTTAATAATGAGAAACTCTCTGGCAAGTCCCCATATAGTGTGTACCCATATGCTTGTATCGCTTGAACTGTAGTGTGTGCAGCCTGTGCTTATGGAAGCCGGACGCTTTTGTCGGACAAGCTAGTTGTTGGTTTCTGTGTCCCGGCATAGTTATTTTGACTATGATATGAAGCATTAGCATCTGGACTCAACTAGTACAAGTTTGAATGTGCTTGTGATGATTTTGGCGCTAAATTGTGTGGAGTATTTTTCTTGCCATGTCGTGTTCAGTTTGCGTACTCCTGGAACTGGATTTATGAATGCAGGTACTTTTGTGGGCGTGCAGTTTTTCTTTAAGTAACAGAGTATAGAGCAGACACTCACAAACATGTACATACACACATTCCTATGAACGCATGCACACCTTACCCCTATGAGCATCTTCAAGAGACTGAGACGGCGAGTCTTGAGATTGACGAAGTCATCAAAGACACCTTGCTATTGACAGGACGTTGTCTCTATTCAAGTGTTCTTGTAAAAATCTTCCGTAAAGGGTTTCGTTCAGAGTAAACAAGTTCTGAGTAACTATGAGCAATAAACAGGTTCTAAGAGCAACTCCAACAGCTTCTGTAAAAATCTTCCCGTAAAAGCGGTTTTACGGGATGACTGTATAATTTACGTGAAGCTGTCAGACAGCAACTTTTCTCAGTTTTTGTAAACCTCTTTCCGTAAAATTTGTTTTTCTTTTATAAACAATGGCCTAGGGCCCGCATGTCATTGACATGTGTGACGGTGGCCCGTCATGGTGGTGCACCGGCGGTACCGCAACGAGGCGGTGGCCCGGTGTGGAGGCAGTGGTGCGACGGTGAAACGGGGCGGTCGCGCGAGCGCGGCGGCTCACGGGAGCGGCAGCGCGTGGCGGCGGCTCACGGGCGCGGCGGCTCACGGGAGCGGCAGAGCGTTGCGGCAGCGGTGGAGGAGCACGGGAGCGGCGGCGGCGAACGGGCACAGCTACACATGGCAACGGCGCGGCGGCGGACGCGTGGTGGCAGCGCAGGCGTGAATTTTCAGGCAGTTGCGATCCGCCAAAATTATACAGGAAGGCTTTCTTCCCGTAAACTTAGAAAACGAAAGAGGTGATTATACGGGATTCCGTAAAAAAATCGGGCTTACGGGAGCTGTTGGAGGCCTTTTTTTGCTCAACTTCCCGTAAACGGTAGTTTTTTCACGGATGCGAAAGTTGTTGGAGTTGCTCTAAGTAACTATGAGAAGGCAAAAGTCAGCTATTAAGTTCTCGGAAAATGTTTGATTATGCTTGGTAAGAGCATCTTCAACCAGACTTTGGCTTTTTTGGATCCATATTCATCCACAAACGACCATGCCCCCTATTTTTAGCCCTTAAAATCATGCAATGTAGAATTGCGAACAAGCTAGAACTACATTTCATTCATTGATTCATAGATAATACGAGCTAGAACTACATTCAGAAATAAAAAACACACACTACAAACTAATCTATCTACTCCTCGTCCGAGGGATCGGGATCATCCCCTCGTCGGAGCCGCCGGCATCATGGTCATTGGCGGCGAGGGACATCTGCTCGTCCTCGTCGTTCGATTCCTCCTCGTATGCAAAGGTCTCCTCCTACTCTTGGTCGCAGATGAAGATCCTGCAGCAGTTCGTAGACACCACCCGTTCATCCTCGAGCGATTTTCAGCAATGAGGCCCGGGTCGGCGAGGGCGACAACGTCCGCGCCCTCCGCCTCAAGATGCACCTTCACCGTGAGGTGCTCCTCCTCCGTTAAGATGCAGAACTGCTCCGGCGCCTCCTCCATCGAGAGGTGGGGGCTGATGTCGACCCCGTCGACGACGGCACCCGCCATCTCCAACCCAAAGCCGGTGGGATCAACCGCCGGGATTGCCTCCTTTGAGCGTGTGGCTTCCCCCTCCTCGTCCAAGGTCGGAGGAAGGCCGGTCGTAATGCGGGGCGTGGCCCTGGCCTCCACGGTGCGAACCTCTGGCACGACACTCCGACGTCAAAAGCTTGTAGTACGCAATCTTCGTGTGCACCGGGCTCATGCGGGGAGGATGGCTCGTAGTGTAGGGGAACGCAGCAGAAAACAAAAAAAATTCCGACCTATGCACCAGCCCAGGACCACTATGGAGACTGCATACAAGGTTTGATCTTTTCGTTACCGACTCGTAGCGCAGCGGAAGTAGAGTCGATGACGATCGTTGGTGCAGATCCCCGCAGCTAGGATTTACAACCTCCCAACCGCGAGGATGTTCTCCCTTGTCTGCTCGTCGGACAGCCCTCCGGGAGGCGGTCGGACAGTCCATCGGACGGTGTCACGGACAGCCCTTCGGGAGGACCCTCAAAACTCGGACGGTCACTCGGACAGCCCTTCGGGAGGCACTCTCGAACAGCCCCTCGGGCAAAAAGATCGAACCTACGACCTCTCTACGGGGTTGCACACATACGGTGTCATCTATTCGGCAGGGCTTCGCTGTCCAGAACTAGTTCCCACCGGAACCCAGACAGCCTTTCGGCTGTACGAAACTATTTCGCGGGGAGAGAGAGAGAAGCCAGATCATGCATGGCACTTGTATGTGAGAAAGGAGTGGGTGTGGAGAGCTCCTCTCCACCTCTATTTATAGGAAAACCAAGAGGTAGAGTTGACATATTAAAATACCAAAGCACCCACGCATCCGCATGACAGGTCAAACCGACCCCACACATCACACATTTTCTTCGTTTCCCTTCACGTTTCCTCTTTTCACCCAACCCTCTCTCCTCTCTCCTCCCTCCTCGCGCACCTTCCCCTTCCCGACCCGACACGACCCGAACCGGGAGATCCTCCAGATCAAGCCGCCTAGCCTAGGGCCACGCTGCCACCCACCCACCACCCATGGCCGAGGTCGCCGATGCGCCCCGCCGCGCGGCGCCTGGGGCCTCCTCCTCCCCTCCCCCTCCCCCCTCCTCCGCCGGCGGCAGCGGCGACCGCAAGCGCGGCCGCTCCTCGCCCGTGCTCCCGCCGCCGCCCCCCGGCCCCCCTCCGCCGGCGGCGCAAAACAAGCGGCACCGGACAGAAGGAGGTGGGTTTGACCGGCGTCGTCTTGGCGGCGGGCAGGACGACAGGAGGTGAGAGCCTTTCGAAAGTTTGGTGCGAGGTTGGGGTGGGGATGGAGGGAGTTCAGCAAGCTTGGTAGCCGGACCAAACAAATCAGAGCTTGCTTGGACCCTTGCTTGTTGCTGTCACTGGAGATCGTTCGTTGCTGATTAGAAATCGCGGTCTTAGATTGGTGTCGCCGTATTGGTTAGAATTATTTAGGTGTAGCGTTCTGGATTTGCAGTGTGCAACAAGCCTGTCCAAGGCATGGTACTGTATTTCTTCTAACTGTGGTTTTAAATTGGGGCTAAGTGAGTGAAGACGTTGAGGTTGGTTATGGTCTCTCAATTGCTTCTTAGTTCCTGAATCCCAGCAACACCATAAAAATCCTGAGCTACACATACACTGACTGAGCTTACTAATTGGCTTTAGGTGCTGCACTTTGTTTTGATCCGGGAGTCGCTATTTGTTAAAATAACGAACATAAAGGGATGCATTTATCTGATTGTTTGGGTGTCTACCAGTGTCTGGTTTTTGTGCTTACAAGTTTGGTTGAGCGCTGCTGCAGATTCTAAAATTTCTGTTCTTTTGTTTCCTAGGTTTGGGAATGATCATGGTGGCCAGGGTCGACACCACAATCGTGCACCAGGTATGCATTAGTGGAGGAGGGTCGTGCAGTATTCAATAATTATTCATATGCTATGGTCTCTATTAGATTTAAAACTAGTAGTTTTAAGTTCCAGTTGGTTTGAAAGTCTGGCTTGAGTTCATTTGCCTCGTGAGTTACATGATTGTTTCTGATATTTGTCAAGACTTATCAGCAGCCATACTTAATGTAGTCATCATACTGGACCATGAATCAAAGCAAAGACAGGGCATGCATTTTTTTAACCTTAGGATCTAGCAGAATATGAAGAGAAGTTGTTTAAAAAATGTCTGGCATATGGGCACATAAATTATTTCTTGTTTACTTTATAGTAGATGGAATTGTTTGTTAATGTTGTGCATTTTGCTTTGCGTCCAACATAATCTATAGATTGGCATGACTCTGGACGTGGTGGATGGAATGAAGGATCAGGGAACTCCCGTAGGTACGCATGTTATCCCTCCATCGAAAAATGTGACGTGTCTGTACATCCCAAGATTCAAGTGCGACCAATGATTAGGTCAATAAAATGTGGTTCATTGTAACCTTTGTATTCGAGTGTATTTTCTAATGATAGCACTTTTGTGTCACATAACACATTTTACTAGTACATATGCCCGTGGGTCGCAACTGGCGAAAAAAATCGCAAAACCTGCTCAGTGTGCCACTTTATGTATTCAACTCCGACAAACGTCACAAATAAGATTACTCTCATCTCTAGTAACATTGTGAAAGTAAAGTTGTTTCACTAAAAGGAAAAATACAAATATCTAGATTAAAAAATGGAGGGAAAACTTTGTAAAACTTGCAAAAGTTGTTACCTTTTCTTGCTTTGAGTAACTTAATGGTACTTGTGTGAGGTGCGTAGATGATCTGAAAACTACGGCTCCTATGACATGAAAATATAGAAAAAGCTTGATTCAAGTATGAAGGAAACTTTTGCCGAACTTGGAGAACCTGCTTGCACGGGAGAAAAAATTGACGTGTATATATTATTAGGCGGAGTCATTGGCTCTTATGTTATTCCCTTTGTTCGGTACTAGGAAAATTGCCCTTGCGTTGCAACGAGGGATACATTGCTAACACGTTGCATGGTAGCGAAAACAAGAAACGAAGAAAACATGAAAATATTATGTGTGTTTTAACCTTCTCACCGCGTCCTGGTTGACGCCCGTCATACCCTGCATCATGTACACTGTCGTGACAGTACAAGCGACATTGACCATGATCCTACCAGTGATGCATCAGGTCAGCAGTGATGCACCGGGGCAGCCTCGGTGTCCAAAAGGTCCTCGACAAACCGAGCCCAATGCCACCCACGGCCTCCTACTCGTCACATTGTTGGGCAGAGGACTCTGACCAAATTCTCATAAAAGAACGGACAACAAATTATCATCGACAATGAAGAGGTGACATTGGGCAGCCTCGGTGCCCAGAAGGTCCTCGACGCACCGAGCAAACCCAATGCCACCCACCGCTTGCTACTCGTCACATCGTTGGGAAGAGGAATCCGACCAAATTTTCATAAAAGAACGGACAACAAATTATCATTGACAATGAAGAGGTGACATTTTATGCCATCACATTCATCAAAGTTGATTATGGTTGATGAATGTGATGTTGATTCCTACCAACTAAATAGCATTCACATTCATCAAACTGTCATATCTACTAAATTAAAATGGGGTAGGAAACATATATAATAGGCATTTTCAAAACACCACATATAAAGAAGATAGGTTGCATCCTAAACAGAATTTTAGAAATGATTAACATGCAAGATAATAGCATATTTGAAATCTACCAGCATTTAGAGAGAAAAAGGAGAAAAAAGGGGGAGAGGCTGGAGTCGAACTTGGGTCTCCCGTGAAGAAGACTGAGGTTCTAGCCACTGCACTACTTATGTGTTCATGCGATTTCAGCGGATTGTCTTAAATGAACCAAAGCCGACGGCAACTCGTGGACAAAAAAATTGAATAGTTTTTTTTTTCACTTATGGGTGGCATAATGGGTAATTTATGACAACTTTAAGGGTAAATTTAAGACGGACGGGAAGAAGCACTAATCCCTTTATTAGTAGGTATAGATTATCAGGCGACGAAGAGTCCACTTAGACGCGTCCGCGCCCGTATTTTCTGTATTTTCATTGATCGAGGGGATTTAATTGCAACAGAAGAAAAAACATGTAGTATATATTATTAGGCGGAGCCATCGATATATACTCCCTCCATCCAGGTTTATTGGGATCGTGAGCAAGGAGAGGCGTCCCTGTAATTGAAAAAGGTGCATGCATGTGAGAGTGGGGCAGTCATTAATTTACAGATGCTGCAAGCGTGGAGGTTTCACGTCTGGTTACAGTTCCGTCCGCTAGTCCCGCAGGAAATAAATACGCAATCGTTGCATGCGAGTCTACAATCCAGTTTCAACATGGAATTAATGGGAAAAGTCATGCGCGGAGCATACGAAGCTACTTGAGGGACTTTTGAGAAATGCGAGTGCACATTTGAGAATTCCTTTGTTAGAGCATCTCTAGCAGATCCCGCAAACTGGGCCGTCCGCTATAATACCTGCCGATATAGCGGACGGGGGCCGATTTTTCGTCCTGAACAGATCCTGTAAAATTGCTCGTCCGCTAATTTTTTTTGCGGGATCCTGCATAGTTCGAGCCGATTCCGCTATATCTAGAGGATTCCTCCCTCTTTTTACAGGGACCTGTAAAATAAATAACCGTTGGCAGGAGGGAACTTTCAGCTCCTGCCATGGTCTTACGGCCACCGCCCGCGAGCTGCCGCACGCCGCCGCCGCACGCGAGCAGCTGCCCCGGGCTGCTGCCTTTGCGGGCGGCTGCTGGCTGCTGCTGCCGCTGCCGCGAGCTGGCTGCTGCCGTCGTGCGAGGATCCGATTGCTTTTTCTTTTTGTGTGAGGGTGTTTTGTGCTATTTTACAGGGACCCTTTTGTAAATTCAATTGGTTTATACGGGATCTGTTCTGCCCACATATAAATCGTACCGTAAAGTTCACACAAATTCGTTTTAGGGGGTACCGTATACTGTTTTTAAAGGACGCGGTTTTAGCGGATCTGCTAGAGATGCTCTTAATCAGGATGACCTATTTAACCGGGGCTCTACCGTTAATTCTACCATGCATCTCTCATGAATTCCGAGTCTCTTCTTTCCATTAATTCCTTCTTTTTGAGAATTGTGATCGTTCTCCCGTATTGATTCTCGAGGCCGCTTATTGAGTTTAATTCGCAGACCTATATAAATAGGTGGATTTGTGTGTAGGGGTGCGAGGTGGGACTATGCAATGCTATATCCGAACCCTCTCTTGTTCTTTAGACAAGCATGATGTAGATCAGTTGAACGAAGGCTTCTATACTAGACGGTTGGTCGGGAGTTCGATCCTCACAGCTGCAAATTATTTTTTGCCGGATTCATTGGGCCACAACGCACCTCTCCTGGACTGTAGCTGGACGGGCCAGGACGGGCCGGTTTCGTTGGGGCACAGTGCCAGGCTGCGGGCGAGCCACCTTAGAAAATTGGGACGTTCGACAGACGAAAAAACTGGTGGGTCGCTCGTGTCTAGACCGCTGGTTGATTCTACCAAGTCAGTTTTTTTTTGGCAAAAGTATGTGATGGACCAAGAATATCACCTCCCTTTATTAGTAGGGCCTGTAGGGGTATAGATTGGTCTCACTGTTGGTCAAAGTTCAATCTTGGGATGCGTGCCTTACATTCTGCAATGGAGGTCGTAATTCTGAACAACCTCCATTCATTTGTGATGATGCACGTTGGACGTTATTAAGTAAGTACTCCCTCAGTCCCACAATACAAGACGTTTTTGCAAGCTATGTTAGCTTGCAAAAACGTCTTCCATTATGGGACGGAGGGAGTACTAATTATACCTGCTAAGATGAAATCAGTGACTAATTATACCTGCTAAATGAAATAATTGTGAGTGCAAGAAGAGCTTCAGTCTTCGAAACCGCTGCGCGAAACTCATTATCCACATCATGTATATGCGTTAGCTTGCAAAAACGTCTTTCATTATGGGACGGAGGGAGTACTAATTATACCTGCTAAGATGAAATCAGTGACTAATTATACCTGCTAAATGAAATAATTGTGAGTACATCATGCATATGCTTTGCATTCCGTGTTATACAAATTTCAGAACATGTTGAGGTTTTTTTGGGTCCATTTACAAACTAAAGAGCATTCAAGCTTGTCGTATTTCCGAGTACTTGTAGTTCCCTTGTGCAAACATTATAACTGAAAAGATTACTGTACTATACAGGACCTGAACTAAGTGCTCAATATTGAGGGGTAAAAGAAACAACCATCATCGCAAACCACCTGAAATAATACCGTTATGAAAATATTCTTAAATCAGCGTGAGGATTAAATAATTGAAAATGATGCAGTCATCCTGGATCTCTTGGACAATTATGTATGATTTATGTTAAAGGATATGGTTACTTTGTTTGATTAACATAATAAATAAAATGCTTCCACAAGTTGATAAGAGATAGAAAACAAGTGCACGCCATCTCCTTTCAAGTATAAGCAGCAGTATGTTGTGCTTAATTTTGTCTGCATCCATCTTTCTTTAAAGAGTACCAACTGTGAGCAATTTTGAAATTATAGGAACCAATTTGAACATTATAAAGCAGAGGGGCCAAACCAGCCCATTGGTAAACTAAAGGGATGATTACATTTTTCCTTAGATATATTTGGCAATACTTGTGTTTACTTTTCCTTGTATTGACATGACCAACATTGATGCTCCACAGGGAAGGCCTGATGTCTTACAAGCAGTTCATGCAGGAGCTTGAAGATGACGTTTCACCTGTTGAAGCTCAAAGCAGGTCTGCTATGCTGAACTGCTTTTCATGGTGGCAGACTTATAGTTCAACTACAACTAGTCTATCTCCTTTAGAGTGATAGAACTTCAATTTTGTTGTGCAGTGTACTTTCAGTATGGTTTATGTGACATAATTCTGTTCATTTTACCAGATATGAGGAGTACAAGTCAGAGTACATCACAACTCAGAAGAAAGCTTACTTTGACCTTCATAAGAATGAAGATTGGTATTACTTTTTTTTTTCATTGCATCCTTTCGATGTGCCCTCTAGTGACCAGTTCTTTTCACAACATTTTACTGGCCCATTTCTTTGTTTTGTTGTAGGCTGAGAAACAAGTACCATCCTACTAGCCTTGAATCTGTTATGGAAAGGTCAGCTAGTTTCTTAATATACTTCCACAATTATGTAGTGAACTATCTCCTTTATTATACCAATTTACCATTTATTGGGAGTCCATTTAGGGGATAGTTATTATCTTTCTTTGCACAAGCAGACGGAATGAACTTGCGAGAGCTACTGCTAATGAATTCTTCCAAGATTTGCAGAGTGGAAATTTGGACACGTAAGATGCTCCTCCTCCCACCTACCCCCCATGCCCCCCCCCCCCCTTTGAAAGTGAGTATGTGTTTTACCCTTTTTTTTTCCCATCGTGCAGTGGTCCAGGATTAACGAGCTCGGCAGCAAACAAATCTGGAAATAATGACGTTAATGTAAATGGAAAAAAAGGGAAACTTGGAAAGGACCCTGATGATTTATATTATTCTGCTCCTAAGGCTCATCCAGTCAGTTCTGAGCCACGGCGAATTAGCATTGACATCGAACAAGCTCAAGCTCTCATCTGTAAACTTGATTCTGAGAAGGGTATTGAGAACAATGTTCTATCTAGTAGTGATGACGACAAAGCAGGCAGTGGATCACATGGTTCAATGGGCCCAATTGTAATAATACGGGGTGCATCTACTGTGAAGGGTCTTGAAGGTGTTGAGTTGCTGGACACTCTTGTCACTTATTTGTGGCGTATCCATGGTGTGGATTATTATGGCATGTCTGAAACAAATGAGCCAAAAGGCCTAAGGCATGTGAAAGCAGACTCAAGGACGTATGATGGGGCTAGCTCAAATACAGCTGAATGGGAAGAGAAACTTGATTCATTCTGGCAAGACAGGATTCAAGGTCAGGATCCATTGGAAATATTGAAAGCAAAGGACAAGATTGATGCAGCTGCTAGTGAAGTGTTGGATCCACATGTCAGGAAAATAAGGGATGAGAAGTATGGATGGAAATATGGCTGTGGAGCTAAGGGGTGCACAAAGCTTTTCCATGCTTCCGAGTTCGTCACGAAGCATCTCAAACTCAAGCATACTGATTTTGTGGTGGAGCTGACTTCAAAAGTGAGAGAGGATATTTATTTTGAGAACTACATGAAGTATGTTTTCTGCATCTTGGTTATTTTTATAGCGAAATAATGTTTCACATTGCAATTAGATTATGGCATGTTTTATCTTGGATGCAGTGATCCCAAGGCGCCTGGGGGAACACCGATCATGCAACAATCTGCTCCAGTATGCCTCATTGCCTGGTTTATATTCACTTGCAAATCGGCTGCAAGCCAGCAATTAAGTTCATGTCTTTTTGCTTGTATTTTTCAATTTTACAGAGGGAAAAGGGCAGACAGCGGCCACCGATTGAGAGTCGGTTGAGAGATGAACGTGGCCGTAGATTTGACAGAAATGTTGATTCTTCAAACCCTGATGGATCCAGTGAAAACCCTGATGATCCAATGTATGATTCTTATGGTGATCCGGCTGTACACGGCGCCTTTCCTTCAGATATTCCAGCTCCTCCAATGCTGATGCCTGTGCCTGGTGCTGGGTAAGTCTGCAATTTCTGTTTATTTTGCACAATGGTGTACTCACTGTTGTTTCATTTGTTATTGCAGCCCACTAGGACCGTTTATTCCTGCACCACCGGAAGTTGCAATGCGTATGTTGAGGGAGCAGGGTGGGCCACCACCTTTCGAGCCGAATGCTGGTCCACGTCCTAGGAAAGCTGGAAGGGGTGGTGGACCCCCAATGGGTGGTCCATCACCAATCCTTAATGCTCCACTTCCTATAATGCATGATCCACGTATGCAAGATCCACGCATGCAAGATCCCCGTAAAATAAGAAGGTAAAGTTTTGAATCTCAATCTCATTGCATGCTCCCTAATGGTTCTCACCATGGAATATAGCAGTTTATTTTCGACGTTCTGAAACCCTGTCAACAGAAAAATTGCTGGATGTTAAACAATAATGATCTTGATGAGAAACAGTAGGAATTTGTACTGCGTACTTTTTAAAATGTTAGATTTACGTATGTACATGGAAATGAAAAAAGAATTATGATATATGTTAAACAATAATGGTCACTGCTATTTGTCTCTGGATTTCTCTTTCACGTCATTATGTTTCATTGTCTTGATGTGCATGTTCTGATATCTTGTTCTCTGAGCTTCAGTATGGAATTATTGCGCCTTTTTAGCACATTCGAGCTGATCAACAAAGTGCACACGTTTATCTAACTTTGGATCAGTTCAGACTTCAGAGTTTGTAGCTTAAAGGTCACCAAGTATTACATTAAATTAAGCATCTGCAGTTTGAAACATTGTAAACCAGGTTCCTAGTACTAGTTCCGAGTTAGAAATTCCTTGTGTGCTTGCAAGTCACTTGTCCTCCTGTACACATTTCATTATTTGTACATATTATCTCTTTTTGTTTAAAGGTGCTGTATTTTTTTTTTCCACTGCTGCATGTCAGGGTAGCAAATTTTGTGCTTCTGAGTGAACACTGTCCCTTATATCATTTAAAAAAAATGTAAACGTTGCCCCTCATATATATGGTTATCAGTTTTTACCGACACTTCATCTTTGCCTCATTACCTTTCAGTCATTCACCTTTTACCGCCTTTCTTTGCAGCTATCAAGATCTCGACGCTCCTGGAGACGAGGTGACTGTTTTGGACTACCGGAGCCTGTAGACGTGTGCTGTACGACTTTTAAATCTTTAAAAACCGTGGACGATACCACCACCGCAACGGGACCTTGCTCATCTCCAGTAGTTTGACCGTGGCGGAGGAACATGGGCGCGGTGCCCCGTCCCGTGAGCTAGCTATGTTATACTCATCGGTGCTTCTAAAACTGAACCGCATGAAATCAAAGCAACTGGCGCACTGAAAGCACGGTTGTGGAGTGTGTATTTCCAACAGGATTTTTTAGCTCTTCAAATTTTCCGCCACCTAGAGAGTAGAGGTCTCTGCTGCAGCCGTATTTAGACCAAATATCCTCACTGTATGCAATCAATCTGTAATTTATACTACAGGCCAACGGTTGGTAGATGGAACCCTGATTGGTCAAAACTGCTCAGAAGTTGTGTTTCCTGGAACACCGGGCCGTTCCAGTCTGTACGTTTTGGCCTGATCTGGAAAACCATGTGCAGGTCCGCGGACATGCGCGAGAGAGCCCCAGCTAGCTAAAAATGGCTTGTGCAGGCTCGTCCAGGTAGCCACGGGCACGGATCGATTCGTCCGTGTCAATCGACGGAATGAGCTAGTAACTAGTCGGTGGGGCATAATCAGGAATTCTGAGGTAGTACCGGGATTGTTTAAGCGTAGACGCGAGATTTTGGGGTCGTGGTGAGTAACAAAGCGATGTGGACTGCCGACTGCGTCGTATGCAACAGAAAACGAGCGATGTGGACTTGGGCGTACGAACAAACAGTACAGTACAGTACGCTCTTCTTTTTCTTGTCTTAAGATGAGGGAAATACACGAGTACAATATACGGCCGTCGCGTCAGTGTCGGAGCCTCTGTGCTTCACAGGCCCCGGTCTCTATTGTTGACCGGCGATGGATGCGGGAAAGGGCAACGGATTCCACGTTCCCGCCGGCCAACTCTCCTGTTGAAAGGTGACAGCTGCCCGTGACCTACACCGGCCACTTGACCCCAGATCCATCGGATCCCGCGGATGTTCCGTTTGTGAGCGCCTAGGGGCCAACTTGTAGTGTGGCGACTATGCATGGAGCTTAAGGAAGAACCCAAGAACATGTCTCTTTTGAGTTAAAAAATCTACTGTATTTTTTTTAACACAGTACAGAGTACAGACGTAGATGCTCATACATATGCATATACACTCACCCCTGTGAACACATGCACGCACACCCTACCCCAAAGAGCATCTCCGAGAGACTGAGCCGGCACATCATCTTGAGATTGACGAAGTTGCCATAAACACCTTTGTAGTCGACGGGAACGTCTCCTTCCACTGAACACACATCGCCGGAAGGCCTGGAATAAATCCAGAAAAATGCGAGCACCAATGTTAAGTCCAGGATTTGAACTCTGATGGGCTGAGGATACCACTGTCCTCCTAACCATCCAAACACTGGTTGGTTCGCAAAATCTACTGTATTTTGAAGGATGTTGTCTGTTTCGAGTTCATGTCTATTTTGAACTCAGAACCATCTTATTAGTAACCAAGATACAAAATCATATCAAGAGGCCAACTTATCAATATTTATGCGACTCAGACATACAAGAGGCAACAATCATCTCTAATTTTTCCCTTGGACTGAACACACGGCAACGACGGCATGAAACCATCACGTCTTTCTTTTGCCCGCTCTGTCAAGCAAGTTGTTGACACGCACGAAGGTTCGTCACATCCCGGCCGTCTATCGGCTCGATCCAACGGCTCCCGGTGGCCCCTTCCCTTCCCATTTCAAACCGGCCAGCTCACGCCCCGCCGCGCCCGCGCCAAACCCCCCTTCCTCCTCCGATCCGAGCCTCCCGCGCCGAGCCGCGACTCTCACTGACAGCCGGGCTCCCACCACGTTACCCCGCCCGGCCAGCACGAACTCGGCCGCTCTGAGGTTTCAGCCGGGCCCACGTGGCAGCGAGAGAGGGGGCTCGCGGGGCGGCCGCAGCTTCGTGGAAGCTTCCCCCGAACAATCTCCTCGAGAACGAGTCCCCATTCGCGACCGAAATCCGGGGCGCAGAGACAGAAAAAACAAATCACCAAGCTCCGCCGCACACACGCACCGCACCCACAGTGGCGAAGCTGCAACGTAGCTGCCCCCGTGGAACCTTCTAGAACCTTGGCGGCTGGTGCGGAAGGTGAGGCCAGTGATCCCCGAGGCGCTCGATCGATCCCGTGGTGATTTGGTTGTCTGAGTGATCTTGTGTGTGTGTCTGCAGGGTGGGCGGTGGGGGTTTTTGGTCGTCGTCGTCGTCGTCGTTGTCATCCCTCCTGCGAGCGCTGCTGCGGACGTGGCGGCTGGCTGGTGGCTGATTGTTGAGCATGGCGCTCGGGAGCTCGCCGACGCCGCCGGAGATCCGCTCGCCGGAGCGGGACAGGCCGGAGGATGCGGCGGGCGCGGAGGGGGAGGAGGAGGAGGAGTTCGGTGACGCCTTCGATATACCCCATAAGAACGCATCCCACGACAGCTTGCTCCGATGGAGGGTACGGGATCCTTCCTCTCCTCACCCTTTCCCGTCAGACTGTGATCTAGGCGGGACTCTGCTGGTTCGCAAAATGCCCAAAATATCGCCATTCTGGCGTGATTCCGTCCTGCCCGGAATTGGGACGTGCTGAGGGGTAGAAGAGGAATAATCAAACACTAATGTTTTTGGTCTAGTGGATACACTGCACTGAGGTTTACTGACATGTCATTGACCCGATGATTTACATATTACCTTCATTTTTTGTCCACGTTTCCTCTAAGTCAAGGCATTTGAGTCTTTTTGGCGACACTACTTTTTACTGCCGTGCACATGCACAGAGCGGCAGAGAACTTCTCATAAAACCAAAAACATAAGCAAAGTGCTGAAACCAGGGTTCTGTCATTCATTCATCCAAACAATACTAGTTTTTGTGGTATTCACAGGTTTGGGTAGTTCATGTGTTGGGGACATTACAAAAAGAAGCAAATAGTAACGCTTGTACTAGAGCTATAAAATCACACTTATACTACAGCTAACCAGGCACTTGTTTCGCATAATAGTTGTATGTTGGGCTTGTTACAATTTGCTGTGGCTACAGGTGAAGGACCCTTCGGGGTAGACAAATATGAGCCTTACTTATTATTTAGTTCTGATAAATATGGTTATTCTTTCCTTTCAGCAAGCTGCTCTCGTGCTGAATGCTTCACGTCGCTTTAGATATACTCTAGACCTTAAAAAGGAGGAAGAGAAAGAGATAATAAGAAGAACGATGCGATCACATGCACAAGTGATACGGGTAATGTGTCGTTTTGCAGCTTATGCACCCTATTTCTCTTTCGGCCGTCTTCTTTTGTTCATTCTAATTTTGAATTCTCCAGGCAGTATTTCTTTTCAAAGAAGCTGCAGAAAATGATCCCAGAGGTACTCATTCATACCATTAGCCTCTATTTAGTGTTTGTTATCATTAAAGTGATTCTTTTCTGTCTGCTTTTGCTCAAGTAATATTGCCTCTTTCAAGAATTGTTTGTGAGATTCATGACGGTTGATCCCTGTTGACACGACACCAGCCCCCCCCCCCCCCCCCCCCCCCCCTCTTTTAAACATAGACTAACGAAGTGTGCCACATGCCATGTTTATGAATGGCACTGACCAAAATGATAGAATAACTTTGGTTTTCTAAATATCCTTCCTAGATTGCATATGTGCTTCTTAGCCACAATGTACCAAATGGTGGGGGTTATATGCAAACATTAAGAAACAAAATTGTTCCCAAATTTCATTGGGAGCCGTAGTCATTCATGTCTCTGATTTGCCGCTATCTTTATTTATCTTACCAGCCTATACTTCACATTTTCCCTGATCATTTTGCTTGTGTTATTGTTGCCTTTTCAGTTGTATTTTTCTAAAGGGTTGTCTTTTCAGTTTATACTTGCAATTAGTCTATCTATTGTATCCGCACTTGTTTTGCATACAATATAATTTATATTCTTGTGCTATTTTCAATGTTCTTCATCTGAGCAGAAGCTTATACTGGTAAAAAACCTGCAACGGCCTCTCGCAGTTTTCCAATTGAACTGGAAAAGCTTAAAACTTTAAACAGAGATCATGATAGTGTTCTTCTTCAGGAATTTCGAGGAGTAAGTTAACACTGAGCTAGAATTTAATTTTTTAACCTCGTCACCTGCTGCTATTCGTTTGTGTGTAATGGCACTCTTCTGTTCAGGTTAAGGGGCTGTCAGATTTATTAAGGAGTAATTTAGACAGGGGAATTAATCCAACTGAGGATGAATTGTTACAAAGGAGGGATGTTTTCGGAGCAAATACATATCCACGCAAGAAAAGAAAAAACATACTGGTATAGCTTTTGTATGTTATTTCTGTAAGTAAATTGCACAAGGTCAATCTTGCAAGTTTCTAGCCACTTGCAATTTCAGTTTCCTAATGGGACATCTGTTCTCTTAATTATCTACAAATCTCTTCATCGTTCCTTCTTTTGTGTATGCCTTTTGTGTGTCCGAGCAGGGTTAAGCTTTCCAGTTACATAAAAGTTGTATTTTGGCATAAGTTCCGTAGGAAATTCTAAGGTTACTATTGCAAAAGTTAAAGTGCATCTATGTTGCATATTAGAAAGTTGATTACGAAGTAATCCTATGAGACTTTGTTTCAGTACAACATCACATCAATTTCAATGCTTCAACATATTTGGTGTCAAATTTTAACCATACTGAATTTTGATATTGCAGCGATTTGTATTTGATGCATGCAAAGATTTAACTCTCATCATTCTAATGGTGGCTGCTGCCATATCTCTTATGTTGGGCATGACCACAGAGGTATTTTTTTACCTCTTCGTTAATTGTTTCGTTAGATTAGCCTTTCATCCTGTCATCTTCCTTAGCCATGGTAGCTTTGAACTTGAATAATTATCATGCTTTAAGGATAACTATAACTGCATTTGTTATTTTCTCTTATCTAGGGTGTCGAGGAAGGATGGTATGAGGGGGGGAGTATTTTTTTAGCTGTTTTTCTTGTAATACTTGTCACCGGTAATTGATTTGAGCTTGCACATTTCTTATTATATTTGTTTTTTTGCCTTCACCTTTAGCTTCTAATTTGTTTCTTTATTTTTTGATCTATCTAGCAACCAGTGATTACAGGCAATCACTTCAGTTTCAACATCTGAATGAGGAGAAACAGAACATACAAGTGGAGGTGAGTATGATCATGTGTAACTATATTTTGGTGCAGTTCCAGACATGAATTGCCACTCATTGCTTACATTCCTGATTTACCATCTCTTTTAATTAGGTTCTTAGAGGTGGTAAAAGATCTCGAGCTTCAATATTTGACCTTGTTGTCGGTGATGTGGTTCCCCTCAATATTGGTGACCAAGTAAGATGGTATATTATTTGTCAACTCTGTTTATTTTTTCACCCTAGAATAATTTGCTTATATCATTATTTCACATTTTAGGTTCCTGCTG
Source organism: Elymus sibiricus (assembly GCA_039707655.1). Lineage (NCBI taxonomy): Eukaryota > Viridiplantae > Streptophyta > Magnoliopsida > Poales > Poaceae > Elymus > Elymus sibiricus. The sequence continues at coordinate 204,871,736 of CM077676.1, forward strand.
ATGGTATCCTGATATCTGGCCATTCTCTTGCAATAGATGAATCAAGTATGACTGGGGAATCAAAAACTGTGAGTTCTGATGCAAAACTTCTTTTTTGCGGTGATTCAAACATACTTCTTTTTTGTGGCGAGACTCAAACACACCTCTTCAGATCTTCATGATGTGATATTATTTTTTAGGTTCACAAGGATCAAAAGGCTCCGTTCTTGATGTCTGGCTGCAAGGTTGCAGATGGCTATGGTTCTATGTTGGTGAGTACCACGATCTTAAGTGTTTAAGCAACATGTTAGGTTAACTTTCTGTTTTCGGTGTCACAATACATAGCATTTTTCTCTCCCTTATTTATGTTTTTTTATATTGCGATTCTTAATGGTTAGACTTTATATATCATAATATTTATCCATTTTGCCTATCAAATACAAAGGTAACAGGTGTGGGTATCAACACTGAATGGGGCCAGTTGATGACTAACCTTTCTGAAGATAATGGTGAAGAAACCCCATTGCAGGTTAATCTCTGTTCAGGCTCATCTATATTATTGCATGAATGAAACCCGCAAAAAAAAAAAAAAAGAATACTGATGAGACCCTTTCAACCATGGAGTAGGTGCGTTTGAATGGTGTTGCTACTTTTATTGGCATGGTGGGTCTGTCAGTAGCTGGTGTTGTACTTGGCGTGCTTGCGATAAGGTATTTTGCATGATAATGCAGCACAAACAAATATACTCTTTATAACCACTTACTGAACTACAGATATTTTACTGGACATACCAAGAATCCGGATGGGACTGTTCAATTTCATGCTGGAACTACCGGTCTCAAACAAGGATTTATGGGTGCAATCAGAATTTTAACAATTGCCGTATGCATTTTTTTATAAGTATACAGCTAATATCTAGAATAATTTTCATCTTTTGGTGACCCTGATTTTGTGTAATATTTATCCATAGGTAACCATCGTAGTTGTTGCTGTGCCTGAGGGACTTCCACTGGCAGTAACATTGACGTATGGATCTCCTTACTGTGCAAATTACTTGAAAATTTCAGTCACATGACTATCTATATTTTCTGGTTTCAGACTTGCGTATTCAATGCGAAAGATGATGCGAGACAAGGCGCTGGTAAAAAAGCAATCCTATTTCTGTATAAACATTCACATGATAGGAAACTTTATTATCCTTATTTTTTTATTTAGGTGAGGCGGCTCTCATCTTGTGAAACAATGGGATCAGCAACTACTATATGCAGTGATAAGACGGGAACTCTCACCTTGAATAAGGTTTGTGAAGTCAATCTGGTGCTTGTGCCATGAAACACCATTTGAAGATCTGTCATGATGTTATTCCAAGTCCCAATACGCTGTCCTGACAAGAGGCTAATTCTTTCCATTTACTTTAAAGTCTTGGAAGTTGGAACATACCTGTCAGCACCACACAACCAAAATTAACAAAAAAAAAAAAAACAGCACCTATTTGATGCCAGGATCTTTGGGTACTGATAATACATTTCTTTATTGTTGTCGGTTACATGAGCACATCTTCTACTAATTCTGTCTTTATTTGTTGCTTTTTAAAGACTATGGCATCGTGGTTTGTTTTGTAATCCTTATGTTATTGATTATGTAGATGACAGTTGTGGAGGCACACTTTATCGGGACAAGGTTGGATCCTTGTGATGATGTTAGGGTAATCTCAAGAAGTTCAGCGGCACTGCTTATTGAAGGAATTGCACAAAACACTACAGGAACTGTATTTTTGCCAGAGGTATATCAACTTTGTTTCTTCCTTCTTCTAATAATATTAGAGGTACCTGAATTATCTATTGTGTTAGAGGTACACGCATTACCATTATTCAGAAAAGCAATAACACCAATCTTTAATGTAGAACCCAGCTTGCCTAGATTTAATCGAACAGATCAGCAATTTTGATTAAGTTATGACTGGTGACAGCCACTTTGTAAAGATTTGTTATTTTACTTTTTATGTAAAACATGGTGGTCCATAATGTTATTTGAGGAACCTTGGAGATGGTAATAGCTCAGTTTCACCATCCGATCTTTATTTTTTAATGTTTTTTCAGGATTTTTTACTTTTATTATAGGAGTTCAACTTTGTGTTTTATTCTGTACTAATCACCTGGGAGTGAGTCATTGAACTTTGCATGTGGTCCTGCTATGTTCGTAATATAAGTGATGAACAGTGGACACTAAGCAACTGGCCTCCACCTACAGCTAGAAACACACTTTCTCTAGTTTCTCTGCAGTACTCCTATTCACTTGCTTGTGCATGTTGATAAACTGGGAAAGCATCTGGCAGGAGATTACTAACTACTCCCTCCGTAAAGAAATATAAGAACGCTCTTATATTTCTTTACAGAGGGAGTACTTTCTGAAAGTAGCAACTGGAGATTGAATCACATTTCAAATGAGATCCATTGGAGTCCAGAATAATGTATCAACTGTCAACACTGTCAGTTCCACCAAATCCATGAAAATTATGCTCACTTGAGGTTCTTAGCAGTGTGGAAACTGGGTGGTAACGAGCTGGTTACCTGTGAAGGCACTGTCTGAGTTTAAGATATGATCTCATAAAATCACCCCAATTTTATTATTTCCTGCCAATAACCAGACAGAAATCAGAACTGGGCAGATGCCTGGAGGCAGTCTAGGGAGAACGCTATGCTAACTGTCATCTACATATATCAGTTGCTTCCACACAATTTTATCTGTTCCTTTTCAATGTATAGGATGGGGGAGCAGCCGATGTTACAGGTTCACCAACTGAAAAAGCCATTCTTTCTTGGGGCCTCAAGGTACGACTGATTTTGCTTCATACAGAGTGTCTTCTTTAAGCTTCTATTGTTGACTTGCCCTTACACAGTTACACCTTGCACAGATAGGGATGGATTTCAATGATGTTCGGTCAAAATCTTCAGTTCTTCATGTATTTCCGTTTAACTCCGAGAAGAAACGAGGTGGTGTTGCAGTGCAGGTAGTAAGGCACATATGTATCTAGAACCATTGGTATATCTAAATTCGTGAATTAGACGAGTGTATCCATGAAGAATTTAACCACTTTTCAGGCTTATTTATATTTGGGTGCTTCATTATGCCAATCCCTTGTAATTTACCACATGTAGTTGGGAATAAATTGATGTTTTGGTTATCAGTGCTTGTGAGTTGACGCTATCAAGTTTAACAGCTTCAGGACTATCGGTTCCTGGTAGGCTGACGCTGTTTTCCTGCTGGATATCTCCTGGGCTTGGCTTAAAGGACCAGCCAAATTTCTTACTTGGAAGTACTCAAATAGGGTCATCTACCAGTGGCAAACAGTTTCTCAATCTTCTTTAAGCTTAATATTATACTAACCAGAAGGGTTTTGAGAGTCCCCTTCCGTGATGACCAGTTACTTTTGAGGGCACAGATGACTGTTATTGGCAAGTAGCTCTGGATATGAGCATTGGATGCCATTGAGCATTTGTTCTGATTATAGCGTCAGGAGAGTGTTCCTTGGACCTTATGTCTTTTAGTATGCACAGATCTATGATTTGAATTACACAGTGTGTACGTTGTGTTGATAAAAACTCCTGTTTTCTATTGTTTCGTATCCCAGTTTTTGTTCATGTTACCTCAAGGATGTTTGGTTACTGATTGCAGTCAGATACCGGGGTCCACATCCATTGGAAAGGTGCAGCTGAGTTAGTGCTATCATCTTGCAAAAGTTGGCTTTCTCTTGATGGTTCAGTTCAGCCAATGGGTGCGCAGAAGGTAACTGCCATGCATAATTTGCCACCTGCTCAATTTCTGATGCACTCTTACAATGTTGATATGTTTGCAGCGTAATGAGTACACGAAATCAATTGAAGACATGGCAAAGAGTTCACTACGATGTGTTGCTTTTGCATATTGTCAATGTGATATTAAAATAATTCCGAAGGAAGACATAGTTGATTGGAAGTTACCTGAGGAAGACCTGACTCTGCTTGGTATTGTGGGCATCAAGGTTGGTCCTTGTTGTTCGGTAGATTCACTTTCAGATTGATTGTATCTGTTTATTTTGAGTTTGACACAGATAACTAGGGTTGCTTCCGATACCCAAAGGATAGCCCTGTGTATAGTGTCCTATTCCTCTATAGTGCCTGTGCTGGGAACATAGGATATTCAGTTAATCAAACATATGTTTCACTGATGCATCAGCTTGCAGCTATATGTGTGCTCAGATAGACAGATAGTATATGGCTGATCTGATTCATCGTCTTTTCATTTTCACAACCTATCCATGCTTTCTGGCTTTTGCCAAAACATGAAATATACCAGTATGCATCATAATTATCTCTAAATGATTCATCACCTTGTATTTATGCGAGGCATCATAATTTGCAAGCACAATTTCTTCTGGTTATTCATACTGCATTACTTGATGACAATATCCATCTATTACTCCTGCTATAAAGAGTTTCTTTTTCTCCTGTAGGATCCATGTCGCCCAGGAGTGAGGAATGCTGTACAATTATGCAAAAATGCTGGTGTAAAGGTATATCCTACTTGTGTGCTTATTTTTCTTGTTCTCATTGGAAAGCTTTCACCTCTAATCTACATTAGTCATCGACGGAATGAACCGTGAAGCTAAATCCTCCATGGTACTTCTCATGTTCTCAATTGGGTCTAGTCTTTTACTTCTCACAGGATTGGCTCGTCATGTTTGTAGCTGGGCAAGGTTTCTAGTCACAAATTTTCAGTTGCCTTACTTCCTATGCCATGATGCTATTCATATAATTATGTTGTATTTTGGGATGTTCAATTGTTTGTGTCCTATTCATAAAACATGACTTTGTAAAGTTTGACCTTGTTGGTTAGTTTGTCAATCCTTACAAAACATGTTAGTTTCTTAGGGTTTTTGTTTTCCTGAAAATGGATTCTTTTTTTCATCATTTCCCCATTTTGAATGTTACTGCTTCTTTCGTTGGCTTTAATATTTGTTATGTTTGTACATGTAGGTGCGCATGGTCACAGGAGATAATATTGAAACAGCCAAGGCAATAGCATTGGAGTGCGGAATACTAGATGCAAATGGTGTTATTTCAGAGCCATTTGTAATAGAGGGAAAAGTGTTCCGTGAGATGTCTGAAATTGCAAGAGGAGAGATTGCTGACAAGATAACTGTAACTCTCCATGCTCAAGTCCCTTGTGTATATATGTTATACTGTGTTGAAGTAATAAACTTTATTGGTACTAAACACAATGATGCTTATGACTTATGTGAAGTCATTTGAAGTGGTGAATTCTTTTGTATAACTTTCTTAGGAAGTCGTTTTCTTTGAAGTTTCTGAAATTCTTCTGATTGTTCTACAACCAATTATCTTTGAATTTCAGGTCATGGGAAGATCATCTCCAAATGACAAACTTTTGCTTGTCCAAGCTTTGAAAAGGAAAGGCCATGTTGTGGCTGTCACTGGTGATGGCACAAATGATGCTCCTGCATTGCATGAGGTGTCATGTGTAACTCATGATAAGCTATTAGTGGTCATTTATCTTGATATTGCAGAAACTTCTGTTTTATTCTTATCTAATGATTGATCTGTTGTATAGGCTGATATAGGTCTTGCAATGGGCATGTCAGGGACAGAAGTTGCTAAAGAAAGCTCCGACATTATAATCTTGGATGATGACTTCACATCTGTTGTGAAGGTTAGTGTTTTCAACGTTTTTTTGGAAGAGATCTTTCTTATGAAGGATAATTGTTCTCAGCAATCATGGAGTTTTTTTTATCGGATGTCCCCGAAGGGACATCATGATGGACTTTATCTTCTGTAACAAACTGGCATGGTGCTTTGACGGCAATATACTATCAAAGTAACCTGTGAGTGATATCATGTTTTGTGCTAATTGCTATCAGCTTCATTTCCAAAAGAGAGAGAGAAAAATGCGATTGGTTGACAGTGTGTAGAGAGTACAGTTCATGGAGAAGCACATATAAGCCCGTACATGTTCTGATATGCTGCCTTATGCTGCTGACTAGCTATGGCATGTTAAGACTTAAACATAGTGTATATGCAAAATCCTTTGTAGATTGTGCTTAGGCACAAATTCTGGTCGCTCAACCTTTTTATTGCTAATTGTGATTTTGTGCACTTACACCTCTTATCTCTCTTTTTTAGGTTGTTCGCTGGGGACGCTCTGTCTATGCAAATATTCAGAAATTCATCCAGTTCCAGCTTACTGTTAACGTTGCAGCACTTGTGATTAATGTTATTGCAGCTGTGTCATCTGGTGATGTGCCTCTAAATGCTGTTGAGGTTGGGACCTTCTTTTTTCTTCCAACTTTTTTCAAATCTCTAATATTTCATTACTGCCATTGCCACTTTTGTTGTGCATGAAAGATGTGCTGAAATCTTAATTGTAAGTGCAAACACTTGTATGCCAAGGTTGGCTCTCATGCACTATGTTCCTAATTTGCAGCTTCTCTGGGTGAACCTTATCATGGATACACTGGGAGCTCTTGCTTTAGCAACTGAACCGCCAACAGACAACCTTATGAAGAGACAGCCTGTTGGTCGAAGGCATGTAATATCACCCTACCTATCTAAGTATTGCATTACATGTTTCATGAAATGAGTTGAACTGTTCTCTACATAACTTACAATATTTCTCTGTGTTTCTACTTCAGGGAGCCACTTGTGACCAATATTATGTGGAGAAACTTGTTTGTCCAGGTTGAATCTGCGTGACTCATTTGTATACTTAGAGCACACAGTTGTTGTTTCATATTCTTCTGCTGTTTTGATTTACATGGAATTTTGTGCAGGCCATTTACCAAATAGCAATCCTTCTTATCTTTAATTTCTCTGGAAAAAAGATTCTACGGCTGCAGAATGAAAGTCCAGATAACGCCGAGAAAATGAAGAACACATTTATCTTCAATACGTTTGTATTTTGCCAGGTTGGTTGGATGTTTTCTGATTCTATAACTGCAACAGGGTGTTACTTAAATTCTAATGTTCCTCTTTAGATAGACCAATATTGGCATTTGATTTATCTAATAAATGTTCATGTTAAGGGTAGTATAGTCGCAGTTGTTTGTCATCTTAAATAAACTGCCCTACCATGTAAACTTAAGTTACTCCTTATAATAGGATATATATATATATCAGTGTAAATTGCATTCTGTAAATATTACTTGATCTGGAGCTGACACCATGAAGGGTGACTGCTAGCCTGTATCTGGCCTAACATGGGAACAAAAGCATTGCTACTTATGCTCCATGGTGTGACTCTGTGAGTTGTGACTGCGAGAGCGTTTGCTATTCTAGGGCTTGTGTCAAGGGTCTTAGATCTTACTAATATTAGCTTTCTGTAGTTCTGAACAAAGATATCTTAAACTTGATTTGCGTTTTATACCAGATCTTCAACGAGTTCAATGCGCGCAAACCCGAGGAAAGAAATGTCTTCAAAGGAGTAACAAAGAACCACCTCTTCATGGGAATAATTTGTGTAACTACCGTGTTTCAGGTAACAGGACATGCATGGTTTTTTTGCACTGAATGTCCTATCATGCTTGTCCATGAAGTGCTGATAAAGTTGCTCTCTCCTTTGCCAGATACTAATAGTTGAGTTCCTGGGGAAGTTCTTCAAAATTGTGAGACTTGACTGGAGCCTATGGTTAGTTTCAGTTGCCATTGGCATCGTAAGGTACACACTTCAAAATTTATCATTTATGCAAGGTTTGCAATTAGTACACTATCCATTGTTTTAAGGTCATGTAATCATTGTGTCATACAGTTATTTACGAATCCAGATACCGTTTGTCCTACATTTTCTACGCGACTAGGTTAAGGTTCATATTAACCTGCACTTGAGACATTCCCAGGGTGCTCTGACATCCGATTTTTGTTTGTATTTATCGACATGCGCATGTATAATATCATGGGCTTTTCAACTGTAATCCCATTATGGACATTTTGTGAAATTTTGACCTCCCTTTTCTCTCTGATGTTTCCAGCTGGCCTTTGGCTTATCTAGGGAAATTCATTCCTGTTCCTGTAAGACCTCTCCAGGCCTATTTCAAGCCTTGTTGGAAATCATCACGCCGAGGTAAGTCTCCACTCTATAGTTACCGGATAATGTTCTGCATGAACGTCGATCTAACGAGCTTACCATTAACGCGTACTGTAACGCAGACGAAGAGGAAGGCAGGCAGGGCTAAAAAGGCTGCAAATCACCTAGTGTAAATAGACATGGGTCCGCCGAAGAACAGGAACCTGTACTGCCTCTCCCAGTGGAGCAGAGCTGCGAATTATTCCTACTACAAGGTGATGCAGTGAAAATACTACTAGGAGCTATCCATGCAGCGACAGGTCAAGTGCAACCGCTGCTGTTAATCATTATGGTTATGGGTCTTCATCGTGATGCAGGTTAATATAAATGAAAATCCTATCTGGGAAGACAATGGGTAGCATTACCACGAAAGTGACTGTTTTGTGAATGTTCGTTGGCTACGGGAAGGTGACATTTTTTATGCAAATAAGTTGAGGTAGCTAGGACACACATCGTAGGCTTAGTACAGTCGTCGGTGCCTTGGGGGTGTCAGACCTTCATTTTGTTCAGGTTGAGTAAACTAGCAAGCAATAAGAAAGAATTGACGGTGCAACTGAAACTGCTCAGGCAGGGACAAATTTCCTGGTAAATTTACACTGCAGTTCTATCTTCAAATGCTCAAATGATGAGGCTGTTTCCGACCTAGAGCATCTTCAACAGATGATTCATAATAGGGCAGCTGCCAAAAAAACAAACTGTTTTTAGGGCACTTGGACCAAAATATGATGCTCCTGCCCTATCTCTATCTTGTACTGCAAACTTCTATTGGGCAGCCCTAAATTTTGCCCCCAAGTGCCGCAAATTTGTAGCAGCTGCTCTGTTGCCGCAAAACAATTTCCCAGCCGGGTGCACGCCAACTGACATGATGCAACTTCATCCAGTCGTGCCATGCCTATACCCTCGACCGCCGCTGGCTTGATCTCGTCCGTCAATGCCACCGTTGTCGGTTCGCAGTCCGCCCTGGGATCATCTGCTCACTGCCCCGCTGATTCGAGGCGATTTCGGCCAGCCGTCACCGCCCCTTTGATGGGTGTTCTGTGGCCGCCGAAGTGTCGCTGTTGACCACACGGCCGCCGTGACAGAGCCGAGTCGCTGCTACTTTGGATGGCGTTAATGGCGTGGCATCGCTGTTTTTGCCGCGACCACCTCGACTCCCATGAGTTGCCAGCCGGATTCCTCCTCCTTCCACGCTAGGTGTTCAAGGAATTGCCTAGAAGGTATTTTTTTTTCACTTCTTATTTTGTTGTTGTGCACAAAGGAGTAGATTGTAATGGAAATTATTGTATTGTAGATGAGTTCATTTGAATCCTCTCCGTGGGATGATTCCTTGCCTGAAGAGGAATATGACATGACCGAAGAGGAGGACATTGCTTTGATTTTGATGATGCACAAGAAAGTAAGAGGCTGAAGCATGGCGGTTCTGTTTTCGGTTGTGAGGTGATTCGTAGGATTAGGCAAGATGGGTACAATAGATTGATGCTCAACAATTTTGTTTCAAATGCGTTGTATCCAGAGCGATACTTCCGACGCAAGTATAGGTTGTCTTTGGATTTGTTCCTTCACATTGCCAATTGTGTGAAGTAGTATGATTGGTTTTTTGAGTAGGGGAGGAATTGCGTCGGAGATCTTGGCCATAGCACTACCCAGAAGGTGAATGCCGCATTGCGCATGATGGCATATGGTGTTCCGGCCGATTTCATTGATGATAACTTGGCAATGGGAGAGAGCACTTCAATCTTGTGCGTCAAGAAATTTGCAAAGGTGGTGGTTGAAGTGTTCGGAGCAGAGTATTTGAGAGCATCAAATGCTCAGGACACTCATAGACTTTTGGAGATGAACAAAACACGTGGGTTTCCAAGTATGCTTGGATCAATTGATTGCATGCACTTGTGGGTGAAGAACTGCCCTGCAATATGACATGGATAGTTCAAAGGCCACAAGAAGGATGTCACCATCATTCTTGAAGCCGTGGCCGATCCGGAGACATAAATTTTGCATGCATTTTTTGGGATGCCTAGATCTTGCAATGGCATCAATGTGCTCCGACGGTCACCACTCTTAATTGCAAAGTTAGCCAATGACGAATCACCATCGGTGGAGTTTCAAGCAAATGGCCACACATACAACATGGGCTACTACCTTGCGAATGAGATATATCCGAAGTAGGCTACCTTTAGAAGCCAATTTCAAGCCCCCAAGGTAAGAAAGAACTTTACATCCATGATGCTCAAGCGGCTGCTAGAAAAGATGTGGAGAGGGCCTTTTGGGATTTTGCAATCCCAATTTGCAATTGTGCGATGACTGGCTAGCTAGGTTTTGGGATCGGAGATCCTTTGGTACATCATCACGCCAACGTGACCTTGCACAACATGTTCATTGAGAATGAGGGTGGGAAAGATTTGGATTACACCTTCTATAGACTCATGGGACAACCGGTGTGGCCGCATAGAAGGGAAGATTTGGATTATTGCAGGAATTCTCGGATGTTTTCCCCGATGAGCTACCTCCGGGACTTCCTCCACTTCGCGGAATCGAGCACCGCATCGACCTCATTCCCGGCGCACCGTTACCGAACAAAGCTCCTTACCGCGTCAACCCGGACGAGACGAAAGAGATCCAACGCCAAGTCCAACACCTTCTCGAAAAGGGGTATGTTCGTGAAAGCCTAAGCCCATGTGCGGTTCCAGTTATCATTGTGCCTAACAAATATGATAGTTGGCGTATGTGCTCCGATTGTCGTCCCATTAATGCTATCACCATTAGATACCGTCACCCTATTACACGCCTTGATGACATGCTAGATGAACTTAGTGGAGCCACCATTTTTTCCAAAATTGATTGTGACGCCTCTGCTCGACCGTGCACTAATCATACACGCAAACGTGCACGCTCGAGAACAGAGACTCACGGGAAGAGTATCACAACACAACTCTAAACTCAACATAAAGCCATAAATCATCATATTACAAACCAGGGTCACGAGGACCCGAATACATAAGTCATACAAACCAAATATCTGAGTACAAACATAGTTAGTCAAGTTTTGCCTTAAGAAGGCTAGCACAAACAACGACACGAATCGAAGAGGCGCAGGCCTCCTACCTGGGAGCCTCCGAACTACTCCTGGTCGGTTGGCTCAACCCAGTAGTAGGTGCCTCCGGGACTCTCCTGGTAGTAGTCTCCTGTGGTGGCGTCTGGCTCCTGGGCTCCGTCATCTGGTCGCAAGTATCGGGTATGAGGGAAAAGAATAGCAAAGCAACCGTGAGTACTCATCCAAAGTACTCGCAAGACTGACATCAGAACTATGCTAAATGCATTGTATCAAAGGAGTGGGGCTATATCTTTGGACTGTACTGCAGAAATGCTGGAATAAAGGGGGGAGAGGCCTAGCCTATCGAAGACTAGCATCTTGAAGCAATTCTTGCAGCATCAGAAGAGGATAGAGCAAGATAATATATATCAATCATATTTTAGTAATGCCCTGAGATCCTTCCTCGACTACCCTGCGAGAAAGTGATCCCGAGAGAAGTAGTGGCAGTTTAATATTGTGACAGTATCCATTTGTAGTTGTAGCAGATCAAGATACAATTCTGAGCGTCCTGTTACCGTGGACACGGCTATTCGAATAGATAACTTCCCTGCAGGGGTGCACTACTGTTACCCAACACGCTCGATCACATCTGGCCGGACACACTTGCTGGGTAATGCCCGGCCTCGGGAGATCGACACGACGCAGTCCTACCTAGGCTCAGCAGAGAGGTCAACACGCTGGTCTAAATCCTAAGCACGAAGGGGTCTTGGGCCATCGCCCTTCGCACTCCTGCACGTTGCGAGGGTAGTCGGGGCCCAGGCGCGACACTGAATACACCAGTGACGTAACCAGCCCACCCCAACCAGCCCGCATCTCTGAGCTGCGACGTCTGAAGAGCTTTCGGCTGATACTACGATGTAGAGGGCCCCATTAAACCATTATCCCACGTGGTGGTAGTGCGTATAGGCACGCAGCCAACTCAGATCAAATACCCGAATCCGTTAAGCTCGTTTAGTAACTCGCAGAGACGAACAGGGTTCCTGTCGCTCCGTCTTGGTGAAACATGACGCGCGGGTGCTCTTGGAGCCGACCCGTCTTTAATGATATTCACTCGCGGGCACCCTTGGGGCCAGCCCGACTTTAACAGTTTAAGTATTGCAGTAATGTAAACAGTTCCGCGATCCTCACCCAGAGTGATCACGGCCCATTAACAAGCATGGCAGACGGACAAGGGTGAAGGGCCACAGGTGGAACATGGCATAGCTAACTAAGCATTATGGGACAACAGGTAGGTAGCAATAGCAGACGACAAAATTAGGCTATGCATCAGAATAGGAGCTATCGGAATAGTAGCAGGGGCAATTCTAATGCAAGAATAAGAGAGAAGGAATGGGCGGTATCTTATGATCAAGGGGTTTTTGCTTGCCTGGAAGCTCTTGTAGGGGAACGCGACAGAAAACAAAAAATTTCGGTATAGCGAGCACGCCCAGGATCACTATGGAGACTGCATACAAGGTTTGATCTGATCCGTACCGACTCGAAGCGCAGCGGAAGAAGAGTCGGAGTAGATCGTCGGTGCAGATCCCTGCAGCTAGGATTTACAACCTTCCAACCGCAAGGATGTACTCCCTCGCCGGACAGCCCTTCGGGAGGCGGTCGGACAGTCCCTAGGACGATGTCGCGGACAGCCCTTCGGGAGGACCCTCGAAACCCGAACGGTAACTCGGACAGCCCTTCGGGAGGACACCCGAAAACCGAACGGAAACTCGGACAGCCCTTCGGGAGGACACACGAACAGCCCCTCGGGCAAAAGATCGAAACTACAATCTCTCTACGGGGTTGCACACATACGGTGTCAGCTATCCGGCAGGGCTTCGCCGTCCAGAACTAGTTCCTGCCGGAACCCAGACAGCCTTTCGGCTCTACGAAACTATTTCGCTGGGAGGGAGAGAGAAGCCAGACAAGTCAAATGGCATGTGTATGAGAGCAAGGATGAAGCATATGGGGCTGCCCCCTCACCTCTATTAATAGGACTGCCAAGGGGTAAAGATGGTATTCACAAATACCAAAAGTGCCCCCACTTTATGCCTTTTCTAAAAAGAATAAAGCAAAAAGGGGTGCCATGTGGAGCTCCAAGGAGCTCCACCATGCTTGGCCGGCCACACTTGGCCCCCCCCCACATGTGGGTGCCTTGGCTCCCAAGTCCTTCTAGAAGGCCTTTTGGAAATATCCCAAAAGGTGCTTTCCCAAAAATATCCAAAAAGCACTTTCACTATTCACGAAGACATTTTTCTACGTCCGTTAAATCCCAAATTATTTCTGTGTGCCTAGAATAATTCCAGTACCCACCAAAATAATTTTGAACGCATTCCGAAACAATTTTGGAACAATGTTTCTTCAGCGAAAAGCAACCAAAGCGGTTCCGGCTGCTCCGGAACATTTCCGGTTTTTGTCCCAGAAAATTCCCAGAATTTTCCAGAACACTTCTGGCATCCTCCAAGAATTTCCAGTCGTGTGCCAGAACCAATTTGACTTAATGGAATACCCTGAAACAACTTTTCAGTTTCACCGGAACTATTCCGGTGTTCTCTCCGGAACGTTTCCGTTTCGTCCGAAACTTTTTCGGTGATTTTCTCTCAGACTCCCCGTCTAGTATTCAGCAGATAGATGACCCTTAAGCGTGTGACCCTATAGGTTCGGTGAAGTATAGACATGACCCGGAACTCTTTCCGATCAATGATCAACATCGGAGCCGTGGACACCCATATTGACCCCTATACCCACACGAATGAATATTCGAGTGAACCTCCAGTTGCCGTGTGCTATTCCTGTTGCTTCACGATATATTACAAATACCCGAGGTGAGATTTATGCATCCCCGTGGATCAACAACTTGTCCACTATGCAAGTTACCTCGTTACCGGTATTGTTCTCTTTACTCGTTTCCGTGTTCCGGCATTCCTGTGATCAAATCACAATGTGTCTGGCCAGACGATGATGGATACCGTAACACCAAGAGGGCCCGAGAATATCTCTCCATCGTCGGAGGAGCAAATCCCAATCTTGAGCTATCAAGTTACTTGACATACTTTTCCATGAACCCGTAAGCCGCCGTAATAGCCACCCATTTATGGATGACGTTTAACAAACCCCAAAGTTCATGAAGCAAGCATGAAGAAACTCGACACTCTCATGGTCTAAGGAATTATGCAAACATTAACTATCTCTGTGTTATTAACCATTAACTCATGACGAATGTATCTCATAGCATAACATCAATCGGGTCGATTCAACACAAGTGTTCTACTAACATTGTGCCCTCAAAATTGCCGGCATAGTCATGCCCATGATCAGGAAAACAGGATCATCATGCAATACTTGAGCCAGTCATAGAGGCATGACTAGGAATACATTTTCCGTTTATTATACCACACGTGCACATGAGTTTCCCTCCGAGCCTCGTGGTTATTGTAGACTCGAGAATCATTGCAGTTATAGCATGGAACATAAACATTCATTACAAACTCGGAGATACAAAGTAACCGATATTACTGCCTCTAGGGCATATCTCCTACAGACTCCCACTTGCACTAGAGTCATAATCTAGTTACATGGCTTCCCTAACACCAATGGCTGTCCGGTGCTGCTCATGCTTTGCTCGTGGTAGAGGCTTTGTCATCGGGTCTGACACGTTCAGATCCGTGTGAACTTTGCGTACTTTCACTAAACCCGCTTTGACATGATGTCGAATGAGTTTATATTTGCGTTCAATATGTCTTGTCTTATGGTGCGAACTTGGCTCCCTTGCTTGAGCCACGGCGCCACTATTATCACAATAGATCTCCACCGGGTCCAGAGCACTTGGAACCACACCAAGGTCTTCAAGAAATTGCTTGATCCATACTGCCTCCTTGGAGGCTTCTGAAGCAGCAACATATTCCGCCTCCGTCGTAGAATCCGCTACAGTCTTTTGTTTGGAACTTTTCCAATCAACTGCGCCGCCGTTCAACATGAAAACATAGCCTGATTGAGATTTAAAGTCATTTGGGTCAGTCATGAAGCCTGCATCAGTGTAACCATTTACAATGAGCTCTTCATCACCTCCGTACACAAGGAGTAAATCTTTGGTCCGTCTGAGGTACTTAAGAATACCCTTGACTGCGGCCCAGTGTTCCAATCCTAGATCACTTTGGTACCGGCTGCTAACACTTAGCGCATAGGAAACGTCCGGTCTTGTACATAACATGGCATACATAATAGAACCAACTGCCGAGGCATATGGAACATCATTCATTTGTACTCGCTCATCGAGAGTCCGAGGACACTAATTCTTGCAAAGCACCGTGCCAGGTGACATGGGGAGTAGTCCTTTCTTGGAGTTCTCCATGTTGAACCTTTTCAACACCTTGTCAATGTACGTGCTTTGGCTAAGCGCTATCAGGCGTCTTGATCTATCTCTATAGATCCTGATGCCCAATACATATGCCGCTTCGCCTAAGTCTTTCATTGAAAAACTCTTTTTCAATGAGTCTTTTATTTCGTTAAGAAAATTCACGTCATTTCCAATCAATAATATGCCATCCACATATAAGATTAGAAATGCTTTTGCGCTCCCACTAAACTTCTTGTAAACACAAGATTCTTCGTCATTCCTGATGAAGCCAAACTGTTTGACCACTTCATCAAAACGAATGTTCCAGCTCCTTGATGCTTGCTTCAGACCATAAATGGCTTTCTGAAGTTTGCATACCTTTCCAGCATCCTTATGGACGACAAAACCTTCTGGCTATATCATGTATACATCCTCTTTGAGGTTTCCATTTAGGAAAGCCGTTTTGACGTCCATCTGCCATATTTCATAATCGAAATAAGCAGCAATTGCTAGTAATATCCGAACAGACCTAAGCATAGCTACGGGCGAGAAAGTCTCGTCGTAGTCCACTCCTGAAACTTGCGTGAACCCTTTCGCGACAAGTCTAGCTTTGTGGATAGTAATGTTACCATCCGCGTCCGTCTTTTTCTTGAAAATCCATTTACAACCAATGGGCTTTACGCCTTCTGTAAGTTCTTCCAAGTTCCAAACTTGGTTTTCGTACATGGATTCCATTTCGGATTTCATGGCCTTGTGCCATTCCTTTGAGCTGGGCCCCGCCATCGCTTCCTTGTAGTGCGCAGGTTCATCGTCTTCAAGAATGAAGATTTCGTTATGAAACCATTCAGGTGGCTGGATAGCCCTACCTGATCTGCGCGGTTCAGTTACAACATTGTCTGAAGTTTCCGCATCACATGCGACAACTTTCGGCTCGGTTGTAGGGATAATTAGCGGAATTTCTTCCGGTTCCTTAGCCATATCAACGGTCGCCGAAGATTCACTAATCTCATTAAGTTGTACTGTCCTCCCACTTGGTTCTTTAGCGAGAAATTCTTTCTCGAGAAAGTGTCCAACCTTTGCGACAAACACTTTGCCCTCGGACTGGTTGTAGAAGGAATACCCAATGGTGTTATTGGGATAACCTACAAAGTAACATTTGTCTGATCTGGGATCGAGTTTGCTTGGCTGTAAACGCTTTACGTATGCCTCACAACCCCAAATTTTAAGATGCGACACACTGGGAATCTTCCCATGCCACATCTCATGTGGTGTCGTCTTAACAGACTTAGACGGTGCTCTGTTTAATGTATAAGCGGCAGTGAGTAGTGCGTGACCCCAAAAGGATATCAGCAGATCTGTAAGAGACATCATCGACCTTACCATGTCTAACAGGGTTCGGTTACGTCTTTCCGACACTCCGTTTCGCTATGGAGTTCCGGGAGGCGTAAGCTGTGAAACGATTCCACGATCACTCAGATGTTGGCCAAACTCATGACTAAGGTATTCGCCTCCGCGATCAGACCGCAGAAACTTAATCTTTTTGTCACGATGATTTTCTACCTCATTTTGAAATTCTTTGAACTTTTCAAAGGTTTCCGACTTATGCTTCATTAAGTAGATATAGCCATACCGACTTAAATCATCAGTAAAAGTCACGAAGTAAAAATACCCACCCCGTGCGGCTGTGTTCATTGGACCACATACATCACTATGTATTATTTCCAATAATTCACCCGCCCGTTCAGAATGACCCGTGAACGGCGTATTGGTCATTTTCCCCATCAAGCAAGCTTCACATGTGTCAAATGATTCAAAATCAAGGGACGGTAAAACTCCATCTTTATGGAGTCTTTGCATGCGTTTCTTTCCGATGTGGCCAAGCCGACAATGCCACATGAAAGTGGTGGTGGTGTCAGCCTTCTTAAGGCGTTTAGCATTCACGTTAAAGACATCATTTCCACATTCAAGATTTAGAATGAAAAGGCCCCCAACAATGGGTGCAAATCCATAAAACATATCCTTACAATAAAGTGAACAACCATTGTTCTCAGACTTGTACGAATACCCATCGTGTACTAAACATGATCCGGAGATAATGTTTCTACACAACAGTGGAACAAAATAACAGTTATTCAGTTCTAAGATAAATCCCGAAGGGAGACGTAGAGGCATAATGCCGACGGCTTGAGCGGCGATCCCAGCGCCGTTCCCGACGCGCATCACTACTTCATTCTTTGCTAGCTTGCGCACCTTCTGAAGTCCCTGTATCGAGTTGCAAATGTGAGTAACCGATCCGGTATCAAATACCCAAGACTTAGAATTTTCGCTAGCAAGCAAAACGTCAATGACATTAGCTTGTATAACAATTATACCTTTTCCGGTTTTCCCGGACTTCTTATCTTCCAGATACTTCTTGCAGTTTCTCTTCCAGTGTCCTGTGCCCTTGCAGTAGAAGCACTCAGTTTCATTCTTGGCTCCACCCTTAGAATTGCTTTGGGAGCCGGTCTTACCGGCGCCCTTGCCCTTCTTTGGCTTGCCTTTCTTTTTGAAACTGGCGGTTTTATTCACAAGCAACACTTGCTTGCGATTTTTCCGCAGTCCTCCTTCCGTAGTTTTCAGCATGGCGAGCACCTCTTCCGGTGTCTTCTCCATCCCACTCATGTTGTAGTTCATGATAAAACCGTCGTAAGATGGGGGGAGTGAAGAAAGCAGCATGTCCATCATATGGTCAGGTGGAAGTGGAAACTCCAGGGTTTTAAGCCTTTCAGCATAGCCAATCATTTTGACTATGTGCTCGCCAACTGAACTACCCTCAGCCATCTTGCATTCCATCAAGGCCTTCATGACATCAAATCGTTCAGACCTTGCGGTTTCCTTGTACAGGGCATCCAAATCCCGGATCATATCGCGGGGTTTATGGAATTCAAAACGTTTTTGAAGCCCTGCACTCATGCAAGCTAGCATGAGGCACTGCACTAAGTTGTGATCATCATCCTTAGTGGCCCAGACATTTTGTTCATCTTCTGGGGCATCAGCCGCCGGTTTAGCTGGAAGAGCATTTTCAAGCACATACATTTTCTTAGCGCTCCTGAGGACAATCCTCAGGTTGCGGACCCAGTCCGCATAGTTGTTTCCAGTCGCAGCTAACTTCTCTTTCTCTAACATCGGGCCTAAGTTGAACGCGGTGTTGCGAGCCATTTGATCTACAATGGAAAACACAAGTTTCACTTAGACTTTGTTTATAATGATTTTGGCACTAGTGAATAAACAATTTTATTCTAAAGTGCGCTCCCACTCAAATCAATATCTCTCAAAATTGATTATGAGTGATTCAAGATCCAAATTGCAATTCAACGCCAAGGATGTATCCATCTCAAGTGACGAGAATCTCAATTGGTAGGCCAACTTGCCAATCACATCTCTATGTGACTCTTGTTCATCTTTCGATGCGTGTGTTCCGAGCTCATGACTTTCATGCCTGAACGTCAAGACAACCAAGTGATCTCGCTGCGAGGTCTCAACTCACCCGCCTCACACTTCACTAATCGTTCGTACCCATGTATCCATGTGGTACCCCGAAAAGATAGGTGCCGTGACGGTGCTACACTTGGGAGAACACTAACTACTTGATATTTTTTAGTGAGAGATCACCCTAATAAAAAGCAACTACCACGCAATCAAGAAGGGTGCATCATAAGGGATAAACATCTCAGGCAATTCATAATAGCATGATATGGTATAGCCCTTTCTGACGGAGAAGTCAAGTATTTCTTCGTCTTCGACATTTGCGTCGGTGTTCACCTTCGCGAAGATTGCCACCACCTTGTCGATGCACCAGATAATATTGCTATCTCTATAGCTAATAAAAATAAGTGCATTACTTAAGGTTGACACGCAGGTCATTAAAGTGACAATCATATGGCTCCAGCCATCATGCCGAATCATGACACGCAGGTCATGTTAATGAATTTACATCATATAGTCATCTCATACATAATCAAATTAATATGAGCATTGCTATACCACATCACATGCACATCCTGCAAAACCAAGTTAGACGCCTCTAATCGGTTAATGCAAAAATTTATTTTACGTGGCTTCTAAGGTTTTGACTTAAACCGCAGCTACCAACGTTTTATCGTCAAGTATGATTATTCAAGTCGCTAGATTAACATCTCGGGGTGTATGAAACACGAGATAATTAAATCTCGAGCCCCATACTAAACTTCGTCATACGCATGACCCCTGTGCAGATCATATCTGCATTGCCCTTTCATCTGCGAATTTCATCTTTCTTTTGACTATGGTGGAACCCAAAGAATTGTTAGCACTTCGTTGATCAACCAGGATCGCGGATTGCCAGAACTTTGTGAAATTCCACCATGCTGTCTCGAGATCAGAAATACGCAAATTCTAGGGAAGCAACAAGAACATCGGGTAACAGATTTCATCTGCCACCCGCATAAATAATTTTCAGCAATAGATCTCATCTACTCCAAAATTATATTATGCAATACCCATACATCTCCATGTATTCTAGATCGTAACCTGCATCTACGCATAGCACGGCTCATGATGCCACTGTAGGGGAACGCGACAGAAAACAAAAAATTTCGGTATAGCGAGCACGCCCAGGATCACTATGGAGACTGCATACAAGGTTTGATCTGATCCGTACCGACTCGAAGCGCAGCGGAAGAAGAGTCGGAGTAGATCGTCGGTGCAGATCCCTGTAGCTAGGATTTACAACCTCCCAACCGCAAGGATGTACTCCCTCACTGGACAGCCCTTTGGGAGGCGGTCGGACAGTCCCTCGGACGATGTCGCGGACAGCCCTTCGGGAGGACCCTCGAAACCCGAACGGTAACTCGGACAGCCCTTCGGGAGGACACCCGAAAACCGAACGGAAACTCGGACAGCCCTTCGGGAGGACACACGAACAGCCCCTCGGGCAAAAGATCGAAACTACAATTTCTCTACGGGGTTGCACACATACGGTGTCAGCTATCCGGCAGGGCTTCGCCGTCCAGAACTAGTTCCTGCCGGAACCCAGACAGCCTTTCGGCTCTACGAAACTATTTCGCTGGGAGGGAGAGAGAAGCCAGACAAGTCAAATGGCATGTGTATGAGAGCAAGGATGAAGCATATGGGGCTGCCCCCTCACCTCTATTTATAGGATAGCCAAGGGGTAAAGATGGTATTCACAAATACCAAAAGTGCCCCCACTTTATGCCTTTTCTAAAAAGAATAAAGCAAAAAGGGGTGCCATGTGGAGCTCCAAGGAGCTCCATCATGCTTGGCCGGCCACACTTGCCCCCCCCCACATGGGGGTGCCTTGGCTCCCAAGTCCTTCTAGAAGGCCTTTTGGAAATATCCCAAAAGGTGCTTTCCCAAAAATATCCAAAAAGCACTTTCACTATTCACGAAGACATTTTTCTGCGTCCGTTAAATCCCAAATTATTTCTGTGTGCCTAGAATAATTCCAGTACCCACCAAAATAATTTTGAATGCATTCTGAAACAATTTCGGAACAATGTTTCTTCAGCGAAAAGCAACCAAAGCGGTTCCGGCTGCTCCGGAACATTTCCGGTTTTTGTCCCAGAAAATTCCCAGAATTTTCCAGAACACTTCTGGCATCCTCCAAGAATTTCCAGTCGTGTGCCAGAACCAATTTGACTTAATGGAATACCCTGAAACAACTTTTCAGTTTCACCGAAACTATTCCGGTGTCCTCTCCGGAACGTTTCCGTTTCGTCCGAAACTTTTTCGGTGATTTTCTCTCAGACTCCCCTTCTAGTATTCAGCAGATAGATGACCCTTAAGCATGTGACCCTATAGGTTCGGTGAAGTATAGACATGACCCGGAACTCTTTCCGATCAATGATCAGCATCGGAGCCGTGGACACCCATATTGACCCCTATACCCACACGAATGAATATTCGAGTGAACCTCCAGTTGCCGTGTGCTATTCCTGTTGCTTCACGATATATTACAAATACCCAAGGTGAGATTTATGCATCCCCGTTGATCAACAACTTGTCCACTATGCAAGTTACCTCGTTACCGGTATTGTTCTCTTTACTCGTTTCCGTGTTCCGGCATCCCTGTGATCAAATCACAATGTGTCTGGCCAGACGATGATGGATACCGTAACACCGAGAGGGCCCGAGAATATCTCTCCATCGTCGGAGGAGCAAATCCCAATCTTGAGCTATCAAGTTACTTGACATACTTTTCCATGAACCCGTAAGCCGCCGTAATAGCCACCCATTTACGGATGACGTTTAACAAACCCCAAAGTTCATGAAGCAAGCATGAAGAAACTTGACACTCTCATGGTCTAAGGAATTATGCAAACATTAACTATCTCTGTGTTATTAACCATTAACTCATGACGAATGTATCTCATAGCATAACATCAATCGGGTCGATTCAACACAAGTGTTCTACTAACATTGTGCCCTCAAAATTGCCGGCATAGTCATGCCCATGATCAGGAAAACAGGATCATCATGCAATACTTGAGCCAGTCATAGAGGCATGACTAGGAATACATTTTCCGTTTATTATACCACATGTGCACATGAGTTTCCCTCCGAGCCTCGTGGTTATTGTAGACTAGAGAATCATTGCAGTTATAGCATGGAACATAAACATTCATTACAAACTCGGAGATGCAAACTAACTGATATTACTGCCTCTAGGGCATATCTCCTACACCTCTGCTGAAGAGGGCTGATCGTCGGCGACGTCGTCGTACACGGCAACGTCGTCGGCAGTCTCGGGGGCTATCGAGAGAGAAGGGGGAGAAGAAACAATAAATACACGACAAAAATGCAACAACGATGCATGACATGCCTAAATGATATGCATAGGTGTTTTACTGCCTAACTAAATGATTTAGTTAATTTAGGAATTTGTTTGAATTTATTTTATTAAAGTTATGCACTATTCATATACCGGATACGGGCAAAATGTCCCATGTTCGGTATGTTAGAGGGGTGTGGCAGGCATGTGGGTAGGTTATTCGGATTCTACACATTTTTCTGATCATTTTTCAAATATAAATTATTTTCATCCGAGTTACGGTTTATTTTATATGATTTTTCAAAGTTTTAAACATTTTCTGGAATTATTTTAATTATTTAATTCCGAATTATCCAGAATAGTAGAAGGTGACGTCAGCATGACGTAGTGCTGGCGTCAGCAGTCAACAGACCGGTTGACTGGTCAAATCTGACAGGTGGGACCCACCTGTCATAGGCTAGACAAATTTAACAGAGGATTAAACTAACTAATTAGCCTAATTATCTAGTGGGACCCACAGTCAGTGTCTAACTAGTTAATTAGTTAACTAATAATTTAATTAACTTTTTAATTAACAATTTTAGTTATTTTTAAAACGTTTTAACCGGCGGGGCCCCACATGTCAGTGGGCCATCGACGCCACGTTAGCGGCTGACCGGGGTCAACGGACCCATTGGGGCCCGCGGTTAGCGGCACAGGCGGTGGGGCCCAGCCGGCCAGGTCAGCGCCGGCCACCGGAGGTCTCCGGCGAGCCCGAACGGCGGCGACAACTCCGGCGAGCCCGGATTTCGTCTACGGTGGCCCGTTTTCGTCGCGGTTTGGCTTGCTCGAACGAGCACTCGAGGCCGCGTCGAACGGCGGTGGTCTCGCGGGCTACGATGGTCGGGAACGTCGGCGGCGAGCGGCGAGGCGGACGGTGGCGTTCGGGTGGACTCGGAGTCGGCAAAATAGCGCGCGCGCGAGCAAACTAACTAGCCAGGCGAGCTCTACTCGACGCGCTGAGTGCGATGGCGGCATGCACGGGACCAAATGGTCACCGTGGCGTCGTGAGCGATGAGCCCGCGCGGTGGCGGAATCGGCCATGGCAAATGCGGCGGCTGCAGGCGCGATAGGAGGCCGAGGAGAGGGAGATCCGGTGCGGGTGCTCACCGGGCTCATGCAGATGTGCGTAAGCGAGCTCGGGGAGGCCGGACGGCGACGAATCGACGGCGGCGACGCGGATGGCCGAGGAAGAAGAAGAGGGCGTCGAGCTCGATTCGGTGGCTCCATGCCCGCGTTCGTGGTCGAAAGGGAAGCAGAGGAGGACGGCGGAGCGAACGAGCTCGGTCTCAGGCGACGGGGACGACGGTAGCCACGGCAGCGAGCTCGGGCATGGCGACGGCGACGGGCGTCTGCGCGGGGAGGAAGAAAGCGGCGAGGGGAGAGGGAAAAGGTCTCGGGGAGGCGGCTAGGGTTGCGCGGGGGGCGTTCTTATCCTCCCCCATCTCCTGTAGCGACGCGGCAGCGAGGCGACGCGACGGGAACGGCTCGCCGGCGTCGGGTGCGGTCGGGCGCGTGCGACCGTGCGTGGGAGGAGGACGAATGGCCGAGCTAATCGGGGCCGGGCCGCACTGTATACACTTGAAGCCCAGCGTAGCAGTAGGTTTTAGTTTTTCTCTTTTTCTTTTTCTGTTTTCATTTTTAGTTCCTGTCTTGTAAATAGTTTAGCCCCTAAATGACTTTTGTAAAATATGAGTGTGGCCCATTTAAATACTAGACATTATTCAACACCGCCAGAAATTGGTTTGAGCTAAATAGGATTTCATTTGAATTTTAATTAAATTAAAAGGTAATATAAGTTGCTGTTTTGCTACTATTTTAGGTTGATAGAGTCAGTTAGTGATTTTTAGTGATGTTGTTTTTCTTAACATAATTAGAAATAGATTATTTTCTATTTAATGAACATTTTAGTTTTCAATTTGGACAAATTTTATTTTTCACTTTAAATTTGAATTTGCAATTTGAATGGGAAATTTGAAATGAGATATGATGCAATGATGATCAAGCACTGTTCAACTTGATGACTTGGCATTTTAAATTTGAATTGAAGTTGGATTATTTCTTTAATTGCATTTTAACTATGATGATCATGATGACATGGCACATTAGGGGAAGGTTACTGTAGCAATGTCACTGGGGATGTTACAAATCTCCTCCACTACAAGAAATCTCGTCCCGAGATTTAAGAGGTGGAGTAAGGGGGAAAAGGTTTGGTTACGAAATTCTAAGGAGTCTTCTCGATCTTCGTTGCACTTCTCGAAGAGTTTGATCCATTATATTTGAAGTCTTCATTTCTCTGCACCATTGCTTCGTGATGAGGTTGTCGTTCTCCCTTCCGAATCTTCATCGTACTTACGAAAAGGATAAGGGGTAACTTGGCATCGATGGGGTTTCACAAGGGAAATCAACTGGGGTTATCTCATGAATGAAACACATAGATATCTCTCGAGTTTCGGAAATTAGGGAATTCATCGAGAGCAATATAGGTAGGTAGAAAAGTTTCAAATGGGTAGGCAATCGTTCGATGCCTAATCAGAAGTAAAAGGGGTTCAGAGCAACGAGATTAGATATTGCGTCTGATACCGGATAGGACATGTTAGGGAAGATGGCTCGTGAAATACAAACGAAGCCAAGCACGAGGAATAACTTCGGAAACAGGGGGTGCACAGGAGAGTCAGGTTTCGGTCCTGTGGAACTGTGGTAAGGGTGGATTAAGTGTAGGAAGGGCGGTGACACTTTGCATGGTCACGATAGCAAGGCATGTCAGAGGACAATCCGTCGGCTATGTCGGCAACAACGTCGGTACCAAGAGTGGGGACCGAAGAGAACCATTTTCCTGCTCGTTGAAACGAGGCGGACCAATCGGCAAAGTTCTCGTCCATCGGTGGCTACCGAAATGTCAACAACAATAGTAACAGGGTCTTACTGGTAGAGTTGTACACCGAGGTGTTTACATAAGCAGGGAATTATTTTTGCTTAGATCATAAAAAAATTATTTGAAAGGTTAAACAAACCAATGGAAAGGAAAACATGTTTATCAGATTAAACAGACCAATGGAAAGGAAAATGTGATCACTCACAAGTGTTGGTGTATATCCTTCCCAAGGACAAGGAGAGCAGGATATCCATGACAGCATAGCAGGTAGATAACATTTAGGTAAAGGGGCGAGGAAATTCATAATGTTACCCATACAACGGTGTTTGGATAAAATGATCAAGAAACATTTAGCATTGCGCTCCAATGTTCTTGTTGATGTTCGGAATACCACAATCATGCTTCGGGGTAGCAATAATATGGTGCTCCAAGTAAGGGTTGGAGTTGAAGATCACAAGGAATACTCAAGGAACAATTCCAGGGATAACACAAAACTTAAGGTATAACCAAAAGATGTCCAAGTTTAGGTTGAAAAGAGGGCAAGGATGTTGTCGATGACAACACAAATTACATAGGGGCAAGAGTGGTATTACTCATCATGGATTCAATCCACAACTTTTAAAGAAATCAAAAGGTTGACGATGATTATGACACATTTTGTCGAGAGGTTTCATGAAGATGTAATCGATCAGCGACGACATCAAGCAAAAGGGGTGGTGAAGCTAAAGGTCAACGGAACCACGGATATGACACAAAGTCAGAATTAACCTTGCCGTTCAAGACGAAACGATACGACAAAGAAGCTCGACGTAAGCTTAGCTCAGCGGCAAAAATTGTGCTCCGGGAAGAAGGACCAGGTAGCACAGTTGAAATTAGTATGATAATGAAGTAGCCGATCAGGCTAGGAATGACATGATGGAGTATTAAGCTATCCAGCAACAAAGTACTAGGAGTACTGAACCATAGGGTGGATTCGATCCACTTATCGGTGTTCTTGGTTGACAAACAACTCAGAAACCGTGGAATGACTAAGACGGTGAAAGCTATTACTCTACCAAGGATTTAAAAGAGATAGTGCAATGGCACGATATCCTCGAGATACCAGAGGGTAATACTCGAAGGTAGAACAGAATAGAAGCTGAACTAGATCATTGATCTGCGGATGACAGGTGCTTTAACCTTGCTGAAAAATAGACGAGGCACGGGAATGGAGTTATCAAATGAGGTCAGCATGGCCAGAACCACTACTGCATGGAATCAAGTTTAAGGAAACTGGAAGAATTATAAAAATGAATAAATATTTTGCAAGAAGCTTCTGTGAAGGTCTACGTCGTTTCCATGGGCATGAACTCAAATGTTCAAGGTCGACTCCCACTTCTTCAATGCATAATCCTTTCATTCACTTCTCGCTTCGAAGAAGTTGTAGTGTTGAAATTTTATCTGGCGTAACACCAGAAGAGTATGAGCCGTGATGATTACTGGGCTCTCACAGATAACAAAAGCATATTTTCAACCCATCGGGACATTTTACGAATCTATACAACACACTTATAGAAGCAACGGATACCATCCCGAAGCAGCGTACCGACGACACAAGCAGAGGATACAATTCGCAAAGGCAGCTTGTATCAGAGGAGAACTCACAAGATTTTTGAATATGAAGTACACTGTCGGATAATAATCCAGCAAAGGGTCTGGTGGTCCACAACAAAGCTGAGGTGAGCATCAGTACTCAACCGGAAGGAGAAAGAATGTAAAAGCATCGGATTATAGAAATAACTGAATGATTCGAAGCTTAATTACAAAGGAATTATGATTTCCAAATCGGGGGATCAGAAGCAGACGCTCTGATCGAAAGAAGAGTAAGTAGAATAGAATTAGACGGGCAATCAATCAAGGTTTGATTTGCCAAGAACCATCTCATGTTCAAAATGATATCTGAGCCGTAAGGATGAATTCTAGAAATGGATTGATGATTGCGAGCATTCGCTATTGTATTGAATCAGGGGACTCAAGATGATAATGACAAAAGATGTCAACGAAGATTACTGGACATAAGGAATTAGCCATAGTGCAGGCGGTCAAGAGTTTCAAGAGTAATAGGTTGCATAGGATTATCGAAAGATCGATTAGCAATACAAAGTATTTTGTGAAACACTTGAGCAACTAGGGATGAATGTATGAGCGGCAATTATGTGCAGTTATCCACAGGGATTTTTTGATGGTAAAGAATTGCAAGAGTGGTGGGCACAAGGGCCTCGTGAAAACTTCGAAGAGTATCTTCAGAACCTTCTGGTGAATCAAGCGATCATCTGGAACGAGGGGCTCTCCGGGAGGAAATAGTTACGAGAACCTAAAGTTAGAGTTAGTAAAACCTTTAACCCGAATAGAAGAGAGATCAGAGTCCCAGAGTAAAGAAGAGGAATAAAAGATACTAATCCAATCCATTTGCGATGTGGGCCCGTAAGCCACACAACACTGTTAGTAAAATAGTTTTTCAACAAGTAGACTCAACTTCGACCAAGGAGTTGGAAGGGGGCTTCCTACAGGCAGTCGGCTCGGATACCAACTTGTGACGCCCTGCTCGACCGTGCACTAATCATACACGCAAACGTGCACGCTCGAGAACAGAGACTCACGGGAAGAGTATCACAACACAACTCTAAACTCAACATAAAGCCATAAATCATCATATTACAAACCAGGGTCACGAGGACCCGAATACATAAGTCATACAAACCAAATATCTGAGTACAGACATAGTTAGTCAAGTTTTGCCTTAAGAAGGCTAGCACAAACAACGACACGAATCGAAGAGGCGCAGGCCTCCTGCCTGGGAGCCTCCGAACTACTCCTGGTCGGATGGCTCAACCCAGTAGTAGGTGCCTCCGGGACTCTCCTGGTAGTAGTCTCCTGTGGTGGCGTCTGGCTCCTGGGCTCCGTCATCTGGTCGCAACTATCGGGTATGGTGGAAAAGAATAGCAAAGCAACCGTGGGTACTCATCCAAAGTACTCGCAAGACTGACATCAGAACTATGCTAAATGCATTGTATCAAAGGAGTGGGGCTATATCTTTGGACTGTACTATAGAAATGCTGGAATAAAGGGGGGAGAGGCCTAGCCTATCGAAGACTAGCATCTTGAAGCAATTCTTGCAGCATCAGAAGAGGATAGAGCAAGATAATATATATCAATCATATTTTAGTAACGCCCTGAGATCCTTCCTCGACTACCCTGCGAGAAGGTGATCCCGAGAGCAGTAGTAGCAGTTTAATATTGTGACAGTATCCATTTGTAGTTGTAGCAGATCAAGATACAACTCTGAGCGTCCTGTTACCGTGGACACGGCTATTCGAATAGATAACTTCCCTGCAGGGGTGCACTACTGTTACCCAACACGCTCGATCACATCTGGCCGGACACACTTGCTGGGTAATGCCCGGCTTCGGGAGATCGACACGACGCAGTCCTACCTAGGCTCAGCAGAGAGGTCAACACGCCGGTCTAAATCCTAAGCACGAAGGGGTCTTGGGCCATCGCCCTTCGCACTCCTGCACGTTGCGAGGGTAGTCGGGGCCCAGGCGCGACACTGAATACACCAGTGACGTAACCAGCCCACCCCAACCAGCCCGCATCTCTGAGCTGCGACGTCTGAAGAGCTTTCAGCTGATACTACGATGTAGAGGGCCCCATTAAACCATTATCCCATGTGGTGGTAGTGCGTATAGGCACGTAGCCAACTCAGATCAAATACCCGAATCCGTTAAGCTCGTTTAGTAACTCACAGAGATGAACAGGGTTCCTGTCGCTCCATCTTGGTGAAACATGACGCGCGGGTGCTCTTGGAGCCGACCCGTCTTTAATGATATTCACTCGCGGGCACCCTTGGGGCTCAACCCGGCAATCCGACCCATGGGCGGCCGCGCCCATGGGCACCGGACCCGAATGGGTAGGGTATGGGTCGCCATATTCACCCATGGGTCAGCCCGATGGGTAACCCGATTAGTCATGGGTAGGGTATGGGCATAATGTTCTGCCCGTGGGTCGCCCGATGGGTCACCCGATTAATATTAGTGATTAAAATATATTTTTATTTTATATTATGTGTGGACGTTTTAGTAAAGATACTTGCTAATTAATTTCTTTAGAGCAAGCCAACGCAGCCAGTAGCGATGCATGTATGCATCTTTGCTCTGCC
Organism: Elymus sibiricus; assembly: GCA_039707655.1. Taxonomy (NCBI): domain Eukaryota; kingdom Viridiplantae; phylum Streptophyta; class Magnoliopsida; order Poales; family Poaceae; genus Elymus; species Elymus sibiricus. The sequence continues at coordinate 204,901,150 of CM077676.1, forward strand.
TTTTATTTCTTGTCGATCGCTCCTAAGGCCCATAGATGAATTAAATGTTACTGCTTGGATTGTTGGTTCAGCAGCTAAGCAACAGCCCAATATTGGCCCTCCAAAGCGAGCCCAGCTCGTATCCTGCTTTGCATGCACGATAGCACATGGCAACGAGACAACGATGCCGGTTGCTAGCTTGTTAGTTTAGTACCACCTCGCCTAGTCGCGTTGGTGGGAGGTGCAGTTTTGCCTATATCAGAGAGTCGAGAACAGGTGCAGAAGGGGCAGCAGCTATTGCATTGTCTTGGAGCGTCTACTACGTCTAGTAGCTGGGGTGCGCTAAAAGAACAACAACCTTCGCTGGACGCGCGATGCGTACAATTTTTAAAGTAAAAATAAATTTCAGGCATGCTCTGTTGTGCACTGTACAGCAACCCGATGGGTAACCCATTGGGTTGGGTTACCCGATGGGTATGGGCGTGGGTCTGCTCCTATGCCCATGGGTAGGGTCGTGGGCGAAGGGGTAGACCCATTTACTTATAGGGCATGGGTCTGGTAGAGGTCGACCCGACCAAACCCGACCCGACTGCCAGGTTGACTTGGGGCCAGCCCGACTTTAACAGTTTAAGTATTGCAGTAATGTAAACAGTTCCGCGATCCTCACCCAGAGTGGTCACGGCCCATTAACAAGCATGGCAGACGGACAAGGGTGAAGGGCCACAGGTGGAACATGGCATAGCTAACTAAGCATTATGGGACAACAGGTAGGTAGCAATAGCAGACGACAAAATTAGGCTATGCATCAGAATAGGAGCTATCGGAATAGTAGCAGGGGCAATTCTAATGCAAGAATAAGAGAGAAGGAATGGGCGGTATCTTATGATCAAGGGGGTTTTGCTTGCCTGGAAGCTCTGCTGAAGGGGGCTGATCGTCGGCGACGTCGTCGTACACGGCAGCGTCGTCGACAGTCTCGGGGGCTATCGAGAGAGAAGGGGGAGAAGAAACAATAAATACACGACAAAAATGCAACAGCAATGCATGACATGCCTAAATGATATGCAGAGGTGTTTTACTGCCTAACTAAATGATTTAGTTAATTTAGGAATTTGTTTGGATTTAATTTATTAAAGTTATGCACTATTCATATACCGGATACGGGCAAAATGTCCCATGTTCGGTATGTTAGAGGGGTGTGGCTGGCATGTGGGTAGGTTATTTGGATTCTACACATTTTTCTGATCATTTTTCATATATAAATTATTTTCATCCGAGTTACGGTTTATTTTATATGATTTTTCAAAGTTTTAAACATTTTCTGGAATTATTTTAATTATTTAATTCCGAATTATCCAGAATAGTAGAAGGTGACGTCAGCATGATGTAGTGCTGGCGTCAGCAGTCAACAGACCGGTTGACTGGTCAAATCTGACAGGTGGGACCCATCTGTCATAGGCTAGACTAATTTAATAGAGGATTAAACTAACTAATTAGCCTACTTATCTAGTGGGACCCACAGTCACTGTCTAACTAGTTAATTAGTTAACTAATAATTTAATTAACTTTTTAATTAACAATTTTAGTTATTTTTAAAACGTTTTAATCGGCGGGGCCCCACATGTCAGTGGGCCCTCGACGCCACGTCAGCGGCTGACCGGGGTCAACGGACCCATTGGGGCCCGAGGTCAGCGGCACAGGCGGTGGGGCCCAGCCGGCCAGGTCAGCGCCGGCCACCGGAGGTCTCCGGCGAGCCCGAACGGCGGCGACAACTCCGGCGAGCCCGGATTTCGTCTACGGTGGCCCGTTTTCGTCGCGGTTTGGCTTGCTCGAACGAGCACTCGAGGCTGCGTTGAACGGCGGTGGTCTCGTGGGCTGCGGTGGTCGGGAACGTCGGCGGCGAGCGGCGAGGCGGACGGCGGCGTTCGGGTGGACTCGAAGTCGGCAAAATAGCGCGCGCGCGAGCAAACTAACTAGCCAGGCGAGCTCTACTCGACGCACTGAGTGCGATGGCGGCATGCACGGGACCAAATGGTCACCGTGGCTTCGCCAGCGACGAGCCCGCGCGGTGGCGGAATCGGCCATGGCAAATGCGGCGGCTGCAGGCGCGATAGGAGGCCGAGGAGAGGGAGATCCGGTGCGGGTGCTCACCGGGCTCCTGCAGATGTGCGTAAGCGAGTTCGGGGAGGCCGGACAGCGACGAATCGACGGCGGCGACGCGGATGGCCGAGGAAGAAGAAGAGGGCGTCGAGCTCGATTCGGTGGCTCCCTGCCCGCATTCGTGGTCGGAGGGGAAGCAGAGGAGGACGGCGGAGCGAACGAGCTCGGTCTCAGGCGACGGGGACGACGGTAGCCACGGCAGCGAGCTCGGGCATGGCGACGGCGACGGGCGTCTGCGCGGGGAGGAAGAAAGCGGCGAGGGGAGAGGGAAAAGGTCTCGGGGAGGTGGCTAGGGTTGCGCAGGGGGCGTTCTTATCCTCCCCCATCTCCTGTAGTGACGCGACAACGAGGCGACGCGACGGGAACGGCTCGCCGGCGTCGGGTGCGGTCGGGCGGGTGCGACCGTGCGCGGGAGGAGGACGAAATGCCGAGCTAATCGGGCCGGGCCGCACTGTATACACTTGAAGCCCAGCGTAGCAGTAGGTTTTAGTTTTTCTCTTTTTCTTCTTCTGTTTTCATTTTTAGTTCCTGTCTTGTAAATAGTTTAGCCCCTAAATGACTTTTGTAAAATATGAGTGTGGCCCATTTAAATACTAGACATTATTCAACACCGCCAGAAATTGGTTTGAGCTAAATAGGATTTCATTTGAATTTTAATTAAATTAAAAGGTAATATAAGTTGCTGTTTTGCTACTGTTTTAGGTTGATAGAGTCACTTAGTGATTTTTAGTGATGTTGTTTTTCTGAACATAATTAGAAATAGATTATTTTCTATTTAATGAACATTTTAGTTTTCAATTTGGACAAATTTTATTTTTCACTTTAAATTTGAATTTGCAATTTGAAATGAGATATGATGCAATGATGATCAAGCACTGTTCAACTTGATGACTTGGCATTTTAAATTTGAATTGAAGTTGGATTATTTCTTTAATTGCATTTTAACTATGATGATCATGATGACATGGCACATTAGGGGAAGGTTACTGTAGCAATGTCACTGGGGATGTTACATTGATCTTAAAAGTGGCTACTATCAAATTTGCATGCAAGAAGGTGACGAATGGAAAACAGATTTTAAAACCAAATTTGGCCTCTATGAATGGTTAGTCATGCCTTTCGGCTTATCTCAAGTGCCTAGCACATTCATGCGCGTGATGCATTATGTTCTTCGAAAACTCATTGGCATTTGTGTTGTGGTATACTTTGATGATATCCTTGTTTTTAGCAAATCCCTTAAGGAACATGTGCAACACATTAGAGAAGTCTTGCAAGTTTTGAGAAATGAGCAACTCTATGCGAACTTGGAAAAGTGCACTTTTGGTGTAGACAAGCTCGTTTTCTTGGGATTTGTAGTCTCCTCTGAGGGCGTTGAGGTTGATGAGTCTAAAATTGATGCGATTAAAACTTGGCCACAACCAACCAACTTGCAACAAGTGCATAGTTTCCTTGGCCTAGCCAGTTTCTATCATCGCTTCGTTAAGGATTTTAGCACCATTGCATCACCTTTGCATGCTTTGAATAAGAAGAATGCACCATTTGTTTGGGGACCCTCCCAAGATGCCACATTTAATGAGCTTAAAACTTTGCTTACACATGCCCCGTTACTTGCATTACCAAACTTTGAGAAAACTTTTGAAGTACATTGTGACGCTAATGGTAATGGCATAGGTGGCATGTTGATGCAAGAAAAACGACCCATTGCATATTTTAGCCAGAAACTTTCTGGAGCACAACTTAATTATCCCATTTATGACAAAGAGTTATATGCTTTGGTGAGAGTTTTGCATGTTTGGGAGCATTACCTTAGGCCCCGTGAGTTTGTCATTCATACCGATCCCGAGACGCTTAAATACCTTAAAGGTCAAACAAAGTTGAATAAACGACATGCCAAATGGAGTGAATTCATTGAGTCCTTTCCTTATATCATCAGGTATATCAAGGGTAAGGAGAATGTAGTGGCGGATGCTCTTTCCCGCAAATGCATGTTAGTTACTCAAATTGAATTGAATGTTGTTGGCTTCGAGCACATTAAAGACTTGTATGCGCATGATACTTCTTTTGAGCCTCCTTATGCCAAATGTCAAGCTAACAATTATTGGGAGAGATATTATCTCAAGGATGGCTATCTTATGCGGGCTAACAAACTTTGTATCCCCGAGTCTTCTCTTTGTTTGTTGCTTTTGCAAGAGGCTCACGGTGGTGGATTTATGGGACACTTCGGCCGCGATAAGACATTCGCCACGCTCTCCAACAAGTACTATTGAAGTTTCGTGATGTCGCACGCTACACCAGCCGGTGCTCTACATGCTGCAAAGCTAAGTCACAAGCTCAATCTCATGGTCTACATATGCCACTTCCTATTCCGTACCACCCATGGAAAGATATAAGTATGGATTTTTGAAAGCGCAGGTTAGCTCCCAAGGGGGGGGGGTGAATGGGAGATTTTTAGCAATTCGTCAAACTCCGAAGATTTTGACGAAAATCAGAGTGACGAAATAGAAACAGAAGCGAAACTAGATCGACACAGATACAAGTAGCATGCATATGAAATACATACAAATGAAGAACATGTAATCATACAAGCAGACAGGCATGAGGAAGATGAACTGAAGAAATGAAAAATAACATGCTGAAAGTCTTCAGTTCAAATTCTTCAGAAAAGTAAAACACAAGTTCTTCAACAGCGGAATTGCGTAAAGGTAAAGGGTGAGGAATTTGAAACCAGTTAGGCTCGGTGAAGACACAACGATTTGGTAGACCAGATCCAGTTGATGTATCAACTGTACGTCTGGTTCAGGCGGCTGAGTTTTACCTCAGAGGACACCTAGTCCTCACCGTATTCCTCTTGAGCTAAGGTCACTTAGACCTCGCCCAATCACTCGTGGTAAGTCTTCAAGGTAGACTTCCAAAACCTTCACAGACTTGTTCACCGGCACGCCACAATTACTCTTGGGTGCTCAGAACATGATGCCTAACCGTCTGGAAGAATGACAGTCTTGAAAGGTAATAAGCGTCGGATCACACAGATCAACTTCTTCAGTGATGCTCAATCACTTTGGCTCTGGTTGGGTTTTTCCTCACTTGGGTTCTCATAAAGTCGTCGGAGGAAGGGTTGCTCTCAAATGACAAGTGTCAATCTCTCTCTAGAGCAGCCAACCAACTAGTGGTTCTGGGGGGCGGCTATTTATAGCCAGGGGGCAACCCAACATGAATTGTCATAAATGTTCTTCTCAGACATGACCGTTGTCAGGATAAGGATCCACTCGACAGCTGGCACGCGGCGCAGCAACGGTCAGAAATTGGAACTCTCAATTTCGTCGGGGCACTCAATTTCCGCACGATAGGCAGATCGCACTGGCGAAATCCTAACTCCTCAGTCTGACCTAATTCGTCAGCGACCAGATGAACTGCGTCACTGTCGCTATCAAATTCATCAGCTGTTCCGGAGATTTCCAAAGGCTTCACTCGAAGCGGCTATAGTGTGTATAGGTTTGAGCATCACTTTGGAAATGTGATAAATGTTTCACCTAGACCCCCCTTAACAGTACGGTTTTTCCTATGACTCAAATAAGAAGAAAAAGAAACTATGAAAACAAAGTCTTCAAGCTTCAAATACTTCACATCGATTTCTTCAAAGGCCGCACCAAATTCTTCACTTGAAGAAATATATTTTTAGGGGTCGACTTCCGTGGGTTAAACCAAATCTTCAATGACTATTTCACCTGTGTACACTCACAAACACAATAGTCCCTTAACCTATTTGTCTTCAATACTCCAAAACCACTATGGGGGCACTTGATGCACTTACAATCTCCCCCTTTTTGGTGATTGATGACAAATAGGTTAAGTTTTCAACGGGAGTAAATAATGGAAGTGTAAGTACAGAATGTGAAGACATTGGTTACATGATATAGAGGAACTCCCCCTAAAGATGTGCATATGAAGAATTTGCTTTGGATTGCAAATGCACATGGCAGGTTGAAATTATGGAGATCTCCCCCTATATCTTGGAATCCAATCATGCATGATCATAAGATAATGAAGAATTTGAATGCATGATGAAAATTGGTGTCTGGCGAATTATAACATGCATGCACATATATCATTGAGAATTTAGAGCATAATCACGCATGCAGATAAACGTATTAGAAAAACGCGTCAGACCACCAACAGTTCTTAAGTTACAACTCATCAAAGGAGCAAATCAAAAGAAACCAAGGGTTGCAACTTAGCAAAAGAACAGCTCGATATATGACCCGCTTGAAGACTAACACTCAAATTTCTCCCCCTTTGTCATCAAATGACCAAAAGGAGACGAAACTGAGGACTAACGCCCCTGAAGAATATCATCTTGACGAATCCGGAGGAGCGCCAGCGGTGTTGTCGTTGTTGCGCGGAGAAGAGGGGCCTGCTGCAGTGTCTTCAACATCTTCATTTTGATCAGTGTTCTTGAAGGAGACACTGAGCTTGGTACCATCTGAGGAACTTGGACCTTCTTGAACTTCTTCTTGGGCGGGTTGGCCCAATCATAGTCTTGTTTGAATTCCATCTCTACAAATTCTTCAGGGGTCTTCAGATGTGAAAGAATAGCCCAACTTCTATCAAAGATCTCATGGGCGTAGTAGTGATTTTTGCGTACTGAGTTCTGCGTCACAGTCATATTTGTGAGTATTGCTGCAAGCTGACGCTTTACCCAGTTATGGTTCCTGTCCACTTTCTGATGAAGACTAATGAGAAGCTCACGATCAGTCATGACTCGTGGAGCTTCACCTTGAGGCTTTTGTTGTGAAGCATTAGCGTCAGTGTCTTCGCTTGAAGTGTCATAGCCGGTGGACTGGGAGACAGGCTGACGAAACTGCCCATCAAGAGGACGAGTTCCTTCATCAATGACAGTTTTGCCTTTGCCAGGAACTGAAGAAATGGTACTCTAAAGAATTTCCACATCTGGCATGAAGCAGAGATGGTTTTGGCAGTCAGCCTTGTAGTTGATTCAAGACCTGGATCTGATGAATCGCATAATCCATGGTGCATAGGGCTTCAAATCAAACGGCAATTGTGCTACTCTGGCCAAAGTCCTCATGAAGAAATCATGGATATTGATAGGAATGCCATGAATGATGTTGAACATCAAGTTCTTCATGATTCCCACAACTTCTTCAGTCTCAGAGTTGTGACCTTTGATTGGACTGAGGGTTTCGACAAGAATCTGATACACAGTGCGTGGTACAAAGAGCAAATCCTTCACTAAGAAGGTAGTCCTTGGAGCTTCTCCTTCAGCCAAAGGCTTCATCAGCACTTGCATCAGATGGTTGGACAGCTCGGGTTCTTCGTAGATTCTTCTGGTGTCATCTAAGGGTAATTCAACTAGAAGGGCTCGAAGCAATTCAGCAGCATGAGCCTTGTAGTGCGTGTTCTCACTCATATAGTCCAGTGCCCAAGAGTGAATGTCATCAACATCACCAGAAAGATGCAAAGTGGCATAGAATTGAATAATAAGTTCTTCGTTCCAATCACAGACGTCGGTGATGAAGTTGAGCAGCCCAGCATCGTGAAGAACTGCCAAAACTGGCTAGAAGCACGGTAGTGATTCCATATCCACATGAGGAATATGGCGATGCAGGAAGACTTTGTTATTGTCAAACAGAAGTGACATATAGTAATTCTGTTGTGTCTTCGTCCAGAATCGTTGACGCCTGATTTTTGTAGAGTCATAAGGTGACTCACCTATGAAGAAATTCTTCTCTCCAAAGAAGGCAGCAGTGTCAAACTTCAGTCTTCTGATGCTTTTGCCAACTTTGGGCATTGATGGTACAGGCTGAAGATTGATCTTCTTTGGCCTCACATCAAAAATGGGCCTGGGATAGCCCGTTGAATCATTGGGATCCATGATGGCCAAAGACTTGGCAACTTCCTCAGCTATTGCAAATGGAACAGTTTCTGAATCTGCTGAGGGTGTTGGCTCTTCTTATTGAGGTGGAGGTGGTGCAACTTCTTCAGTAGTCATTGGTTGCACGATTTCTTCAGCTGATGCAGCTGGAATTTCTTCAGTAATGGTCTGAAAGGATGGTTGATGTCCTTCAGAACCAGTATGAATTTCCTCAGTTATAGCTGGCGACTGAGGCACTTGTGTCAGAGGCGTGGTGAGGGGTGAGTTTGGATGAGCAACATCCCAGAAATCATCATGAATAACAGGTGTTGAGGATCCCACATCCACGTCCTCATCAGTTTCCTCATTGCTTCTATGTGAAGCAGTTTGATCTTCAGTCACATGGACTGGCGGCGATGATACCTGATGAAGTGAAGCATCTGCTTCAACTTCAATTTCTTCATCCACCTGCTCTGTGGAAGCAGCAGAGTGGATATCACATTCTTCATCAGCAGGTGGGATGACATAATCCACACCATATGGAACAATCTGAAATCCTTCTAAGTTCTGAGTCGGGGCGCTGATGAAATTGGAATAGCATTAATTGGCGCATTTGAAGACATTGGGGCCGTCTTCAATTTCTTCACTGTCTCAGTGGAAGGAGGTGCTGATGCTTTTCTCTTCTCAGCAGCCTTAGTTTTCTTCACTTCTGATGCAGGAGGAAGTGTTATGATCTCCAAAGATGAAGTCTGTTCAGGCGCTGCTGCTGAGGAACTTGGTGGAACAATCTCTTCAGGAACGAGTGATGCAGTCGCCCTGGCAGCTTCTTCAGGCGCAACTACTTCAGTTTCCCTGGCTTGGACTTGCGGAGGAGGTGAAGGCTCAGTCTCATTGGCCTGAGGAGCTGGTGGTGGAACTGAGGAACTTGATGGAGGTGCTTGACCAAACTTGGCAGCCTCCCTTCTGTTGTGATCAGCAACCACTTTGTTGGTTGTGTTGATGAATCTGTCCCTCACGCCACAGCAATGATTGGCTTGTCGATCATATTCATCAGACAACTTTTGAATCTCAGATTGAAGTGCAATGAGCTGCTGAGGAGATATGGTAAGCATGTTTTTCTTCAGCTCCTCCTTCTAAAGTTGTTGCTTCTTTACAAGCTTGGTTTGTGCAATCTTGTGCTTCTCTGTCAATATGAATGAGGACAGCACATGGCTTGGACCAGGAGGCAAGTCGAGGTCGTCAAGTGGTGTGTCTGTCTTCTTGCACCATATTTTGATGAAGTCCAGAATCTTCTCAGGATCGAGAAGAAATGGAACTGAGGTGTTCTTGGCACGAGCAGCTTCTTCCATCCTTCTCTGAACAAACTCTGCGAGTTCATCTTCATCAGCCATATCATTTCCATCAGCTTGAGGCACTACGGCCTTGCTTCTGGGGCTGGGCCTAGTTCCACGGCCTGCAGTGGCCTTCTTCTTCAGCATGGGCGTGTTTGACGAAATATGCCCAGTAGTTGAGGCACTTGATGCTGCAATGGTGGCCGTATGAAAACCTTCAGTGCGTTGGCAGGATGCTAGCACGACTGGTGTTGAAGCTCTCGCAGCTGCCATTGAAGAACTTGTGGCTAGTGGAGGTGCCGACGAACTAGGAGCAGAAGGTGCCTTGGGTGCCGAAGCCTTTGAAGATGACGGCTTTGGCACAGAGGGCTTAGCAGCTGAAGATTTTGGGCGTGAGGGCATATCAGCCGGAGGCTTTGGCTTTTGAGCCGGCTTCTTCCTCATTGCCTTCTTGGGCATGCTGCCGCTTGAGCCAGCACCAGCATCTGCTGATGCCTTTGAGGCCTTGTTGAACTCTTCAACAGCCTTCTGAGCCTGTTTCTGCAATTTGGCTTCACGCTTGGCCCATTCTTTTCGGGAATTCTTCACCCCTTCTCACACTGGTCGGATCAGCAGTCAGTCTAGGAGCAAGTGGAGGCCTATGGCATGGAGGCTTCACGGCGAAGTCCTTCATGTATTTGGAAGTGACATATATGTAACTTCTCCATTCATAGGTCCAATACCTCTTTATTTTTTGCATGCGCGTTTTGCGCTGCTCCTTTGTCTCCTTGCCATGAGTTTTTTCATCTGGCGTGCAATAAACTGCGTATAGATCATCAGGGATCTCAAAAGCACTATGTTCCTCTTTCCTTTTGCCTCCCTTCTGAGGCTTTTTACCATCTGCCATTTTCTTCAACTGAGGGATTTGAACTTTTGAAGTTTCTGAAGATGTTTGAAGATTTTCCTCAAGCAATGCTGCAAATGAATTAATTTGATGAGAACCTAGAGATTCGTTGGCAGACATGTGTATCTGTGAACAGAGTATAGTTGCGAGGAAATTGGGACGAGTCACATGCGTTCTCAGATGTTTTTCAAAATAAATCCAGTTGAGGAAATTTACCCTTATCGTCTTGAAGAAATTCACTAAGTGTTCTTGACTTAGGTTCCAGAGTTGTACAGATTGTGAAATTTGCACAATTGAGGAATCTAATTATCAAGCATGACTTAGATGAAATAACCAAGACTGGCCAGAAGGAAGTGCTGAAGAATTGGAAAGAAGTGGTAAAAACAACACTTGAAGAATTTGAGTCTGTAGAAAGATCAAACTTGGGCAGTAAAAATAAATTTTAATTACCCCATGGATGAACTTGATGAACTGGACGATGAGTTGAAGGAAATCGTCAGCTCAGATCTTTCGTGCCCTAACTTGGCGACGAAAGACAGCTACGGCGGAGGCGGAGGTGAAGAAATCCGCGGCCGGCGCGAGTACGACGGCGAAGAAGTCGAGGCAGTGAAGCTCTTCCTCTCCAGCGACGATGAATTCCAGCGACGGTGCTAGGGTTTAGGAATGAGAGCGACAGGGGCGCGAGAAGTGAAGTGGGATAAGGTTGACGTGGTCAAGCCTGTATATAGGCGCGGTGAAAACCGGGCGGTCCGAAGATTTTGGACGGATAAGCCCCTGGCGATTCGCATCTCAGCGACACGCGTCACACATGCATTTTGAGTGCGCTTATCCACGCGTCGGATGTGCGGGAGTAAGTTACTGTGGCAACCGCCAAAAATTGGAATAGAAAATTTTAAAATGTGTTCGCAATTTCTTCAGCTGACAAGGACACAGTGAAGACTTTGAACGGTGTCAATTAGAATGCACATGAAGAGATTGTGAACAGAGTGGTTTGAGTTTAGCATAGAGGGGAGCGGGTCTGATCACATTCACATAGACGAAAAAGCAACTTGAAGAATTAGCAATATGTGAATGCTATTGAGGACATGAAAAACTCAGATATACATATATATAGGTAGAATTAGCTCAAGCAAAGAAGAACAACCTCAAATGACGAATTTGAAATTTTTTGACGAAATTGCAAATGACGAAAAAACTCAAATTGAAGAACGTCAAGAAGAGGGTGGTGGCGTTACCCACCGTATAAGAATTTTGATGATTTCAGACACCGCGTACAATTGTCGTAGGGTTCTGAGAATCAAATTCTTCACACTTAGAGGGTTAGTCTTCATTAATTGAAGAAAAATGTTACTTCGTGTGTTGCACATCAAAGTCATCAATAATGCATAAGCGTTAGGATGTGTGTCCTTTTCAAAGGACATTCAAAGATTCTAGGATGTTTAGCTCACACCGCAACATGCAAAACCTTCTCTCAACCAAGGGCTTTGTGAAGATATCTGCCAACTGGTCTGCAGTCTTCACGTGGTTGATGACGATGTCTCCCTTCAGCACATGATCACGAAGAAAATGGTGACGAATCTGAATGTGATTCATCCTTGAGTGTTGCACTGGGTTGTGAGCGATCTTGATGGCACTCTCATTGTCGCAGTAGAGTGACACTTTCTTCAAGTGACGCCATAATCCTTGAGGGTTTGCTTCATCCATAGTAGCTGTGAGCAGCAGGTGCCAGCGGCAATGTACTCAGCCTCAGCTGTGGAAAGTGAGACACTGTTCTGCTTCTTCGAGGACCAGCAGACAAGTGATCGTCAGAGGAAATGGCATGTGCCTGATGTTGACTTGCGATCCACACGATCTCCAGCATAATCAGAATCAGAAAATCCAGCAAGATCAAGTGATGAGCCCTTGGGATACCATAATCCAAGCGTTGGCGTGTGAGCTAAATATCGAAGAATTCGCTTCACAGCCTGATGGTGTGATTCCTTTGGTGACGCTTGAAGCGGGCACACATGCAAACGCTAAGCATAATATCTGGCCTAGATGCACATAGGTAAAGCAGCGAACCAATGATGGAGCGATATACCTTCTGATCGAAATCTTTACCATTTTCGTCAGTGCAGAGTTGACCATTTGTTGGCATTGGTATCTTGAGGCCTTTGCAGTCTTGCATGCCGAATTTCTTTAGGCAATCTTTGAGATATTTCTCCTGAGAAATGAAGATGCCATTGGGTTGTTGATGAATTTGAAGCCTGAGGAAGAATTTCAACTCTCCCATCATAGACATCTGATATTCTTCACGCATCATATATGCAAATTCATCACTGTATTGCTTGTTAGTGCAACCAAAGATAATATCATCAACATATATTTGGCATATGAACAGTTCACCATCATAAGATTTTGTGAAAAGAGTAGGGTCAAGTGAACCGGGTTTGAAACCCTTTTTCTTCAGGAACTCCTTCAGCATATCGTACCAAGCCCTCGGGGCTTGCTTGAGGCCATAGAGAGCCTTGTTGAGTCTGAAGACTTTGTCCGGATGCTTTGGGTCCTCAAAACCTGGTGGTTGAGCAACATATACTTCTTCCTCAAGCTTACCATTGAGGAATGCACTTTTCACATCCATTTGATATAAGAGGATATCATGATGGTTAGCATATGCAAGTAGTATATGAATGGCTTCAAGCCTAGCAACAGGTGTAAATGTTTCATCGAAATCAATGCCCTCAACCTGTGTGTAGCCTTTAGCTACAAGACGGGCCTTATTCCTCACCACTTGGCCATTTTTGTCTTGTTTATTGCAGTAGATCCATTTGGTGCCGATGACATTGTGCTTGCGTGGATCAGGACGTTTGACAAGCTCCCACACGTTGTTGAGCTCGAATTAATGCAATTCGTCTTGCATGGCTTGAATCCATTCAGGCTCGAGAAATGCTTCATCAACTTTGGTGGGCTCTGAAATAGAGACAAACGTGTAATGCCCACAAAAGTTAGCCAAATGTGAAGCTCTTGAGCGAGTGAGGGGACCAGGTGCATTGATGTTGTTGAGGATTTTCTCAATCTGCACTTCATTCGCCACTCGTGGATGTACTGGACGAGGGCCTTGCTGTTGTTGTTGCTGTGTAGAATCCTCAACATCATTTTCTTTAGGATCAGCAGTTTCTTCACGATGAAGGATTACTACTTCTTCATTAGCTATTTCTTCACTGGGCACAATTTCACCAGTGCCCATAAGCTTGATAGATTCCTCAGGAGGCATTTCATCTAGCACAGGAGGTAGGTGCCCTCTTTGCGAGCTGTTAGTTTCATCGAACCGCACATCTACAGTTTCAACAACCTTGTTGTGGTAGGTGTTGAAGACTCTGTAGGTGTGCGAGTCCTTTCCGTAACCAGGCATAAAACCCTCATGTGCTTTCGGTGCAAATTTAGAACCGTGATGAGGATCTCTAATCCAGCATTTAGCATCGAAGACTTTGAAATAACTCACATTGGGTTTCTTGTCAGTGAGGAGCTCATATGAAGTCTTCTTGAGGAATTTGTGAAGATATACCCGGTTGATGATGTGACATTTTAGTATCAATTGCTTCAGGCCACCATCGACGAGGTGTCTTGTATTCATCAAGCATAGTGCGAGCCATCTCGATGAGTGTCCTGTTCTTGCGCTCCACGACTCCATTCTGCTGAGGTGTGTAGGGAGCGGAGAGCTCATGAGTGATACCAAGTTCATCAAGATAGTCATCAAGTCTTGTGTTCTTGAACTTGGTGCCGTTGTCGCTCCTAATGTGCTTGATCTTCAGACCATAATTCATCATGGCCCGATTGGAGAATCGTTTGAAGACATCCTAAACTTCGGTCTTGAAGGAAATGATGTGCACCCAGGCGTAACGAGAGTAGTCATCAACTATGATGAATCCGTAGGGAGATGCTGCATTGGTTAGTGTGGCATAATGGGTAGGACCAAACAAATCCATATGAAGTAATTCAAAGGGACGTGTAGTGGTCTTGATTTTCTTAGTCGCATGCTTGGATCTGGTCATCTTTCCAGACTCACAAGCACCGCACAGATGATCTTTGACGAATTTGACGCCTTCAACGCCAATGATGTGCTTCTTCTTGACGAGTGTGCTCAGATTCCTCATGCCATCGTGTCCCAGGCGTCGATGCCATAGCCAGCACTCTGAAGCTTTTGCCAGTGGACACGTGGCAGGCTGAGGACCTAGTGAGAAATCTACAATGTACAAATCACCTTTCCTAAAGCCTTCGAAGACTTTGGATTTGTCAGATTCCATCAACACAATACATCTATATTTGCCAAAGATGACAATCATATCAAGATCACAAAGCACTGAGACGGACATGAGGTTGTATCCAAGGGACTCGACAAGCATCACTTTTTCCATCTGTCGATCCTTCGAGATAGCAACCTTACCTAGACCCAATACCTTACTTTTTCCTTTGCCGGCGTATGTGATATGCTTCAGATGAGACGGAGTAAGGGGAGCATCAGTGAGTAAATTCCTATCACCAGTCATGTGATTCGTGCAGCCACTATCCAGGACCCATTCAGTGGCTGTGGGTGTGTCATCCTGTAGAAGCATTAGTCTGTCTTACAAATTCATATACTTCAAATGAAGAATATGATGATCAATTTCGTCAGACAATTTCATTAATGAATAGTAACTAGCAGCATAAGGGATGTGTGAAATGAATGATTCATTTCATCATGATTAGCCTGCATCCCAACAGGCATTTTGTCAGGTCTTCAACAAATTCATCAGACATTTAGTTGTCTGAAGACCTGACCCTGCAGAAGAGTTTAGTTCTTCTTCTTAACCACCCACATCTGAATGGGTGGCTGAGAAGCAATGTAATGAAGTGCATTAATGGAGAACTTAGGCATTGAAGAATATGCATTTCTCTTCACAGGTGGGTTATAGTAATTGAATGAATAAGCAGAGAAATTCTTCAAAGTTTTGTGGACATAGTGGTTCGAAGAATAATGCTCATATTCATCAGATCGCTGTTTGTTTCCCTGCGAAACAGAGGCATTAGCACGACCATAAGTAGGTCTGCGTCCATTTGACGACTTTGATCCCTACGAAGAATTTGGCCTGCGAAGTTTCTTCTTCATCGGTGGTGTCATGATGACATTCACCTGAAGATTTCCCAGAAGGCTTTTGGGAACCCAGAATTTCTTCACAGGTGGACCGTTTCTGCAGTTAGTACCAACAAATCTGGCAAATACTTCACCATTCTGATTTTTGAACAGTTTGTAGTTGGAGTCAAATGACTCATCTGAAGAATATGAAGTATCACAAGTATAGCCAGATAAAGTAGATGGGTCTATTGATGGTCCCTTTGCAGCAACCCATGTGGTTTTGGGATACTGCTCAGGCTTCCAATAAGAACCATCAGCATTAAGCTTTCTCTCAAAAACAATACCCTCTTTCCTGGGGTTCCTGTTCAGAATCTGCTTTTTGAGCACGTCATAAAGGGTTTGATGCCCTTGGAGGCTTTTGTACATGCCAGTGACATACAATTCCTTCAACCCTGCATTTTCGTCAGTATCACTGGTGGCATCCTCAGATGAGGGGTTAGTGGCCACAGAAGCAGTTGAAGCAATTGAAAGTACTGAAGCATTTGAACATTCAGCTGAAGAATTTGCATTTTCACGTTCAAGGCATATTAAGCATGGTGCAACAAATTCTTCTTGAGCGGTACTGATCTGTTGAGCGAGGAGTGAATCATTCTCTTTTTGAAGATCATCATGAGACGCTCTCAGCTTCTCGAGATCTTGCTTCCTTTGAAGAAATTCATAGGAAAACTTCTCGTGTTCGGCTGAGAGGGCCACATGACGACTTTCAAGTTCTTCAAACTTTGACTGAAGACGTTTGAGATCATCAGTCAAGGTCTGAGAGCGCTCCATTTCATCGTTCAATAGATCATCGCTTTTGTCTAGCAGATTTTGAATTCTTTCCATGGCATTTTGTTGCCGAGTGGCAATGTTAGCAAGCTTGGAGTAACTGGGAGTCATGTTTTCATCAGATTCACCTTCACTAGAGGAAGATGAAGGTCTTTGGAGTGCCTGGGTGCCTCTTGCCATGAGGCAGACAATGGATGAAGTTGAGGCAGGATCTGGTTCCTGAGATTTGAGGGAATTCCTGAATTCCACGAGCCAGGGATCATCACGTCTGTAGGCCCCTTCATAGACATCAGAGATCCTGTCCCAGATGAGCTTCGCATTGCCTAGATGATAGATGCGAGTGAACTCATCCTTGGTCAGTCGAGAGCAGATGAAGTATTTGGCCCGAGCATCGAGCTGAGTGTACTTGCGAATGTCATCAACATTCGCCATCTTGCAGAGGTCGGTCAATCCCAGTTCAGTGATTGTCCATAGTTCACTGTCCATGGCCAAGAGACGCTTTCACATCATGACCTTCCAGTATGGATAGTTCGTGCCATCGAAGATGGGGCACACGGCGGATACCTTGATCATACCCGTGGTAGACATAACTAAAACTCCAGGTGGTTAAACCAAAATCACATAGAATAAGGGAGTACCTTGCTCTGATACCAATTGAAAGCGCAGTTCAGCTCCCAGAGGGGGTGGTGAATGGGAGATTTTTAGAAATTCATCAAACTCCGAAGATTTTGACGAATATCAGAGTGACGAAATAGAAACAGAAGCGAAACTAGATCGACACAGATACAAGTAGCATGCATATGAAATACATACAAGTGAAGAACATGTAATCATACAAGCAGACAGGCATGAGGAAGATGAACTGAAGAAATGAAAAACAACATGATGAAAGTCTTCAGTTCAAATTCTTCAGAAAAGTAAAACACAAGTTCTTCAGCAGCGGAATTGCGTAAAGGTAAAGGGTGAGGAATTTGAAACCAGTTAGGCTCGGTGAAGACACATCGATTTGGTAGACCAGTTCCAGTTGTTGTATCAACTGTACGTCTGGTTCAGGCGGCTAAGTTTTACCTCAGAGGACACTTAGTCCTCACCATATTCCTCTTGAGCTAAGGTCACTTAGACCTCGCCCAATCACTCATGGTAAGTCTTCAAGATAGACTTCCAAAATCTTCACAGACTTGTTCACCGGCATGCCACAATTACTCTTGGGTGCTCAGAACATGATGCCTAACCGTCTGGAAGAATGACAGTCTTCAAAGGTAATACGCATCGGATCACACATATCAACTTCTTAAGTGATGCTCAATCACTTTGGCTCTGGTTGGGTTTTTCCTCACTTGGGTTCTCACAAAGTCGTCGGAGGAAGGGTTGCTCTCAAATGACAAGTGTCAATCTCTCTCTAGAGAAGCCAACCAACTAGTGGTTGTGGGGGGCGGCTATTTGTAGCCAGGGGCAACCTGACATGAATTGTCATAAATGCCCTTCTCGGACATGACCGTTGTCAGGATAAGGATCCACTGGACAACTGGCACGCGGCGCAATAACGGACAGAAATTGGAACTCTCAATTTCGTCGGGGCACTCAATTTCCTCATGATAGGCAGATCGCACTGGCGAAATCCTAACTCCTCAGCCTGACCTAATTCGTCAGCGACCAGATGAACTGCGTCACTGTCGCTATCAAATTCGTCAGCTGTTCCGGAGATTTCCAAGGGCTTCACTCGAAGCGGCTGTAGTGTCTATAGGTTTGAGAATCACTTTGGAAATGTGATAAATGTTTCACCTAGACCCCCTTTAACAGTACGGTTTTTCCTATGACTCAAATAAGAAGAAAAAGAAACTATGAAAACAAAGTATTCAAGCTTCAAAGTCTTCACATCGATTTCTTCAAAGGCCGCACCAAATTCTTCAGTTGAAGAAATACATATTTATGGGTCGACTTTCGTGGGTTAAACCAAGTCTTCAGGGACTATTTCACCTGTGTACACTCACAAACACATTAGTCCCTTAACCTATTTGTCTTCAATACTCCAAAACCACTAAGGGGGCACTTGATGCACTTACAATTTTGTACTAGGTTTGCCTAGAACTCAAAACGGCAAAGATTCGGTATTTGTCTAAGATGGCACATTTATTCCATACAACAAGATAGACGATGCTTCACATGTTGCAAATCTCTTTTGTAGGGAAATCTTGCGATTGCAAGAGTGCTAAGACGATTGTCTCAGACCGTGATGTCAAGTTCCTAAGCTACTTTTGGAAGACACTATGCGCCAATCTCGGAATCAAGCTTCTCTTCTCATCGGCATATCACCCACAAAACGGCGGCCAAACGGAAGTCACCAACCGGATGCTATCAGCACTTCTCCGTGTGTTGATCAAGAAAAACATCAAGGAGTGGGAAGAATGCTTGCCCATCTCCGAGTACGCCTACAATGGAGCACGACACTCTACAACCGGTAAGTCTCCCTTCGAGGTGGTCTATGGCTTCAACCCATTGTCGCCATTGGACATTGATACGTCTCCAACGTATCTATAAATTTTTTATTGTTCCATGCTATTATAGTATCAATCTTGGATGTTTATTATGCAATTATATATCATTTTTTGGGACTAACCTATTAACCTAGTGCCCAGTGCCAGTTGCTGTTTTTTGCTTGTTTTTAGCTCTTCAGAAAATCAATATCAAATAGACTCCAAACGGAGAAAAAACTTTGGATTAATTTTTTCTGGACCAGAAGGGACCCTCGAAGGTTTGGGAGAAGACCAGAAGAGCCACGAGGGAGCGACAAGCTCGGGAGGCACGCCCAGGGGGTAGGCGCGCCCCCAGGCTTGTAGGCCCCTCGTGGCACCTCTTGACCTAATTCCGTCGCTATAAATTCTCAAATATTCCCCATTTACCAGAGAGCCACCTCGAATAACTTTTCTGCCACCGCAAGCTTCTGTTCTTCCGCGATCCCATCTGGAGGCCTTTTCCGGCAATCTGCCGGAGGGGGAATCGATCACGGAGGGCTTCTTCAGCAACCTTGCCGCCCTTCCGATGATGTGTGAAGAGTTTACCACAGACCTACAGTTCCATAGCTAGTAGCTAGATGGCTTCTTCTCTCTCTTTGATCTTCAATACAATGTTCACCTCGATCTCTTTGGAGTTCTATCCGATGTAATCTTCTTTTGCGGTGTGTTTGTTGGGATCCGATGAATTGTGGGTTTATGATCAGATTATTCATGAGAAATATTTGAGTCTTTTCTGAACTTATTTATGCATGATTGTTATAGCTTTGTATTTCTCTCCGATCTATCTGTTTGGTTTGGCCAACTAGATTGATTTATCTTGCAATGGGAGAGGTGCTTTGTGATGGGTTCAATCTTGCGGTGCTCTATCCCAGTGATAGAAAGGGACAAGACATGTATTTGTATTGTTGCCATTAAGGATAAAACGATAGGGTTTAATCATATTATTTGAGTTTACTTTGTCTACATCATGTCATCTTGCTTAAGGCGTTACACTGTTTTCATTAACTTAATACCCTAGATGCATGCTGGATAGCGGTCGATGGGTGGAGTAATAGTAGTAGATGCAGGCAGGAGTCAGTCTACTTGTCTCGGACGTGATGCCTATATACATGATCATTGCCATGAATCCGTCATAACTATGCGCTTTTCTATCAATTGCCCAACAGTAATTTGTTTACCCACCGTATGCTATGCGTTCGAGAGAGAAGCCTCTAGTGAAAACTATGCCCCCGGGTCTACTTTTATCATATATAAAATCCAAAAATACCTTGCTGCAATTTTATTTCCTTTATTTTACTTTGCAATTTATTTATCTATCTATCACTATCAAAATTAATCCTTGCAAGTAACCGCCAAGGGGATTGACAACCCTCTTGTTTGCGTTGGGTGCGAGTATTTGCTTTTGTGTGTGTAGGTGCTGCTAACGAGGTTCTGTGTGGTTCTCCTACTGGATTGATAACCTTGGTTCTTAACTGAGGGAAATACTTATCTCTAATGTACTGCATCATCCTCTCCTCTTCGGGGAAATCCCAATGCAGTTTACAAGTAGCAGGAAGAATTTCTAGCGCCGTTGCCGGGGAGACATCACCAAAACCTATCAAGTACCCTCGCATAAACTATCATCTACTTGCTCCTATTTTCATTTGCCTCTTTATTTGCATTTGTCTCTCATTTTCATCTCCCCTACTTCTAAAACAAAAATTACAAAAACACAAAAATATTTTATTTGCTTGTTTGCTAGTTTGCTTGCTTGCTTGCTTCGACATTATGGCTAGTTCTTCAATTGTTACTTGCACCCCTGAAAATGAAGTCCTTAATTTTAAACAAAGGGAGGAGAGAATTTAAAAGACGCTTGGTATAGGATTTGCGACGCTCAAAATAGGTCTACTCGTAAGCCATCCACTACCATTCTTCTTCGCAATTTTTATGTGGGTATCACTGTTGGAAATATGCCCTAGAGGCAATAATAAATTGGTTATTATTATATTTCCTTGTTCATGATAATCGTTTATTATCCATGCTATAATTGTATTGATTGGAAACTCAAATACATGTGTGGGTACATAGACAACACTGTGTCCCTAGTAAGCCTCTAGTTGACTAGCTCGTTGATCAAAGATGGTTAAGGTTTCCTAGCCATTGACATGAGATGTCATTTGATAACGGGATCACATCATTAGGAGAATGATGTGATGGACAAGACCCAAACTGTAAACGTAGCATTTGATCGTGTCAGTTTATTGCTATTGTTTTCTGCATGTCAAGTATCTGTTCCTTTGACCATGAGATCATGCAACTCACTAACACCGGAGGAATACCTTGTGTGTATCAAACGTCGCAACGTAACTGGGTGACTATAAAGGTGCTCTACAGGTATCTCCGAGGGTGTCTGTTGGGTTGGCATGGATCAAGACTGGGATTTGTTACTCCGTATGACGGAGAGGTATCTCAGGGCCCACTCGGTAATACAACATCACAATGAGCCTTGCAAGCAATGTGACTAAAGTGTTAGCCACGAGATCTTGTATTACGGAACGAGTAAAGAGACTTGCCGGTAACGAGATTGAACTAGGTATAGTGATACCGACGATCGAATCTCGGGCAAGTAACATACCGAAGAACAAAGGGAACATCATACGGGATTAACTGAATCCTTGACATAGAGGTTCGACCGATAAAGATCTTCGTAGAATATGTAGGAGCCAATATGGGCATCCAGGTCCCGCTATTGGTTATTGGCCGTAGAGGTGTCTCGGTCATGTCTACATAGTTCTCGAACCCGCAGGGTCTACACACTTAACGTTTGGTGACGATTAGTATAATTGAGTTATTATGTTGGTGACCGAAAGTTGTTCGGAGTCCCGGATAAGATCCCGGACATGACGAGGATCTCCGGAATAGTCCGGAGGTAAAGATTGATATATGTGATAATAGTGTTTTGATCTCTGGAAGGGTTCCGGAGTTCACCGGAAGGGGTTCCGGATGTTTACCGAAGTGTTCGGGTGCAGCAACACTTTATATGAGCCAAAGGGATAAAGCCCACAAGGTATTGGAAAGTGCAAAAGTAGTTTTGCTGCCGCGTAAGCGGTACTACCGCTTGGTGAAGCGGTACTACCGCCGGAGCGGTACTACCGCTTGTGTGAAGCGGTACTACCGCCCAAGCGGTACTACCGCTTGTGTGAAGCGGTACTACCGCTTGTGCGCGGCTGTGCACGGTTCGGCCGGGATCCGAGTTGGACTCTTTCCCTGCGGGCCAAACCGACCTTGTGCGGGCAAAACCGACCCGGAGGAGGCTTTTACTCCAAGTTTAGACCCCAAGGCTCAACATATAAATAGAGGGGCAGGGCTAGCACACGGGACACATCAGGATTTCCCAAGCCGTGTGCCGGCAACCCTAGCCCTCTAGTTCCTCCGTCATAATCTCCGTAGCGCTTGGCGAAGCCCTGCAGAGATTGTTCCTCACCACCATCACCACGCCGTCGTGCTGCTGGAACTCAACCACTACTTCATCATCGCTCGCTGGATCGAGGAGGTGAAGGCGTCATCAAGCCGTACGTGTGTTGAACGCGGAGGTGCCGTCCGTTCGGCACTAGATCGGAAGGATCGTGATTGGATTGCGGGACGCTCGGCGATTTGGATCGCGAAGACGTTCGACTACATCAACCGCGTTTATTAACGCTTCCGCTTAGCGATCTACAAGGGTATGTAGATCCACTCTCCCTCTCGTAGATGCTCATCACCATGGATAGATCTTATGTGTGCGTAGGAAAATTTTTGTTTCCCATGCAACGTTCCCCAACAATCACTA
Source organism: Elymus sibiricus (assembly GCA_039707655.1). NCBI lineage: Eukaryota > Viridiplantae > Streptophyta > Magnoliopsida > Poales > Poaceae > Elymus > Elymus sibiricus. The sequence goes on from CM077676.1 coordinate 204,923,607, forward strand.
CATGGTATAGATTTGTCTAGACACTATTACCGGAGGGAATTTCTTAAGTAGTCACCCTATGGATGCTTTCAATGCCATGGAAAATTTAGTGGGATCACCACCTATCATTATTAATGAAACGACATTGACTTTGGAACATGTTATGCAAAGGCTAGAAGCTATTGAAAATAAAATGCCTACTATTGAACATATTGAGAATCTAGACAAAAAGGTCCATAATCATATTACTCAATTTGGTTCTAAGATAGGGAATACATTAAAGGTGTTAAAGGAAAAAGAACCGATAATTAATGAACGGATAGAACAAGGTCCCGTTAGAATCGATAAGTTAGAAGAAATTATTAATAATTTGGGCTCCGCTTTTTCTTCCCTTAAAACTATTGACAGGCCTCCGCCCACTAAAAATTGCAAATTCATGTACGTACCTAAGAATAAAGGAGCATCATCTAGTAAGGGAAACGAGGATCTAAAAATGATTAGTGTGCATCCAAACTTTATCAAAATAATAAAAGGGCCTATCTATGAAAGCAAATTTCTTAACTTTGTGCCTAGGAGTGTGATGATAAAAAATTCCGATGCTAGGCTTCCTAGAAGGAGTGGATGTATAATCGAGGATTTGGAAACCAAGGATGATAATACTTAAAACAATGCATTATGCCTAGCTAGGAGCATCAACATGAACAGCATCATTTTCATTATCATTATCATTATCACTAGGTGCATGTTCATTACCAGATTGTGTCTCAGCATCAGAAATAGAAACATCATTATGATTCTCCGGAGGCTTTTCTACCTCAGGTTCACTAGAAGCATGCAAAGTCCTATCATTTTTCTTTTTCTTTTTCTTCTTAGATGGACTAGGTACATCAATATTATTTCTTTGAGAATATTGTTCAATTCTTTTAGGATGACCTTCAGGATACAAGGGTTCCTGAGTCATTCTACCTCCTCTAGTAACAACTCTAACAGCATGATCATTCTTTTTATTATTCATCTTGTCAAGCAAATCATTTTGTGACTTAGCAAATTGTTCTAGCTGAGTCTGAACCATAGAAGCATGTTTACTCAAGTATTTAACATCATTAGCAGTTCTAAACATCAAATCACTCAAGCGTTCAATCATGATGGCATTCCGTTTTAGTTGATTGCTAACATACATATTAAAGTGTTCCTGTTAAATGATGTAATTATCAAATTCATACATGCATTGACTAGCAGATTTATTATACGAAATATCACCTTCATCAAATCTAGTGAGAGAATTTACCTCCACTACCTGTGTCGGGATGTCGAGCCCATGTATTTCTTCAATAGGTGGTAAATTCTTAACATCTTCAGCTTTAATACCTTTTTCCTTCATAGATTTCTTAGCTTCTTGCATATCTTCTGGACTGAGGAATAGAATACCTCTCTTCTTCAGAGTTGGCTTAGGTGGTAGTTCAGGAAGTTTCCACTCATTATCATTCTTCAATATATTATTCAGTAGTTCTTTAGCCTGCCCAACAGTTCGTTCCCTGGAAACACAACCAGCGCAGCTATCTAGGTAGTCCCAAGAAGCATCGGTTTGTCCATTATAAAAGATATCAAGTATTTCATTCTTCTTAAGAGGATGATCAGGCAAAGCATTAAGTAATTGGAGAAGCCTCCCCCAACCTTGAGGGAGATTCTCTTCTTCAATTTGCACAAAGTTAAATATTTCCTGTAAAGCATCTTGTTTCTTATGAGTAGGAAAATATTTTTCAGAGAAGTAATATATCATATCCTGGGGACTACGCACACAACCAGGAGCAAGAGTATTAAACCATTTCTTAGCATCACCCTTTAATGAGAAAGGAAACAACTTAAGAATATAGTAATAGCAAAAAATTTCCTCATGAGCAAATAGGGTGGCAATATCATTCAACTTAGTAAGGTGTGCCACAACAGTTTCAGTTTCATAACCATGAAAAGGATCAGATTCAACCAAAGTAATTAACTGCGGATCGACAGAGAATTCATAATCGTTATCAGTAACGAATATGGGAGAGGTGGCAAACTTAGGATCATATTTCATTCTCTCCCTCATAGATTTTTCTTTCATTTCAGCAAGCAATTTTATAACCTCATCTCTATCATTACAAGCAAGAATGGCTCTAGCCGTCTCCCTATCAAAGACATGTTCATCAGGTGATTCAACTCTAGTAGGAGAGCTTGGCATAATAGGTGAATCATAGTTTTCAAGAGTTTCAACATTTTTAGCATTCTCAATTTCTTTAGCTTTAGCAAGTTGTTCATCCAGAAATTCACCAAATGGCACAGTATTATCAAGCATAGTACTAGCATCATCATAAGTATCATTCATAGCAGAAGTAGTATCATCAATAACTTGCGACATATCAGAATGCATAACAGGTGGTGGTGTCGCAAGTCTGCTCAAAACAGAAGGTGAATCAAGTGCGGAGCTAGATGGCAGTTCCTTGCCTCCCCTCGTCTTAGAGGGAATGATCTTGGTCTTAGTGTCTTTCAGATTCTTCATAGTGATCAACAGATATAAATCCCAAGTGACTCAACAAATAGAGCTATGCTCCCCGGCAACGGCGCCAGAAAAAGGTCTTGATAACCCACAAGTATAGGGGATCGCAACAGTTTTCGCGGGTAGTATTTCACCCAGATTTATTGATTCGACACAAGGGGAGCCAAAGAATATTTGCAAGTATTAGCAGTTGAGTTGTCAATTCAACCACACCTGGAGATAAAATATCTGCAGCAAAGTATTTAGTAGCACAGTAATATGATAGTTTTGATAGCAGTAGCAACAGTAACACTAGTAACGGTAACAGTAACAGTAGCCGTTTTGTAGCAAGTGTAAAGCAGTAGTAACAAAGTAACTTAGCATAAACCAATATGAGAAAGTCGTAGGCATTGGATCGGTGATGATAATTATGTTGGATGATATTCATCATATAACAGTCACAACCTAGGGCGATACACAATAGATCCAATTCATCAATGTAATGTAGGCATGTATTCCGTATATAGTCATACGTGCTTATAATAAGAACTTGCATGACATCTTTTGTCCTACCCTCCCGTGGCAGCGGGGTCCTTAAGGAAACTAAGGGATATTAAGGCCTCCTTTTAATAGAGAACCGGAACAAAGCATTAGCACTTCGTGAATACATGAACTCCTCAAACTACGGCAATCACCGGAAAGAATCCCAATTATTGTCACCTTGGGGTATGCGGATCATGACACGTAATAGGTGCATATAACTTGCAAGATAGGATCAAGAACACAAATATATTCATGAAAACATGAAGGGTTCAGATCTGAAATCATGGCACTCGGGCCCTAGTGACAAGCATTAAGCATAGCAAAGTCATAGCAACATCAATCTCAGAACATAGTGGATACTAGGGATCAAAGCCCTAACAAATTGACTTGATTACATGATAAATCTCATCCAACCCATCACTGTCCAGCAAGCCTACGAAGGAATTACTCACGCCCGGTGGTGGGCATCATGAAATTGGTGATGGAGGATGGTTGATGATGACGACGGCGTCGAATCCCCCTCTCTGGAGCCCCGAACGGACTCCAGATCAGCCCTCCCGATGAAGAACAGGAGGTGGCGGCGGCTCCGTATCGTAAAATGCGATGAAACTTGTTCTCTTATTTTTTTTCCTTGGGGAAAGAGAATTTATAGCATTGGAATTAGGTCAGACGGTCGCCTGTGGGCCCCACAAGGCACCACGACGCGCCCTAGGGGGGGTCACGCCCTGCTGCCATGTGAGCAGCAGGTGGCCCCACTTCTGTTGATTCTTGAACCAATAATTTTTATATATTCCATAAAAGTTCTCCAAAAAGTTTCGTCCAAATCCGAGAACTTTGATTTCTGCACAAAAACAACACCATGGCAATTCTGCTGAAAACAGCGTCAGTCCGGGTTAGTTTCATTCAAATCATGCAAATTAGAGTCCAAAACAAGAGCAAAAGTGTTTGGAAAAGTAGATAGGACGGAGACATATCAACTCCCCCAAGCTTAACTCATTGCTTGTCCTCAAGCAATTCAGTTGACAAACTGAAAGTGATAAAGAAAAACTTTTACGAACTCTTTTGTTCTTGTATCCGTATATAAGCTTAAATAGTACCCAGGTTTTCAGCAAAGATCATGAACTAACCATGCTCATAATAACACTTAAAAACTACATTTACTCATATCAATGGCATAATCAACTAGAGAGCAACAATAACATATCTCAAATGCCAACAATTTGTCAAAACAATCATGATATAATATGATAACATGGTATCTCACTGGCCCTTTCTGAAACCGCAAAACATAAATGCAGAGCACCTCCAAAGTTCAAGCAACGACTAAACATTGTAATTCACAGTAGAAGAGATCCAGTCATGATGCACACAACATTAACTATACTCAATGCATAAGGATGACAATAGTGCTCTCAGGATTGGCGCTTAGTGCAAGAAGGTGAGACTCATCAATAAAAGTAAAATAACATAGAAGTAAATAGATAGGCCCTTTGTAGAGGGAAGCAGGGATTTGCAGCGGTGCCAGAGCTCGAAGCTTAAATCAGAAATGAAAAATAATTTTGGGAGGTGTACTTTTCCTGTCAACGTCACGACCGAGACACATTAAAGGCGGTTCCCAAGCGGAAAGGTAAAGTTTACTATCCCTCCACCATAGCAACACAAGCCATGGCTAGCCGAATCCTCGGGTGCTCTCCATACCAACAATGTTCCGGGGGAGTTTGTTTGCATTATGTATTTTCGATTTTGAGCATAGGACTGGGCATCCCAAATACCAACCTCTCTCGTGCAATGACAAGTGAGTAAACACTCATCTTGAGAATAACCCGCTTAGCATGGAAGATACTGACCGCCCCCTGTCGCTCCATGAGCGGTACGGGCACACAAAACGGATGTTTATTTGAATGATTAGAGGTGGCACGTGCAAATTTACTTGGAGCAGCAGAGTAATACCGCATATAGGTAGATATGGTGGACTCATCTGGAGCAACTTTGGTTTAAGGATTGTGGATGCACAAGCAGAATTCCCGCTTAGTACAAAGTGAAGGCTAGCAAACAGGTTGAGAAGTGACCAACTAGAGAGCGGAAACGGTCATGATCATGCATTGAGAATAATTAACATTGAATACTAGCATGAGTAGGATATAGTCACCCTGAACATAAATATCACGAAGGCTATGTTGGTTTTGAATCAACTACATGCATGAACATGTGCCAAGTCAAGCCACTCGAAACATTCAGAGGAGGATACCATATTAACATACTACATCATAACCATTTTAATGCATGTTGACATCCAAGATAAATCATTATCCACTCCTAGTTACTTAAGCATGGCATGAGCAACTATAATCTCTAATTGTCATCACAAACATGTTTACTCATAATATGCTGAATCATGGATACTGAGTTAAACATATTTACAAAAACAAAAACAAGAAGAGTTCATACCAGCTTTTCCTTGCCACAGTTACTTCATCAAATCATCGTCATTATTGCCTTTCACTTGCACGACTGAATGATGTGAAAATAATAATAGTGCAAGTGTGCCGTGGACTAAGCTGGGATCTACAAACATTTTATTCAAGGGAGAAGATAAGGTAATATTGGTTGTTCGTTAGTTCAAGAATAAAGCATATGAGAACCACTCAACATTTTCATTGTGGTCTTCTCCCTATGAGAACTCAATGAAAAGAAAAGGAATTCAGAGAAGCACACTGAAATAATTTTGGAGTTTTTAGTTTTTCTGAAGGAAGCAAATTAAGGAAGAAAAACGAAAAGCGAGAAAACTATTTACACGGGAGAACTCCCAACAAGCAAAAGAAGAAACGAGAAATCTTTTTGGGTTTTCTTTTAATACTATGAACTAACAAATGGGAAAGAAAAACCGAAAAGAAACGAGAAATATGCTTGCGAGAGGGGGTAATCATAAGTGGGAGGCTTGTTCAAGTAAGAACATCACCCAAGCACCGATCCACCCACCTATCAAATTATCAAAGTAGCGAACGCGAATCAAACAAACATGATGAAAGTGACTAGATGAAATTCCCATGTGTCCTCGAGAACGCTTTGCTTACTATAAGAGTTCGTTCCGGCTTTTCCTTTGCTATAAAAAGGATTGGGCCACCTTGCTGCACTTTATTATACTTGTTACTTGTTGCTTGTTACGAATTATCTTGCTATCAAAACTATCTGTTACCGCTACTTTTAGTACTTGCAGAGAATACCTTGCTGAAAACCGCTTGTCATTTCCTTCTGCTCCTCGTTGGGTTCTACACTCTTACTTATCGAAAGGACTACGATTGATCCCCCATACTTGTGGGTCATCAAGACTCTTTTCTGGTGCCATTGCCAGGGAGTGAAGCGCCTTTGGTGAGTGGAATTTGGTAAGGAAACATTTATATTACGTGCTGAAATTTACTGTCACTTGTCACTATGGAAAGTAATCCTTTGAGGGGCTTGTTCGGGGTATCTTCACCTCGACCGAAAGCATTGAGAGTTGCTCCTCAACCTATTGAACCTACTGAAAATATTTATTATGAAATTCCTTCGGGTATGGTAGAGAAACTGCTAGCTAATCCTTATGCAGGAGACGGGACGGTACATCCTGATATGCACTTGATCTATGTGGATGAAATTTGTGGATTGTTTAAGCTTGCAGGTCTATCCGAAGATGGAGTTAAGAAGAAAGTATTCCCTTTATCTTTGGAGGGAAAGGCATTGACATGGTATAGGCTATGTGATGATACTGACACATGGGACTGGAACCGGTTGAAGCTGGAATTCCACCAAAAAATTTATCCTATGCTTTTGGTTTATCGTGATCGAAATTATATATATAATTTTTGGCCTCGTGAAGGAGAAAGCATCACTCAAGCTTGGGGGAGGCTTAAGTATATGTTGCACACATGCCCCAATCATGAGCTCTCAAGAGAAATAATTCTTCAAAACTTTTATGCTCGGCTTTCTCATAATGATCAATCCATGATCGATACTTCTTCTACTGGTTCCTTTATGAAGAGAACTATTGAATTCAGATAGCATCATCTGGAAAGAATTAAACGTAACTCTGAAGATTGGGAAATCGACAAAGGTAATGAGTCAGGTATAAATCTTGAGTTTGATTGTGTTAAATCTTTTATGGAAACATATGTTTTTCATAAGTTCAGTGCTAAATATGGACTTGACTCTGAGATAGTAGCTACCTTTTGTGAATCTTTTGCTGCTCATGTTGACCTCCCTAAGGAGAAATGGTTTAAATATCATCCACCTATTGAATTGAATGAAGAACCTGTTAGTGTTAAAGAAGAAACAATTGTTTACCATGTTGATCCGGTTGTGCCTACTGCTTATATTGAGAAACCTCCTTTCCCTGTTAGGATTAAGGAACATGCTAAAGCTTCAACTGTGGTTAATAAGAGTAATATTAGAGCACCTAGACCTTCTGACAAACTAAAGTTGAACCTAATATTGCAATGGTTAAAGATCTTTTGGTTGATAATATTGATGGACATGTCATATATTTCCGTGATGAAGCAACTAGAATTGCTAAGCCAGACACTAAAGATAAAAACAAACCTCTAATTGGCATGCATGTTATTTCTGTTAAAATTGGAGATCATTGCTGTCATGGTTTATGTGATATTGGTGCTAGTGTGAGTGCTATTCCATTTACTCTCTATCAAGAAGTCATGAATGATATTGCACCTGTTGAGATTGAAGACATTGATGTTACTATTAAGCTTGCAAATAGAGATACTATTTCACCACTTGGGATTGTTAGAGATGTTGAAGTCTTGTGTGGTAAGATCAAATACCCTACTGATTTTCTTGTTCTTGGGTCACCACAATATGATTTTTGTCCCATTATATTTGGTAGACCTTTCTTGAATACAGTTAATGCCAAGATTGATTGCACTAGAGAAACTGTCAGTGTTAATTTTGGTGAGGTGTCTCATGAGTTTAATTTCTCTAAGTTTTGTAGACAACCTCATGATAAAGAATTACCTAATAAAGATGAAATTATTGGTCTTGCTTCTAGTGCTGTACCTCCTACTGATCCTTTAGAACAATATTTGCTAGACCATAAGAATGATATGCATATGAATGAAAGAAATGAAATATATGAGATGTTCTTTAAACAAGCACCTACCCTTAAACATAATTTGCCTGTTGAAACCTTGGGAGATCCACCTCCACCCAAGGGTGATCCTGTGTTTGAATTAAAGCAATTACCTGATACACTTAAATATGCTTATCTTGATGAAAAGAAGATATATCATGTTATTATTAGTGCTAACCTTTCAGAGGATGAAGAAAAGAGATTACTTAAAACTCTGAAGAAGCACCGGGCTGCTATTGGATACACTCTCGATGATCTTAAGGGCATTAGTCCCACTTTATGTCAGCATAAAATTCATATGGAGCCAGATGCTAAACCCGTTGTTGATCATCAAAGAAGGCTGAATCCTAGAATGAAGGATGTGGTAAGAACTGAAATATTAAAGCTTCTGGAGGCAGGTATAATTTATCCTATAGCTGATAGTAGATGGGTAAGTCTTGTTCATTGTGTTCCTAAGAAAGGAGGTATTACCGTTGTTCCTAATGATAAAAATGAACTTATCCCACAAAGAATTGTAACTGGTTATAGGATGGTAATTGATTTCAAGAAATTAAATAAAGCTACTAGGAAATATCATTACCCCCTGCCATTTATTGATCAAATGTTAGAAAGATTATCTAAACATACACACTTTTGCTTCCTAGATGGTTATTCTGGTTTCTCTCAAATACCTGTTTCACCTGAAGATCAAGAGAAAACCACCTTTACTTGTCCTTTTGGAACTTATGCTTATCGTCGTATACCTTTTGGTTTATGTAATGCACCGGCTACCTTTCAAAGATGTATGACTGCTATATTCTCTGACTTTTGTGAAAAGATTGTTGAGGTTTTCATGGATGATTTCTCCGTTTACGGAACTTCCTTTGATGATTGGTTAAGAAATATTGATCGAGTTTTGCAGAGATGTGAAGAAACTAATCTTGTCTAGAATTGGGAGAAGTGCCACTTTATGGTGAATGAAGGTATAGTCCTTGGGCATAAAATTTCTAAAAGAGGTATTGAAGTTGATAAAGCTAAAGTTGATGCTATTGAGAAAATGCCATGTCCTTAAGATATCAAAGGTATAAGAAGTTTCCTTGGTCATGCTGGTTTCTATAGAAGGTTTATAAAAGACTTCTCTAAAATTTCTTGGCCTCTTACTAATCTCTTGCAAAAAGATGTTCCATTTGTTTTTGATGATGATTGTGTAGAAGCCTTTGAAATACTTAAGAAAGCCTTAATTTCTCCACCCATTCTTCAACCACCTGATTGGAAACTACCATTTGAAATTATGTGTGATGCTAGTGATTATGCTGTTGGTGCTGTTCTAGGACAAAGAGTTGATAAGAAATTGAATGTTATTCATTATGCTAGTAAAACTCTAGACAGTGCTCAAAGAAATTATGCTACTACTGAGAATGAATTTTTAGCAGTTGTGTTTGCATGTGATAAATTCAGATCTTACATTGTTAATTCCAAAGTTACTATTCACACCGATCATGCTGCTATTAAATACCTTATGGAAAAGAAAGATGCTAAACCTAGACTTATTAGGTGGGTTCTTTTGCTACAAGAATTTGATTTGCATATTGTTGATAGAAAGGGAGCTGAGAATCCCGTAGCTGATAATTTGTCTAGAATGGAAAATGTTCTTGATGACCCATTTCCTATTAATGAGGATTTTCCTAATGAACAATTAGCTGTGATAAATGCTTCTCGTAATACTCCTTGGTATGCAGACTATGCTAATTACATTGTTGCTAAATATATACCACCTAGGTTCACATACCAACAAAAGAAAAAGTTTTTCTTTGATTTAAGACATTACTTTTGGGATGACCCCCACTTATATAAAGGAGTAGATGCAATTATTAGACGTTGTGTACCTGAGCATTAATAGGAACAAATCCTACGTAAGTGTCACTCCGAGGAATATGGAGGACACCATGCGGGAGACCGAACTGCACACAAGGTATTACAATCTGGGTTTTTTTCCTACTCTTTTCAAAGATGCACGTAAGTTTGTCTTATCTTGTGATGAATGTCAAAGAATTGGTAATGTTGGTAGACGTCAAGAAATGCCTATGAATTATTCACTTGTTATTGAACCATTTGATGTTTGGGGTTTTGATTATATGGAACCTTTTCCTAAATCCAATGGGTATACTCATATTTTGGTTGCTGTTGATTATGTTACTAAGTGGGTAGAAGCTATTCCAACTAGTAGTGCTGATCATAACACTTCTATTAAAATGCTTAAAGAAGTTATATTCCCGACGTTTGGAGTCCCTAGATATTTAATGACTGATGGTGGTTCACATTTTATTCATGGTGCTTTCCATAAATTGCTTGCTAAATATGATGTTAATCATAGAATTGCATCTCCTTATCATCCTCAGTCTAGTGGTCAAGTTGAATTAACTAATAGAGAAATAAAATTAATTTTGCAAAAGACCGTTAATAGATCTAAAAAGAATTGGTCTAAGAAACTTGATGATGCACTATGGGCTTACAGAACCGCTTATAAAAATCCTATGGGTATGTCTCCATATAAAATGGTTTATGGAAAAGCATGTCATTTACCTCTTGGGTTAGAACATAAAGCATGTTGGGCAATTAAAGAACTTAACTATGATTTTAAGCTTGCTGACAAAAGAGGTTATTTGACAAGGTATTCTCAACGAGGTGCTTGTTGAACCCAACGAGGAGCAGAAGGAAATGACAAGCGGTTTTTGGCAAGGTATTCTCTCTGGCAAGTTTAAAATCATAATTAAGTTCTTTAATTGCCCAATATGCCTTATGTTCTAACTCAAGAGGCAAATAACATGCTTTTCCATAAACCATTTTATACGGAGACATACCCATAGGATTTTTATAGGCAGTTCTGTAAGCCCATAATGCATCATCAAGTTTCTTAGACCAATTCTTCCTGGATCTATTAACGGTCTTTTGCAAAATTAATTTTATTTCTCTATTACTCAATTCAACTTGACCACTAGACTGAGGATGATAAGGAGATGCAATTCTATGATTAACATCATATTTAGCAAGCAATTTATGAAAAGCACCATGAATAAAATGTGAGCCACCATCAGTCATCAAATATCTAGGGACTCCAAACCTCGGAAATATAACTTCTTTAAGCATTTTAATAGAAGTATTATGATCAGCACTACTAGTTGGAATAGCTTCTACCCACTTAGTAACGTAATCAACAACAACTAAAATATGAGTATACCCATTAGAGGAAGGAAAAGGTCCCATATAATCAAAACCCCAAACATCAAATGGTTCAATAACAAGTAAATAATTCATAGGCATTTCCTGACGTCTACCAATATTACCAATTCTTTGACATTCATCACAAGAAAGGACAAACTTGCGTGCATCTTTGAAGAGAGTAGGCTAATAAAAACCAGATTGTAATACCTTATGTGCAGTTCTATCTCCCGCATGGTGTCCTCTGTATTCCTCGGAGTGACACTTCCGTAGGACTTGTTCCTGTTCATGCTCAGGTACACAACGTCTAATAATACCATCTACTCCTTCTTTATATAAATGTGGGTCATTTCAAAAGTAATGCCTTAAATCAAAGAAGAACTTTTTCTTTTGTTGGTATGTGAAACTAGGTGGTATATATTTAGCGACAATGATGTTGGTATGTGAAACTAGGTGGTATATATTTAGCGACAATGTAATTAGCATAGTCTGCATACCAAGGAGTGTTACGAGAAGCATTTATCACATCCAATTGTTCATCAGGGAGATCATCATTAATAGGAAGTGGGTCATCAAGAACATTTTCCATTCTAGACAAATTATCTGCTATGGGATTCTCAGCTCCCTTTCTATCAACAGTATGCAAATCAAATTCTTGTAGCAGAAGAACCCACCTAATAAGTCTAGGTTTAGCATCTTTCTTTTCCATAAGATATTTAATAGCAGCATGATCAGTGTGAATAGTAACTTTGGAATCAACAATGTAAGATCTGAATTTGTCACATGCAAACACAACTGCTAAAAATTCATTCTCAGTAGTAGCATAGTTTCTTTGAGCACTATCTAGAGTTTTACTAGCATAATGAATAACATTTAATTTCTTATCAACTCTTTGACCTAGAACATCACCAATAGCATAATCACTAGCATCACACATAATTTCAAAGGGTAGGTTCCAATCAGGTGGTTGAACAATAGGTGCAGAAATTAAGGCTTTCTTAAGAATTTCAAAGGCTTCTACGCAATCATCGTCAAAAACGAATGGAACATCTTTTTGCAATATATTAGTAAGAGGCCTAGAAATTTTAGAGAAGTCTTTTATAAACATTCTATGGAAACCAACATGACCGAGGAAACTTCTTATGCCTTTGATGTCTTTAGGACATGGCATTTTCTCAATTGCGTCAACTTTAGCTTTATCAACTTCAATACCTCTTTCAGAAATTTTATGCCCAAGGACTAACCTTCATTCACCATAAAGTGGCACTTCTCCCATTTCAAGACAAGATTAGTTTCTTCACATCTCTGCAAAACTCGATCAAGGTTGCTTAAGCAATCATCAAAAGAAGTTCCATAAACGGAAAAATCATCCATGAAAACCTCAACAATCTTTTCAAAAAAGTCAGAGAATATAGCAGTCATACATCTTTGAAAGGTAGCAGGTGCATTACATAAACCAAAAGGCATACGACGATAAGCATAAGTTCCAAAAGGACAAGTAAATGTGGTTTTCTCTTGATCTTCTGGTGATACAGGTATTTGAGGGAAACCAGAATAACCATCTAGGAAGCAAAAGTGTGTATGCTTAGATAATCTTTCTAACATTTGATCAACAAAAGGCAAAGGATAATGATCTTTCCTAGTAGCTTTATTTAATTTTTTGAAATCAATTACCATTCTATAACTGGTTACAATTCTTTGTGGATAAGTTCGTTTTTATCATTAGGAACAACAGTAATACCTCCTTTCTTAGGAACACAATGAACATGACTTACCCATCTACTATCAGCTATGGGATAGATTATACCTGCCTCCAGAAGCTTTAATATTTCGGTTCTTACCACATCTTTCATTTTAGGATTCAACCTTCTTTGGTGATCAACAACTGGTTTAGCATCTGGCTCCATATGAATTTTATGCTGACATAAAGTGGGACTAATGCCCTTAAGATCATCGAGAGTTTATCCAATAGCAGCACGGTGCTTCTTCAGAGTTTTAAGTAATCTCTTTTCTTCATGCTCTGAAAGGTTAGCACTGATAATAACAGGATATATCTTCTTTTCATCAAGATAGGCATATTTAAGCGTATCAGGTAATTGCTTTAATTCAAACACAGGATCACTCTTCGGTGGAAGAGGATCACCCAAAGTTTCAATAGGCAAATTATGTTTAAGAATAGGCGCTTGTTTAAAGAACAACTCATCTATTTCATTTCTTTCATTCATATGCATATCATTTTATGGCCTAGCAAGTATTGTTCTAAAGGATCAGTAGGAGGCACAACAATAGAAGAAAGACCAATAATTTCATCTTTATTGGGTAATTCTTTATCATGAGGTTGTCTACGAAACTTGGAGAAATTAAATTCATGAGACACATCGCCAAAATTAACACTGACAGTTTCTTTATTGCAATCAATCTTAGCATTTACTGTATTCAAGAAAGGTCTACCAAATTAAATGGGACAAAAATCATCTTGTGGTGATCCAAGAACAAGAAAATCAGTAGGGCATTTGATCTTACCACACAAGACTTCAACATCTCTAACAATCCCAAGTGGAGTAATAGCATCTCTATTGGCAAGCTTAATGGTGACATCAATATCTTCAATCTCAACAGGTGTAATATCATTCATGACTTCTTGATAGAGAGTAAAAGGGATAGCACTAACACTAGCACCAATATCACATAAACCATGATAGCAATGATCTCCAATTTTAACAGAAATAACAGGCATGCCAACTACGGGTTTATTTTTATCTTTAGTGTCTGGCTTAGCAATTCTAGTTGCTTCATCACAGAAATATATGACATGTCCATCAATGTTATCTACCAAAAGATCTTTAACCATTGCAATATTAGGTTCCACTTTAATTTGCTCAGAAGGTCTAGGTGCTTTAATATTACTTTTGTTAACCACAGTTGAAGCTTTAGCATGTCTTTTAATCCTAACAGGGAAAGGAGGTTTCTCAATATAAGCAGTAGGCACAACTAGATCAACATTGTAAACAATTGTTTCTTCTTTAACAGTAACAGGTTCTTCATTTAATTCAATGGGTGGATGATATTTAAACCATTTCTCTTTAGGGAGATCAACATGAGCAACAAAGGATTCACAAAAGGTAGCTACTATCTCAGAGTCAAGTCCATATTTAGTGCTAAACTTATGAAAAGCATCAGTTTCCATAAAAGATTTAACATAATCAAACTCAAGATTTATACCTGACACTTTACCTTTGTCGGTTTCCCAATCTTCAAAGTTACGTTTAATTCTTTCCAGAAGATCCCATCTAAATTCAATAGTTCTCTTCATAAAGGAACCAGCAGAAGAAGTATCGAGCATGGATTGATCATTATGAGAAAGCCAAGCATAAAGATTTTAAATAATTATTTCTCTTGAGAGCTCATGATTGGGACATGTATGCAACATATACTTAAGCCTCCCCCAAGCTTGAGCGATACTTTCTCCTTCACGAGGCCAAAATTATATATATAATTTTGATCACGATGAACCAAATGCATAGGATAAAATTTCTGGTGAAATTCCAGCTTCAACCGGTTCCAATCCCACGTTTAAGTATCATCACATAGCCTATACCATGTCAATGCCTTTCCCTCCAAAGATAAAGGGAATACTTTCTTATTAACTCCATCTCCGGATAAACCTGCAAGCTTAAACAATCCACAAATTTCATCCACATATATCAAGTGCACATCAGGATGCACCGTTCCATCTCCTGCATAAGGATTAGCTAGCAGTTTCTCTATCATACCCGAAGGAATTTCATAATAAATATTTTCAGTAGGTTCAGTAGGTTGAGGAGCAACTCTTAATGCTTCCGGTCGAGGTGAAGATACCCCGAACAAGCCCCTCAAAGGATTACTTTCCATAGTGACAAGTGATAGTAAATTTCAGCACGTAATATAAATGTTTCCTTACCAAATTCCACTCACCAAAGGCGCTTCACTCCCCAGCAACGGCGCCATAAAAGAGTCTTGATGACCCACAACTATGGGGGATCAATTGTAGTCCTTTCGATAAGTAAGAGTGTCGAACCCAACGAGGAGCAGAAGGAAATGACAAGCGGTTTTCAGTAAGGTATTCTCTGCAAGCATTGAAAGTAGCGGTAACGAGTAGTTTGATAGCAAGATAATTCGAACGAGTAACAAGTAAAAAGTGTAACAAAAGTGCAGCAAGGTGGCCCAATCCTTTTTATAGCAAAGGACAAGCCGGAACGAACTCGTATAATAAGCAAAGCGTTCTCGAGGACACATGGGAATTTCATCTAGTCACTTTCATCATGTTTGTTTGATTCGCGTTCGCTACTTTGATAATTTGATATGTGGGTGGACCGGTGCTTGGGTGCTATTCTTACTTGAACAAGCCTCCCACTTATGATTACCCCCTCTCGCAAGCATCCGCAACTACGAAAGATGAATTAAGATAAATCTAACCATAGCATGAAACATATGGGTCCAAATCAGCCCCTTACAGAATAGCGCATAAACTATGGTTTAAGCTTCTGTCACTCTAGCAACCCATCATCTAATTACTACTCCACAATGCCTTCCCTTAGGCCGAAAGATGGTGAAGTGTCATGTAGTCGACGTTCACACGACACCACTAAAGGAAGCAACAACATACATATCATCAAAATATCGAACGAATACCAAATTCACATGATTACTTATGACAATACTTCTCCCATGTCCTCAAGATCAGAGGGTTATTCAATATCATTAAGGATCTGAACATATAATCTTCCACCAAATAAACCGACTAGCATCAACTACAAGATGTAATCAACACTACTAGCAACCCACAGGTACCAACCTGAGGTTTTGAGACAAAGATTGAATACAAGAGATGAACTAGGGTTTAAGATGAGATGGTGCTGGTGAAGATGTTGACGAAGATTGGTCCTCCCACGATGAGAGGATCGTTGGTGATGTTGATGGCTTCGATCCCCCCCCCCCCCCGGAGGGAAGTATCCCTGGCGGAATCGCTCCACCGGAGAGCAAAATTGCTCCTGCCCAGGTTCCGCCTCGAGACGGCGGCGCTTTGTCCCGAAAGTCTTCTCTATAAGTTTTTTAGGGCAAATGAGCTTATATAGCAGAAGGAGGGGGCCAGAGGCCAGCCAGGGGCCCCATAAGGCATCAGGGCGCGCCCAGGGGGGCCGCGCCCTATTGCCTTGTGGGCAACTGGTGGGTCCCCTCCAGTATTTCTTTTCTCCAGTATTTTTTATATATTCAATAAAAATCTCGGTGAAGTTTCAAGTCAATTGGAGCTCTGTAGAATAGGTATCTCTGTTGTAGCTATTTCAGGTCCAGAATTCCAGCTGCCGGTATTCTCCCTCTTCATATAAATCTTGCAAATTAAGAGAGAAAAGGCATAAGAATTGCATCATCAAGTGAAATAATGATCAAATACATAATAAATAACATTAGGAAATCATGATGCAAATTGGACGTATCAATTGCCCGGATCATCCGGGCCACCTCCCGGATCATCTGGCCTTTGCCTGCGTGCATAACTCGGGCCGAGGCCCATGTACCCCTTCCCTCACTTAGACTATAAATATCCGCCTCCTACCTTTGTTTTAGGGTTAGCAAAGCATATATTATGATCTAGAGAGAGCTTTGCTCATCTACCCTTCTCCTTGGAGATTCAAGACCTCCTCTTGGAGAAGATCCCCTAGTGGGTGTCAAGACCTCCTATGGAGAAGATCCCCTAGTGGATATCAAGTCCTCAATTCCTCTAGGGATTGGGAAGAACTACTCCTTTGCAATTTCCTTTTGTTGGATTTGGATCTTGAACCTCTTATGTGTATGTGGAATTAGTGGATGTGTGACCTTGGATCTTGTCATGTGAGTGATTTCCTCTTGTGTTTGTGTTTGATCTTCCCCTCTTCCCCCTCCAAGTGTGAAGAAGATCACTGCTACTTGTGAGCTGCGTTGGGATTTTCCCCGAAGAGGAAGGGTGAAGCAATATAGTAGCGGATAAGTATTTCCCTCAGTAGAGAACCAAGATTAGCGAACTAATAGGAGAACCACGCAAACACCCGTCAATAGTACCTACACACACAAGAGCAAATACTTGCACCCAATACGGGCAAGAGGGTTGTCAATCCCCTTGTACTCGTTAATTGCAAAGATTAAATCTGGTAGTGGTAGATAGATAAATTGCAAAGTAAATAAATTGCAGCAAGGTATTTTTAGTTTTTGTAATATGATTAAAATAGACCCGGGGGCCATAGTTTTCACTAGAGGCATCTCTCTCATAAAAATAGCATATGGTGGGTAGACAAATTACTGTTAGGCAAATACAAAAGCACATAGTTATGACGTTATTCATGGCAAGATCATGTATATAGGCATTACGTGTGTGACAAGTAGACCGACTCATGCTTGCATCTACTACTATTACTCCACCAATCAACCGACTCCTGCCTGCATCTATGGTATTAAGTGTTGGAAATATGCCCTAGAGGCAATAATATTGTATTATTATATTTCCATATTAATAATTAAGTGTTTATATTTCATGCTATAACTGCTATGATCCTGGAATATGCGATTCAGTGGAAAACTCATATGCACGTGTGAAATGATAAACAGATAAAATAAAGGTTCCTAGTCTCGCCTCTAATACTAGCTCAAGTTTTGTTGGTGATCACATTTTCCGGATCTTAGGATATCGTTAAGTGTAATGATAGTCCTAAAACAACATTGAGATTATGACGTTGGAAGAACGATCATATTGAATCGACCCAAACTTGTCTGTTATGAATTGAGATAATATCGTCTATAATCAATTGTAATAACATAGAGTGTTAACATGTGATTTTGCTCCTTAGACCATGAGAGTATCGTAGTCACTTCTTACCGTACGGTGGACTTTGGGGTTGCTCAAACGTCACCTGTAACACGGTGATCATAACGAGAACTTACAGGCTCATCGGAAAGTTTGACAAGGGACTAGATAACTCAAGAGTGGGATTTGCTCCTCCGACGATGGCGAGATATTCTTAGGGCCCTCTCGGTGTCACGACATCCATCATCGTCTGGCCAGACACAGGTGACTTCATCATGGGTGAAAGGATCGACATGGTTGACTAGAGGGGGGGTGAATAGGCAACTACCAATTTTTAGCTTTTCTTAACAAATTAGGTTCAACAACAAATAGGTTATCTAGATATGCAACTAGGTGAGCAACCTATATGATGCTAACAACAACAACAAGCAAGCAAGCAAGCAAGCAAATAATACAACACAACAATAGCTTGCACAAAGTAAAGGTAAGAAGTAACCACAAGTGGAGCCGGTGAAGACGAGGATGTGTTCCCGAAGTTCCTTCCCTTTGAGGGGAAGTACATCTCCATTGGAGTGGTGTGGAGGCACAATGCTCCCCAAGAAGCCACTAGGGCCACCGTATTCTCCTCACGCCCTTGCACAATGCAAGATGCCATGATTTCACTAGTGGTGCCCTTGAAGGCGGCAACCGGACCTTTACAAACAAGGTTGGGGCTCTCTCCACAACTTAATTGGAGGCTTCCAACACCACCACGAAGCTTCACCATAATGGAATGTGGCTCCGAGGTGACCTCTTCCGTCTAGGGTGCTCAAACACCCAAGAGTAACAACATCCGCAAGGGATTAGTGGGGGGGAGTCAAATATCTCTTGGTGGAAGTGTAGATCGGGGCCCTTTCAAGCAAACCCTAGAAAATCAACAAGAGTTGTTGGCTAGGGAGAGAGATCGGGCAAAAATGGAGCTTGGAGCAACAATGGAGCTTAGGAGGATAAGAGGCAAGTCTCCTTGGGGAAGAAGACCCCCTTTATATAGTGGGGACAAATCCAACCGTTATTCTGTCCATAGCCCGCACACAAGCGGTACTACTGCTCCATGAGTGGTACAATCGCCCGGGCGGTAGTTCTAGGCATACAGTGCGAGAGGCGGGAGGCCACGAGCCGGTAGTGCCGCCGGAGCTGTACTACCACTCGCCCCAGCGGTACTACCGCTGAGGTCGCGGTACGCAGGAACACAACGGTGGTAGGAGCATAGTACGGCGGCAGTACCGCAGGAGCGGTACTACCGCGCGCTTACTGCTGCTCTACTGCTGCGAAGTGGAACACGAGTCCAGAAGCTGACGATTAAGCGGTAGTAGCAGTGGTAGTGGACAGGCGGTAGTGCCGCTCTCACGCAAGCAGTACTGCCGCTCTACTGCCGCTTAGCACTCTGAGCTACAGCGAGACCAGCGGTAGCGGAGCGGTGGTAGGGGCGGAAGTACCGCAAGCGGTACTATCGCCCTACTGCCGCGCTACTTCCGATGAGTATGAAGAGACAACATAACACCTCGATTAAGTGGTAGTACGCACGGTACAGGACCGGCGGTGCTACCGTTCACCAGCGGTACTACCGCTCTGAGGAGCGGTACTGCCGCTTAGCAGCTTAAAGGACAGGTGACAGAAGAAACAGATGGAACTCCAAAGTTGCGGGAAGGAAAGTGGGTGCACAATGAAAGACGTGTACGTGATGATTCCACCCAAACCTCTCCGAGGCGGACCCCCTCTTAATAGTATGATTTCCCTATGACTCAAGTTCACCGAAAAAGAAACGTAGGAAAAATAACCGTCTTGGCTTTAACACTCCGTGGGGCATCAATCGTCTTGTGCCATATGATAGATTATCTGAAATGCTCAATGCACACGATTAGTCCGCAAATGCATTGTCATCAATCAACAAAACTACTACGGGATAAATATGCCCTAACAACGGGGATGCCGGAACACGATAACAAGAAAGAAGAACAAAACCGGTAACGAAGATAACGGTATAGTGAGCATGTGATGACTCTGGAGGATACCGACACATCCTAGGTTTTGTAAAGTATCGTCAAGCAAAGGGAACATCATATGATAACCAAAGGTTCACTCAAATGTCATTCGTGTAATCATAGGGATCGATATGGACGTCCACGGTTCCGCTGTTGGTCATTGAACGAAGGAGTTTTGTTCATGTCTATGAGTTACCGAACCTACGGGGTCACAAGCTTAAGGCAATCACGATCTGCTGAGTGTTAGTAGGATGAGAGTATCGAGGATTTATTTGGGGAATTGTTTCATTAATATTTGGAATAGTTTTGAGAGGAACAGGAAACGTTTCGGGGTCACCGGAAGGGTTTCGGAGAGTATCAGGCAATACCGGGTATTCCCGATAATTAATATATAGGTGGAAAATGCTTCCGGTGATGTTAAATTATTAGAGGGCTTTTATATTAATTTAAATATCAACGGGCCTTAAAAGGCCATGAGGTGGAAGGCAACTTGGGCCACAAGGGCCCAAGTGGAGGAGGCGCCGAATCCTACTAGGGGAGGAGTCCAACTCCTCCCCCCTTTGGATGGCACCCCAAGGAGGTTTTCCCTCCTTGGTGGCTGCCTCTCCCTCCCCATCTAACCTATATATACTTGAGGTATTGGCCACAATTGAACACACAAGTTTTGGAGCCTCATCTAGCTCATCTAGCCCTAGTTCTAGTTGGTCCTAGTTGACTAATTAGAGCTTGGTCTAGTTCCTCTAATGCTCAGAATTGAAGCCCAGTGTGGTTCTAATCTCCTCTCTCTAATTCTCCGGCGACGATTAGCTCTGGACGGCGAAGCGCTGCCGGATCGTGAAGGCTGCACGCCTGCAACCAAGTAGAGAGGCCGTACTTTCGGTCTTCGGTTCGAGGGACTATTCGTGGGCGGTTTGCGGGATCGTTCATCGACGATTCGAGGGACTCCAAGTACGATCTACACCGACATGATCTTCTTCCGCTGCAACTCGGTGACGGTAACGATCGTGATCCCGACCCGTTATGCATCTTCATATTGATCTTGGGTGTGCGTAGGCGCGAATTTTTTGTTTTCTACTACGTTTCCCAATATTAAGTTCATGACGAACAGAGTAACGCTTTAAGCAAGATGACATAATGTAGATAGAATAAAACCAATCAATATGATTAAACCCCGTTGTTTTCCTCTTAGTAACAACAATACAAATACGTGCCTCGCTACCCCTTCTGTCACTAGGTGAGGACATCGCAAGATTGAACCTACTACTATGCACCACTTCCACCGAAGACCTAATCGTCAACTTGGCCAAAGAAAACTCATAGATCGGAAAGCATTACATAGCTATAACAATCATTGCTTTCAATGAATAATCTAATCATGAACCCACAATTCATCGGATCCCAACAAACACGCCGCAAAAGAAGATTACATAGGATCGATCTCCGAGGAGAACATTGTATTGAAGATCAGAGAGAGAGAGAGAGAGAGAGAGAGAGAGAGAGAGAGAGAGAGATCTAGCTAATCACTATGGACCCGTAGGTCTGTGGTGGACTACTCACACATCATCGGAGGTGCAGTAAGGTTGATGTAGAAGACCTCTGTGATCGATTCCCCCTCCGGCAGACTACCGGAAAAGGCCTCCAGATGGGATCGCGAAAGAACAGAGGCTTGCGGCGGCGGAAAAATTGTTTCGGGTGGCTCTCTGTTGTTTTTGGGATTTTAGGGAATTTATAGAAGTGGAATTAGGTTAGGGGGTTTACGAGGGGCCCACAAGCTCAGGTGGCACGCGGGGGTGAGCTTGTGGCTCCCTCGTAAGTCTTCTGGCCTCCTCCCGAAGCTTCCTGGGTGTCCTCTAGTCCAGAAAAAATCATCGTAAAATTTTATCATGTTTGGACTTCGTTTGATATAGTTTTTCACTGAAACAATAAAATAGGCAAAAACAGGAACTGGCACTGGGCACTGGGTTAATAAGTTAGTTCCCAAAAATGATATAAAATTGCATATAAAGTATGTAGGATTGATATAATAATAGCATAAAACAATCAAAAATTATAGATACGTCAGAGACGCATCAATCACCACCTAGGGTTTCACCCTACATCACAATTGATCCCCTGTACCGTATCCTGGAGGCCGTGGCAAATGCAGGAGAGCCGTCAGCGCTACCCGACCGAGAAGTGAAGCTATGAGTGAGACTTTATGCCAACGATGTTGTCATTTTTGCCAATCCGACCAGGGAGGAGATTGAGCTGTTCGTGGTCATTTAGAGGACTTTGGGGAGGCCACTGGCCTTAGGGTCAACCTAAACAAGTCGTCGGTGGCACCGATCTACTGCAGAGATATTGATTTGGACGACATGCTGCATAGTTTTGGGGGTGAATGTGTTGATTTCCCACTTCATTATCTTGGCCTGCCAATCACTCTAACACGGACGAGGCTGGTGCACCTACAGTTCATTCTCGATCATATTCGTGTCAGGCTGGCTGGGTGGAAGGCCAAGATGCTCACGACCGCGTTGGTCGCCGGGTGCTAGTGCGCGCAGTGCTCTCGGTGATGCTAACATTCGCGCTCACCGTCCTCCGTGCACTGAAGATTTTTTTAAGGAGGTAGACAAGGCTCGCCGGTGATTTCTTTGGGTACAAGACAAGGAGATCTCAGGGGCAGCTGCAAAGTGAATTGGAAGAAAGTATGCTCATTAATGGACCTGGGTGGCCTAGGTATCCAAGATCTCTGCAAATTCATTGCGGCCTTGCGCTAGCTTTGGGCTGAGTGGCACCACCCAGAAAGGCCCTGGGTTGGCACCGATCCGCTGCTGCAACCAAGGTGGCCATTGCTGATGGGAGACGGGCATCATTTGGGAACTCCTGTTGGCTTGGCGACAAGCCTCTTCGCCAGACTACGGTAGTGCTCTACAGCCACTCCAAGAGAAAGAATCGATAGGTGGCCGATGCTCTGCACAATGATAGCTGGATTAGGGACCTCGCGCACCACATCAACATTGCTCTGGTCGCTGAATTTCTGTAGGTCTGGAGGCAAAATTCTACAGATGGGATTCGGCTTCAAATTGGGACGGCGGACCAAATCACCTAGACCCTTAGGCCTTCCGGGGTATACTCCGCGGGCTTGGCCTACCGCATGCAGTTCGTTTAGTGATGCTGCAACAACACCCGTGCAGTCAACAAATTGAAAGGTTTATGCTTCGGCAAAGATCAAATTTTCCACCTGGTTGCTGCATCAGGACCGGCTATGGTGCACAGACAGATGCAACCTCAGGGTTGGGGGAATGAGTACTTCTGCCAGCTGTGCGTTCGGAGTTTGGAAACTTCATATCATCTCATTTGTTCTTGTCCTTTCTCCATGGAAGTTTGGACCTTGGTTTCGGCTTGGAAGGGGTGCGTAGCTATGCACCCGGCGTAGTGGCCCAATGCGCCGGTGGGAACCTTTTGGTCATCAGTCGTCGACGACACGCCGAGCCAATTCAGATGGGGGATCTGGGCCCTGCTGATACTGGTGGCTTGGTCTATTTAGCAAGAGCGAAACGCAAGGATTTTTTGAGCCGCGATCTGCCTTGCTACAGTGGTAATTACCAAAATCAAGGACAAATTCCAAGCCTGGCGCCTCGCGGGGGCAAATGGTTTTGAGCACCCCTTTGGGGAATTTACGTGAGATATTGCCCTTAGATCTACTATCTTTGTAATATTTTTTCTCTTCGCTTTCTTCTTTATTTACTCCTTGTCCGCCTTGGCCGACTTCTAAATCTGTTTGTTCCTCCCTGCTTATCAATATAATCAAACTAGCATTGCTAGTTCGTTAAAAACACACGATTTCCGCCTAGAGTGACTATGAGCAAGAAGTTCGGCAACGCCTTCAAAAAGGGAAAGATCGCCCAAAGAACGGCATCGTTGCTGGCATCTACCCCCATCGGCCACAAAACTTTCACCCAGACCTGGCCATGACCACCCACCGAACTTTGGCTAACAAGTCCAGGCCTGCCAACAACCACCACCACTGCTCCCTAACCGATTGTACATGGCCAAGTATTGAGTGAAGTACCATTCGGGAATGCCTCAAAACAGGGGAAGAATGCGTTGTCGGTATCGACCCCCATCGAATCCAAAGCTTTCACCCGAAGCCTAATGCATCGCCACCCTTGACAAGCCCCAGGGAGGGGGGCCTAACAGCTGCAACCTGCGAGACTGAGCCACGACTCGTTTTCATCAGCAACAAGCCAGGCCAAATAGATCATAAGGGCTTCAGTATCAAAACAACTCCACGAAGGAAAGCCCAAATCGACTCCAACACCACCCCAACAAAGCAGATGGGATGTCGACGAGCCATCAACCAAGAGGCCAAGGCCGTCCACCACCGCACCACCCCGCCAAAAGCAATACGTAGCATCGTCGTTGCTGGAGGCCAAATGTGCCGCAACTGCCGACCGCAGCCCACGCATGGTAGAAAGCTAAGCACAGCAGGATGCCACATTCTTCGATGTCGCCTCACATGTGTGTCCTCCACCTCTCCTAGCGCACGACACATAGCCAAAGGCCCACACGGGGAAGGACGCACTACCTTATCCCTTCTTCTCTTCCCGATTTCTCTCTATTGCTTTGTCTCTCTTGCATCCCCCCATCCCCCCTCCGACAGCACATCACAGACATGCAAATTCAACCAGATGAACTATGCGCCGCCACAGCCATTGATCCAGACGAGGTCTTTGCCACTGCACTGGCTCCCTCAGGCGAGCAACACACACAAAAATGCAGCTCCCACCACTACAAGGGAGGCAGGCCGGGGGGCGGAGAGTGACCAAGGCAACTGATGCCGAGCCGACGCAGTTGCGCGAGTGGGGGGGTCGCAGTTGTGTGAGTCATCGGATCTATCATGATGCCGACAAGGTCGTGCGGAGGAGAGCGTAAGCACCGCCGCGAGGTGTTGCTATCACCTACACCTGTAGCTTGGACCGGCGTCACTAGGCATTGCAACGGTTGGTGTGCGGAGCTGGGATTGGTGCCACGTGGTGCTGGGACCGACAACTGCAGATTCTACGTCCGGCGAGGAGGACGCTGCTGCGATGACATGGTGGAGGTGTTGAAACTGCCCGACAGAGGTGCTGCGACGACATGGTTGGAGGTGCTGGAACCGCCCAGCTGAAAGGACCACGATGTCGTCTAGAGGGGGGGTGAATAGGCGTTTTAAAATCTTTTACGAATTTGGTTATATCCTAATGCGGAAATAAACTAAGCGGATACTTTTCAAACACAAATTCTAAATATACTAGGCTCACTAAGTGCACCAACAACTTAGGATAAACAAGATGAGAACAACGAGGATATGAGTAAGCACAAGTAAGTCACACAAACTTACTCAATGTATATCACGAGATATGGAAATGAATAATACACACAACCACAAGTAAGCAATACAAGCTTACACAAATTGTATCACAATATATGGAATTGAATGATACAAGCAAACTCAAGTAAGCACTACAAGCTTACACAAGTTATTCACAAGATATGTAAATGAATGTTACAAGCTAGCAATTCACACTAAGCACAAGATAGAACAATAGTAGGAAGTATGAATTGCGGACTATAAAGTGTTGGCCTAAATAATCTCTTCAAGGGAATGGCCAACACAATATAATGAGAACAACAAGATATAGTGAATGCACGGTCAAGTGACCAAAGTAAACCACAAATAAGGAGTTAGGGTTAGGGATAACCAAAGTCACGGAGACGAGGATGTATCCCGATGTTTACTTCCTTGGAGGGAAGCTAGTCACTGATAGAGAGGTGGATGTTGCCACGAAGGCACACCAACGCCACGAAGGCTCACCCTATTCTCCTTGAGATATCACCACGAAGGCGATTCCCAACCACTAGTGGTAGACCTTGAGGCGGCCTCCAAACCTTCACAAACTTTTCGGGGGACAAATCACAAGTTGATTCCTCACCGGAGCACTCCTACCGCCTAGGAGTCTCCAACCTCCAAGAGTAACAAGAACAAAGGGGAAATGCTCAAGACTTGCTCAAATCACGAATTCCTTTGGTCACAAGAGGGAGAGGGGGTGGATCTATCTTTTGATTGGAACACCTCTCAAGAACTCTCACAAATGCTTCCGAGATCTAGGATTTGGTGTGGAAGAGTGAGAGGGAGCCACTTAGATGTTCTAGGGTTCTATTTAGTGGAGTGGTCAACCCTCTACCGGATTGGTAGAGGGGTATATATAGAAGGCCTAGAAAACTAGCCGTTTGTGAGTAAGTGACAGCGCCGGGCCGGACATACGGGCAAGGGCCGGACATCCGGCGGCTGAGAAATGCACACACACGCATGTGAAAAACAGAGGCCAGAGTACAGGTCCCGGACATCTGGCCAAACTTGGGGCCCCGGACTTCCGGCCAAGTGTCGGACATCCGGCGTACACAACCAACATTTCGGTAAGGTTTCTGGACAGAGACGGCCGGATTTCCGGGGGGGATCCTGGACATCCGGGGCGTCCTGGGAGCCCGGACATCCAGCCAAGTCCCGGACATCCGGCCATCACAAAAACTGCAGGCGCCCCAAAAGTAAAACATGCATAACTTTCTCATCCGGACTCCGATTTTGATGATCTTGGGCTCGTTTTGAAGCTAGTGAAAAACCCCATGCCCTCACATAGATAACTACTCAAGATCAACCAAAATGGAGGACGCAAATTATGCAAAGGTTAGATCATATACTTTGGGGAACCTAGTTGGCTATGGGTTTATTTGGTATATAGGATAGGAGTGGAATTGTGTATAGAAGATGTTGACTTGAGCAAATCCATCATGAACCCCTTTGATCCCCTCTTAATAGTGCGGGATCCCTATAACTCAAGAATCATAAAAGAGCTACACTACATAGCTATCGAGAATCCATTCTTGAGAGTATATGTTTCTTCGGTGGTCATCACTCCACAACACTAACGCCAAAGGAACTAATACCTTTGACTCGAGCCTTTCACTTGAGCTTGATGTTGATGTTTCTTCTTGGCTCAAGTTGAAGGCAAGACATTGGTGAAGTTTTCAAGTAGCTCTCCCATACACAATGTGGGAAGCTTTGCTTTGTATTCATCTTCACTTGTCCATCATGTGATCATCCACAAGCTTCAAGCATGTAATCCTTCGGGATGGTTATCTTGAACTTGCCCTTGTCAACCATGATCATGAACACTTGATTTCATCCTCTCATGGACACTTGGAATCTTTCTCTCGATGCGATGCGAGCCCATGAGAATAACCTAACCCTCATAAACATAGACAACACATAGCATGGGTTAGTACACAAAGTGCAATTGACAATTTCTTATCATACCACAAGATCCTATGTGAGGCATCGTTTGCACTTGTGTGTTGACCATTTAGAGTTCGATTCTTTGATCTTTATCTTTACTCCATCCTTAATCTTGATGTCTTGAAGGCCATATTGAATTCTTCACTATGCTTCATTTCTTCAAGACATGATTACCCATATCTCAATTATCATATGACCATATAGAGTTTATCCATGAATACCATATCGGTCATTATTTGTTCTTCTTCATGCTCCATCACAATCTCTTGAGAGGCACAACGAAATCTTCACATGAATTACTTGCTTCAAGACATAATCATCCATGACTCAACATATGAGCTCATCATGATCCTATCTTCAAGCCATACGTAGAATTCTTCTCTTTAATCATTCTCTCAAGATCATGATCCATCATGGCTCACCCCATAAGCCTAAGCATGACAACCTCTGAGATCCTTCAATGAACTCCATATAGATCACATCTTGTTCGTCACATGGAATTCATCTTGATCATATTTGATTCAATCATTGAGCTCAATCTTGATGCACAACTATATGTATATGGCATTCATTCCGAATCCATTCAATCTCCTTCTTGCATCGCCCAAGGAACAAGCCTTCATTTATAACTTGATGCCATTGTTTCTTCATAGGAATTGTCATTCATTATCAAGTCTCAATGCATATATTTGTGTTGATGGATTTCATCCTTCAATTCATCCAGTATTCTTCATGCATTGCAAATGGAAATTTCCTTCACATGTATATCTCAATGCAAACATTAGTCCATAAGGATTGTTATTAATTACCAAAACCACACATGGGGACTACATGTACTTTCACCAGCAAAGGTGCTACGACGGCATGGCAGAGGTGCTGGAATCGCCTGGCAGAGGTGCTCCAACCAACGGATGACTATGCTGGTACCGCCTGGGAACGGTGTTGTGACAACATGGCAGAGGTGTTGCAGCCGCCGGGCGAAGGTGCTGCAACCGCCGGACGGTGGTGTTGCGATCGTTGCACCTATTGTCAGTGGTGCCGTGATCGTGGCCAGGGGAGTTGCACTCGTTCACAGCAGCAGATGTTGTGGTGGCTACGGCGGGAGCTGCGACCAACGCGCGACGAAGCTACAACCGCGACCTGGATGAGCTGTTAAACCGACGACGTGCTGGGATGGGCGGCACCAGCGGTGCGACGAGGGAGACTTGCACTCGAGCCTCACTAACGGGGCCGCAAACCTGGCTTGCATCTGCTGTGTTAGTGCAATCGAGAGCCCCAAGAGTTTTGGAGATTGTTGGATAGAAACATTGAGGGGCTAATGTGTTTGCTAGTGCATAGAGGGAGAATAGGTCCCTGGAGTTCAGAGGAGTTTGCTATAAACTCAGGAGATTATAATATGCGAAGTAGAGAGAATGTTAAGGCAATCGAGGAGATTGCTATCAAAGATATTGCGTGTCAGAGACGACCACCAAAAGTATTACTGGGTCAAAGCAATTGCTACGCGTGGCGTCCGTAATTGACTGCAGAGAAGAAGAATGAAGACGAAGAAAAGACGTAGTATTTCTTTCGTAGTTCATTTCTGTCTTTGAGTCATAGGACCACCGTACTATTAAGAGGGGTTCCATGTTTCGAGACTTATGTCTTCATGATGCTTAACTGAAAATATACTAAGTGAGTTGAGAGAACTCTCTACGTGCGAAAAGTAATTACTCGCCAGCCAGATACGAAGTTCTTCTGGGCTGCGAGAGAATTGTTCTAACAGAGGAGTCAACCTTACTTGTTCCTCAAGTAAACTTGTCGTGTCACCATGTGCGTTTGAAATCCGACCATTGGAAACGTGTCGGTTGGCCATTGGTTGGGCCTTCATTTCCCTCTCGGGATTGCTCCGGCAATAAATAGCCACCCCGCAACAATGAGAATGGTTGGCTACTCCGTTTGAGTTTTCCAGAAAATTGTGTGAGCACCCCTCTCGGAAAGATTTGAGTCAAATCCACCGAGAGAAAACCCCAGAGCCCAAAACTTAGATAGTGGTTGAAAAGATCGGAGAGGTCTAAGTCAAGAGCATTGTGCCTATTACTCTTGAGAAATGCTAACTCTCTAAACGGTTAGGTATTTGTGTGAGTGACCAAGAGTAACTTTGGTCTCCGAAGACAAAGTCTATGAAGGTTATGGAGATTGCCTGAAGTATCTACCGAGAGTAAATTGACTCAATTTTACAAACTTGGTCAAGGAGAATAGGACGGGGAGAGTTTTGCTCCTGTGTTTAATCACAAGTCCCTCCAACCAGACGTAGTGGCTCTTTTTGCAGAAGAGTAAACTGGTCTACTAAATCACTTGTCGCCATTGAGCACCACTGGTCAATTTTATCTATAACTTTTCTATCTGTAATTCCATTTAGTTTTCTATCTGTGTTGTTCGAATGTTTTTCTGTGCACTTTAGTTTTGATAGTCGACATGTTTGTCTTTGTCTTTCAACTAGTCGTGCTTAGGCCAACTCCAACCGTCGACCCCAAACGAACGTCCGTTTTGTCCAGATTTTGCCCATTTGGGTCGGGCAAAGGGACGCGTCCAGCCGTTTTCCTGTTTGCGCTGGCCGTGCGCCCAACGGGGCGGACGCATCTGGTCCGCCACGGGCGGCTGGAGGTCCTATGTATACATTTTTTTTTCATTTGCATTTCATTTTCGGCCACTGAAACACATTTCTTTACTTCTTTATTTCATTCAACGACATTTTGATACATTGGAGTACATAATTCACCAATTCTTCGCTATGAGAGCAAGACCAAAGAAAACAAAAACCACAATTAGACACTTTAAAAGATATCCAACTTCCATAACTGCTCCAATTAGCTGAATTAATATCTTCTCTATGTCTTCATTGTTGATTATCTCTGTTGGCTTCTCGAGCTTGCACACTTCTTTCTTTTTCGATTCCAAATAATGCGTCGTTGCTTCGCATCTAGTCTCATCTCTAGCCTCTATTCTACCAACGAGTGCACGAGCATCTATCAAATTTCATGCTATCAATAGATCGATGTAATCTTCTTCCCAATACCAAAACTTGCATCCATCCTACACACAAATTTGAGCAAGCAATGAGCTACAAAACTGTGCCGAATCCGGTGAGCACAACCGAATCAAAAGAAGCACTACCCCATCTTTTTTGCACTTGAAGAACACACACCCGGGATGTTCTGGTCTGGTAGAAACGTGGCGCACGACCTGCCGCGGGCAGTCGTCGCACTTTATGACAGGCAACGGTGAGCTGACGAGCCGCTGGGCCAGCGCCGAGCCCGGCGACGGCCGGGCATGTCTTTGTCGGTGAACCGCCGACGGGAGAGATCCGAGCGGCTAGTGGTGGAGTCAATACCTGCATGCGACGCGAAGGCGTTGCTGGTGCTGTGCGGTCCGGTACCCAGCCAATCCATGGCAAGGCGCAATCGCCGACGGCCGGATGCGCCAAATCCGGTGGCGGTGGCGGCAGCCGCAAATCTACTGGTTGTGCGCCGGCGACGGGTCGAGAGAGGCACGTATCCGGCTACGGCGGCAACTGCAGATCTACCGGTTGTGCGCCGACGACGGGGCGGGAGAGGCACAAATCCGGCGACGGCGGCGGCTGCAGATCTACCGGTTGTGCGCCGGCGACGGGGCGAGAGAGGCAGAAATCCGGCGGCGGCGGCCACAAAATCCGGGGGTCGTGATTTGGGCGGCCGGAAAAATGGGCAGCGGCTATGGCGGCCGAGGGGGGAGGGGGGTGGGGGCAGGCCACGTAGGTGAGGAGAAAAAGGAGCGTTGTGTCCCCGACGGGCGGGCCATGGGAGGACAAGGGCGTCCGTCCCGCCCGTCCGCGGGCTGTCCGTTTCGATGCAAACGCGGCCCAAATTTGGGCCAGGAATGGGTCGGCGACGGAGAAAAAACGGAAGTTTGTCCATTTGCTCCCACGCGTTGGGCCACGATTTGTGTCCGTTTAGTCCCAAACGAACGCGGCAGAACCATTTGGGGTCGTGCGTTGGAGTTGGCCTTAAGGTGATCTGTTTGTTTGTTCGTCTGTTCTATATCTATCTACTGCTACTTAGTTATCCTCATTAATATCTCGTAGTAGATTTGTGGTAGTTTTACTTCCATAGTTGATTTCTTTCGTAGAACTGTTCCAGCTTAGTTTACTTTCTGTTGTGTTGTGCTGAGAGTTTTCAAAGTTTTAAAAGAAAATTTGAACCTCCCATTCACCCCCTCAATCCTACATGCTGCAAGGTCCAATGGCAGGCAAGTTGAGAGGCAACTCGACGAGCTCGATGGCGTGTGTTTTTGGACCTCGTCGGCAGGGAGGGTGCTGCTAGCGCTGCGTCGCACTGCTGCAACCATCAATTCGCAACGGGGTGGAGTCATGGAGGATGCGTGCATGGAGAAGGATGGAAGTCTCTATTTTTTGGAAACGAAACGTGGGGAAGAGGATGACGTGGAACATAGATCCAACGGCCATAAATGTGCCAATCTGATGATGTACACGCAACCGGCGCTTTCCTGAGGGCCGGTCGACCGGTGCCGAGCAGTGTCCTATTTTCTTTTTTTTAAGAGAAGAAAAAGACCAAATTGCAAAGAAGGGAAATCTTTCCTTTTTTTCAGCTAGGCAAGCGCCCAAGCCACGCCCGGCTCCTCAAAGCCTTTTTCTTCTCTTTTTCCGAACGCCCTCTTCGTGTGGAAAGACAGCCCCGGCGAAACAGGATAAGATCAGGTCACGCCGCTTCCCCCCACCTTTCCTCGCTCGCTCGCACACCGCTGCGCACGGCGGGGCCCAGCTGCCCCCTTTCCCCCACGCCTTTCTTATCATCTCCTCCCCACCGCCGCCCACCCCACGATTCTCATTTCCTCCCTCTCGTACCAGAAACCCTTATCTAATCACACTTGCCGATGGAATACAACTCTTAGCAGATAAGCA
This sequence comes from Elymus sibiricus, assembly GCA_039707655.1. NCBI lineage: Eukaryota > Viridiplantae > Streptophyta > Magnoliopsida > Poales > Poaceae > Elymus > Elymus sibiricus. Next base: position 204,956,044 of record CM077676.1, read on the forward strand.
AGAGAGGATTAGCATAGGATGCCCCGTCGCATTCACACACTAAACGCCTCCAGCCCCGATCAGGCGCCCGAAGAAAGCTCATCTCATCTGCCCGCCCCTTCGAAACCTTAAACAACATCATCATCACATTAGATTACCAGATGGGAGATCGCGCCGCTTAATTTGAAGGCACCGATGCCCAGCCGCGGCAGAAACGTAGTACTACGTACGAGCTATACTAATCACGGGAGATTTAGGTTGTGATCTGCATCCTGCTTAATTTTGGCCTCCCCGGGTAAACTGATTTGGATCGCGGTTCTCTCCTGCCTCGTTAACCGGTTACGTGGCGACCCGTCAACAGCTTCTCGATTTCCATTCTTTGTAGCAAGTTAATTACCGTCCATTGGAAGCCGTTGCTTGTGCAAAATGATCTGCAGAGCGTTTGCTGTCTATGTAATCTTCAACTTTTTGGGAGGGAAAGGTTATGCCACCTCTGAAAGGAAAATGTTTTTCTTTCCTTGTGCTAAGCTTTCAGATTAGCTGGCTAATGGCAGCAATCAGCTAAAGAGGCCTAAAGCGAGTCGCTAACAACTGGATGGATGATGCTTATCGGATGAGGCATGCATAGGACTCATCACCCACCATTTCTGCCTGTCTGCTACCACCCGCACCAATAAACACTACTCGACAGAGCAAACTAATCTGTCATCAACTCCATCAGCTCAACATCATTATCCTTTAATCGATGAGAACATGGTTAAGAAACGGCCACTTCATGTTGCCATTGACATGTCATGCTATTGTACCAGGTGATTCAAGAAGAGGCCAACAGACAGACAGACAAACACAACAAAATAATGTTCTCTTATATGTAGAGACCTCTTGATTATACAGTAGCAGCAGCGGCAGCAGCATCTCGCCAACCTAAATTCGGCCTACGTTTCAGCTAGTTGTATCCAGCGTTCTGCAGATCGGAGAGGGAGAATGACCTTGGAGATCGGAATGAGCTCGTGTCCGGATTCATGTTCCTACTCATCATGACGCTCGCCTTTTGGGACGCGCTGTGCAGGCTGCGCCTGGGCGGAGGAAACCTCGGTGACGCCGGCGCCTTCTCCCTCCTGCCCTTGCCGCTGCCATTACCATCATCGTCGCCGTCATCCTCCCAGCGGTTTTCCTCCTCCTCCTCCTCCTCGTCCCCCTCCACCACGGTGTGGTCGAGGGAGAGGAGTGGCGGCAGGTACGTGGTGACCAGCGAGCTGCAGGAGGCCCTCCGCCGCGACCATGCCGCCTGCACGCGGCGGCGCTTGTTGAAGAGGTTCTCCGGCTTGGCGATCTCCTTGGCGGCCGCCTTGGCTGCAGCCTCGGCCAGGCTCGTGAAGGATTTGGACTTGCCGGCGTAGAAATTCGAGAGGCCCCTCCTGCGATTAGTTTCGTCTTGGGTCAGCTAATGTTCAGGGCAAACACTCCATGGGTATTAATTGCATATTTGCACAGTAGTATTTGGCCTCTTGTTGATGCACCGCTAGGCTATTCACATGCCCGGGATTTCAGCTAATTACACACACCAAATTAAATCCATCCATGATCTTTATCAGTTTGACTAGCAGAAAGATGCGAACTTTCTTCATAGTCCGTCCTAAATGGAATGCAAAGTTCAACGGAACGGGCGTACTAGTTTTTCTAGCTCCAGTTTTGTGATCTACTAGAGCGCAATGATTACACCAGAAGAACACAACTGGCCGAGGAATCGGAACAGATTTTTTCCTCAAAGAGGAAAAAAAATCGATCTTTATCTCTAAGACTGTTGGACTCAGAAATATCCTTTTTGACCAAGAAAAACTTGAAGAGATCACAACAAGATCATACTACAATTTAGCAAAAAAGCAAGAAGCAGGAAGATGGGGAAGAAGAAAGCTTACTTGCCGGGCAGCGCATCCTCCAGAGACTCGATGGTCCCGAGCCCCATACCGAGCACTTCATCCACCGGCGCCTTCATCTTGCTCTCCACCTCCTCCTCCTCTCCCTCCTCCTTCTCCGACGAGGAGTCTTCCCCGATCGAGGAGCTGTCCGAGGAGGCCGCCCCGATCGAGGAGGCATCCGATAGCGCCTCCTCCAGCTCCTCCGTCCCAACCCCCTCCTCCTCCTCAGCGTAGAAACCGTTGGGGCCGCCGCCCCGATTCCTCCCCGGCTCCTCCGAATCCGGCCGCTGCTTCCCCTTCCCCGCGCCCCGGAACCCGTGCGCCCGCGCCATCCCCGGCGCCACCGCCGTCGACATGCACGCACCCGCAGCTAGCTAAGCAAGATCCAGCGAAAATCACGGAAGATCACGGGCGGATCGGCGAGCGGCCGGGTGGGTGCGTCCGCCTAGAGATTGACCACGCCGAGCCGGAGCGCTCAGACGAGGACAAAAAATCTTCGAGAGAGAGAGAGAGAAGGAAAGAGAGAGGTGGAGAGAGAAGGGGAAGGAAGGATTGGATAGAGATGCTGAGCTAGGCCCGGACTAGGAAAAGCAGGGGGCGTTTTCTATAGTTACAGGACGACGCCGGAGCGGTCCATGCGCCCGGTTCAGGCACCCGAGCCTGGTGCAGGAGGTGGGAGGTGGCCGGTCTCTGCACGCCGGGCCCGCGGGCCACCCATGCTCTCCATGGACTCGGTGTACAGATGACGCGATGGACGCGGCTGACTTGTAGACATACCGGTATTACGCGATACGATACGGACGGTATATGGCGTCGGTATACGGTGGGCGTACTCCTTCCGTCCGGTGGAGAACGTACGCTTGGCTTTAAAATTTGTTCACAAAAAAATGTACTTCTATCTTCCCAATGCACTTTAAAGTAGAAAAAAATGCTTCTCTCCCGTCACCCGATAATCAAGACCAATAACATTCTACACATGGTTTCCTTAATTTCTACATGCACTTAGCTCATTGGGGGTTGGGTAATTAAAGAGAAGAAAGATGAAGGCTTGCATCTTTTCAATGCATTTTTTACTTCACTTCATAATTTGTCCTAAAATTTTTATATACTTTTTTCACCGGACGGAGGGAGTACGTGTGTGATCCCGAAAGCGTGTGCCGCAGTGCGCGCACACGCGTTCGATGGATGATGGATGGATGGATCGCTTTCTGCCGTCATGACTCGTCTGTCCACCCAAACCCAGGTTCAGCTGCAGGGTCCCTGGATGGCCCGACAATTTTTGGTTGCCGATCGACGATGCAGCTCCGGCATCGATCCAAGAACTGGTTCCGTTCACAATCAAGCAGAAGTGTCTGGTTTGATGCTATACTTGATGCCCCGGCCACGACCACAACGTACTCCACTTGGAGTCAAAACCGCAAAAGGGTACTCGCGTCTGCCGTTCGACAGCAATTTGGTTCAAGGTGAACTGTTACTGAGCTGACCTTGCACTGGCGGTTAATTACCTTGACCAGAGAAGTACCCGGTCATTGATGGGGATGGATAAACATGATGACCAGGCGCCAGTTAGGGCCAGTTCTTTTGTTGCCTTCTAAAATAAGTTGGAATAAGCTGCCTCCTACCCAGCTTATTCTAGAAGCCCAACCAAATTTATTTTTTTAGAAGCCTACTAATTAAGACTTGACTGGTAGCCTTTTAAAAAAATATTTTTGGTTGGCCTTTTAGAATAAGCTGGGTGGGGGCAGCTTATTCTAGAAGCCCAAAAAAGCCACCAAAAAAACTGGCCCTTAATGCTCGTGCATGCGTATCTTATCTTTGATCTTGTCGTTTGTTTTCTTGGCCCCGTTATTGGTCCGAATCAATTGTAGACCATACATGTACTACTAGTAAAATGCAATCAGCGGTGCATGCATGTTCAGTGGTGCCCGTTTGTTGTCAAATCTGCCAAAAGGTGCCCGTTTTGTTCCTATGACATTTACAGCCGGGTACAGCAAATACGACCCCTCAAACGTCGGCGGACGCATCCACGAACAATGATAGATCACGTCTTAAATTATCTCTTTTACATCCTCATACCTTAATTAAGAAATCTCAAATCCATACTACTACATGCAACGTGAAACCTAATTTAAGCGGAGCTCGTCCGGCTCCACCATGACCATGTCCAGCGGCCGGCTTTGTCCCTCGAAGTGTTGCTCTGGTCGCCGACAAGGTAGAGTAGAAAATGGGACATGCACCAGCTCACGGGACTCAAGGCGCCGCCGTCTCCCATGCCATATTCTTCCTCAACGGAGTCCGGAGCCTTCACGGTGCCGGAGGACGTGAGATCGATGATAGATCCGTCGTTGGACGAGCCGGCGACGTCCACCACGACGCGGTTGCGGCGTCCGGGCTGGCTGTGCACCATACTGGGCGTCGGAGAATGCGACTCCGCCTCGCCAACGCCCGCCGCCGCCTCCCGCTGCCTCTCACGGGGGGCACGCCGCGCCATACTTACGTCGGACAACGTCCATGCGTTCACCTCCACCTCAGCGCGCCAACCAAGCGGGTGCACATCTTCTGATGACCCACAAGTATAGGGGATCGCAACAGTCTTCGAGGGTAGTATTCCACCCAAATTTATTAATTCAACACAAGGGGAGTCAAAGAATATTTATAAGCCTTAGCAGTTGAGTTGTCAATTCAATTTCAACCACACCTGAGAATCACTTCCTTGCAGCAGTTTATTAGTAGCACAACAATATGGTAGCAGTGATAGCAATAATAACAGTGATAGCAGTAGTAACAGTAACACTAGCAGTGGTAGCAGTTTTGTAGCAAACAGAGCAGCAGCAGCAACAGCAGTAGTAACTTGAGCAAAGGTAATAGTATTAAAGCGTAGGCATGGAGTGGTGATGAATATTTAGATGAGATTCATTATGTAACTGTCACAACCTAGAACGATACATTATAGCTTCAATTCATCAATCATATGTAGGCATGTATTCCGTATATAGTCATACGTGCTTGCAATAAGAACTTGCATGCCATCTTTTGTTCTACTCTCCCGTGGCAGCGGGGTCCTAATGGAAACTAAGGGTAATTAAGGCGCTTCTTTTAATAGAGAACCGGATCAAAGCATTAACACATAGTGAGTACACGAACTCCTCAAATTAAAGTCCTCCTCGTCGATATCCCAATTCATGGTCACCTTGGAGGTCTAAGGTTCGGAACGATAACAAGTGCATACAACTGACAGGTAAGATCAACATCTCAAATATATTCATGAAAGCGTAAGTGTTCAGATATGAAATCATGGCACTCAGGCCCAAGTGACAAGCATTAAGCATAGCAAAGTCATAGCAACATCAATCTCAGAACATAGTGGATACTCTGGATCAAGCCCTAACAAATTGACACGATTACATAAGAAATCTCATCCATCTCCAGCTATTTCCAGTATGTCTACAAGGGGATTACTCACTAATGATGGTGAGCATCATGAGATTGTTGATGGAGAAGGGTTGTTGATGATGACGACGACGATTGCCTCTCTCCGGAGCCCCGAACGGACTCCAGATTAGGGCTCCCGACGAAGAACGGGAGGTGGGGCCGACTCCACATTGTAAGACATAATGAAACTTTCTCTTTGATTTTTTTCACGGTAAGACGGAATATAGGCTTGGAATTAGGTCAGACGGAGGTTTGTGCGGCCCACAAGTCACCTGGGCGTGCCCTGGGGGGTAGGCGCGCCTCCTGACTTGTGGCGCCATGGTAGCTCCCCTCTGGTACTTCTTTGCTCCAGTATTTTTTATTTATTCCATAAAAAATCACCGTGAAATTTCGTCCCGTTCCGAAAACTTTTTATTTCTGCACCAAAATAACACCAAGATAGTTCTGCTGAAAACATCATCAGTCCGGGTTAGTTTCATTGAAATCATGCAAATTAGAGTCCAAAACAAGAGTAAAAGTGTTTGGAAAAGTAGATACGTTGGAGACGTATCATCTGCCACCCGACGACAGAAGGAGTCCGAGTGTTGTCGTCGGGTGGCCTCCTCCCAGGAGCGGCGGAGCGCAAGGCGGGCGGTCATCTCCTCCTCGAGGCCGTGTAGGACGAGCTTCGGATCAATGGATTTGGAGGTGTAGGATTCGGATCCGCTGCCCGCCATGCCGGAGAAGGCTGAAGATCGCCGGACGGGAGCTTGGGGGCGGAGTGGAGTGGAATTGAGTGGAGTTGCTAGGGTTTGGTCCGGGGAACGGACGGGGACGAATATATGTGGGGTAGGGTGGGCCGTGTCCGACGTGGCCTCCCCATATCTGCCCCATATTTGGGCTGGATATGAAGGGTGTCGGTCAGCCCGGGCGTTTCAGGCCGGTTTGAGGCGCCCGACTGAGTCGGGTTTTTTTTTACCGGTCAGTGACCGGGCCGTCTGCCCTGGGTGTTTGAGGGGAGTTCGAGGCGCCGGGCTATAGATGCTCTTATATTGTGGGAGTGAGTGAGTACATTTGACAACAAATCTAAAGATATTTTTTATAAAATATAATACATATTTCTATAGTTAAATTGAAGATCTAAAGATTTGTGTCCGACTTATAAATCAAACTCAAGGGAGTACATAGTATAATTTGTTAGATTTGGTTATTGTATACTATCAGATATGTATTGTATATCCCGCAAAAAAAAGATATGTATTGTATATATGTAGCATGATCCTTGGTAGGCTCAAGGCTGATCCTTGAAGCCCATACATTTTTGTTGATGGATGTAAGTGCATTTAGTATATTTTTGTGGGTTCTAGATGTCTCACAAAATGATGAGGGGTTAATGTCTTTGTAAGTATACATGGGTGAAAGTCTCTGAGATTTGATTTATTAGTGGATCACGACCCCCTAAAAATAATGTAAGAATGCTGAAGTCTTCGGACTGCCATTAAAGAATTGGAAGCCGAAGAGTATACTTTTGTTTACTTGTTTATTTACTCTTCATTGAGTTATAGGGCAATTCATACTACCAAGGGGGTCTAACTGAAGCAAGACTGAAAGTGTTTGTGTGTGTGCTCAATCGAACATACATACACTTGTGCGTGAAGGCTTAGAAATTTCCTTCCAGGTGCAGCCTTCTAGCTCGTGTGTCGAAGTTAATTCTTCGGGCACTTGAGTTAGAATTTGACGACACAACATGTTGGGGGTGTACCACCAACTAGAAGTCAGCCCACCCACGTGGATTGTGCAGACAAGGTGGGCCGGTGGGTTGATGTTGACCTAACCCGCCCCATCAGTGATTAAGGTGAGGGAGCCAAAGGTTAGGCTCTCTCCCGGCGAAAGGCCTCCGGAGGATGGAGAAGATCCGATCTGAGATCGGTCTCCAGCTGACGCGTATCGTGCCTGGCGCGCCAACTGACGATGCAGAAAATCGTTAGATTCCCCGGTAGGGGTCCAAGCACAGCTGGAAGTCATAGATCAGAGGTCACACGAGGGATTTACCTAGGTTCGGGCTTCTATAGAGTAATACCCTAAATCCTGATTGTTCTTGTTATTCATTGCGGAGGGATACCTCGTGCGAGGGGTTGCAATGGTATATGAGATTGCTACTGAGAGTTTCTATCTGAGAGCAGATGGGAATGAGAGCCCTCTAGCCTCCCCTTATATACATGATTGAGGTTAGGGTTTTACAGGTGGGCACATGCGATCTTGGGCACCGCCACCCTTGGCTTGGGGAGCAAGGTGTTCTACGACGTCAATCTTCTCCTTTGGGCCTCCTTCGGTCGTCGGGCCTCGTGGGCCCCTGGGCAGGCCTTCTACCGGTCTCCCCTTGGTGAGCCGCCCCCGGTGTATGACACCGTCAATGTCTGCTCATGCCAGTTTCACCAGGGAAGGGTAGAAGTCATTGTTCAAGACCATTGGGATTCTCTTTAAGATGCATCAGTCCACTCAACGCATGCCGATTGATGATATCAACAGGGGCAAGCTATACAAGCGAAACAAAAAGGCAGATATGGCAGCAACTGGCATGGAGACTTAGCCAGGGTCAAAGGACAAGGACAGTGAGGCCATAGTGTTTGAGAACTAATGCGGAGCATCCTTCGATCATCCCCATGGATACCTCATCGACTCACCAAGCACCAAGTGGACCTATGACAAGAGCTCGCGCACGTGCCATCGAGAACGAGGTGAACTCACTCCTTTACAACTTTCATATGGATCTGGATGGAACTTGGATGCTACCTCACAAAGGAACTCTATGTATCATTAGGTATGATGGAGTCGACCGCCAAGAGGCTAGGGACCATCATCAAGGCCAAGAGGAACCACGCCAAGGCCACGATGATGACGGAGGAAGAAAACCTGAAGAGGACAGCACCTCCCAGGCGACCCCGTGCGCACGGGCCCCCAAGACCCCGTGCGCACGGGATACGGCAAAACTACTTGACACCCCATGTCCACGGGCTCCCCGGACCCCGTGCGCACGGGCCTCGCCGTTGTAGCACCCCGTGCGCACGGGCGTGTGCCATGCGCACGGGGCCTACTTAGCCCGTGCGCACGGCCTCTCCCAGCGAGCTGGCTATGTGTGACTGTTTTACCCCCCACTTCGTCCCTTACCTCCCACCTACTATATATTCCGAGACTAGACCATTTGTTAGGGTTAGCAAAGTGTATTGAGATATTCATAGAGGGCTTTGCTCATCTACCACTCCTCTTGGAGATCAAGACCTCCTAGAGAGAAGATCCCCTAGTGGATTCAAGGCCCTTTCAAGGGAAGGATCCCCATCATAGGATCATCAAGACCTCACCTCCTTTGGAGTGGGAAGAACCTTATCTTTGTGCTATTTTCCTTTGATTGTCTATGTATGCTTGTGGATCTATGTATGCTACTCTAGTGGATGTGTGATTTGGGTTTGTTTGAGTGATTTCTCTCTTGTGTTCTTGGGAGTTCATCCCTCTTATACTCCAAGTGTGAAAAGATCAACCCTTAGGGTCTCCACCCTACAACATCTTGGTATCATGAGCCAGGTTGATTCACACCTTGGAGTCCCTACCCCCCACTTTCTAGCCTGATTTTGCTTTGTTTTGTCCCAATTTCGAAAATCCCCACAAAAATAGCCATACCAATTTTTTTTTTGCTTTTGTTAGATCTTGCGAGATTTTGTTGATTTGGTTCACAAATTTCGTGTTTGGCAACTGGATCTACCTCTTTCCCACCATCCCCCATCTTTCCCACCACCAATTTCCCTGGAATTTTGCAATTTTGCCACGGATCTCGCGCTGTTCATCCGCAGACGCCGACCCCGTGCGCACGGGCCCCTGATACCCCGTGCACATGGAGCCCCATGCACACGGGCCCAACTGACCCCGTGCGCACGGCTTCACCAGAGAGTTGTCACTTCCTGTTTTAGTCCAATTTTACCACACTTTTGCACCCCTTTCGTCTTCTGCACTAACACACATTTTTCTTTGAGATTTTGAGTTGCGGTTGCCGTGTCCTAAGGTGTTTCGGCTACTTAGGGACGGTTCGTCATCATCATCACCGCTATTCATCATCGCCCCGACCTCGACTTCGACATCGACCACATCATCTTCATCCGTCCTTACTTACAAACGAGAAACCACCGACGGTAACCTCGACGACATCTTGTATTTACCCTTGCCATTGCATTGATAGCCTTGAGCCTATTGCGTCACTTACCCATCGAGACTAGCGAGTTGAGAATTGTCGGGCCACGTATTTGTGCACCATAGTGATATGCCTACTCCGCATAGCTACATTTAGCGTGCATTTATCTTGCTATCATCATCGTGCTCATAAGTCTCTCCCTTGCATATCTTACTTACTTGTCTTAGATATCAGCTCTAGCATCAAGCATTTTGGCATAGTAAAAAAACAGAAAAAGCTTTTAAGCAAAAGAGAAGAAACAGAGAGCTTGTAAGCAATAGCATTGAGCCTTTTTGCATAGTACATCATATTGGACCATACATACATATCATACTTGGGATTGAAGACAAGCACGTTACTCTCTTAGGTTGGTGCACAAACGTATCTAGCCCATTTGAGCAATCAAGCTAGTGTCTCTCTAGCATCCGTGCAACAAGAGCATTTTCCGTGGTTCCACATTTTGAGCTCATTCCTTGGTTGTGCGGATCCCATTCATCTTCGTGTGTGTGTTTCCAAGTGTCTTCTAGGGTGTTGATCTATTTGTCTTACTTGCAATTTGTGAATCTTCTCAACATTTTCGATATCTTGACTAACACTTGCTTGAATTTTGTGCCACTCATCCTAACCGAGCTACTCCATAAGCCTTACTTTGTAGGCGTGAGAAACAAACCCGGTACCAATTCTACTATTGTTGCATTACATTGAGTGATACTTGATACTTCCTCAATCATCGGAAAAGGTAACTTTGGTATTGTTCTCTCATTTCCTACTCACCACCACTTGACTATGATGGATAGGCCAACGACATCGGCGAACCCGCTCTTTGAAGAGCAAGAGGAGACACAAGACTACGTCACCAAGGGTCATCTCTTCGGCGTCCAACGAGCGCTGCACCAAGAAAGTGAAGCTTTGGGAGATCGTATCGAGCAACTCGCCACTGACTTGCGCCACTCTGAAACACGAACAAGGGAGTACTTCAACGCCAAGCTTTCATCTCAAATGGAGGAATTGCGAGACATGATGGCCAGCCGCGCCACTTCCACGACTTCATCCTCAAGACGGCGTCACTCAAGTCGACACTCTTCGGATTCTTCTTCACGCTCAAGTCCCTCTCGAGCACGTCCTCATCGGCGCAACAATCATGACGATCATCAAGCTCCACAAAATCTATTCCATGGCAATGGGCTACAAGACCGACTTCGAGCACGAGAACGTCAAGCGCGCCAAGACCAAGCACCATCACTTCCAAGACAAAATGACGAAGACGGCGATGCCCTCCGGCAAGAACTACTACGCCGAGAAGAGCAAGCACTTGAAGCGCAACGTGCTCTCCGAGAAGCAACTCATGCCGTGAACGAGCGCAACCGTCGTGTGCGTGAACAAGAAGAAGCGCTACGACATGAACAACGAGACGAAGAAGCTCACCTTGAGGAGCGCCACGAAAGAAGAAATAGAGCTCGGATTCCACCTCCAAGACCACCGCGCCAAGCAAATCGAGTGGAGCATGAGGATGATGATCCACCACCATGACAGGATCGACCTCACCAACGACGACATGATGAGGAACAACGTTTTGGCAAGCTCAAGTTCACCATGCCCAAGTTCCACGGCGGCAACGATCCTGAAGAATATCTCTCATGGGCATTGAAGGTCGACAAAATATTTCGCCTTCACAACTACGACGAAGAAAAGAAGATCGCCATGGCATCTCTCGAGTTCCAAGACTATGTTCTCATTTGGTGGGAGCAAGTGATCGCAAGGCGTCAAGAGAAGGGCGAGCCACCCATCGTGACTTGGAATCAAATGAAAGATGTCATGAGAGCTCGTTTTGTGCCTACATATTACACACGCGACCTCTTCAAGAAACTCCAACTATTCAAGCAAGGAACCAAGTCGGTTGAAGAATACTATCAAGAAATGGAAGTTTCCATGATACGAGCCAATGTCACGGAGGATGATGAACAAACTATGGCGCGTTTCTTGAATGGCCTCAACCATCCCATCAAGAAGATAGCGGACTTCCAACCGTACTCCAACCTCCTCGAGCTAGTGCACCAAGCGACCAAGGCGGAGCGACAAGTGCAAGATGACTACAACTACTCCAAGTACTCTTCCAAGACCTATGGCTCATACACTCAAGCTTCAACGACTACGACAACTCCGTCCACGACTCGAGCCACCACAAGTACCGGCGACAAGTCAAGCTCCAAGCAACCTTCGACATCTTCGAGTCGACTTCCTACTACTACAAGCAACTCCAAGCAAAATCCTTCGTCATCGACACCTCCTACGGATGCCAACAAGACAAGTGACATCAAGTGCTTCACTTGCAAGGGCCGAGGCCACAAGTCTTTCGAATATCCAACTCGACGCACAATGATCCTCAACGACGACGGCACCTACGACTCAATGAGCGAAGATGAACTGGAAGCCCTCGAGCATGTGGCGATGCACCGACAAGTGAATGAAGACGAAGATGCACAAATCTATTGCGACAATGATGTGAGTCCCGCTCTTGTTATCTCCAAGGTCTTGACACTTCAACAACATCAAGACGAGGACCAACGTTGCCACATCTTCCACACCAAAGCGGGCATCCAAGGACGTTTCGTCAAGGTCATCATCGACGGCGGTAGTTGCCACAATTTGGCAAGTGAAGAATTATGCTCCAAGCTACAATTGGTCAAGAAGAAGCACCCTCGCCCCTACAAGGTCCAATGGCTTAGCGACTCCGGCACAATACAAGTGGAGCACACCATCCAAGTATCCTTCAAGATCGGCGCCTACGAAGATACCTTGGAGTGTGATGTGGTTCCAATGTCCGTATGCCACCTCCTACTTGGGCGACCATGGCAATTCGATCGCGGTGTCATCCACAACGGATGGACCAACCACTACAGTTTCAAGATGAAGGGCAAGGAATTCGTTCTTCGACCAATGTCTCCAAGTCAAGTCGTCGCCGACACTCAAGCTTCGGGCCATCGTGGAGAGACTAGTGAGAGAGTGAACCACCACAAAGAGAGTGAGCGCCACAAGCCAAAATTGAGTGACTCCACGATGAGCGACAAGAAAAACTTAGTTCTACTAGCCACCAAAAGAGATTTGAGGGATGTGAGTGAGAGCCCATCTAGTGTTGTTCACTTTGTGCTTTTATGCAAAGGTGAATCTGAGCGGACTAATACTTCACAACATCTTCCTCTAGTGTTGTCTCATCTCTTGCAGGAATACAAGGACGTGTTTCCCGATGAGCTACCTCCCGGACTCCCTCCTCTACGCGGAATCGAACACCGCATCGACCTCATCCCCGGCGCACCTCTACCGAACAAGGCACCATACCGCGTCAACCCCGACGAGACCAAAGAAATCCAACGGCAAGTACAACATCTCATGGAGAATGGGTATGTATGCGAGAGCTTGAGTCCATGTGCCGTTCCGGTAATTCTTGTGCCTAAGAAAGACGGTACCTATCGCATGTGTTCCGATTGCCGTCCCATAAATGCTATCACCGTTAGATATCGCCATCCAATTCCATGCCTTGATGACATGCTTGATGAACTTAGTGGCGCCACCATTTTCTCAAAAAATGATCTTAAAAGTGGTTACTATCAAATACGCATGCAAGAAGGTGATGAATGGAAAACGGCTTTCAAAACCAAATTTGGTTTGTATGAATGGTTAGTCATGCCTATGGGTTTATCGCAAGCACCTAGCACTTTCATGCGTGTGATGCATTATGTTCTTCGCAAATACATTGGCATTTATGTTGTGGTCTATTTTGATGACATCCTTGTGTTTAGTGAAACTCTTGAGGATCATGTCAAGCACCTTCGGTACGTATTGCAAGTTCTTAGAGACGAGCGACTTTATGCTAACATGGAAAAATGCACTTTTGGTGTTGATAAGCTTGTTTTCTTGGGCTTTGTTGTCTCTTCTAAGGGTGTTGAAGTTGGTGAGTCTAAAATTGATGCTATTAAAACTTGGCCACAACAAACCAACTTGCAACAAGTGCGTAGCTTCCTTGGTCTAGCCGGATTTTATCGTCGCTTCGTTAAGGACTTTAGCATTATTGCTTCACCATTACATGCTTTGAGTAAGAAGAATGCTCCTTTTGTTTGGGGACCATCCCAAGATACCGCATTTAATGAGCTTAAGAATTTGCTTACACATGCTCCAATTCTTGCCTTACCAAACTTTGAGAAAACATTTGAAGTGCATTGTGACGCTAGTGGTAATGGCATAGGTGGTGTTTTAATGCAAGAAAAGCGACCCATTACATATTTTAGTGAAAAGCTTTCCGGTGCTCAACTTAATTATCTCATCTATGATAAAGAGTTGTATGCTTTGGTGAGAGTCTTGCATGTTTGGGAGCATTATCTCCGACCTCGTGAATTTGTCATCCATACCGATCATGAAACACTTAAGTACCTTAGAGGTCAAAAAAATTGAACAAACGGCATGCTAAATGGAGTGAATTTATTGAGTCCTTCCCTTACATCATCAAATATATCAAGGTAAAGGAGAATGTTGTAGCGGACGCTCTTTCACGCAAGTGCATGATAGTTACCCAACTTGAATTCAATGTTATTGGCTTTGAGCACATTAAAGATTTATATGAGCATGATGATTCTTTTGCAACTCCTTATGCCAAATGTCTTGCTAACACTTATTGGGAACGATATTATATCAAGGATGGATACCTTATGCGTGCTAACAAACTTTGTGTTCCCAAGTCTTCTCTTCGTTTGTTGCTTTTGCAAGAGGCTCACGGCGGTGGACTTATGGGACATTTCGGTCGCGACAAGACCTTTGCCACACTCTCCAACAAGTACTTTTGGCCCAAGATGTTTCGCGATGTCGCACGCTACACCAACCGATGCTCTACATGTCGCAAAGCTAAGTCACAAGCTCAATCTCATGGTTTACATATGCCACTTCCTATACCATATCATCCTTGGGAAGACATTAGTATGAATTTTGTGCTTGGCTTGCCTAGAACAAAAAATGGAAAAGACTCGGTTTTTGTCGTTGTTGACCGTTTCTCTAAAATGGCACATTTTATTCCATGTCACAAGAACGACGATGCTTCACACGTTGCAAATTTGTTTTGTAGGGAAATCTTGCGACTTCATGGAATGCCCAAGACGATTGTCTCGGACCGCGACGTCAAGTTTCTTAGCTACTTTTGGAAGACACTATGTGGCAAGCTCGGGATCAAGCTACTATTCACGTCGGCCTATCACCCACAAACCGACGGGCAAACGGAAGTCACCAACCGCACGCTCTCTACACTACTTCGCGTGTTGATCAAGAAGAACCTCGCGGAATGGGAGGAATGCCCACCGATCGCCGAGTAAGCCTACAATCGAGCACGACACTCTACCACCAGCAAGTCTCCCTTCGAAGTGGTCTATGGTTTCAACCCTTTCTCGCCATTGGACATCCTACCGCTACCACTACAAGAGCAAGCGAACTTGGACGCAAGCGCAAGAGCAACATATATCAAGAAGGTGCATGAAGACACAAGGCTCACGATAGAACGCCAAGTACAACGACTCGCCAACAAGCTCAACGCAACCAAACATTCCATGGTGTTCAACCCCGGTGATCTCGTGTGGCTACATCTTCGCAAAGACCGCTTCCCCAACGAGCGCAAGTCAAAGCTTCTACCTCGCGCCGATGGGCCATTCAAGGTGCTAGCACACATCAACGACAATGCATACAAGATCAACATCCCACGAGACAAGTACAACGTGAGTGACACCTTCAACGTCAAGGATCTATCCCCCTACCATGGTGATGAAGATATTGATCTGAGGGCGGATCTTTCCCAAGGGGGGGGGGAGATGATGTGGAGCATCCTTCGATCATCCCCATGGATACCTCATCAACTCACCAAGCACCAAGTGGACCTATGACAAGATCTCGCGCACGTGCCATCAAGAACGAGGTGAACTCTCTCCTTTACAACTTTCATATGGATATGGATGGAACTTGGATGCTACCTCACAAAGGAACTCTATGTATCATTAGGTATGATGGAGTCGACCGGCAAGAGGCTAGGGACCATCATCAAGGCCAAAAGGAACCATGCCAAGGCCACGAGGATGACGGAGGAAGAAAAACTGAAGAGGACAGCACCTCCCAGGCGACCCCGTGCGCACGGGCCCCCAAGACCCCGTGCGCACGGGATACGGCAAAACTACTGGACACCCCGTGTCCACGGGCTCCCCGGACCCCGTGCGCACGGGCCTCGCCGCTGTAGCACCCTGTGCGCATGGGGCCTACTTAGCCCGTGCGCACGGCCTCTCCCAGCGAGCTGGTTGTGTGTGACTGTTTTACCACCCACTTCGTCCCTTACCTCCCACCTACTATATATTCCGAGACTAGACCATTTGTTAGGGTTAGCACAGTGTATTGAGATATTCATAGAGGGCTTTGCTCATCTACCACTCCTCTTGGAGATCAAGACCTCCTAGAGAGAAGATCCCCTAGTGGATTCAAGGCCCCTTCAAGGGAAGGATCCCCATCATAGGATCTTCAAGACCTCACCTCCTTTGGAGTGGGAAGAACCTTATCTTTGTGCTATTTTCCTTTGATTGTCTATGTATGCTACTCTAGTGGATGTGTGATTTGGGTTTGTTTGAGTGATTTCTCTCTTGTGTTCCTGGGAGTTCATCCCTCTTATACTCCAAGTGTGAAAAGATCAACCCTTAGGGTCTCCACCCTACAACAAGAACCATCTAGATGAATGCCGATTTTGAGGCGGAGCATCCTACGGTCATCCCCATGGACCCACCTCCGTCTCCCCAAGTACCAAGAGGACCAATGACACGAGCACGTGCAAGAGCTCTCGAGACCAAGGTGACATCACTCCTTAATGAGCTTCCATATGACTCGTGTGAGACATGGTTACTACCTCATTCTGGAATGCTATGTGTGCTTAGGTACCAAGAAGACCCTCTCGGAGAAGCCCGGAACGATGGACAAGTCGCCAAGTGCACGGATGAAGGAGCTCGGGAAGAGGAAGTGCAGCTGAGCATCAGCCGCCGGACATCCGGCCTACGGCCCGGACATCCGGCCCCTGGAGACGTCAATCTCCCCCTCAGATCAGCAGCTGAAAAGGCCCAAGCCCTGGACATCCGGCCCCGCCGCCGGACATCCGGCCCGTCCACCCCGGACATCCGGCCCCCTGTCGGAAATCCGGCCCCCCATGTATAGAGAGCTGCTGGACTCGGCCGAAGACCGGCCGGACATCCGGCCCCTACCCCCGGACATCCGGCCCCCACCTGAACCGCCGGACATCCGGCCCGATGCCCGGACATCCGGCCCCTGCGCAGACTTAACCGGCCCAATGGGCCATGTATCCCCCCAACTCGTCCCAACTTGTACTAGCACTATATAAGGACCTCCCCCTCCTCCCTCTAGGGTTAGCAAAGGTTTGGCTCTTAGAGATAGAGTTTTGCTCATCCACTACCTCTCCCATGGAGATCAAGACCTCCATGAGACCCATGTGAGAAGATCCACTCCGGATTCAAGACCTCAACTCCTCTACGGATTGGGATGAACTAGCTACCGTGTATCCTCTTGTGTTGACTTTGGATCTTGTATCTCTACTATGTGTATGTGGATCTAGTGCATGTGTGATTTGGATTGTGTCAATTGAGTGTTTTGTTCTTGTGTTCATCTCTCAATTTGCCTTTTCCCCCTCCAAGTGTGAAAAGATTGACGAACTAGGGTTCCACCCTACATCAGGTTTGATGATGATGACGATGCTCCGAGCGACTCCCCGCGTGCTTAAGTTGCGCTAGCATCGCCTTTTCCATTTTTGGCATCTTGATGCCAAATGGGTAGAAGAGACCTATTAGGGACGTCTGTATTTGATGATGTAAAAAAAGGACGTCTGTATTTGCGATCACAAGCCTCGATACTTGTTGTTCGTTAGTGTTTCTCGGCTTGTGATACTTTTATCTTACCTTGTGTGGTGTGTGAGCTACTTTGATTATTTCTTTGAGACCTTGGATAATTATCATGTTTATGACTATGCCATGCTTTGAAAGTCTATACGCCTGTCATATGTCATACGTATTTGTCATCCATACGGATCATGAAACGCTTAAATTTGTCATCCATACGGATCATGAAACGCTTAAATACCTTAAGGGTCAAACTAAGTTGAACAAGCATCATGCTAAATGGAGTGAGTTCATTGAGTCATTTCCTTATGTTATCAAGTATATCAAAGGCAAGGAAAATGTTGTGGCGGACGCTCTCTCACGCAAGTGCATGCTCGTTACTCAACTTGAGTTGAATGTTATAGGATTTGAGCACATTAAAGACTTGTATGAGCATGATTCATCATTTGCAATTCCTTATGCCAAATGTTTACCACATAAAACTTGGGAGCAATATTACTTGAAGGATGGTTATCTTATGAAAGCTAACAAACTTTGTATTCCTGAGTCTTCTCTTCGTTTGCTACTTTTGCAAAAAGCTCATGGTGGAGGACTCATGGGACATTTTGGATGCGACAAGACCTTCGCTACGCTCTCCAAGAACTATTTTTGGCCAAAGATGTTTCGAGACGTTTCACGCTACACCATCCGGTGCTCTACATGCCGCAAAGCTAAGTCAAAAGCTCAATCTCATGGTCTATATATGCCACTTCCTATTCCATATCAACCATGGGAAGATATTAGTATGGATTTTGTGCTTGGTTTACCTCGAACTCAAAATGGCAAAGATTTGGTATTTGTTGTTGTGGACCGTTTCTCTAAGATGGCACATTTCATTCGTTGCAACAAGATAGACGATGCTTCACATGTTGCAAATCTCTTTTGAAGGGAAATCTTGCGTTTACATGGAGTGCCCAAGATGATTGTATCGGACCGCGACGTCAAGTTCCTAAGCTACTTTTGGAAGACACTATGCGCCAAGCTCGGAATCAAGCTACTATTCTCTTCGGCTTATCATCCTCAAACCGACGGCCAAACGGAGGTCACCAACCAGACGCTATCCACACTCCTTCGCGTGTTGATCAAGAAGAACATAAGGGAGTGGGAAGAATGCTTACCCATCGCCGAGTACGCCTACAATCGAGCACGACATTCGAGTACCGGCAAGTCCCCCTTCGAGGTCGTCTACGGCTTCAATCCGTTGTCACCATTGGACATCCTACCGCTACCACCACAAGAGCAAACCGACATGGACGCGAATGCACGAGCGAGCTACCTCAAGAAGATGCATGAAGATACAAGGCACACGATCGAGCGCCAAGTACAACGACTCGCGACCAAGGTCAACAGCAACAAGCACCCCATGGTGTTCAACACCGGAGATCTTGTGTGGCTACACCTTCGCAAGGAACGCTTCCCCAACGAACGCAAGTCCAAACTACTTCCTCGAGCCGATGGACCGTTCAAGGTGCTAGCACGCTACAACAACAACGCCTACAAGATCGACATCCCTCGCGACAAGTACAACGTGAGCGACATCTTCAATGTCAAAGACTTATCTCCCTTCCATGGTGATGTGGTTTTCGATCCGAGGATGGATCTTTCCCAACGGGGGGAGATGATGCGGAGCATCCTACGGTCATCCCCATGGACCCACCTCCGTCTCCCCAAGTACCAAGAGGACCAATGACACAAGCACGTGCAAGAGCTCTCGAGACAGAGGTGACATCACTCCTTAATGAGCTTCCATATGACTCGTGTGAGACATGGTTACTACCTCATTCCGGAATGCTATGTGTGCTTAGGTACCAAGAAGACCCTCTCGGAGAAGCCCAAAACGATGGACAAGTCGCCAAGTGCACGGGTGAAGGAGCTCGGGAAGAGGAAGTGCAGCTGAGCATCAGCCGCCGGACATCCGGCCTACGGCCCGGACATCCGGCCCCTGGAGACGTCAACCTCCCCCTCAGATCAGCAGCTGAAAAGGCCCAGGCCCCGGACATCCGGCCCCGCCGCCAGACATCCGGCCCGTCCACCCCAGACATCCGGCTCCCGGCCGGAAATCCGCCCCCTATGTATAGAGAGCTGTTGGACTCGGCCGAAGACCGGCCGGACATCCGGCCCCCACCTGAACCACCGGGCATCCGGCCCGATGCCCGGACATCCGGCCCCTGCGCAGACTTAACCAGCCCAATGGGCCATGTATCCCCCAACTCGTCCCAACTTGTACTAGCACTATATAAGGACCTCCCCCTCCTCCCTCTAGGGTTAGCAAAGATTTGGCTCTTAGA
Source organism: Elymus sibiricus (assembly GCA_039707655.1). NCBI lineage: Eukaryota > Viridiplantae > Streptophyta > Magnoliopsida > Poales > Poaceae > Elymus > Elymus sibiricus. Next base: position 204,975,812 of record CM077676.1, read on the forward strand.
GATAGAGTTTTTCTCATCCACTACCTCCCCCATGGAGATCAAGACCTCCATGAGACCCATGTGAGAAGATCCACTCCGGATTCAAGACCTCAACTCCTCTACGGATTGGGATGAACTAGCTACCGTGTATCCTCTTGTGTTGACTTTGGATCTTGTATCTCTACTATGTGTATGTGGATCTAGTGCATGTGTGATTTGGATTTTGTCAATTGAGTGTTTTGTTCTTGTGTTCTTCTCTCAATTTGCCTTTTCCCCCTCCAAGTGTGAAAAGATCGACGAACTAGGGTTCCACCCTACATCATCTTGGATCAGAGCCACGTTGATTCACACTTTGGAGTCTTTCCCCTCGTTTTCTAGCCCCAATTTTGTTTGATTTTGCCCAAATTCAAAAATTCCCCACAAAAATAGCCCTACCAATTTTTTTGTGATTTGTTGGTTTGATGATGTTTTGTTGATTTTAATCCATGGATTTGCTTGGTTTCGAGTGAATCTAGCTTTCCCCCACCTTCTCCATCAATTCCATCCACAAAATCTCCCCAATTTGGCCTCGAAATTTTCTTGTTCATCGAGTTCATTCGCGGAGTGGGCACCCCGGACATCCGGCCATGATCCCGGACATCCGGCCCGACGACCAGCCCGGACATCCAGCTGGCAGCCCGTACATCCGGCTGGCAGCCCGGACATCCGGCCCCTGGCAACCAGTCCACCAAAATCTTTGCAATTTCTTCGAGTTTTCGTCGTTTCCCATCGTTTCTTCCGCAAGCCCTCATACATCTCCACATTACCATCGAATACTCATGTGCCTCCACCACCGACTTCCGCAACCACCACACATTTTGCCACGTTTGCCACTTGAGAATTTGAGTTGCGGTTCCGTTTCCTAACGTGTTTCGGCTACTTAGGGACGGTTCGTCATCGACATCACCGCCGCTCAACTTCGTCACGGACTCGTCATCGACCACAACCACTTAATCATTGTGACACCATAACCGTAAGCAAGGACGGTAACCTCGACGGCAACTTGTTCATATCCTTGCCATTGCATTGTAAAAATCCGAGACCATCTTTTGCATAGCTTTCCTACGAGAGTAGCCATTTGAGTATTGTCGGGCAATGCTACTTGTGCACTTTAGTGATACCATTCCGCATAGCTATCATAGCGTGCATATATACTCATATCATCTCTTGTGCCAAAATTTTGTTCCCGCATATACATCATTGCTATCTTGATAAGAGCATTTCGCATAAGTGGCCAAAGGAAAATAGCAAGAACGAGAAGCTTTTAAGCAAAAGAGAAAGAGTAACAACAAGCTTAAGCAATAGCCATAGCATCGCCACATTGCATATCATATTTGATCATCTTGGATCATTGTGACCGAGTTCACCGGGAATCATACATACATTGCATACTTGAGATAGAAAGTCCATACGTTTTGTCTCTTATAGGTTGTGCGCAAGTTCGTATCCGCCTATTGAGCAATCGTGCTAGTGTCTTTCTAGTGTTGTGCAACAAGAGCATTTGTCGTGGATTCCACATTTTGAGCTCATTTTCCTTGGTTGCATGACCTCATTTATCTATCCGTGCGTGTGTTTCCGTGTGATACTTATTGCTATTGGTCTACTTGTTTCACTTGCAAATTTGTGAATCTTTTTCAACATTATTGATATCTTGCTAACATTTGCAGAAATTTTGTGCCACTATCCTAACCAAACTCCTCCAAAAGCTTTACTTGTGTAGGTGTGAGATTGACACGATCCGGTACCAATTGCACTGTTTCCATAATACCATATTGGGTGATCATTGATCCATCTTCAACATTGGATAAGATACATTGGTCTAGTTAGTTTCTTTCTTCCACTAACACTTGTTTGAGAATCATGGATAGGCCGAGCACTTCTACCAATCCTCTCTTCGATGAGCATGGTGATGCAATGAACGAATATGTCACCAAGGCTCACCTCTTTGGCGTCCAACGAGCATTACATCAAGAGAGCGAAGCATTGGGCGAACGCATTGAACAACTCGCCTCCGACTTTCAACAAACCCTTGATGACAAGCTATCATCTCAAATGGAACAGTTCCGAACCATGATGGTCAACCGCGATTCTTCCACTTCGTCTTCATCAAGATCAAGACGGCGCCATTTGAGCCGACACTCTTCGGACACTTCTTCGGATGCAAGTCTTCCACAAACACGCTCTCATCGTCCACAAGAACATGACGACCGGCAAGCTACAAGAAACCCATTCCATGCCAATGGTTTGCAAGACCGCCTTCGAGAGTGCGAACGACAAAACCGGCAAGCACGAGCACACGTGGACCAAGATCAAGTTCCACAACGCCAACGTCAAGTACACCAAGACGGTGATGCTCTACAACAAGAACGACAACGTCGTGAGGAGCAAGCACTTGAATCTCAACGTGCCCTACGCGAGGCAACTCGCAACGTCGCCGAACGCAACCGCCGCGTGCGCGAACAAGAAGAGGCCGCCCGACTTGAGGAGCACCAAGAGATGAGGAACCGTGCGCGAATCCCATGACCACAACGTCAAGTCAATCAAGATGAGCACGAGGAGCAAGAGCTAGAAGATCATCCTCCACGGCAAGAGGGTCATCGCAATCGCCGTCAACGTAATGAGGAGCGCTACGGCAAGCTCAAGTTCAACATGCCTAAATTCTCCGGTGGAAATGATCCCGAAGAATACCTTTCATGGGCATTGAAGGTTGACAAGATATTTCGTCTTCACAACTACGAAGAGGAAAAGAAGATTGCCATGGCATCTCTTGAGTTTCAAGACTATGTTCTAATTTGGTGGGAGCAAGTGATCGAACGACGCCAAGAGAGAGGCGAACCACCCATCACCACTTGGAATCAAATGAAGGATGTCATGAGAGCTCGTTTTGTGCCTACACACTATAGTCGTGACCTCTTCAAGAAACTTCAACTTCTAAAGCAAGGCACCAAGTCGGTTGAAGCGTACTACCAAGAGATGGAAATTGCAATGATACGAGCCAACGTCAAGGAAGATGATGAACAAACAATGACGCATTTCTTGAATGGCCTCAACTATCCAATCAAGAAAATTGCGGACTTCCAACCGTACTCTAACCTCCTCGAGCTAGTGCACCAAGCAACCAAGGCGGAGCGACAAGTACAAGAAGACTACAAGTACTCCAAGTACTCTTCGAAGACCTACAGTTCATACACTCAAGCTTCAACGACTTCTACAACTCCTTCCACGATTCGAGCTACACCAAGTATCGGAGACAAGTCAAGCTCCAAGCAACCAACGACATCTTTGAGTCGTCTTCCTACTACTACAAGTAACTCCAAGCAAAGAGCTTCATCATCAACAACTCCTTCGGATGCCACCGACAAAACAAGTGACATCAAGTGCTTTACTTGCAAAGGCCGAGGCCACAAGTCATTCGAGTGCCCAACACGACGCACTATGATAATGAACGCCGACGGCACCTACGATTCCATGAGTGAAGATGAAATGGAAGTCATCGAGCAAGTGGCCATACACCGCCAAGTGAACGAAGATGAAGATGCTCAAATCTTTTGCGATAATGATTCAAGCCCCGCTCTTGTTGTCTCCAAGGTCTTGACACTTCAACAACAACAAGATGAAGACCAACGTTGCCACATCTTTCATACCAAGGCGGGTATTCAAGGACGTTCCGTCAAGGTCATCATCGACGGCGGAAGTTGCCACAACTTGGCAAGTGAAGAGTTATGTTCCAAGCTACAATTGGTCATGAAGAAGCACCCTCGCCCCTACAAGGTCCAATGGCTAAGCGACCCCGGCACCATTCAAGTGGAGCACACCGTTCAAGTCTCCTTCAAGATTGGAGCATATGAAGATACATTGGAGTGTGATGTGGTTCCTATGTCCGTATGCCATCTACTACTTGGACGACCTTGGCAATTTGATCGCGACGTCACCCACAATGGACGGACCAATCAATATAGTTTCAAGATGAAGGGCAAGGAATTTATACTTCGACCAATGACACCAAGTCAAATCATCACGGACAAGCAAGCATCTACTCATCGTGGAGAGACAAGTGAGCGAGTGAACCACCAAAAAGAGAGTGAGCGCCACAAGCAAAAAATGAGTGACTCCACGATGAGCGACAAAAGAGATCTAGTCCTTTTAGCCACCAAAAGAGATTTGAGGGATGTAAGTGAGAACCCATCAAGTGTTCTTCACTTTGTGCTTTTGTGCAAAGGTGAAGTTGAGCGGACTAATACTTCACAACATCTTCCTCTAGTGTTGTCTCATCTCTTGCAGGAATACAAGGACGTGTTTCCCGATGAGCTACCTCCCGGACTACCTCATCTATGAGGAATCGAACACCGCATTGATCTCATCCCCGGTGCACCTCTACCGAACAAGGCAACCTACTGCGTCAACCCCGACGAGACCAAAGAGATCCAAAGGCAGGTGCAACATCTCATGGAGAATGGGTATGTACACGAGAGCTTGAGCCCATGTGCCGTTCCGGTAATTCTTGTGCCTAAGAAAGATGGTTCCTATCGCATGTGTTCCGATTGCCATCCCATAAATGCTATCACCGTTAGATATCGCCATCCCATTCCACGCCTAGATGACATGCTTGATGAACTTAGTGGCGCCACCATTTTCTCCAAAATTGATCTTAAAAGTGGCTATTATCAAATTCGCATGCAAGAAGGTGATGAATGGAAAACGGCTTTCAAAACCAAATTTGGCTTGTATGAATGGTTGGTCATGCCTATGGGATTATCTCAAGCACCTAGTACTTTCATGCGTGTGATGCACTATGTTCTTCGCAAACTAATTGGCATTTGTGTTGTGGTTTATTCTGATGACATCCTTGTGTTTAGTGAAACTCTCGAAGATCATGTCAAACACCTTAGAGAAGTATTGCAGATTCTTAGAGACGAGCGACTTTATGCTAACATGGAAAAATGCACTTTTGGTGTTGATAAGCTTGTTTTCTTGGGTTTTGTTGTCTCATCTAAGGGTGTTCATGTTGATGAAACTAAAATTGATGGTATTAAAAATTGGCCACAACCAACCAATTTGCTTCAAGTGCGTAGTTTCCTTGGCTTAGCCGGATTTTATAGACGCTTTGTGAAGGATTTTAGCACTATTGCATCCCCATTGCACGCATTGAATAGGAAGAATGCACCATTTGTTTGGGGTCCATCTCAAGATGCCGCATTTCATGAGCTTAAGAACTTGCTTACACATGCTCCATTACTTGCATTACCCAACTTTGAGAAAACCTTTGAAGTGCATTGTGACGCTAGTGGTAATGGAATTGGTGGTGTGTTAATGCAAGAGAAGCGGCCCATTGCATATTTTAGTGAGAAGCTATACGGCACGCAACTTAACTACCCCATCTATGACAAAGAGTTATATGCTTTAGTGAGAGTCTTGCATGTGTGGGAACATTATGTCCGACCACGTGAATTTGACATCCATACGGATCATGAAACGCTTAAATACCTTAAGGGTCAAACTAAGTTGAACAAGCATCATGCTAAATGGAGTGAGTTCATTGAGTCATTTCCTTATGTTATCAAGTATATCAAAGGCAAGGAAAATGTTGTGGCGGACGCTCTCTCACGCAAGTGCATGCTCGTTACTCAACTTGAGTTGAATGTTATAGGATTTGAGCACATTAAAGACTTGTATGAGCATGATTCATCATTTGCAATTCCTTATGCCAAATGTTTACCACATAAAACTTGGGAGCAATATTACTTGAAGGATGGTTATCTTATGAAAGCTAACAAACTTTGCATTCCCGAGTCTTCTCTTCGTTTGCTACTTTTGCAAAAAGCTCATGGTGGAGGACTCATGGGACATTTTGGATGCGACAAGACCTTCGCTACGCTCTCCAAGAACTATTTTTGGCCAAAGATGTTTCGAGACGTTTCACGCTACACCATCCGGTGCTCTACATGCCGCAAAGCTAAGTCAAAAGCTCAATCTCATGGTCTATATATGCCACTTCCTATTCCATATCAACCATGGGAAGATATTAGTATGGATTTTGTGCTTGGTTTACCTCGAACTCAAAATGGCAAAGATTTGGTATTTGTTGTTGTGGACCGTTTCTCTAAGATGGCACATTTCATTCGTTGCAACAAGATAGACGATGCTTCACATGTTGCAAATCTCTTTTGTAGGGAAATCTTGCGTTTACATGGAGTGCCCAAGATGATTGTATCGGACCGCGACGTCAAGTTCCTAAGCTACTTTTGGAAGACACTATGCGCCAAGCTCGGAATCAAGCTACTATTCTCTTTGGCTTATCATCCTCAAACCGACGGCCAAACGGAGGTCACCAACCAGACGCTATCCACACTCCTTCGCGTGTTGATCAAGAAGAACATAAGGGAGTGGGAAGAATGCTTACCCATCGCCGAGTACGCCTACAATCGAGCATGACATTCGACTACCGGCAAGTCCCCCTTCGAGGTCGTCTACGGCTTCAAACCGTTGTCACCATTGGACATCCTAGCGCTACCACCACAAGAGCAAACCGACATGGACGCGAATGCACGAGCGAGCTACCTCAAGAAGATGCATGAAGATACAAGGCACACGATCGAGCGCCAAGTACAACGACTCGCGACCAAGGTCAACATCAACAAGCACCCCATGGTGTTCAACACCGGAGATCTTGTGTGGCTACACCTTCACAAGGAACGCTTCCCCAACGAACGCAAGTCCAAACCACTTCCTCGAGCCGATGGACCGTTCAAGGTGCTAGCACGCTACAACAACAACGCCTACAAGATCGACATCCCTCGCGACAAGTACAACGTGAGCGACATCTTCAATGTCAAAGACTTATCTCCCTTCCATGGTGATGTGTTTTTCGATCCGAGGACGGATCTTTCCCAACGGGGGGAGATGATGCGGAGCATCCTACGGTCATCCCCATGGACCCACCTCCGTCTCCCCAAGTACCAAGAGGACCAATGACACAAGCACGTGCAAGAGCTCTCGAGACAGAGGTGACATCACTCCTTAATGAGCTTCCATATGACCCGTGTGAGACATGGTTACTACCTCATTCCAGAATGCTATGTGTGCTTAGGTACCAAGAAGACCCTCTCGGAGAAGCCCAAAACGATGGACAAGTCGCCAAGTGCACGGGTGAAGGAGCTTGGGAAGAGGAAGTGCAGCTGAGCATCAGCCGCCGGACATCCGGCCTACGGCCCGGACATCCGGCCCCTGGAGACGTCAACCTCCCCCTCAGATCAGCAGCTGAAAAGGCCCAGGCCCCGGACATCCGGCCCCGCCGCCAGACATCCGGCCCGTCCACCCCGGACATCCGGCTCTCGGCCGGAAATCCGCCCCCCATGTATAGAGAGCTGCTGGACTCGGCCGAAGACCGGCCGGACATCCAGCCCGCACCTGAACCACCGGACATCCGGCCCGATGCCCGGACATCCGGCCCCTGCGCAGACTTAACCGGCCCAATGGGCCATGTATCCCCCAACTCGTCCCAACTTGTACTAGCACTATATAAGGACCTCCCCCTCCTCCCTCTAGGGTTAGCAAAGGTTTGGCTCTTAGAGATAGAGTTTTGCTCATCCACTACCTCCCCCATGGAGATCAAGACCTCCATGAGACCCATGTGAGAAGATCCACTCCGGATTCAAGACCTCAACTCCTCTACGGATTGGGATGAACTAGCTACCGTGTATCCTCTTGTGTTGACTTTGGATCTTGTATCTCTACTATGTGTATGTGGATCTAGTGCATGTGTGATTTGGATTGTGTCAATTGAGTGTTTTGTTCTTGTGTTCTTCTCTCAATTTGCCTTTTCCCCCTCCAAGTGTGAAAAGATTGACGAACTAGGGTTCCACCCTACATCAGGTTTGATGATGATGACGATGCTCCGAGCGAGTCCCCGCGTGCTTAAGTTGCGCTAGCATCGCCTTTTCCATTTTTGGCATCTTGATGCCAAATGGGTAGAAGAGTTCTATTAGGGACGTCTATATTTGATGATGTAAAAAAAGGACGTCTGTATTTGCGATCACAAGCCTCGATACTTGTTGTTCATTAGTGTTTCTCGGCTTGTGATACTTTTATCTTACCTTGTGTGGTGTGTGAGCTACTTTGATTATTTCTTTGTGAGACCTTGGATAATTATCATGTTTATGACTATGCCATGCTTTGAATGTCTATACGCCTGTCATATGTCATACGTATTTCATTGTCTCACATACCTTGCTCACCTACTACACCTCTTGCATGTGATTTATGCACCGGCTCTTTGATGTTGTTTGATCACTGTCCACCTTTTGTGCAATGAGTCATTTGGTACCTCTTATCACTGCACTTATCTGAGATATAAGGGGAATCATATTGTTGTATTTATGTTGCATTTCAAGCAATTCCCTCATCTGGACACATCAAATAGGAGCTTCATATATTAGTAGTGTTGCATGGCCAAATATTCTTTGATTATATCCCTTGCCATGCTCTAACCATGTCATCAATACATCATAAAGGGGGAGAGTGAAAGTGCATTTATCCCCAAATGGTATTTTGGTGGGATGACAATGTGTTTAGTGGAACTAATGATGGTTGTTAAGATTTATCTCAGGTCATTGGTTCCTCGAAGATTTATTGAGGAGGTGGTTGACCCCCCCCCCTCTAAAAAAGGTTAAAGGTGTAGTTTTTTTTATGACTCGAAGCTTTGGTTTCAGTTTATTTCAGTCGTAGGACAACCACAATATCAGGAGGGGTCAAGGTTCTCGAATGATGGTGTGGGAATACTACAAACATATACACGAGCCACCTTACACCTAGCACTTGAAAATGCCACAAAATCCACTTCCCCAGTGCCCATTGTCACCATAGCCCGTGCCCACGGGTCAAGGGTTAATTCTCTGGACACCCCGTGCTCACTCTCCAGACACCCCGTTGTAACACCCCCTATGTAATGAGCTACAATAATCCCAAATGATAATGCCAAGTCATCATGATTTGCAGTGCTTGATCACATTGGATGAATATCTCATTTCAAATTCCCCACTGAATTCAAATTCAATTTGCAAGTGAAATTTGAAGTTGCTCAAAAATTGCTGGAAAATAGTTCATGTTGTAGCAAAAATTCCAAAACAAATTAATGTTCAGGAAAACAACATCACCTATTTTACTAAAATGGGCTAGAGCATTAAAACAGTGCAAAAAATAGCAATTTTAATGCCATTTCCATTTTTGAAAAATTCAAATGGATTCCAAAATTGCCCAATCATTTTGTGACAGTGTAGAATAATGCAAGGTATTTTTGTGGGCTAGTCTCACATTTTACTAAATGCATTTGGCAGCTCAGTTATTTTGCAAATCTTCTGTAAAAATAAAAACAGAAAAGAAAATGCAAAAGGCCCTATCCTACCGTGAGCTGGGCCTAAGTGCACAGTGTACGGCCCAGCCCACCTCCCTCCTCTCTCTCTCTCTCGCCGGGTCGCCCGTGCCGTGGCCAGAGCGCGGCCGCTCCGGCCGCTGGCCGCCACCTGCCGCCGCTCGCCCGCGGAGGGGATAAGGCCGAGCCCTATCCCTCCCCCCTGGACGCCCTCGCCACTTTCCCCCTCCTCTCTCTCGCTCTCTCGCCTGCGCGCGAGCTCACCCGAGCGAGTCCGTCACCACGCCGTCGAGATTCCGCGGCCTCCGTCGTCCCCGAGCCGCGCCACCTTGTCCATCACCTCCGCCGTGCTCGACTACGCCGACTGGTGCTAGCCGTTGGAGCCGGGGAGCTCTGCTCATCGAGATCGCCGTTGTCTTCTTCGCTTCGGTTGCCGGCGTGATCCGCCGATTCCGTCCACCCCTGCAGCTCCTAAGCTTTTCACCGGCCACCGTGAGCCTCTCGGTGAGCTACTCCTCCTCTCCCCTCTCTTCCCGCCCTTCTCCGCGCCCATAGCGGCCGATCTCGCCATGGCCGTACTCGTAGCCGCCGCCGAGCTCGTCGCCATCAATGCCGTCGCCGTCGAGCTCGTCCGAGCACGCAGCCGTGCTCAGTACGCGCGTAGGAGTCGAATGCCGCCGTTAGCTCGCTCTGCCGTGCCCTGCTTCGCCGTAGCCGACCGCGGCTGAACTTCGGCGCCGCCCGCGAGCTCGCCGCCGTCGAGATAAGTCACCCCAGCCCGCGCCGTCGCCGTAAATCAGCGCGCCGCGCAACGCACGTTCGAACGCGCCTAACCGCGTGTCGAACGGCCCTCTGTAGCCGAATTTCGGTGACTCCCGTGGCTCTCCGCCGCGTTTGGAGGTCGCCGGCGACTTGCCGCCAGCCACCGCCGCGCTGGCAGCCACGTGGGGCTCCCTGGGTCACTGACCAGTGGGCCCAGGGGCCCAAGTTGACCGCGTTGACCGATCAACTGTGCTGACGTGGCAGCACAGTGCCGCTGACGTGTGGGCCCCTGTGTTTAATTAACTAATTAGGTTTTAAAAATTAATCTGATAATTAGTTTAGACACTGACATGTGGGGCCCACTCCCTAATTAACCTGGTTTAGTTTAATTTAATCCCTAATTAGCCCAGAGTCACTGACCAGTGGGACCCAGCTGTCAGGTTTGACCTGGAGCAGTTGGGTTTGACTTGATGACGTCATCCCGACGACATGCTGATGTCACACGTGCACTATTCTGGATAATGCGAATTTATTAACTAGATTTAATTCCAGAATTTCAGAAAAGGGTTTAAATCTTTGAAAATTCGTAGAAATTCAACCGTAGCTCGGATCGAAAAGTTTTCAACATGAAAGTTGGTCAGAAAAATGAGACGAATCTGAATATGTGGTCAAAATGCTTGACCATCACTCCTATCTATCAGAACATGGAACCTTCCCCTCCGGTTCAGTATACCGAAAGCTGCCTAAAGGCCGGGAAAATATCCCAGATATTTTCCCGCTTCGTCTGTGACGTGTAGCATTGCATTAGGTCACCACCCACACTGCATATTGTCATGCCATGCATTTGTGTTGCATCTGTTTGCTTTTATTTATTGTTTCTTCCCCCTCTTCTTATCCGATAGCCCCCGAGACCGACGCAGCTCCGGAGGCCGACTACACGTTTGACGACCCCTCCTTTGCCTCAGAGCTTCCAGGCAAGCAACCCCCCCCCCCTTGAGCATGCCTATATCGCCTATTCTTTCTCCCTCCTGCTTGCATTAGAATTGCTACAATTATTGTTCCGAATACCTATTCTGATGCATAACCTGTTTTTGTAAACTGCTATTGATACCTTACCTGCAATCCTAAATGCTTAGTGTAGGTTGGTAGTAAACCATCTGTGGCCCCTCTTCCTTGTTCTTAGTTGCCCCGCTTAGTTACCAGTGCCCCGTTCGATGTGATCGACGGGCTGAGACCAGCACATCATCGCACACCCCCTAAGTTGCTCGACTCTACAGAGCTACCAACGAGTGCCGAGGGTGATACCTCTTATCTCACTCCCGAAGTTGCCTCTGTAGTACAGCTAGTCGATTGTGGGTTACCGAGGGTGATTCCTCTTTCACCACCTCCGATGAAGCTTCTATCGTGCAACCCCGCAAGTGTGAATACCATCGAGGGTGGTTCCTCCAGGTTCACCTTGACGGGTACATCGAGTGGGAATCCAACGAGGGTGATTCCTCGGATTCCATCTTGATGTTATGGACACACGGTTACCTTGACTTTACTGTTGTTACTGAATAAAGTCGGGTCGGCCCCGAGGGGTACCCGCGAGAGATGTGGTATCGGGTTGACCATGAGGGTACCCGAGGGATGATTACGTGGCACGGCCGGGCATTCTTAGCCCTTGCCGTAAGTCCACGAGATGGGGCGACGGGGTCACATGATCGTGAGTCTCTGCTTGTCACCGCGAGCTCCCAACGCACTAATGGGTTAGGATATGTATAATCTGAGTAGGCCTCTGGCCTTATCGCACTAACCACCACGCGGGAATAAGTATGGGCACTCGGCGTCGTATGTATCAGCCGAAGCTCTTCAGACGTCAGCGATTGAGCGGCGCGCACCGGGTTGGACTGGGAACGCCCGCGCTTGTATTAAGGGGGCAAGGTCTGCTCCCGGCCGCCCACGCAACGCGCAGGAGTGCAAAGGGCGATGGGCCCAAGACCCCTGAGCGCTTAGGATGTAGACCGGCGTGCTGGCCTCTATGTTGAGCCTAGGTAGGGCTACGATGTGTCGATCAGCCGAGGCCGGGCATGGATCGAGCAAGTGTGTCCGACCAGAGTTAATCGAGCGTGTTGGGTAAGTTGGTGCACCCCTGCAGGGAAGTATATCTATTCAAATAGCCGTGTCCATGGTAACAGGACGCTCGGAAAGTATTCCGATCTTCTACAACTAGAAATGGTTTTAATATGTTAGCTCCGGGATTGCTTTCTCGCAGGGAGACAAGGAAGGATCTCTGGGCGATGTGCTACTTGATGCTACTACTATATTTATGTACTAATCTGCACTCTTCTAATGCTGCAAGACGCTGAAAATGCTAGTCTTCGATAGGCTAGGCCTCTCTCTCTATTCTGGCTTTCTGCAGTCCAGTCCGCTGATACAACCCTTTTTGATACCGATGCATATGTAGAATAGATCTGATGTAAGTCTTGCGAGTACTTTGGATGAGTACTCACGGTTGCTTTGCTTCCCCTTTTTTTTCCCATACCCGATTGATGCGACCAGATGACGGAGCCCCGGAGACAGCTGCCCCAGCCGACGACTACTACTACTACCCCTCTGGTGAAGAGTACTACTACGTGGAGACCACCGACGACCAGGAGTAGATAGGAGGCACCCAGGCAGGAGGCCTGCGCCTTTCGATCCAGTGTCTTTGTTTTGCCCCGCCTTCTTAAGGCTTATCTGTTTAACTTTTATGTGTGTACTCAGATATCTGATGCTTCCGCTGATGCTTGTATGACTCAAGCTTATGCATTCGAGCCCTCGTGGCCCCTGGCTTGTAATATAAAGCTTGTATGACTTTTATTTATGTTAGAGTTGTGTTGTGATATCTTCAAGTGAGTCCTTAGGCTTGATCGTGTGCATTTGCATGTATGATTAGTGCACGATTAAGTCGGGGGCGTCACACCCGTGCTCACGGGGTCCTTGACCCACGCGCGCACGTCGTCCGGGGTATTTTCTCTAATAACCCCGTGCTCACGGAGCCAACTTGGCCCGTGCGCACAGGGCCATCCGATGGAAACTCCTTGTTCCTCCTTCAACCCTAACCCTTCAAGCCTTGTGAGCAACAACAATTTTCAAACCTCCATTTTTCTCAATCAAAGACTCAAATACTTTGGGATTTGAGAGAGCAAGACATGATCTACAATTTAACCAAACCGATTCCTGTTCCCAGCTCGATTTCTACATCAACACTTGTTATTCTTGGAGCTTGAGCTCCTAGGCGGTTAGAGGTTCCTCCAGAAGCTTCCTTGCGTGTGGTGTGCTCCGGAAACGTTTGTAAAGGTGTGATGGTCGCCTTCAAGACCAACCCCGAGTGATTCGAGACTCATCCGTTGGGGGCGACTTGGAGGGAGAATACGGTGAGCCACTTGGTGATGTTCTGGAGCCTTGATTCCGGCACCGCTCCAACGAAGATTAGTACTCCCAAAAGAGTGTGAACTTCAGGATAAATCTGCGCCCCCGTCTCTCTTGTGGTAATTAATCTTTCCTGACTTTTACTTACCTTGTATGCTTGTTGGCTTAATTAGATTGTTCTCTAACATACTTTTCTTTGAGCTTTCTTACCATACAGGTTGTGTTCATCCGCAATTCCATAAAATTAGTAATTACGCTTAAAATTTGTAGTCTCCTATTCACCCTCTGTCGGTGTACTAAATATCGGGTCCTTTAGTACCCCGTACTTGTGCACGGACAGTCGTAGCCATACCTGCGGCAAGACCTGCCGGAGGACGGCTGGAGACAGATGCAAGATATCAAGAAGGCGTTAAAGATGAAGATCAGAAGACCGAAGGCTGGGCGTCCGGCAAGATCTCGCCGGGCTGGCCCATCGAGCCCCGGCAAGATCAGCCCTCGGCAAGATCAGCACCTGGCAAGATCAGCACCCGGCAAGATCCCACCGCTTCAGCACAGTGCCGCCGCTCCAGCGCAGCGACCAGCCTGTCGTTTAGGGCTTGTCGTCCTGGTTGCGTGTCACGGCGCTGGCCGCAGAAGGGGTTAAGCGGTGCTGATGGGACGAGTCCTTTTTCCATCCCCAAGAAAGGCAGGGACACCTGTTCAGAGCATTGAATGCGTCTTGTCCTAAGACGTTTGTCCTAAGGCATCAGTAGTAATCATGATATACTGGTAATCATGAGATACTGTAGATACTTTACACCTCTTGTACTTCGCCACTGTTGGAGACCCCTTGGACATATAAAAGGAGGCCCAAGGCGTAGCTACAGAGGGGAGGGAGCCAGATCCCTACCCAGACTCGACCCATTCTGTATGCGTAGCTGCTACTGTAGCTCCCAGAACTGGGCCAAGAACATCCACAGTAATACAACCAAGCAGGAGTAGGGTTTTATGCTTCCGAGCGGCCCGAACCTGGGTAAATCCCCTCGCGTTGATCGTTAGTTCCGCTCTTCGCGCTGTCCTTTCTCCCTTGCCGAACCGTAAAGGTATCCTTCGGTCCCATAGGTGTCGTGGCCCCGACATCTTTGGCGCGCCAGGTAGGGGGGAAAAGGTTGCGCGAACCCGATCTAGCGGTCGGCGTGCCGGTTCTTGATCATATTCATCGCCATGGCCCCCAAGAAGAAGGGCGCTACGGCGGTTGATCCATCCGCGTCCAGCCTCCCCGTACCTGCACAGACAGGTGATGGCGCGGGCGCTGGTGGAGGAGGTGGAGGTCTTGAGCCTCCGCGACGTTCTGGCGATCCAAGCCAGGCGAGCGCCAGGTCCAAGGATAAGGCCGTGTTGCCTACGGGTGGTGCAACGATCTCCAAGGACGGGACGGCGCCTTCCAAGACACCCACGCCGGCGCATGCACCGCGGCCTTCTCAAGACGCGCGCGACGTGCAGCACCGTGACGTCGGTGGTTCCAAGCATCCCCATGGGAAAACCCCTGCGCATCACTCTCAAGATGCGCGGGGCCAAGATCCACGTCAACACGCCGGTGGAAGCCGCGCGCAGTTGCAGGACCGTGACGGTGCTCCTTCTAACCCAGTTAGGAGTTTGAGCACCTCACGTTCTTCGCATCTTTCGCCGCCGCCTACACCAGCAGAAGCGTTGGCGCGAGCTCAGCTGCTCCTAGACTTCCCTCCCGCTGCGGAGAAGCTAGATGAGTGGAGAGCTGCCATTCAGAGCCTCATCGGTCTAGCCAACAACGACAGGCCGCAGCAAGCGGAGCCTTCGCGGCGGCAATCTACTGGACCGGTGCTGGCCGATGGTGAGAAGACCGGAGGCGGTGCATCTACGATACGCTCCCCTCCACCACGTCAAGAGCGGTCGCTAACTCGGCGGGTCGACGCCCGTGATGACGATTCCACGGCATCGTCCGATCCGCGGGTTCGCCGCGATCAACGTCTGATTCTTCGGGAACGGCAGAAGGAGGACGCTCGAACCACCATCGAGCGGCGACGGGAAGCGCGCCGTCAGTCCGACAGGCGCGCGGGACCCACTGTCGACGAGCCTGCGCCAGGGTATCCTGGTAGCCTGCCTTACGAGGTGGGCTGTCCAGCGTTTACTCGTGAGCTGCGGCGAGTCCAGTGGCCCAACTCCCGCTCTTTCAAGCCGGAGGTGCTGGAGAAGTACGACGGCAAGACTCACCCGTCAGAGTTCCTGAGCATCTACACCATTGCGGTGCAAGCTGCCGGGGCTCGAGATGACAAGATCCTAGCCAACTACTTCCCGTTGGTGCTGAAGCCCAACGTCAGGTCGTGGTTGATGCATCTGCCGGAGAATTCCATTTCCTCCTAGGCAGATCTGTGTCATGAGTTTGTTGGCGCCTTTACTGGCGGCCACCAAGCTCCTGGCCAGGAAAGCGACTTGCATATCATTCCCCAGAAGGATGGTGAAACCTTGTGCAAGTACATCCAGAGGTTCAGCCGTATCCAGCACAACATTCCAGATGTTCATCCTGCCACTGTCATCAGCGCCTTCCATCAGAATGTGCGCAACCGCAAGATGCGGGAAGAGCTTGCGATGAACAAGGTCATGGATGTCGCCGAGCTTTACGCTCTGGCTGACAAATGTGCTCGGGCAGAAGAAGGAAGGAGACTCCCCGGCGAGAACGCTGGCACAGGAGTCGACTCCGAAAGCGAAGACGCTGCTGCCCCGGCATGGAAGGGCCGACGGAAGGCCAGGAAGCGCAAGGGCAAGGCCGTGCTTGCCGTCGAGGGATCCGGCAACCCCGGCACCGCCAAGAAGGCCAAGACTGACGACCCCGGCAAGGAGGTTGCCGGGTGTGCCGCATGTCAGGCCTTGGCGGCTGCCAACAAGCCGGAAGGCTCCGCCAAGCAGTATTGCAAGATCCACCGCACCAAGGGCCACGATCTCCAAAACTACCGGCAAGTTGAGGAGCTTGTCGAGAAGCAGAGAGCCGAGTACGAAAGGCGAGACAAGGAGAGGGCCCAGGATGGCGCTGGAGGGTCCGGCAAGAAGCGCGGTCGAGGAGGTCGCCGCGGCAAGGTCAAGCAACAGAAGGACCGGCCCGCCCGAGGCCGCGACAAGAAGCAGGGGGATGATGATGATGATGCAGAGGGCGACGAGTCCAGCGAGCACGAGTTCCAGAAGGCGACAGAGGCCATGTGCGTTGACGGAGGCGCCTCGTTGCATTCCTCTCACCGCCAGCTCAAGCAGTGGGCGCGCGAGATTAATGCAGCCGAGCCCTCGCTCGATGCCCGGAAGCCACTGAGGTGGTCCCGCACGCCTATCATTTTTGACGCCGAGGACCACCCTGATCGCACAACTGCGGTCGGGTGCTTGCCGTTGTTGGTTTCACCAACGATCCGCAACCTCCAGGTGACAAAAATGTTAGTTGGCGGTGGGGCCGGCCTAAACCTGATCTCGCCCGATTTGATCAAGAGATTGCAAATTCCCGATGAAGATCTCAAGGAAACAGGCTCATTCCAAGGGATCAATCCGGGAAGGAACCAGCCGAAGGGCAAGATCACCCTGCCAGTGACGTTTGGCAGCGAGTTGAACTTCAGGACGGAGAAGATCATCTTCGACGTCGCCAAGATTCCATTACCCTATAATGGGATTCTTGGTCGCCGGTTCTGGCCAAGTTCATGGCGGCATCGCACTACGCCTATAACGTGCTGAAGATGCCCGGGCCGATGAGCGTCCTCACCATCCACTCCGACAAGAAGGATGCGCTTATCTGCACCGACAAACTCTACCAGGAGGCAGTTGCAGCATCTGCCGCCAAGGCACCTGCTCCTGTCGCTGAAGCTCCCGGGAAGAAGAAGAAGCCCGGCAAGACCTCTAGCACCCACTCCGGCAAGCGCACCTCCTTGGAGTGCTGCGCTCCCGTTGAGGACGTGCCGGAGAGCTCTGCCGGCAAGAGCAAGAAATCCAAGGCTGCTCCACCAGAGACCAAGAAGGTGCCCGCCAAGGAGGATGGTACGGGAGGAACTTTCACCATAAGTTCCACCCTTGATGACAAATAGGAAAGCACACTCGTTGCCTTCCTGCGGGCGAATATCGATGTGTTTGCATGGCAACCATCTGATATCCCCGGTGTTCCCAGGGAGGTAATTGAGCACCACCTTGCTGTCTGCCCTCATGCGCGGCCCGTCAAGCAGAAGATCAGGAAGCAAGCCTTGGAGCGGCAAGAGTTTATCGCCGAAGAAATCAGAAAGCTTGAAGCAGCAGGTCTGGTTAGAGGAGTCCTCCATCCGACATGGTTGGCCAATCCAGTTGTAGTGCGCAAGGCGAATGGAAAATGGAGGCTATGTATCGACTATACTGATATCAATAGAGCCTATCCAAAAGATCCTTTTCCCTTGCCGCGCATCGACCAGATTGTGGACTCCACTGCTGGCTGCGATTTGCTGTCATTCCTTGACGCATATTCAGGCTACCATCAGATTTTCATGTCCAAAGAAGACGAAGAGAAAACCGCATTTATCACCCCATGTGGCACGTATTGCTTCATACGTATGCCTTTCGGGTTGAAAAGTGCTGGTTCGACCTTCGCAAGAGCTGTCCAGATTGGTTTCGAGACCCAGCTGCATAGAAATATGGAAGCCTATATGGATGACATAGTGGTCAAGACCTAGGACAAGGCAACTCTCATTCAGGACTTAGAAGAGACGTTTGCAAATCTGCGCAGGATCAATCTGAAGCTCAATCCCGAGAAGTGCGTGTTTGGCGTTCCATCCGGCAAGCTTCTCGGGTTCTTTGTGTCTCAACGTGGAATTGAAGCCAATCCCGACAAGATCAAGGCAATTGAGCAGATTGAAGCACCAAGACGTGTCAAAGATGTGCGCCGACTTGCCGGCTGCGTGGCTGCTCTGAGCAGGTTCATCTCCAAGTCCGCCGAGCGCGCCCTGCCCTTTTTCAAAATCTTGAAGAAGGCAGGACCAATGAAATGGACTCCGGAAGCGGAGGTAGCACTGCAGGACTTGAAGAGGTACCTCTCCTCTCCGCCGACACTGGTCGCACCTAGGCCACAAGAGCCGTTGCTGCTGTATCTAGCGGCAACGAATCAAGTGGTTAGCGATGCGCTAGTGGCGCAGAGAGAAGCAGACGAAGAGGCAGCGGCAGCGGCAAGCCCGTCAAGCGACAAGCCAGGGCCATCCCCGGCAGAGTCTGGTGCCGACAAGGCAGAGCCCGCGCAGCCAAGTGAAGCAGTGCAGAAGAAGAAGATGGTGCAGCGCCCAGTCTATTTTGTCAGCTCCCTTTTGCAGGGGGCTAGGTCAAGATATTCTGGTGTGCAAAAGCTGCTCTTCGGCCTCCTTATGGCCTCGAGGAAGCTGCGCCATTACTTCCAAGCACATGAGATTACCGTCGTCACTCGCTTTCCGCTGCAACGGATCTTGCGGAATCCAGAAGCAACCGGCAGGATTGTGGAGTGGGCGTTGGAGCTGTCATGCTTTGGCCTCAAGTTTGAAAGCACTTCAACTATTCAGAGCAGAGCCTTGGCAGAGTTCATTGCAGAGTGGACACCAACGCCAGACGAAGAAGTTCAAGAGTCGGTTGTCCCCGGCAAGGAAACAGATCGCGCATGGATTATGTACTTTGATGGGGCTTTTTCTCTGCAAGGCGCCGGTGCTGGCGTGCTGCTTGTCGCACCCATCGGAGAGCACCTCAAGTATGTGATTCAGATGCACTTTCCCCGGGAGAGATCAACGAACAACACTGCAGAGTATGAAGGACTGCTCGCCGGTCTCAGGATCGCGGCAGACCTTGGGATCAAGAAACTCATCGTCAGAGGTGACTCCCAGCTTGTCGTCAGGCAAGTCAACAAGGATTACCAGAGCCCGTTGATGGAAGCTTATGTCGATGAAGTGAGAAGGCTGGAGGAGCGTTTTGACGGTTTGCAAACAGAGCATGTTCCTCGAGCAGAGAACTGCATTGCTGACGACCTGTCGAAGCGTGCTGCCCTTAAGTTACCTGTGGAACCAGGAACTTTTGTGCTCCGCCTGACTCAGCCATCCATAACACCACCGACGAGGCCAGACAAGAGAAGGAAGTTAAGTACCGGCAAGTACTTCCCGGCAGAGCTTCCAGAAGCCGCCGGCAAGGAAGTTGCCGGGAACGACACGGTTGCCGGTGAGCAGCGGCTTCGCGCAGAGCCTCAAGTTCTTGCCGCAGAAGTACGCGCCCCCGCAGCTGAGGATATGCCGGTTGCCGGTGAGCAGCAGCTTTGCGCAGAACCTCAGGTTCTTGCCGCTGAAGCAAGCGCTCCCGCGGCCGAAGAGATGCCTTTAGTCCTTGTCGTCGAGCCACAGGCTCCGGCATGGGCACAACACATAGTTCATTTCCTTCAGACAGGAGAACTCCCTGAGGAATAGGAAGAAGCAGAGAAAGTAGCCCGTCAGTCTAGTATGTACCAGTTCGTCGACGACGTCCTGTACAGAAAGAGACCCAACGGTGTGAAATTGAAGTGCATTCCTCGGGAGGATGGACTAGAGCTGTTGGCAGAGATTCATGGAGGCATATGTGGCTCCCACATAGGCTCGAGAGCTCTTGTCGGCAAGGTATTCCGGCAAGGTTTCTTCTGGCCCACTGCTCTCCAGGATGCAACTGCACTAGTAACCAAGTGTGAAGCGTGCCAGTTCCATTCAAAGCGACTTCATCAGCCAGCTCAAGCTCTTCAGACAATCCCTCTTTCCTGGCCCTTCTCGGTCTGGGGACTCGACATACTGGGTCCTTTCCCCCGCGCTGCCGGGGGCTTCGAGTACTTGTACGTTGCTATCGACAAGTTCACGAAGTGGCCGGAAGTGGAAGCAGTGAGAAAGGTGACAGCACAGTCAGCGGTCAAGTTCTTCAAGGGAATAGTGTGCCGGTTTGGTGTGCCGAACAGGATCATCACCGACAATGGTACGCAGTTCACGAGTCGCACCTTCATGCAGTACGTCCAAGACCTTGGCGGCAAGATTTGTTTTGCCTCCGTTGCTCACCCGAGAAGCAACGGCCAAGCGGAGAGGACAAATGCTGAAGTGCTGCACGGTCTCAGGACCAGAACTTTCGACAAGCTGCACAAGTGCGGAAGACGCTGGATTGATGAGCTGCCGGCGGTTCTTTGGTCAATCAGAACGACACCAAATCGAGCTACCGGCCAGACTCCCTTCGCCCTGGTCTACGGGGCTGAAGCAGTTCTCCCCACGGAACTCACATACGGGTCACCTCGAGTGCTCGCTTATGATGAGCTCAAGCAAGAGCTGCTGCGGCAAGATGATGCTGTGCTCCTTGAGGAAGATCATCTTCGGGCTGCTGTGCGTGCTGCACGCTACCAGCAAGCTTTGCGCCGCTATCATAGCCGCAAGGTTCATGCCCGGAGTCTTGAGGAAGGCGACCTTGTTCTTCGGTGCGTTCAGTCGGCCAAGAATTCCAACAAGTTGACGCCAAAGTGGGAAGGCCCTTATCGGGTAGTACGAGTCACCAGGCCTAGCGCTGTCCGCCTGGAGACCGAAGATGGCGTGCCAGTGAGCAACTCCTGGAATATCGAACATCTTCGTAAGTTCTACCCGTGAGGCGCGGTTGCTGGTTAGCAGCAGTTTCGCGCCAAACCTTTGGTTCTTGCCGCAGAAATGCTCCCGGCAACCACCTTTTGTACAAGTCTTGCCGATGCAGCATGTAATCCTTTGTAGAAAGCCAGACGAAGACCCTGTGCATAGTTTAATTAAGCTAAGTGTTTTACAATTCTTGTCGATTTCATGTCATGTTATATGCATGCTTATCTGAGATGTTGTATTGCGCTTGCTTCCGGTAAGAGCTAATTGTTGGTGAACGGAGCATGAATTTCAAAAAAATTCCTACGCTCACGCAAGATCTATCCATGGAGATGCATCGCTACGAGAGGGGAGAGTGTGTCTACGTACCCTCGTAGACCGTTAGCGGAAGCGTCTCACAACGCGGTTGATGTAGTCGAACAATCCTTCGAGCTCCACCGATCGAGTACCGAACGTACGGCACCTCCGAGTTCTACACATGTGCAGCTCGGTGACGATCCTCGCATTCTTGATCCAGCAAGACGTCGAGGAAGTAGATGAGTTCCGTCAGCACGACGGCGTGGCGACGGTGACGGTGAAGTGATTCCGGCAGGGCTTCGCCTAAGCTCTCCGAAAATATGACCGAGGTGGAAAACGGAGATCGGGGCACCGCACACGGCTATGGGACAATTGTGTACTTTGGGGTGCCCCCTTGCCCCCGTATATAAAGGATGAGAGGGAGGAGGCCGGCCCCCTAGGGGTGCGCCAAGTGTGGGGAGTCCTACTAGGACTCCTTAGTCCTAGTAGGATTCCACCTCTCATACGGAGTAGGAAAGGGGGAAGGGAGAGGGAAAGGAAAGAGGGGGCTGCGCCCCCTCCCCTAGTCCAATTCGGTTTGGGCAAGGGGGGCGCGTGCCTCCTCACGTGGCCTGCCTCTCCTTTTCCCGTATGGCCCAATAAGGCCCATTACTTCTCCCGGTGAATTCCCGTAACTCCCCGGTACTCCGAAAAATACCCGAATCACTCGGGACCTTTCCGACGTCCGAATATAGCCTTCCAATATATGAATCTTTACCTCTCGGACATTCCGGGACTCCTCGTCATGTCCGTGATCTCATCCGGGACCCCGAACAACATTCGGTCACCAATCACATAACTCATATAATACTATATCGTCATCGAACCTTAAGTGTGCGGACCCTACGGGTTCGGGAATGATGTAGACATGACCGAGACAACTCTCTGGTCAATAACCAACAGCGGGACCTGGATGCTCATATTGGTTCCTACATATTCCACGAAGATCTTTATCGGTGAACCTCATATGACAACATACGTTGTTCCCTTTGTCCGGCGGTATGTTACTTGCCCGAGATTCGATCGTCGGTATCCAATACCTAGTTCAATCTCGTTACTGGCAAGTCTCTTTACTCGTTCCGTAATACATCATCTTGCAACTAACTCTTTAGTCACGGTGCTTGCAAGGCTTCTGTGATGCTGTATTACCGAGAGGGCCCAGAGATACCTCTCCGATAGTCGGAGTGACAAATCCCAATCTTGATCCATGCCAACTCAACAAACACTTTTGGAAATACCTGTAGTGCACCTTTATAATCACCCAGTTACGTTGTGACGTTTGATACACCCAAAGTATTCCTACGGTATCCGGGAGTTGCATGATCTCATGATCAGAGGAACGTGTATTTGACATAGTGAAAGCAATAGCATTAAACTGAACGATCATATGCTATGCTGACGGTTGGGTCAAGTCCATCACATCATTCTCCTAATGATGTGATCCCGTTATCAAATGACAACTCATGTCCATGGTCAGGAAATCTTGACCATCTTTTGATCAACGAGCTAGTCTAGTAGAGGCTTACTAGGGACTCAGTATTTGTTTATCTATTCACACATGTATTAAGTTTCCGGTCAATACAATTCTAGCATGAATAATAAACCATTATCATGAACGGGGAAATATGATAATAAACACTTTATTAATTGCCTCTAGGGCATATTTCCAACAGTCTCCCACTTGCACTAGAGTCAATAATCTAGTTTACATCTCCATGTAATTAACATCCAATCAGTTCTAGGGTTGATCATGTTTTGCTTGTGAGAGAGGTTTTAGTCAACGGGTCTGCAATATTCAGATCCGTGTGTTCTTGGCAAATCTCTATGTCATATGTAGATGCTGCTACCACACTCTGCTTGGAGCTACTCCAAAAACGACTGTCCCACTTTACGTATCCGGTTTGAGACTCATAGTCTTCCGGATCGGTGTTTAAAGCTTGCATCGTCGTAACCCTTTACGACGAACTCTTTATCACCTCTATTCCCGAGAAATTCTTCCTTAGTCCTTTTCAGGTACTTCAGGATATTCTTGACCGCTGTCCAGTGATCTACTCCTGGATCACTTTGGTACCTTCCCACCAAGCTAATAGCGAGGCATACATCAGGTCTAGTACACAGCATGGCATACAAAATAGAGCCTATGGCTGAGGCATAGGGGATGACACTCATCTTGTCTTTGTCTTCTGCCGTGGTCGGGGTTTGAGTCTTACTCAATCTCACACCTTGCAATACAGGCAAGAACCCTTTCTTTGACTGATCCATTTTGAACTTCTTCAAAATCTTGTCAAGGTATGTGCTTCGTGAAAGTCCTATGAGGCGTCTCAATCTATCTCTATAGATTTTGATGCCTAACATGTAAAACAACCTTTACCTAGATTTTCAAGTCTTACTCCACTTCACACCAGGCAAGAACTCATTTCTTTGACTTGATCCTATTTTGAACTTCTTCAAAAAACTCATCAAGATGTGTGAACTTTTATCAGGCGTTTTGATCTATCTCCATAGATCTCGATGCCCAATCTGTGGATAACTCAAAAACAGGTTTTTATTGAAAACCTCCTTTCAATTCTTTATGCTTTCCAGAAATTCTACATCATTTCCAATCAACAATATGTCATCCACATATACTATTAGAAATGCTATAGAGCTCCCACTCACTTTCTTGTAAATACAAGTTTCTCCATAAACTTGTATAAACCCAAACGCTTTGATCACTTCATCAAAGCGAGTATTCCAGCTCCGAGATGCTTGCACCAGTCCATAGATGGATCGCTGGAGCTTGCATATTTTGTTAGCGCCTTTAGGATCGACAAAACCTTCCGGCTGTATCATATACAATTCTTCCTTAAGGAATCCGTAAAGGAATGCCGTTTTGACGTCCATTTGTCAGATTATATAATCATAAAACGCGGCAATTGCTAACATAATTCTGACAGACTTTAGCATCGCTACGGGTGAGAAAGTCTCATCGTAGTCAACTCCTTGAACTTGGTGATAACCTTTAGCAACAAGTCGAGCTTTATAGACGGTGATATTACCATCAGCATCCGTCTTCTTCTTAAAGATCCATTTATTTTCAATAGCTCGCCGTTCATCGGGCAAGTCTACCAAAGTCCACACTTTGTTCTCATACATGGATCCAATCTCGGATTTCATGGCCTCAAGCCATTTGCCGGAATCCGGGCTTGCCATCGCTTCTTCATAGTTCGAAGGTTCACCGTTGTCTAACAACATAACCTCCAAGACTGGATTTCCGTACCACTCTGGTGCGGAATGTGTCCTGGTTGACCTTCGAAGTTCTGTAGTAACTTGATCCGAAGCCTCATGATCATCATCATCAACTTCTTCTCTGGTCTGTGTTGGTGTCACAGAAATTTCTTTCTATGGCGTACTACTATCCAGAGGAGGTACAATTACCTCATCAAGTTCTACTTTCCTCCCACTCACTTCTTTCGAGAGAAACTCCTTCTCTAGAAAGGATCCATTCTTTAGCAACGAAAACTTTGCCTTCGGATCTGTGGTAGAAGGTGTACCCAACGGTCTCTTTTGGGTATCCTATGAAGACGCACTTATCCGCTTTGGGTTCGAGTTTATCTGGTTGAAGCCTTTTGACATAAGCATCGCATCCCCAAACTTTCAGAAACGACATCTTAGGTTTCTTGCAAACCACAGTTCATACGGTGTCATCTCAACGGATTTAGACGGTGCCCTTGTTTAAAGTGAATGCAGCTGTCTCTAATGCATAACCCCAAAATGATAGTGGCAAATCGGTAAGAGACATCATAGAACGCACCATATCCAATAGAGTACGATTACGACGTTCGGACACACCATTACGCTGTGGTGTTCCATGTGGCGTGAGCTGTGAAACAATTCCACATTGTCTTAAGTTATTGCCAAACTCGTAACTCAAATATTCTCCTCCACGATCAGATCGTAAGAACTTTATTTTCTTGTTACGATGGTTCTCTACTTCACTCTGAAATTCTTTGAACTTTTCAAATATTTCAGATTTATGCTTCATCAAGTAGACATCTACTCAAATCATCTGTGAACGTGAGAACATAACGATATCCACCGCGCGCGTCAACACTCATCGGACCGCATACATCAGTATGTATTATTTCCAATAAGTTGGTTGCTCGCTCCATTGTTCCGGAGAACGGAGTTTTAGTCATCTTGCCAATAAGGCACGGTTCACATGTCTCAAATGATTCATAATCAAGAGATTCCAAAAACCCATCTGCATGGAGTTTCTTCATGTGTTTAACACTGATATGACCTAAGCGGCAGTGCCACAAATATGTGGTACTATCATTATCTTTTGGCATTCGTGTTATGAACATATGTATTACTACGATCAAGATTCAATAAACCTTTCATTTTAAGTGCATGATCATCAATGATATTATCCAAATAAATAGAATAACAATTATTCTCTGAAATTGAATAACCGTCTTGCAATAAACACTATCAGATATAATGTTCATGCTTAACGCAAGCACCAAATAACAATTATTTAGGTTCATCACTAATCCTGAAGGTAGAGAGAGCGTGGCGATGGTGATCACATCAACCTTGGAGACACTTCCAATGCACATCGTCACCTCGTTCTTAGCTAGCCCTCGTTTATTCCGAAGCTCCATGTTTCAAGTTGTAAGCAACTGAACAAGTATCAAATACCCAGGTGCTCCTACGAGTACTAGTAAGGTACATATCAATAACATGTATATCAAATATCTTTGTTGACATTGCCAGTCTTATTATCTGCCAGTTACTTTGGGGAAGTTCCGCTCCCTGTGACATTTCCCTTTGCAATGGGAGCACTAAGTCTCGGGTTTGGTTCAGCCTTGGGTTTCTTCGTGTGAGCGGCAACTATTTTACCGTTCTTCTTGAAGTTCCCTTTTCTTTCCCTTGCCCTTCTTGAAACTAGTGGTCTTATTAACCATCAACACTTGATGCTCCCTCTTTTGATTTCTACATCCGCAGATTGTAGCATCGCGAATAGCTTAAGGATCTTCTATCCCTTGCATGTTTATAGTTCATCACGAAGATCCAGTAGCTTAGTGATAGTGACTAGAGAACTCTATCAATCACCACTTTATTCAGAAGTCTAACTCCCACTTGATTCTAGTGTTTGAAGTACTCAGACATTCTGAGTACATGCTCACTAACGGAGCTGTTCTCCTCCATCTTGTAGCTATAGAACTTGTCGAAGGTGTCATACCTCTCGACCCGGGTGTGAGCTTGAAAAACAAATTTTCAGCTCTTGGAACATCTCATATGCTCCGTGTTGCTCAAAACATATTTGGAGCTCCGGTTCTAAGCCGTAAAGTATGGCGCACTGAACTATCGAGTAGTCATCTTTTCTTGTCTGCCAGACGTTCATAACGTCCTCAGACGAAGCCGTAGGGGTATTTCACTGAGCGGTGCATTAAGGACATAAGCCTTCTGTGCAGCAGTGAGGACAATCCTCAGATCACGGACCTAGTCTGCATAGTTGCTTCCATCAACTTTCATATTTTCTCTTCTTTCTTTTTCTCAAAAGGATAGAAGGTTCCCTCGCATGCAAGTTTGCCGGGGGGGGGGGGGAGATGGTATGGATACCGACAGGTGACGTTCAAGGTTGACATCTTGCCGGAAGAAGAACAGCAACGAAAAGCTAAGTTGCAGAAACCCTTTAAAACAGATTTTTGTTGTAAGGCTATCCTCCTTGAACGATTTCGACTTTTGTATGGAAAACCTGGACGCGATGGAACCTTGTCATGATCGGTCGCGCCCTTACTCTGTTTCGAGTCCACTCAACAATTTAGGTGGTTGCACTGAAAACGTCAAGGTTTCTTGCCGGTAGCTGCGCCTCCAGCAGGCTGCTGAAGTCCCGAACCCAGCGCTCGCGGGGGTGCGCACCGGCAAGTTCCCAGTATAAGCGTAGGGCATACACCATACAGAAAGAAATCAAACGAGGGGAATAGCATATATTAATCTAGAGACAGCAAGTTATATTACATGATAGTTGCCGCGTTTCTAACTAAAGATAAATTGTCTTTGGCATGGAGCGATGGCGACAAGATAAAGATAAACAACTAATCCCGGCGATCGCCTTCAACCCTCTTGACTTGGCTCACCCTGTCAACGATGGGCGCGACAAGCTCTTCGAGTACCTTGACGTCCACATCTTTCGGCAAGCGTTTGAAGACGTTGGAGAGGTTGATGCCGGGGTTCTTGTGCACAACTTTGACCAGCACCTCGCGGAGGACGACCTGGCAGAGCTTGCGGGATTCGTTCGCCAGCTGGGATGTTCGGTTAGAGTGAAGCTACTCCAAGGCTTCGAGCATGCGGTCAAAGAACATGGTCAGCCTGGCGCTTGTGGACACCCTGTCGTCAGAAGAATACCTGAAGCCTTGCAGACCCATGATGGACAGTTGCACGGCAAGCTTCTTTGCAACGTCGATGAGCTTCTCAGTCCAGATCTGCACGCCTGCCACATAGTCGTTGTGTGTGGCGGCAACACTCTTGAGCAGCTCCTGTTCATTGTGGAGGTCTTTGATCAAGGTCTTCTCCCAACCCCTGGCGGTCTCAAGGGTCTCCTTCAGCGTGGTCAGCTTCTGCTCCAGATCAACGATGGATTCCTTGGCGGAGGTGAGCTGCTGAGTCTTCTCGGATGCGGCAACCTGTGCCTCCATCAAGCTGTGAAGAGCTTTGTCTCTTTCGGCTTCAAGTGTTGAGACCTTCTTGCCGTGATCCTCGAGATCAGCCTCTAGCTTCTTCACCTTCCCCTCCAGCAAGCTCTTGGCGGCCTCTGCAGCTCCGGCAGCATCGACGGCTTCCTTCAGTTTGCCGGCGTGATCTTCAGTCAGAGCTCTGAGCGTCTCCATGTGTTTCCGCTCTAGCTCCTGGGTCCGCTGCGCGACAAGTTTCTCGATCTCCTCGTCCTTGCTGCGGAGCTTGGTGGCAAGCGCCTCCTCGCGAGCAGTAAGGTCCTCTTCATGAGCATCGAGCCCGATGCGGCGCTCCGTTAGGCGAGCTTCTGCTGCGACGGCCTGCTGTGCAGCCTCCTCCTGTGCCTTCTCGACATCAGATTGCTTCATGAGGAGGTCGTTCCAGTTCTCGCTCAGCTGTTCCCGAGCAGTCTTCAGCTCTTGGAAAGCCTCAGCATACCAAGCCTGCATCTCCTCGACGCGCTTTTGGAAGTCCGCCTCTGCTGCATCAACAACCGCTGCCCTGGAATCCAGCTTATCCTTCCGGGCGCGGTAGAGTGCCTGGAGCTTCTGATAGTTGTCGTGCACGGCTTGGAGTAGTTGCTCTTCCTTGGGTTCACTGCTGCTGGCGGCGGCGATGACGTCTCCATCCAGAGTTTCTCCTTCCACCAGCGCCCCAGTGCTTGCCGTCCCTGGCATGCTGACGAACAGGTTGTCGCCGACCTTGAGGTAACTGTTTGATGGGGGCACGTTAGATGTTGACAGTTGATCTTCCCCGGCAGCTGGGGGCTCCGCGACCGGTGTAGCGCCATGCGCTCCTGCGGCAGGAATGTCGTCAGTGCGATCGTCGGTCTCCCTGCCGGTCCCCTCAGCAGACTTCTTGGCGGTCTCTTCCTGTGCGGCCTTGGTGGCCTCGTCCGCTGCGACCCTGTCGGCCTCGGCGGCAGCGTCCCTGGCGGTCTCCTCGATGACGGTTTCGACATCCATGGGTTCCGCCAAGAGGAAATCTGGAAGCCCGGGAAGGGAAGCAAGATGAGACCAAGATTGAAGTTCAAGAAGACAAAAAAAGAGAAAAACAGGAATAGCAAGTACTCTGAGGCGAGCGGCTTACCTGCCTCGAGCTGCTGAGGAGGGTTGCCGGAGCCAGTGCTCGTCGGCTCTTCTTCATTGCGGTAAAGCTCGCTTGCCGAAGGCTCATCTCTGGGCGGTGTAGTCGATGGCGGCGGCACATCAGGGATGGTTCCCATTGGTACTCCTTGTTGCCGCTCCGCTCCTGCACGCCCGGAGATGTCAGCAGTGAAGATACGCACCCCGGCACTTGCCAGTGGGAAGTGCATAACGGACTCACGCTGGGGGCTGCGCCGGGGGCTGTGTTGAGGACTGCGTTGTGGGCTCGACTCCGGGCTGATGTTGATCGTTTCTGGCGCACCTGAGGTGCTTGCCGGCGGTTCGTCGCCCGTTGAGGTCTTCGCCCTCTTCGCCATCCTTTGCGCCAAGGTTTCTGCATCTCTGTGGAGACAAGCCAAAGTGAATTAGTCAAGTGAAGTCAGAAATACAGGAATTATAAGGTGCGGCAAGGTCCCTACTCTTCTTCTTCGGATTCCAAGGCAGAGAGATCGAAGACGACTTCCGCTTCGGCACCTGGGCGAGGAGGTGGAGAAGGAGACCTAGCGCTTGGCTGCGGCAGAGGCGGTAGGCTGATATGCCCCTGCTGCTCCAGCCGCTGGTGCCGTCGTATGGGATGCTCCCGCCACACCAGTTTGTGCCACGGTCGAGCGTGTCGTACGTCGCACGGGCGGTTGTTGGGCCTCTTGCCGCTGCGCAGCCTTGCCGACCGCCTTCTTGCTGGGAAGCTCATCTCTTGAGGGAGGCTGACTTGCCGGGGCGTCAGAGCTGGCTTTCCGAAGAACGCGCTTTTTCTTCCCTGGAGCTGGGGGCTCCTCGTGCGGCTGCTCCTCGGTTGCGCCCTCGACGGTAGAGCCCTCGGCAACCATGCCGCTCTGCTCCCCGGCAACTTCCTCTTGCTCAGAAGAGGTCTCCTCTGGCACCGTCTCTTCTTCACTGGTGTCTCCTCCCGTGAAGCCAAAGTCGCCGGCCTCCGCGGCAAGGTTGGCCTCTTCCGCCCTGCTAGCAATGTAAGCTATTTCTTCATCAGTGGTGGGACGGATAAGTTTGGGATCTTCCCGGATGGCCCTCTCCGACAAGTTGTCGAATAACTCCTGCACTTGCTCTGGAGGCGGCTCTACCCAAGTCCCGTCAAGGCCGTGGGCGTTGCACACTGGCATCATGGCAATGATTGAGCTCAGGGCAGAGTTGTTGCACAGAGGCACGACTCCAGGCGGCAACATGAACTTCCCGTCAGGCTTGAACAACTTGTGGCAGAGATACATGTGCTGCAAGACCATGAAGTTGTGATTCAAGCCAGGGCGCAGCCTCATAATATCTGCTGCGTTCTTAAAGTCCCAGGCTGGCCTCCCCTTATTGTGCAGAGGGGCGATGCGCCGGCGAAGGAAATCTGCGCCAACCATTTCAATCATGAGCCCGGCAGCCTTCAGGCGGTGGATCCTGGTGATTGCAATTGTGAGCTTCTTGTCTTCAGGGTCGAGGTCGCTCCAACTCTCACCACGGGCCACCTTCTTCTGCCGGGGCACGCAGAATGGCTGAGGGTCTTTCTCCTGGATCCAGCACCACTCGGATTGCCACTCATCCCACTTCTTGTGGTAGAGACCCCCTGGGTATATATCCTTGTTCCATGTCCTTGGAATCCAAGTGATAGATCCAGAGAGGGCGTCTCCTGCCTCGATGCGGGGGATGAAGTAGTGGCGGAAGAGGGCCGTGTTGGGGACCACTCCGGCAAAGTTTTCGCAAAGATGCGCAAAGACAGACATGCACGTTACGGCGTTCGGCGTGAAATCCAAAAGGTGGAACACGTACGTGTACATGATGTCGACGAAGAAGTCGGAGAAAGGAGGACAGAGCCCGCGGTAAAAATAAGCAGCGAAGAAAGGGTATCTATCCGCGCCGCCCCCGGCGGAAGCCGAAAGCGCGCGAGTTTTGGGATGGCCATTTGTCTTCTTCCCCCATACGCACCTGTACTGAGTAATTAAGGTGTGCCCGTCAAGCGTCTGGTCGAAGACGGCGCGCTCTCTCCGCATCCGCACCAGATCCCCTTCATCTGCTCCTGCGGCTGAGCCGGCGGCTTTCGCCGTTTTGCCCTTGCCTGCTTTGGGCGGCATGGCGGCAGTGGAAGCGGAATCCGAAGGTGGCGAGGGCGTGCGGGTGGCGGAAGAATGGAGGAGGCGCATCTCAGGCTCGAGGAGGAGGACGATGGCAGCGTCCAGATTGGAAAAGATGAGAGGTAAATGAGCAGCGCCCCTGCGGATTCCTTTTTATGGGGAAGGAGCAAAGGCTGCGGTCGTTCCGCGCACGTCCCCCACGTTCCGCATTCAACGCGCGTCGTGGGAGGGCGCAGTAAAAAAGAAGATTATGACAGCAACTCCTGCCACGCGTGCCAGTGCACTGTTTTGGGCCTAGCCCAACAACGCCTCGCACCCGTGTATGGCCTAGGCCCGGGGGCTCCTGTCGGTGTACTAAAGATCGGGTCCTTTAGTACCCCGTACTTGTGCACGGACAGTCGTAGCCATACCTGCAGCAAGACCTGCCGGAGGACGGCTGGAGACAGATGCAAGATATCAAGAAGGCGTTAAAGCTGAAGATCAGAAGACCGAAGGCTGGGCGTCCGGCAAGATCTCGCCGGGCTGGCCCGTCGAGCCCCGACAAGATCAGCCCCCGGCAAGATCAGCCCCCGGCAAGATCAGCACCCGGCAAGATCCCACCGCTTCAGCACAGTGCCGCCGCTCCAGCGCAGCGACCAGCCTGTCGTTTAGGGCTTGTCCTCCTGGTTGCGTGTCACGGCGCTGGCCGCAGAAGGGGTTAAGCGGTGCTGATGGGACGAGTCCTTTTTCCATCCCCAAGAAAGGCAGGGACACTTGTTCAGAGCATTGAATGCGTCTTGTCCTAAGACGTTTGTCCTAAGACGTTTGTCCTAAGGCGTCAGTAGTAATCATGAGATACTGGTAATCATGAGATACTGTAGATACTTTACACCTCTTGTACTTCGCCACTGTTGGAGACCCCTTGGACATATAAAAGGAGGCCCAAGGCATAGCTACAGAGGGGAGGGAGCCAGATCCCTACCCAGACTCGACCCATTCTGTATGCGTAGCTGCTACTGTAGCTCCCAGAACTGGGCCAAGAACATCCACAGTAATACAACCAAGCAGGAGTAGGGTTTTACGCTTCCGAGCGGCCCGAACCTGGGTAAATCCCCTCGCGTTGATCGTTAGTTCCGCTCTTCGCGCTGTCCTTTCTCCCTTGCCGAACCGTAAAGGGATCCTTCGGTCCCATAGGTGTCGTGGCCCCGACACCCTCTTCTCTAGTCGACCGTATTGATCGTTGCCCATGATCAGCCGGCTGGCGCCTAGAACGACCCTTTTAGATATGATATGATATTACTAGATAATTGCACGTGTGTCTTGTACGTTAGCCCATGATTTACCTACCCGTATTAATATGATTGTGTAGAAAATAGAATCTTATTGTATTTAGTAAACACTACTTATTTGGTAAGCATATATTGATTTACCAAAGGAAACATATGTTTATTTAGTAAACATGATTTTGTAAACATTTATTGGTTTACAAAAGGAAACATAAGTTTATTTTGTAAGTCATTAAGAGGTGTGATTGTTGAGTGATTTTCAGATAGAACCGTTGAAGAAATAAGAAATGAGAGAACAATGAAAAACGGAAGGAGGAACATAGGTAAGATTTAGTGAAGAACGAACGGATGAGTGAATCTTATAGTTTTTAGGATTTCATTACAAATCGAACGTCAGATTTTTGAGCATTAGAAATCGAATGTTTTTTATCGCAAATTTTGTTGTCACAATTACCACAATTTTCTTCAGCACGCATGGCAAATCTTTGTCATGTTCAGTTTTTTTCGAGAATTTATCATGCTTACTAACGAAAATTGGCTTCCTCATGATAACATAATCTGTCACAAAAGATGTTTGATTTGTCATGAATAAAAATCTGATGTTAGATTTTTAACATCACCGATTTTTTCAGTAGGATAGGAGAATGATAAAAAAAAAAGGCAAGATTTAAGTAGGAGAGAGTTAGACATAGAGGTCTAAAAAACAGTTCAAACAGTGTGGTCAGCCCCGGCTCCGATGTGGAAGGGCGATGATGGTGGTGTGTCTTCGGCTCGCTCGAATGTTTGTAATCGTCGCTAGGTGGTCTATGGACCTAAATATAATTTTTTTCTGGTATTCTTTGTGACAGTTGATGAATGGATTGATTTTTTAAAAAATCCTGAAATTCTTTTTCGCGTCCCATGCGAGGAAGCCATGAAAGTTTACGTAATCTGAAGTTTACCATTGGCGCGACACTGCGAAACAGTTGTACTCTCAGGTCTCAGCCCAGACTATGCTTTTTCACTTGGATAAAATGGATGAGGTCGGTCCGCAAAGTGCGGCCGATTATTTTAGGTTATAAATAAGCACACCAAGATAAAGTAAAGTAATAGTGCCGATAAAGCCATTGGTGGATCCCGGTAAAAAAAAGGGAGCCATTGGTGGATCACCTTTCATACTAGTAGAATGCCCGTGCGTTGCTACGGGCTACAATGCATATAAATGATTAAGGTCGTCTTCAAGATAGAAGTTCATTTCTGCCTTATAGTACGGGCGTGTTCGGACATCAAAGGGCACCTCCAGATCCAGCCCATATGTGGGCGAGAAATGTGGTTATCCGGACTTTCCGCCATATTATCTCCAACACGCTGGTCCCAACACAAAAAACCCACCCCACGACGCACCCTTCCCTTTTCCTACTGGACCCCTTCCCTTCCGGCTCGGTTTCCCACCGTAGCGGGACATTTCTCGCTGGAGCCTTGTCCTTTAAAACCGGATGACACCCACCTCACATTCGCCATGGCGCCCTCTCTCCTTCACACCATACTTCCCAAGTGACCGACAAGGAGGAGTCTCCCGCCAGCAACCCCAATCTCCGCCCTGATCCCCTTCCCCTATGTTTGTGCCGATCTGCCACACCGCCATCAAGGGGGAGGAGGCGTTGCAACGGGCATCTACTCTAGTGGTTCAACATCAATTATGGTAACATTTAATTTGATGGGAGTATGGGTAGAGTAAGGCAAAGAAAATTTTGATTTAGTTGGTTTGTGTTGCCATAGGAACATAAATATAGTTCAAATGACATATATATAATGATTTGTCTATCGGTTCCGAAACCATCAGTTCCCCTTGTGCTCTTAAGAAAGCATAATGTCTCTTCTTTATCTACACCCCTCGTTTTACTTTTGACTCTGCCACAAATACCTTGGCTCCACTCTACAAGTCTAATAGAGCACATATCCAGCTTTCACTTGGAAAAATAGGAGATTGAGTTCCACATTAGTGCAAGCCATATTAGACCATGCTCTTGTGTCCCCTTCTTGGGATTCTCTTTTTGAATCGTAAAGACTCTTTACCTTGCTTTTGTAACATGTCCCCCCTCTGCTGTTTACCGGCGACATTTTGATCCTCTTGAGTTGAAAGAGAAGCATGGGCAAATGCTTCTACAAGGTCACCAGCTCCTTGAGCAACAAAGTCACCTGCTTTTTTAGGTTGCTTCAGAGGTTTATGGGTAAGGTCTTTCAAAGGCTTTTGATTTTATACTTCCTGACTCTGCCACGAATGAAATATCTATACCCCATCCCTCTCTTTGATCATACCCCTTGCTTCGCTCCATAAGTCTAATAAAACACACATTTTTATTCTTCTTACATATATGGTCACAAGGAATTTTATCGGTGATGTGCAAGAATTGTCTCATCATACTGTTTTTTTATCTCAAAAGCCAAACCAGTGGCCATAACCATGCAAATACATAGCACACCCACTAATAGATAAAATAATAAACTCTTAGAAAAAATGCATGAATGATGGCGTTGCATGACAATTTCAGAATAAGAAGGTTGTGAAAC
The DNA here is from genome assembly GCA_039707655.1 of Elymus sibiricus. Lineage (NCBI taxonomy): Eukaryota > Viridiplantae > Streptophyta > Magnoliopsida > Poales > Poaceae > Elymus > Elymus sibiricus. The sequence continues at coordinate 205,011,020 of CM077676.1, forward strand.
CAAATATCCAACTCTCTTTTAAGATAAAGAAATTGTTTATAACCCATGCTTATTCGTAGACATGCTAGGTCCAACAACAGTCCCTTTTTTCATCAGTGATCGTCTCTTATTTAAGATTGCATCCTCTCTCTTTTTCTCCCTCGCTTGTCTTGTCTACTTTACCACTACAGCTGCCTCCTCAATTCAATGACACCTTTGTCAGCGCCATCGCATTTGGTTCTTCATGTCCAGCCATCACAGACAACATGCAGGTCATGTCAATCCTTTTTACATCAATTGTTTAAGGGTCACTCCAGCTTATGAATACATAAGTGGTGATGTGTAAATTGGATCAAACATATATTAGTAACTCTGCACAAATTAGAAAAACCGTGTTAGTGACTTCCACAATATAGCATGGAAATCAGATACAAACTCAATAGTTCAGAGACTGATACCAACCAGAGTAGAAAAAATGCGGAAAATTGCACTAATTTTTTTTCTCGCTAGTATCAAATTCAAACACGCTATAAACTGTCAGAGGAGAAATTATTTGGTTATCCTAATCCCATTACTAATTTTTTATTTATGAAAATACATCTGGGTGTATATTGATCGAATATTAAATGGACGAAGATAAAGCCCTACCTGTCGCATGGTCGTCAAGTCACAAACATGTTCCCTTCATTCTTCCTCTACCATCTTCGTCCCTAGCAATTACGATGTTCTTGATGAACAAATATGGGAAATGAAAGCATAAAAGAAGGGTAAGGAAGATATGAAAGAGCAGCTAAGTAGAGGGGGTGGGTATGTGTTTTTGTAGTGGTCAATGCCTGTAGTAGAATGTGAATAAAAAAGATCAAAATGGCCACCTATGCAAACATGGCCTCACTGATGCGCAAGCATGGCCTCACTTATGTATCCACCAACTAACCCTTACCCTGGGCATACCCATGCAAATACATAACACACTTGCTAATAGACTAAATAATAAAATCTTATGAAGAAAGAAATACATAGACAGTACATGTATATTTGGTATTTGTACATTTTTGTTGCTCATCTCTCGCAATTTTCATCGCATACAAAATTTCCATATATAATCAGAAATCAAAATATCTACAAGTAACTTGTATGGCAATTCCTTCCCGGTGTTAATGTATAGTACCTGCAATTGATGATGGACGGGTGAAGTCAATAGAAACAATCGACTCCAAGGTCAACCCTAAATAGAACAAGAATCAAACCTGACAATAAATATGAGTTTTCTAAAATAGATAATTGCATTTTTGTGGTAATTGGGAATATATATGATAGCATAAAGCGATAAAAAGGTTACTTTGCAGATTGCAAAAGAACTGTTACTAATCAACTGTATAGAACTGTTAGTAATCCAAATATTCCTACAGAACACCTTAAGTATGCTCATGGGACAATTTGAATTTTTGGAGGAAAGCACTTACTGTTTTGCCTGTCCACATTGCCGCTGCTGCCATGGGCATCATGTTGTGCTGCATGTCGACTTTGCCCTGGAAATCCTTGCTGCCCTTATGCCCGGTCAGTCCAAGACCGCGGAACCGACAACAGGACAAGCCATGGCCATTCAAATGGCTACCAAACCTGGCGAAACATCGCTCGTCGTTGTCAAAACCGATAAGTCTGAGGGCTCCTCGACAGCATCCGCTGGCACTACGTCCACGTCCTCCTCGACCACAAGCACGGTCACCAGCACCACGCCTATCTCCTCCTTGATCCCGTGTTGCATTGTTGGCATTATCCTTGCACGTCGTCTCGCCCTGGACATGGCCTTCATCGCCTTATCTGTGCACTTTCTGGGCATGGCCTTCCTCGTCATGTGCGTCACATGCTGGACATGGCCTTAACCGCCGTGGCCAGCTTGACCACGTCCGACACGACCTCGTCCACCTCGGCTGGTACCATGAGATAGGCAGACAAAGGAACTTCATTACCGTTTGTAGTATGCCGATTTGCTATGTTAGTATGAAAGACTCAGGCAACATATTTTGTAAATTCACGTCAAATGAAGGATTCTACTTATGAAACGAAACTTGAATGGTCAAGATAAATGATACAACGATCAACATTTTGTGCGACCGGCACATCTGAGAAACAACATGGGCCACAAAAACTAAGACATCATGGAAAGTTATGACATTTATGTTTCAACCTATTAGTTTGCAACAAGGCGATGCATTTTTATCATTAAACAAAATACCAAAAAGTAAATTTATCAGAAAATATCCATTCATGTTAGATTAGTTGATGTTGTCTCTAACAGTAAATTTATCAGTGTTGATTGTTAAAATATATCATGCATAAGAGTGCTTATAACAAATATAGTTGTACTGTTATAGTTGGGATGTTGTCACAACTCCAAAACTATGTATAACGATACTTGATAAATCATAAAGCTCTAGAATCCAAAGTTCATAAGATAATGTTTTTTCTGACGAATAGCTTCACCCTCACACAATGATTTTTATTTGCCTTTAAAAAACCTGCACGCTCCAAATATTGGCTATAGAAGATGGCGAGTTTCAATCAGGTGATTTTTCCTAGAAGGAAATGAACCAATCACAAAATCAGTTGAGATTGGCAAACAAAACACCTAATGCGAGTAGGAAACTGAAAACCAAACACGTACTGGAGCCAGTGGTTACATAAATTTCTCCAAGGTCGAAGTTTATTTCTCCCTCGTCTAGTAGAACAATCTAATGGTAGCTACGACACTTCATATTCATTTCTCCGGCGTCCAACGTATCACCAAGAGGAAACGAAAAATTGTACCACAGTGGAAAGAGGACAGTCTGACTGATCTAACTCAGAGGCATGATGAAGTTACTACTCTCCTGGTCCAGATTAGTTAACACATATATAGCTGAATTAAGAGCTCCTTATTTAACTGACATCTTACTACTTGTACTCTTGAGGATAATGTATCGCGCACCTTGCCGTAGTTGGCGAAGTTAGTCTTGAGGATGTGCTCGAGCCCCGCCGGGTCGGACGTGTAAATCTGCACACGTCCCGGTGAGAGCAGCCGGAACGTCATGTGCTCGCGGAACAGGTCCGTGTAGTAGACGTGCAGCCGCCGGACGCGGTATACCTGGTGGAACACCGTGGCCACGACGGGCGGGTACCGCTTCGCTCCAGCGCCGCCGCCGCCGCCGAGGATGATGACAAGGTACGAGCAAATCGCTAGCACCGCGAGGCCGGCAGCGACCAAGAAGGCTGGAGAGCACTCTGTCATTCCTTGTCAGAGAAACCGAAAACCAATCACGTACTGTAGATGACGGTCGATGAGGGACGTGTGCAAATCACCCGGGTCCAGCATGTCCTTCGTCACCAGCACAACCGTGCCATGGATCGGGCGTGGTAAGCAGCTGCATCCCCGGTAGCCCAGGAGCTCTCGCCCTCCTCGACGTCTACGGCGTGTGTGTATCCGAGGCGTCGGCGGCGACGGCGTCCTGGTGATCCGCGACAGCCGCATCCTGGTGATCCGTGACGTATCCGAGGCGCCGGCCTCGGCCGCGTCCTGGTGATCCGCGACAGCGGCGGCGGTCGCCGGCGTCGCGGCGTCGTCTTCCCGGATCGGCGGCGGCGTCTGCGGCTGCCTCTTGATCCGGAGACGAGGACTACCGGCCTGGGATCTCCTCTGGTACTTCGGCGGCGGCGATCCCGTACCACGGCGGCAGCGAGAGGCGCTGCTCCCGGAGGTCGGTGGTGGCGATCCCGTATGTGGGCGGCAGGGAGATCGAACGAGATCACGGCAGATCGTACGTCGGCGGCGGCAACGAAGCTGGGACTTCGATGGGATCGAGAGGAGCGGGTTTTGTGCGGGGTGGGGTTTTTTTTTTGTGCGTGCGTAGGGAGGAGTGGAGACGAAAAAAAATCAGACAAAAAAAATCAGACGAAAGTGAGGGACGAAAAAAACCATGAAGGCTATCCTATCAAGTGAGACATTAGAAGTAGAGATAGTGTTGTTGTCAAGGAGATATTCCAAGCATCTCCCGCTTAACATATTGTTTCTGTCCGGTGGTGCCTGTCCAAATTAAGAAAAGGAAATTGTTCGCGGGGTCCGGCTTGGGTCAAGGATAATGATTCGTGGACGGTCGTGATTGATTAGCCCAGCCGAAGTTGATTAATAATAATACTACTCGTAGTTGGCATACGTACGTACCTGGACTGCTTATCTTTCCCTAATTTTTTTTTAATAATAATAAAGCACCTATTGCTTTTGCCCGCTCACCGTCGCTGTGTTTTTACAAAAAAGTCCCTGTGGTTTTTATAATCAACCTGCAGTACAATTTAAAGTGTGTAAACAGATATAACGTTTTGTGTCAGCTTGGGCCTTTTCTAATGGGCCTGCAGAAAAGAATACATTGCTTTCACACGAACACACAAGCGAGCACGGAGAACACAGGAGCACGGGCTCCTCAATGCGTACGGCAGCGCCGCCGCTGTCGTACGTCTCCGGTTTGGATCGGAGTCCATGTTCCCGCAGGATAGGTGCTCCAACACGAATCCATGGCGTGCCCGACCCAGATTTCAGAGGGACTTGGCTGCCATTAGAAGGAGCCCTCGACCGGAATCTCCTTTAAATTGCATCACATCGCAACTTTTGGAGAGTCGTCCAGTGTCGCCTCAGCCGAGTTCGCCGGAAGAACATCCGCCACCCAAGCGTACTACACCTGAGCCGGAAGAACATCCGCCACCCGAACATGCTACCCCAGAGGTATGTACCAGCTTTTGCCAAATTATTCTGTAAAATTTTCATCTACAATCATAAAAAGTAATGTTCTCCTTGGTCTGGTCTGAAAGTAGTGAACCTTTTTTCTGCAATCTTCGTATTTGTTCTGCTTGAAAAAAGCTGGGACTGATCTTTTGGTCCGTTTGGTGTCAATGAGTAAATGTTTCGTACAGAAAATCAGTGCTCCAGATTACAATTGCTTCATATATGATACCAAATATATTTTATGTGCTTTCTGCCACAAGTCATATGTGTGCTTTTCAAAATTATTTATTAGAATTCTAAAAGATTCTGAAAGCCAGTCTTAATCATTAGGCCTCTTTCATGCTTGCTGTTTGTCAAGTACCCCATGTTATCTTTTCTCAATTTGCACAAAACACATTCAGCGTCATCAATTGACATGCTACAACACGGTGAACACACTTCAGAGGTCCTTTTCCTCGGGTTGTGAGCTGGTAATTCATGTTTTTGTAACCCCCTAATTTTGATGTTTTGAAGTGACAGAGTTAGTGAAGTTTGGTTGCTTATAGCTAGACGAGTGACCTTAAAACTGCACTTACTGTTCTGGTGGTACCAAAGTTTTCGTTTCTGTTCTTGTTGTGTATGCCCTTTACACATGGACTGAAGTTTGTTTCTGCCATTTGAAAAAGCCTTTTCTACCACTGTGTTATCCCTTGGCGTCATTCTCAACAAGCACCAGGACATGGCTTTGGTTCTGCCAAGTATGTATATATAGAAAATATTTGTTCTGCAGAAATTGCTAATTGTTACTGTAGTTTTCATGCCTACCAGACCAAATCAAAGGTAGGTGCTTTGTTTCTCAAGTGAAGTCAAACTGTTATAGTAGAAGGATTATCCTAACATAAGGGCCTTGAAATCATGTACAGTTGGTTCAGACAACGCTTAGCTTGTTTTTGTTAAGATCAAGTTCAGTTGCTCTTGCATCTTAGATCGATTTGAGTTTCTACACCAAGCCGAGAGCTTAAATGTTACTCCCTCCGTCCCACAATGTAAGATCGTTTTTCAAGCTATGTTCTTATATTGTGGAACGGAGGGAGTAAAAGGCATATTCTGATCTTATAGGGAGCATTCTAACTGTCAGTTTTAAAAACAGATTCTGCTATTTTCTAAAACGAAATATGAGAAATCAAACCATACGGTTCTCCAATTTTAAGGTACTAAATTCAGATATCAGAGGTACTATTATGTTAGCTGCATGGTCAGTTGCTCTTGCATTCTTAGATCGATTTGAGTTTCTACACCAAGCCGAGAGCTTAAATGTTAAAAGGCACATTCTGATCTTATAAGGAGCATTCTAACTGTCAGTTTTAAAACAGATTCTGCTATTTTCTGAAACGAAATATGAGAAGTCAACCGTATGGTTCCCCAATTTTATGGTACTAAATTCAGATATATCAGAGGTACTATTATGTTAGCTGCATGTAATTTACATGAGCATGCCAAGATAGATGATATTATAGGCCTTTAGGTGTTGCTATTCTCTATTCTGGCCACATCTTACAAAAATGTAGATAAGCTAACACCTCTGTATCAAATCTTATAATTATCCACATCATTTCAAGAAAACTACCTTTTTCCCATGCCTAAAGTTATCTGGGAATATTTCTCTAACTGTTTTGAGTGTGTGCTCTCGGCACTAACTTCTGAAAATACTCAAATTAAATACTCAGAAGACAGCAATATGTTTTTTTCTGCACCAGATGTGGAAACAAAAAGGTGCAAAGGAGGCAACGTTCAGTTCCTAGGTGCCTAGTGTAGGGTAACGTAGCAGAAAACAAAAAAATTCCGACCTACGCACCAGCCCAGGACCACTATGGAGACTGCATACAAGGTTTGATCATTTCGTTACCGACTCGTAGCGCGGCAGAAGTAGAGTCGATGACGAACGGCAGTGCAGATCCCCGCAGCTAGGATTTTACAACCTCCCAACCGCGAGGATGTATACCCTCATCTGCCCCGCGGACAGCCCTCCGGGAGGCGGTCGCACAGTCCCCCGGACGGTGTCGCGGACAGCCCTTCGGGAGGACCTTCGAAACTCGGACTGTCACTCGGACAGCCCTTCGGGAGGACCTCCAAAACTCGGACGGTCACACGGACAGCCCTTCGGGAGGCACTCTCGAACTAAGACCGAAACTACGATCTCTCTACAGAGTTGCACACATACGGTATCATCTATCCAGCAGGGCTTCGCCGTCCAGAACTAGTTCCTGCCGGAACCCAGACAGCCTTTCGGCTCTACGAAACTATTTCGCTGGGAGGGAGAGAAGAATGCCAGATCATGCATGGCTTTGTGTATGAGAGCAAGAGTGTGTCTTATGGCAGACCACACACCTCCTATTTATAGGAAACCCAAGGGGTAGGGTGGTTTTACAAGAAAACCCAAAACCCACATGGAAAGGAGTCCTTCCCAAGGACCTAAAAGGTGAAACCAAGGAACAAGGGGGACTCCATGAAGGAGTCCACCATGTGGCCGGCCACACCCTCATGTGGGGCCCCAAAATTGGCCCATATCCACCCATGTCATCCCCAAGATCTTTTGGAGTAAAGCCCCAAAAGGTGGCTTTCCAAAAATATCCCAAAAAACACTTTCACTATTCACGACGACATTTTTCAGCGTCTGATCGAACTGAAAATATTCATGTGGGCTTAGAATAATTCTAGTACCCACCAAAATAATTTTCAACGCGAGCCGGAACAATTCCGGTTTAGTGATTTCATCTGCGAAAAGCATCTGAAGCGGTTTCGGCAGCTCCGAAACATTTCCGGTTTTCATCCCGGAAAATTCCAAAAAGTTTCCAGAATGATTCTGGCACCCTCCAAGAATTATCAGGCATGTGCCAAAACCAATTTGACTTTATGGTATCCTCTGAAACAACTTTTCAGTTTCACCGGAACTCATCCGGTGACCTCTCTGCGGAACTTTTCCGCTGTCCGAAACTTTTCCGGTGTCCGAAACTTTTTCAGTGTTTTTCTCTCAGACTCCCTGTCTAGTATTCAACAGATAGATGACCCTTAAGCGTGTGACCCTATAGGTTCGGTGAAGCATAGACATGACCCGGAACCCCTTCCGATCAATGATCAACATCGGAGCCGTGGACACCCATATTGACCCCTATACCCACACGAATGAATATTCGAGTGAACCTCCAGTTGCCGTGTGCTATTCCTGTTGCTTCACGATATGTTACAAATACCCGAGGTGAGACATGTTGGCATCCTCGTGGATCAACAACTTGTCCACTATGCCAGTTACCTCGTTGCCGGTATTGTTCTCTTTTCTCGTTCCCGTGTTCCGGCATCCCTGTGATCAAATCACCCTGTGTCTGGCCAGACGATGATGGATACCGAAACACCGAGAGGGCCCAGAGATATCTCTCCATCGTCGGAGGAGCAAATCCCAATCTCGAGCTATCAAGTTACTTGACACACTTTTCCATGAACCCGTAAGCCGCCGTAATAGCCACCCATTTACGGATGACGTTTAACAAACCCCAAAGTTCATGAAGCAAGCATGAAGAAACTCGATACTCTCATGGTCTAAGGAATTATGCAAACATTAACTTCTCTGTGTTATTAACCATTAACTTATGACGAATGTATCTCATAGCATAACATCAATTCGGGTCGATTCAACACAAGTGTTCTACCAACAATTGTGCCCTCAAAATTGCCGGCATAGCCATGCCCATGATCAGGAAAACAGGATCATCATGCAATACTTGAGCCAGTCCTAGAGGCTTGACTAGGAATACATTTTACCGTTTATTATCCCACACGTGCATATGAGTCTTCCTCCGAGCCTCGTGGTTATTGCAGACTCGAGAACCATAGCAGTTATAGCATGGAACATAAACCTAATTATGAACAGGGAGATAATCAATAACATTTATTATTGCCTCTAGGGCATATCTCCTACAGACTCCCACTTGCACTAGAGTCAATAATCTAGTCAACGCTAATGCACTTTACACCTATGGCATACTGGTGTAAAATATGCTTCGCATGTGGTATAGCCTGATGTCCAACGGATCTGACGACTTTAGCTCCGTGTGTAACTTTGCATATCCTCGCGTTTTCACGCTTTCACAAAATTCATATTTTGTGTGGACTTGGCTTTGCATATGTGTGAATCATTGGTCGAAACCTGATTCCTCAGACTGAGCTATGGAGCAACTATCTGCTATAGTGTCCCATAGACCAAAGCCATCTTGGAACCATACTAAGTTCATGAATGAACTATATGATTCAAAAACTTCTTTGTCGCTTCTCAAGCGTCAACATAGTTAGCCTTTGTTATAGAATTCGCCACAGTATCTTGTTTGGAACAATTTCCAACTACCATGCCACCATATTGTGAATTACACAAAACCCTTAACTTAAATCGAAAATCGCATGGAGCATTGCTGAAGACTGTATCGATGTAATTACTTACAACGAGGACTTCATAATCTCTGCTTGCGAGAAAACATGTCATCAGCACTACTCTAGTACTTAATGACATCTTTCACTGTTGTCCCATGATTAGTACTTTGATCACTTTGGTATCTATACTCGCAACAACTTTGGAGTATTGGACATATCTGGTTGTTTTACATACCATGGAATACATGATTAATCCAAACACAAGAGTGTGTGGAATCTCCATCATGTATTTCACTCATCAGTGTTTTGGGACACTGAGTCTTGCAAAAACTCTTTCCATGTGACTTCGGCAAGAATCACTCCTTGGCGTTTTAAATGCTAAAAGGTTTTTGCATCTTGTCAATATGTATTCATAGCTTAGCCCCATTAGGTAAATCTATCTCCATAGATCATCATGCCTAATATTGAGGCTTATTTAGCCTAAGCACTTCATCGAAAAACTATTTTCAAATGAAGTCCTAATTCATGTCAAGAAATTTATTTCTAATTAACAATGTGTCATGTACACACGGTTTTTAGAAATATTATTATGCTCCCACTTACTTTCTTGAATCACAAGCATCTTCGATACCCATTTGATGAAGTCAAACCCCTTTGACCATTCCATCAAAAACGAAGATTCCAACTCCACTTTGCTCTCTTCTGTCCATCGCTGGAACTCTGAAGTTTGCATACTTACTAGCATCCTCTGGATCGACAAATTACTTTGGACTGTATCACATACAAGTCCTAGGTTTCATTTCCATTAGATGGAAATCCTTTTGTCATCCATGTTTCATATCTCATGATTGAAATATGTATTAATTGCTAGTTCAACCAGAACCGACTTTAAGCATCGCTACGGTGAAACAACCTCATCGTAGTCAACTCCTTGAACTTGTTATTGCAACAAGTCGAGCTTTATGGATAAAACATTTTATCCACATCAGTTTATAGTTTCATAAATATTCGTTAGACTCTAAGTCTTCCGAAAGGTGTATCAAGATTTTAATCTTGAATCACATATATGGAAACTATCTTGGATTGTATTGGCATTTAGCCAATTCCGGAGTCAGGGCCCATCACCGCTTCCTTGTGTATTGTAGGTATACTGTTGTCTAACAACAATATCTCGTTTGCGCACCTGATAGGTTTGCACGAGCTTTGCCTACGTGGTTCAGCTGCAAGTTCGACTGAAGTCCATACATTTTATTGTAGAGACTTCCGTATTAGTCGCAGTAGGAAACTCCGGAATCACTTCCAAGGTTTCTTTCCTTTGACCTGATGACGAAGATACTGGTTATCTCGTCGAGTTGCACTGTCCTCCCACTCGCCTTTTGTAAGAACTATTCTCTTTAAAAGCATACCGTTTTGTGGCAAAATCCTTTGCCTCGGTATAGTGGTGGGGGAATACCCAATGACTTGGGATAACCTACAAAGTAGCACTTGTCTGATTTGGAATAGGTTTGTAACCTTTTACACAAGCCCCATATTCCAAATGTTAAGAAAAGATATAACATGGTTGGGCGTACCACACCATGGCGTTATTTCAACAGACCTGATGGAGCTCTTTTCAGTGTAAAAGCCGCGGTCTCTAAAGCATCACTCTATAAAAGGGGTAATGGCAAATTTATTTATGTCATCTTTGATCTTACCATGTCATAAATGGTTCGATTACATCTTCACGGACTTTCCACTTGCAGCGGTGTTCCGGGAGGTGCAAGTTATGAAACCCCTTTCACAACTCATCAGACATTTGCTAAACTTGTAACTCAAATATTCCTTTCTGCAATCAAATTGCAGAAACATAATTTTCTTGTTACAATAACTTCTACTTCATTTTTGAAAACCTTCTGAATGAATTCAAAAGATCCAGACTTACGTCTCAACAAGTAAATATCCATATATCTACTTGAGTCATTTCTGAAGACAGATAAATCCACTACTTGCAACAACATTTATTGGACTACACACATCATAATGTATGATTACCAATATGTTCTTTGCTCGTTCCTTATGGCCTGTGAACGGTATTTCAGTCACTTTACCTTTCAGAGGAAAGTTGCAAGTGTCAGATGATTCAAAATCAAACGACTTCAAAATCCATCATAATGGAATTTTCCATGCGGGTTTCTCCAATGTGACCAAATGCAGTGCCACACTTGTGTGGTATTCTTTTAGTCTTGCGACATTTAGCGTCAGTGTTATGGATGTATCATATTTGCATCAATGTTCATAACATACATCCCATCTTCGATGGAAGCATGGCCCTTCATTTTATTCATAATACTGAACAACAATTGTTGTTTCTATGAACAACTCTTTTGCAACAAACATTGTGCAATGGGCTAGAGTGTACGAAACTCTAAAATGAATTATGAAAGTAAACCCAGAGGTAATGTATTATTATCAATATTCATAACATACGTCTCATTCATAATGAAAGTATGGCCCTTATGTTATTCATAACACCGAACATCAAAAGTTCTCTTATGAACAACCTTCTTGCAAGATACCTTATGCAAAAGGCTAGAGTGTGAAACTCTAAAATGAATTATGAAAATAAAAACATAGGGAATACACCGATGGAAGGCATAGTAACATTTACTATGTTCCCTGCGTGTATCTAAACCTCATCCCTGGCTAGTCTTTCAGGCCATAGTAGTTCTTACATCGAGTTGCAACAGAATGCAATCGAGCGGGTATCTTTGTGATCAACTCACAATACCCAAGAATTAGTGATTAACATGTTTAACCATAATTCCCAAGAACTATATCTTTGACCAGCCTTCTATACATCAAAAACTTGTATGACATTCATACATGAGCTGGATATTCCAGTCTTCTTTCCTTTTGCCATTATACTTCTAACAGTTTAACTTTCAGTATTTCTCCTACTCTCAAAAGAAGCACCCAACTTAAGAGTGGCGTTAGCCTCGGACTTCCTAGGCGTGAAAGTTTCACTAACACCCTTCGGACACTTCCTTTCTCTTTAAGTTGTTGTTTTATTCACCTTTCATCATATGACAGGCGTTCTTCTGGATCCCTCTCTTATCAGTCAAATGCATAGTAAACACCTTTACTAATAGTTTGCAAACAAACATGGCTTTAGATATCTCATATCTTTCAGTCTTTGTCTGTCTCTGAAAATGATTTTCAGATTCCATGAATATCACATAACTATCCAAACTTTTGAAGTTCGGGTCTCATGGAAGCAAACGTATTGCACTTGACTAAAAACGGAATTCTAGCTTTTGGATCGAAGGACGAGAGTCACATGATCCATAGCATTAGCGGGAGAATACCGAAAGCATGCGATAGGACAAAGTCCTTCTCGGCACTCTTGAGGACAATCCTCACATTACGTTACCAACCGTAAAGTTTTAACCAGATATTTAACAGCTATTCAATTTTAAAAGGGAAGGTGGAAACGCGAGCCATTATTCTACAACTATTATGCAAACCACACTTAGACAGAGTTCACAATTAATTGCACTGAGAATTAAACAAGTTAATTCAACAGTGCGCTCCCACTCAAATCAATATCTCTCATAATTGATTGTGAGTGATACAAGACCCACGTATCAATTGTTCGCCATTGGTGTAACACCACTGATGACGAAAATCTCAACCGGTAGGCAAACTTGCCAATCACATCTTCCATGCGACTCTTGTTCATCTTTCGATGCGTGTGTTCCGAGCTCATGACGGTCATGCCTGAACGTCAAGACAACCAAGTGATCTCGCTGCGAGGTCTCAACTCACCCGCCTCACACATCCCTAATCGTTCGTACCCGTGTGACACGGCGCACCCCGAAAAGATAGGTGCCGTGACGGTGCTACACTTGGGAGAACACTAACTACTTGATATTTTTGTGAGAGATCACCCTAATAAAAGCGACTACCGCGCAATCAAGAAGGGTGCATCATAAGGGATAAACATCTCAGGCAATTCATAATAGCATGATATGGTATAGCCCTTCCGACGGAGAAGTCTTGTATTTCTTCGTCTTCGGCATTCACGTCGGTATTCACCTTCGCGAAGATTGCCACCACCTTGTCGGTGCACCAGATAATATTGCTATCTCTATAGCTAATAAAATAAGTGCATTACATAAGGTTGACACGCAGGTCATTAAAGTGCAATCATATGGCTCCAGCCATCATGCCGAATCATGACACGCAGGTCATGTTAATCAATTTACATCATATAGTCATCTCATACATAATCAAATTATTATGAACACTGCTATACCACATCACATGCACATGCAAACCATCCTGCAAAACCAAGTTAGACGCCTCTAATCGGTTCATGCAAAATTTTATTTTACGTGGCTTCTAAGGTTTCGAAACAAACCGAAGCTACCAACGTCCATCATCAAGCATGATAATCCAAGTCGCTAGATTAACATTCCAGGGTGTATGAAACACGAGATAATAAAATCTCGAGCCCCATACTAAACTTCGTCATACGCGTGACCCCCGTGCAGATCACATCTGCATTGCCCTTTCGTCTGCAAAATTTCATCTTTCTTTTTAACTACGGTGGAATTCAATGAACTGTTAGCACTTCGTTGATCAATCAGGATCGCGGATTGCCAGAACATTGAAACTCCACCATACTGTTATCAAGATCAGAAATATGCAAATTCGAGGGAAGCAACAAGAACATCGGGTAACAGACTTCATCTGCTACCCGCACAAATAATTTTCAGCAATAGATATCATCTACTACCTAATTATATTGTGCAACACCCATACATCTCTATGTATTCTAGATCGCAACCTGCATCTACGCATAGCACGGCTCTTGATGCCACTGTAGGGTAACGCAGCAGAAAACAAAAAATTTCCGACCTACGCACCAGCCCAGGACCACTATGGAGACTGCATACAAGGTTTCATCATTTCGTTACCGACTCGTAGCGCAGCGGAAGTAGAGTCGATGACGAACGGCAGTGCAGATCCCCGCAGCTAGGATTTTACAACCTCCCAACCGCGAGGATGTATACCCTCATCTGCCCCGCGGACAGCCCTCCGGGAGGCGGTCGCACAGTCCCCCGGACGGTGTCGCGGACAGCCCTTCGGGAGGACCTCCGAAACTCGGACTGTCACTCGGACAGCCCTTCGGGAGGACCTCCAAAACTCGGACGGTCACACGGACAGCCCTTCGGGAGGCACTCTCGAACTAAGACCGAAACTACGATCTCTCTACAGAGTTGCACACATACGGTATCATCTATCCAGCAGGGCTTCGCCGTCCAGAACTAGTTCCTGCCGGAACCCAGACAGCCTTTCGGCTCTACGAAACTATTTCGCTGGGAGGGAGAGAAGAATGCCAGATCATGCATGGCTTTGTGTATGAGAGCAAGAGTGTGTCTTATGGCAGCCCACACACCTCCTATTTATAGGAAACCCATGGGGTAGGGTGGTTTTACAAGAAAACCCAAAACCCACATGGAAAGGAGTCCTTCCCAAGGACCTAAAAGGTGAAACCAAGGAACAAGGGGGACTCCATGAAGGAGTCCACCATGTGGCCGGCCACACCCTCATGTGGGGCCCCAAAATTGGCCCCTATCCATCCATGTCATCCCCAAGATCTTTTGGAGTAAAGCCCCAAAAGGTGGCTTTCCAAAAATATCCCAAAAAGCACTTTCACTATTCACGACGACATTTTTCAGCATCTGATCGAACTGAAAATATTCATGTGGGCTTAGAATAATTCTAGTACCCACCAAAATAATTTTCAACGCGAGCCGGAACAATTCCGGTTTAGTGATTTCATCTGCGAAAAGCATCTGAAGCGGTTTCGGCAGCTCCGGAACATTTCCGGTTTTCATCCCGGAAAATTCCAGAAAGTTTCCAGAATGATTCTGGCACCCTCCAAGAATTATCAGGCATGTGCCAAAACCAATTTGACTTTATGGTATCCTCTGAAACAACTTTTCAGTTTCACCGGAACTCATCCGGTGACCTCTCTGCGGAACTTTTCCGGTGTCCGAAACTTTTTCGGTGTTTTTCTCTCAGACTCCCTGTCTAGTATTCAACAGATAGATGACCCTTAAGCGTGTGACCCTATAGGTTCGGTGAAGCATAGACATGACCCGGAACCCCTTCCGATCAATGATCAACATCGGAGCCGTGGACACCCATATTGACCCCTATACCCACATGAATGAATATTCGAGTGAACCTCCAGTTGCCGTGTGCTATTCCTGTTGCTTCACGATATGTTACAAATACCCGAGGTGAGACATGTTGGCATCCTCGTGGATCAACAACTTGTCCACTATGCCAGTTACCTCGTTGCCGGTATTGTTCTCTTTTCTCGTTCCCGTGTTCCGGCATCCCTGTGATCAAATCACCCTGTGTCTGGCCAGACGATGATGGATACCGAAACACCGAGAGGGCCCAGAGATATCTCTCCATCGTCGGAGGAGCAAATCCCAATCTCGAGCTATCAAGTTACTTGACACACTTTTCCATGAACCCGTAAGCCGCCGTAATAGCCACCCATTTACGGATGACGTTTAACAAACCCCAAAGTTCATGAAGCAAGCATGAAGAAACTCGATACTCTCATGGTCTAAGGAATTATGCAAACATTAACTTCTCTGTGTTATTAACCATTAACTTATGACGAATGTATCTCATAGCATAACATCAATTCGGGTCGATTCAACACAAGTGTTCTACCAACAATTGTGCCCTCAAAATTGCCGGCATAGCCATGCCCATGATCAGGAAAACAGGATCATCATGCAATACTTGAGCCAGTCCTAGAGGCTTGACTAGGAATACATTTTACCGTTTATTATCCCACACGTGCATATGAGTCTTCCTCCGAGCCTCGTGGTTATTGCAGACTCGAGAACCATAGCAGTTATAGCATGGAACATAAACCTAATTATGAACAGGGAGATAATCAATAACATTTATTATTGCCTCTAGGGCATATCTCCTACACCTAGGTGCAGCCCCGGCCACAATAGCCTTGAATGGCCTGAACGGCGCGGATGAGCGCTTCTCCCCAGGGAGGGCCATATCACCGTAGGTGAGACCTGCCCGGGCGAGCCGGCAGACATAACCCGGTAAGAATGTGACGCGGAGATTGGATTTTGCTTGGTTAAAGATTGGTCCTTTGGTGTGTTTGTCGGCCTTTATGCTTTTGATGGATTACGCCAAACACTTCTGCTCACTCCTTATTTACTCTGTATTCATCAAACTTTATTTATTTTGCACTATATCATAGCATGTTCAAGGGACACACGCAGAGATGGCCATGATGCTAGCTGATAGCACCTGTTAACTTGAGAAGTTTACATGCCTTTTCTCTAATTAAAAGAGAGTTTCTTACCAACTATTGAGCCTGCCAGTTATATAGATTTACAGTTATAAAGATTTATGACTCTAAAGCCACTACTCAACTTCAGGTCGGTCTGTAGAATATACCTTCATAATTCTCCATCTACGATACTGAAGTTTATTGATGATTCTTTGTTTCAGGATATGTGGAAAAACTATTTGCACTGCATTTCAAGGCAGATCGTAGATTACATGGCTAAGCAGCCCACCTATATTGCTAATTGTTTATTTTTTATTTAAATTAAAATGATTTATGTATTCTATTAGAGCATTCACATGCCATATTAATTTCAGAAAAACAATTTCTAATTTAATGGTTCATGTATTGTTATGTCTAAAATGAAAATTCCAAACAAAATTAGAGTCATAGTTTGTATTTATATGATGAATAAAGTTGTTTCAATCGCTATATATTTAAACTAAGGTTTTTAGAATAAATTGTGGTCTCTAAGCTTGTGTCAGGTGGTCCATCAACTTAACGTATTATATTAACTAGCATTTCTAATTCTTAAGTGCTACCCGCGATCAGTTTTATTTGATTTGAATTAATAAGGCATGGGCCCTTTTGTACATATCTATAATCATGATAGATATTATGTTCTCGATGGCTTATTTGATGGCCACAATTTTCTTACCCCGTTGCAACGCACGGGCCCTTTTACTAGTATATAAAATATATACGCATGTACCTGGACATGTAGATGGTAGAGCACGCGCCGACACCAAGAAAAGGGTGACAAAAACATGTGTTGGTATATGCATGGATCGACGCTCCCTATCGTCGTTGTGTTGTCAACTAATAATTGTGTACTACTAGTATCATCTCCAGTGGAAGCTAGCGATCAGCAAGGTGCTTACATTAGGCTTGATCACTCGGTCATCCTTTCCATCTCCTGGAAACGAGCTTACATACGTGTGGACTATACCTGGGCAAAGGTCGGGCCGGGCCGGGCCTGGCCTGGCTAAGCCCGAAGCAAAAAACCTGGGCCCGGGCCCGGCCTGGCCGTCGGGCCTAGAAATCAGGCCCGGGCCCGGCCCATCAACGCAAAAGCCCATCGGGTCTCGGGCCTCGGGCCGGGCCTCTTCATTAAATCGCAAATACGACGGGCCCGGGCCTAGATCTCAGGCCCAGGCCCGGCCCGCGGGCAAGACCGGGTCGGGCTTTTTCGGGCCGGGCCGGTCGGGCCGGGTTGCCCGTGGCCAGGTCTAGTGTGGACATGAGTAGGGTTCGTGGTGCACCTTTCTGCTGCAAGTTCTATCCTTTACAACATTAAGCTCCCTAGTTTTAAAGAGACCACATTCAATTGAGGTCTCCAATTAGAATTGGGTCACCCGATTTTGACCGGGTCAACAATTTCTCAAAACTCTTTCATTCAATTCTTTTATACTATACACTATGCTTCCTAATTATTAAGACCTAATCATTAATTGAGATATTCAATTTAAAATTGGGTCATCCGATTTTGACTGGGTCAACAATTTCTCAATCTCTCTCATTCAATTCTTTTAATTCACTATGTTTGCTAATTTTGAAGGTTTTTCAATCAATTGAGGTATTCAATTTTGAATTTGGTTTACGATTTTGACCGGGCCAACGATTTTTCAAATCAATCCGTAGCAACCGGTCTATAAAAACATATCAATCCCGTGCACCCTTCCACCACCTAGAAAAAAGAAGCGTCACCATGTGATATTGTAGCACTAATATAGAAATGCGACTATCGGCCAATAAAAATATATAAATAAAAATAAAACACATTCTATTATCTTCCCCATCCGCCAAACTAAATGTTCCATCAGTTCACAAATATAAGGGGTATTAGTTTTTTAGAAAGTCATTTTTTTTTAACTTTGACCAAGTTCAGAGACAAAATATCGGCATCCACAATATTAAACAAAAAAAGTATGGAAATTCATTTCATGACTAATCTAAAAATATCGATTTGATATTATGGATTTTGATATATTTCTCTACAAATTTGATCAAACTTAAAAGTTTGGACTTTTCAGAAAAGTAATACACCTTATATTTTGAAACAGGGTGATTATTTTTTTAAGAAACCCAACAACACCAACGGCGCAGCAAAGCGCGCCAAACCCTTCTAGTAGTTATTATAAATAAATAAAACAACTAGAGGTTTCGTCGATGGTGTGCCCATACCATATGCATGGTACTAGTGGAAAGTTCATCCCATTCCCATGGTTTTTCCACCACAGTCCCCACTTATCTACTAGCTAGGCCCCTTGTTGCGCCAGACGCCATGTGAGATCTTTCTCTATCCCGTCTCGTAATTGGTTGGTAGTTCAATAGTTCAATGCACACAGCTCCCCAATCTTCTGTCCTGTGACAGAGTGGGAGGTATACTTCCATGTTCTGGGTTTATCCTTGCTGCATCGCACCAGCAACTATGCTATGCATGTTGGATACTGTATCTGAGGATCCGGATATTCTGCCTGTGAACTAAAGTAGCAATTTTCAGCTACAAACCTCACCTTTTCTGTTGTGGAGATAGACTGTTGTGGAATGTGAGGAGGGTCAAAGACGTCGAGTGGACAGAGTGGAGAATCTATCCCTCAAAACACTAAAACTTGAACATGAAAAAACAAAAGAGAGTAAGAATCGTCCGGAGAATCCCAGGGGAAGTGGCAAGGAACTTGATGTGACTGGGCTCTCGCGGATTGCAAAAGCGATAAGGATTTGATGTTACCCTTCATCTGCTATTACATTCTCACGGTCCCTTCTTGAGGCCCAGTGGACTGGTGAATGGTGGCTAGATGGTATCTTTTCATTTTCCACCTCTCCCTTGGAAATATCTGGATATTTTCTGTCTAGTTTTCTCCATCCACCTCACGCACAGCATCGCCATCATCAATCCATCGACCAGAGAATGAGAAATGATTTTCCTGCATCTAGCTGGCTATGATCTTTTGGCAGGACGCACGGCCTGGACTCTGGATTGGTTGACTGCATGTGTTTCTTGAGGCAAAAAGTTGTGTTTGGAACATCTGAGGTGGACAGGGTGCAATAATTTGGTAGCCACCTAGACAAATAGACAAGCACTGTGTATGAAGATGTGGTGAGCAATTTGCCATCGTTTTTTGGTTTTGACTTTGATTGGTACGGCATGTGGCATCTTGAATTCCCCTGTCCCGATTATGTTATCGATGAGCTGTTATTGCTCTTAGGGCATCTCCCACCCGCAAACCGCCAGCATCGTCCGCACCGCGCTTGTCCGGACCACATGAGTCATCCAACGTCGATCTGTATCGGTCCGCGGGGCGGTCCGGACGCGATTTCTCCCGTAAAACGGAGACAAACCTGGAGAGTTTTGCGGGAGTCCGGACCGATTCCAAACCCGCTTCTGACCACCCTGCCCCACCAATCCCTCGCCCGCGCGCGTTCCCGCCCGGCGCCACCTGCCCGCATTCATACCGCTGTAGAGCGCGCCCCTCCACATTGAAGACGGTTCAGGGCGGACGCGATCTCTCACTGCCTCCGCCATTGAAGCGGCGCGCCGGCCGAGGGCGCCGCCCGCTGCACGCCCGGCTGAACACGACACCTCGCCGCATTCAAACGCCTCCATTAAACCCGCGTGAAAGCTGAGAAACCTACTCCGGTCACACGTCCGTTCATCAGCGGTCCGACATTAAACGCAACGCCGGCATAGCTCCTCCCCTCCGCCCTCTATTTAAACGAGGCCAGACGCCGGGCAAGAATCACACCCCTCCCCCTCCCCCATCTCCTCCTCCTCCATTTTCTCCACTCTTCCGATGGCTTCCGAAGAGCAGTTCTCCGGCATACAAGCCGGCTGGGTGGCCCGCCGAGCCCGTCGGATACGAGCGAGGCAGCTCGCTGCTCCACCTCCCTCGCCTAGCCCGATGGAGCCAGTTGTCACCCCAAGCCGGCGCGTGGTTCAACAACTCACCGCTCCAGGCTAGCTCGATGAGGAGTGGCGAGTTGTTACACACCGGCACGGCCGTCGTCGCTGCCGTCGACGACACCGCGTCGTACCGCGCCTCCCGTGTCTGCGACCGCACCTCGCGTGCCTGCGACCGCACCATGCAGGCAGAGACAGAAGTCGGGTGCGTGGAGAGCGACGAGTCGGTGGCCAGCGCCTCCGCGTCTGCCGCCATCGTCGAGGAGAAGTAGAACACGGGAGGCCGCCGCCGCTTGGGTCCCATGAAGGCCACCGCCGAGGCGACGCCGGCGTACACAGCCGGTGTCTTGCCCGGTTCTTCTCTTTCGAGGACCTTGGTCGCTCCCGCATGGGCTCCAGGGAAGCGAGGCGCCCCCTTCCCCTCCCGCTGAAGCATCAGCCGAGGGTTCCGCTCCAATGAGCGGTGGGGAAGCGAGCCGTCCTTTGCACTGAAGCATATTCCTTCGGGGCTCCCGACAGTCCGGTGATCGGGCTGCCGGACATGAGAAAGACAAAGGGATCCGCGGGGACCATTTAGATTAGGTATTAATTATACCTCCAGAGCCGGATTAGCAACGCTTAGTTGATGTAAATGTAATGAAATACATCATGTTTATATGAAATCCGGACGTGCTTATATGAAATCCGGTCTTGTTTGCACGAATTTCATCCGGTTTATTGAAAAGGAGTTTGAAATGTATACGGCTAGCGTTGGATGGCGTCCTCCCGCATCCGTGTCCGCGGACTGGTCCTCCCCTGTCCGTGGATGGATGCGGGAGGAAATTTGCGGGTTGCCGTTGGAGATGCCCTTACTGATGGTCTAACGATATTTGCTCGCGAGCGCTCACATTTTTTTACGATGGATGATGTACTGTTTATATGCACTATTAGGGCATCTCCGATGCCGACCCTCAAATCACCCGCATACATCCGGACCGCGAAAGCCATCCAACGCGGGCCTGTATCGGTCCGCAGGGCGGTCCGGACGCACTTTCTCCCGCAAACCGGAGACAAACATGGGGGCTTTACGGGCGTCCGGACAGCACACACGCCCGCTTCTGACCACCCTGGCCCACCCAAACCCCCTCCTTCCTTGCCCGCGCGCGTTCCCGCCCGGCGGCAACTGCCCGCATTCATGCCGCTGTGGAGCAGCCGCTCCACATTGAAGCCGGCCCAGAGCGGACGCGACCTCTCACTGGTTCCACCATTGAAGCGGCGCGTCAGCCGAGGGCGCCGCCCGCTGCACGCCCGACTGAACACGCCTCCTCGCCACATTCAAACGGTTGAAGACTGCTCGCCTTCCTCCATTAAACCCACGCGTATGCCGAGATACCTACTCCGGCCACACGTCCGTTCGCGAGCCGGCCGGCATTAATCACAACGCTGGTTGGCTCCTCACGTCCGCCCGCTATTTAAACGATGCCAGACGCCGGGTAAGAACCGCACCACACCTCTGCTCCCTATTTCCTCCTTTAACAATTTTCTCCATGGCCTCCGGCGAGCAGGAAGAAAAGTTCTCCAGCATAAAATCCGGCTGGGTGGTCCTTCGAGCCCGCCAGTCACCTCCATCGATGCTCCAGGCCGTTGCAGGTCAGCTCGCCGAGGCTGAAGCTCCAAGCCGGCGCGTGGTTTAGCTCGCCGAGGAGCCGCGAGTTGCTCCAGGCCGTCACGAGGGGGGCGGGGAGGGGGAGCACGGCCGCACGGGCATTGTGGCTGTCGTGGACGACGCCGTGTCGTACCGCGCCTCCCGTGCCTGTGACTGCGCCATCCGCCATCAACGCGCGGGTAACCGTGCCCTGTCGGCAGAGAAAGAAGCCGGCTACGCGGGCATGGACGAGGCGGCGGCCAGCACGGCCGCTTACGCCGCCATCATCGAGGAGAAGTAGAACACGGGAGGCCACCACCTCTTGGGTCCCATGAAGGCCAACGCCGAGGCGACGCCGGCGTACACAGCCGGTGTGTTGCCCTCTCGCATGCCACCGTCGCCCCCTACCCAAAAACCAACTCTAATCCGTGCAGCCTAGGCACCCTTCCCCTCAACGGTGGGGAAGCGAGTCGCCCTTTGCGCTGAAGCATATATCTCCGGGGCTCACGACTGCCAGACATGGGGACGACAATGGAGATCCGCCGCAGCCGGCCGTAGACCAGTCAAGGGTTTCCATGTCGTCGGAATGGATATCCGCGGGCGCCGACGTAAACTAGTTTTATCTTAGTGTGGTATCGTTTTTAGTTAAAAAATGTCAAAAATATAATGAATTTCATCCGGTTTGTATGAAATCCGCCGTGTTTGCATTTATTCCGTCCGGTTAGTTCAAAGAGTGGTTGAAATGTATGCGAGCAGCGTTGGATGCGGCCTCCCGCATCCGTGTCCGCGGCCTGGTCCCTCCTGTTTGCGGACGGATGCCGGGGCAAATTTGCGGGTCGCCGTTGGAGATGCCCTTGGTTACTACATACCTTCATTAGCCGTGTCGCACTAAGCCAACAGATATTTAGGACCTTACCCAGCTTATTCTAGAAGTCAACCAAAAATAAGTTGGGTAGGGGGCAATTTATTCTAGAAGCCCAAAAAAGCCACCAAAAAAACTGGCCCTTATTCTCCTTGGGACAAGATACATAATTCTTCCCTGCAATATAAAATACATAAATCTTGAAAGAAACAAGTTTGTTTCAAGGATGTAATTATAAGAAAAAATAAATGATGTGAGTGAAAACAACTGAGGGGATACAAAAAATGTAGAACAGAGCATACAAAAAATGTAGTGCAAAGCACTCGCATGCAATCTGAATTTATGGGCAAAAGCAGTCCCTCCTTCTTCCAGGGCCACCCGACCTTTTTTTTTTTTGAGGAAAGGGCAACCCGACCTGGTAGGCCACTGGAATGCGCGCGAGCAAAGAAAGCCCGTACCATTGTATCTCGCTTACTGCAAGTTGGAACATGGATCCTATTCCCCGTGTAGGCCGGGGAATACGATCAAACGCGTAACCCCCCCCCCCCCCCCCCCCCGGCACTCACACGCGCGCCTCGTCCTCTGTTCGGGTGGGTCCATGGCGATTTTTTGGAAGGTTCTAGAACCTTCACTTTAGCCGGTTTGTGCCTTTGTTTTTTTCTTCGGGTTTTTCTTATCTCTTTGTTTTACCTTTTTCCCTTTTTATTTTCTGTTTTTTTAGATTCACAAACTGTGTTATAAATTTATAAACTTTTAAAAAATCATGTAAAATTTATGAATTAACGAACATTTTTTAAAACCGCGACCATGTTTTAAAATCATGAACATTTTTCCAAAAGTTGTGAATATTTTAAGAATTTAGGAGCAACTTTTTCGAGTTCGCGAACATTTTCTTGAAAGTCGTGAACATTTTTCTAAATTCATGAAATTTTTCAAATTTGTGAACATTTATTCTGGAATTCGCGACATAATTTTAAACATGTGAATTTTTTTGAAATTAGTGAACATTTTTCGAACTCAAGAACATGTTTTGAACTAAATGAACATTTTTGAATTCATGAATATTTTTTGAAAGTTGTGAACATTTTTTTTCAATTTGCAAACATTGTTTTCAATTAGCGAACATTTTTTAAAATCACGAACATTTTTCGAATTTTATGAACATTTGTTCTTTCAAAAAATGAAAGAAAAAAAGGCTGAATATGCGAGCGTTCAAATTCATTAACATTTTCAAAATTTCAAAAAAAAAATTAAAACCCTATTTTTTGAAAAGTAAATAAAGACAAAAAATGTACATAAAAAAAGAAAAAAGCAGGGGCGCACGCACCGGCAATAGGCTGGCCGAAAATGTGCGGATGGGTGCTTGTTTGGACCTCTCCCTTCACAAAGCTGTGCAACAACCACTACACCATAGAACGACTTGTGCTTACCAACTTCGTTTGCTTTCTTTTATTCTTTCTCCAGCTCACAAAGCCCCCTATTTTGGGAAGCTTCTAGAAGCTTCCCAAACTGGTTTTTGTTTTCTTTTTTTCTCTTTTTTTGTAACGGTTTTGTTTGCCTTTTTCCTTTTCTTTTTTTTTTGCTAAATGCGTGAACCTTTTTAAAAAAATCAATAATATTTTTTTCCAAAATGCATGAAGTTTGAAAAATCAATGAACTTTTTTCTAAATCAATGAACTTTTTTCAAATTTGGTAAACTTTTTTTCAAAATCAATGAACTTTTTTCCAAATTTGATGAACTATTTTTCACTATAAGTGAAAAATTTTCAACAATTTTTTTCCAATATAGATGAAATTTTTTTCTACATCGATGAACTTTTTTCAAAATTTGATGATTTTTTATAATATCGATTAACTTTTTCCAAATTGGATGAAATTTTTTCAAATTCAATGAACTTTTTTCAGAACTACTGAACTTTTAAAAAAAATCAATGAACTCTTTCTAAATTCATGAACTTTTTTCAAATTCGTGAACTTTTTAGAATTTTGTATGTACCTTTTCAAATTCGTCAATTTTCCTCAAATTAACCAACTTTTCTCAATTTGTATGAACATTATTCAAATTCATGGTTCTTTCAAATTTTTGTGAATTTTTTTTGTAATTTAATTTATTTTCTTTTTGAAATAGTTCATACGATCAAATAGCACTGTTATCCTTTTAGTAGGCAAGCAAGTGAGCTCGGTCTATTGGTTGTCGTACCACGCCGCGCCCAATGGGAGCTCCCGCTTGTTTGCTCGTTTCTTTTTCTATTTTGCTTTATTTCTTGTCTTTTCTTTTCCTATTTTCGGTTTGGTTCTTTTTATATATTTTTTCGTATCCAAATTTCATTAATTTTTTATTTTCTGAATTCATGAACTTTACCCAATTTCGTAAAAAAATATATTCTATTCGCGAGCTTTTTCCATCAAATATATGATTTTTTTTAATTTGATGAACTTTTGTTTCTCAAATTTGTGAACTTTTTCCAGAAATACATGAACTTTGTTTCTCAGAGTTTAGATATTTTTTTTTCAAATTCATGTACTCTTCCTAAACACGTGAACTTTTTTTCTACAATTTGTAAACCTTTTTCCAAATTCATAAGTTTTTAAATTTGTGAATTTTTTCAATTTCTTTATCTTTTTTTTCAAATTCATTAACTTTTTTCAAATTCATGAATTTTTTCAAATCAACGTTTATAATGCGTGAACTTGTTTAATATTTTTGAACTTTTTTCAAACCCTTTGAACCTTTTTCATACTCATGAACTTTTCTGAGTTCGCAAACTTTTTTTCAAACCCCGTGAACTTTTTTTGAACTCATGAACTTTTTGAGTTCACGAACTTTTTTTAAATCCCTTGACCATTTGTTTTTTAATTCTCATTTTTTCTGAATTTTTTTTTAAAGTCAATGGTCAATAGTTGATCGGTCAAAGGGAGACCGGTCAACACCAAACCGACCGACCAGCGAACGAAGCGCGTGTCGTGAGCGGGCTCTTCAGCTCGTTCTTTGGCCAGCCCACGTAGCCAGGCGTGTCGGCGCCAGGGAGCTATGCGACACAATAGGCGCTGGGGTGCTCCTATAGGGCGCTTTAAGCGCCGTTTCAACTTCTTGGCACCTACCCGCCTCAGTTCGTGGGCTGGTCCAAAGAAGTAGACAGATCGCTGACTGATTTCCCTGGTTCGATCGATCGCGTTTCCCTAGTTCGATCGATCGCGTTTCCCTGATTCAGGCAATCACGTTGACTGGTCACGGTCAACCGTTGACTTTCAAAAAAAGCAAATTTTTTTGCAAAATCGAAAAAATCATGAATTCAAAAATGTAAATGAATTTCAAAAAAGTTCACAGATTTGAAAAAAAGTTCATCAAATTTTGGAAAAAGTTCACACATTTGAAAAAAGTTCATCGAATTTAGAAAAAAACACAAATTTGAAAAAAAAATCACGCACTTAGCAGAAAAGAAAGAAAAATAAAAAAGAGAGGAAAAAACCGAACTAAACCGTTTCCAAGAAAAAAGAAAAAAGAAAACGAAAGAAGAAAAGGCTCTATATAAACGCAAATAGGTGAGTTGGCTGAGTGGTTAGGGCAGCGTGCATACAATCACGAGATCGCGAGTTCGAATTGCGCCTTCGCTTGTTGATTTTTGCGTTTTAAAAACAGAAAAAAAAATTAAACTGGGCCGGCCAGTGCCGCGGGAGGGTGTGCGCCCGATTACGTAAATGCCTAAAACGGGCGCTTAAGGCACCGTTTAGGAATTGCCCAGGCGCTGGGAGGAGGTCCCTTCCCCCCGCACTGGTGGGGAATAAGAGCACTCGAGATGGAATACAAGCTCGCCTACACACGTCTGCTCGTGCGCCGCGGGCCAACAAGTGTTAATATTTACACTTCTTTTCCGCGGCGATCGAGTGGCCGGCCGGTTTTTCTCTATTTACCATACGCTATTGCTCCTGTATCGTGTACGGGTTTTCTCCATTTTTCCTTGTTTTCTATTTTGATTCTTTATTTGTTTCCTTTTTACATTTTCCTTGTTTGTTTTTCGTTTTTTCTGTACCAGTTTCCATTGGGTTTCATCATTTTTTGGTTTATTAATATTTATTTTGGGGTTCTTTTAGTTTCTTGGTTTCCTTAATTTTCAAATACATGTTGACTTTTTTTAATATAAGTTCAATATTGTTGTATACACGGTGAACATTTTTTATATACACTACACGTTGAACATTTTATACATGCACGCTAAACAGTTTTCAAACACATGTTGATAATCCGAATACATGTTGAAGTATTTTCAAATTCACATTGGACATTTTTTGTATATATGTTGACCATTTTTCAGGTACGCATTGAATATTTTTCAAATACACGTTGACCATTTTTTCAGATACATGCTGAACATTTTTTTAAATACAAGATGAGTGTTTAGAACATTTTTTGAAATGTTGCAAACTGTTTTTCAAAGGATACAAAACAAAATTTTAAATTTAAACATTATTGAAAATTTTCAAGAGCATATTTTTTGAAGGCGAGAACAACCTTTAGTGTGATGAATAACTTTTTGAATGATATGAACAAAAGTGCGGTCGCTCGCTTTTTCTTTAATAACAAAAAGTTCGTTGCTAGCTTTTTCGTTTTCTGAAGAAACGTGTTGCTAGCTTTATTTTTTCCGTAGGCATAGTAGGCCGTGACTATTTCTAGCTTATAGTGAGACCTAGCACACGATCGTGTCAAGGATACACCGGTGGGCTGGCCGAGTAGCAAAACGAGCATCGCTTCTCATTCATTTATTTCAATTCGTTGTTTGTGTTTTTTTTTAAATATCCTAAATACATATATTTTGAAACTTAAATTAAGTTATTCTTTATAGCATGAATTTCAAAAATGTTAACGCGGTGTAAAAGTTTTGTTAGCGTAATTTTTTTTAAATATAGGATTCATAAAAATATGCATTTTGTTTAAATAACAGAAACCATTTTTAAAATGTTTCAGATGTATAATAAATATGAACAATGTGTACGGAAAATAGTAGACATCAAACATATAATTGGAAAAAAAATAATCATGTATGTGACAAATATTAAACCTTATAACAAAATGTTTCACATGTATACCAAAAATGTACAATGTGTATGAAAACAACAAATATCAAAACATATATTTGAAAAAATATATATTGATCCCAAATTTTTAAAAATGTATTAGAAAAATGTTTTAGATGTATAGCCAAAATGTACAATGTGTATTTAAATGATAGACGTCAAGACATATATTTCAGAAAAAGTGTTACTCATGTATATGAAAAATGTTAAATATGTATAAAAAGATGTTTCATGTGTAAACCAAAGATGTACAATGTGTATGAAAACAATAGACATCAAAATATATATTTGAGAAAAACGTTAATCTTGTATTTGAAATATGTTAAATGTGTATTTAAAATGTTTTAGATGTATAACAAGTACAATATGCATGGAAAATAGTTGACATATAAAAAATATAGGTTTTCAAAAAATTTAATAATGTATTTAGTTAAACGTATAGATAAAATATTCCTGATGCATACAAAAAATATTGAATGTGTACTTAAAAAGGTTGACATTTGCTGGAAAAAATAACCAATGAAAATCGACAAAGAAACAAATAAAAACAAAGAAAATCAATAAAAACAAAAAAAGAAAATGAAATCCAAAGAAAACCAATGCAAAAGAATGAAAACGGTGAAACCCTAGAAGGAAACAAAGAAAAACACAGAGAGAAAGAAGAGTAAAAGAAAAGTGAAACCGAGAAAGAAACAAAGAAAAATGAAGAAAAAAGAAAGAAAAAACCAGTAAAAATATTGAAAGAAACAGATAAATCGGTGAAAAAAGAAGAAAAACTGGTGAAGAAACAAAAGAAAACTGAAAAGAAAACGAAAACAAAGAACTGGAACAAACCAATATGTGGATAGGGCATTTGGAGTGCTGCAAGCCCATTTTGCAGTTGGTCGTGGACCTGTTAAGCAATGTGATCTAGAGACCTTGTGGAAGGTGATGACATGTTGTTTGATCATACACAACATGATCGTGGAGGATGAGTGTGAAGATGCTGCTCGGGGTATGAAATTTGAGAACATGGATGATCCTATCCAACTTTCACATCAAAATCAGGCCAAGGTTTTTTTTTACGAGAGATGGATAGTAGGGGAAACCCCCACTATCATATATTAGATGGGATAGAATTTACCTCTTTACAATGGGTCTAAGGCAAGGCACCGTAGAACCAGGGATCTAATCTAGGAAACAAATAGGGGGAGAACTATTACAAGGGGTTTACAAGGCGTCTACAAAAGACTTGATAAAAGGCGCTAGGCTAGATTTACTTCTATGTGTCATTAGTGAGAAGTCCTCTTTGAATATGGCCAACCATGTAGCATGAGATGGACTGAGCAGCAACGCCCCATCCGTGCAGACGCCGCCCTGGCCGGAGCAGTACAAGGCTCCCTACTTCTACGCTGCCAAGCAGCTCGGTAGACAGTCCCTTGCATCCGCCGCCGGGCATGTGCCTTACTGCTTGGACATCAACGTTGTGTCACTGCTTTTTCTCGGAGTCTGCATCATTGTAGCTTGTCTTGTAGGAAATATGCCATAGAGATAATAATAAATGTTATTATTTATTTTCATGTTCGTAATTATGTTTATATTCCGTGCTATAACTGTTATGGTTCTCGAGTCTGCAATAACCGCGAGGCTCGGAGGAAAACTCATATGCACGTGTTGAATAATAAACGGTAAAATAGATTCCTAGTCTAGCCTCTAAGACTAGATCAAGTGTTGCATCATATTATTGTTTTGCTGATCATGGGCATGAGTATGCCGACAACTTTGAGGACACAATGTTAGAATAACACTTGACTGAACCGACCCAATTGTTGTTATGCTATGAGATCCGTTCGTCATAAGTTAATGGCTTATAACATAGAGATAGTTAAACGTTTGCATAATTCCTTAGACCATGAGAGTATCGAGTTCCTTCATACTTGCTTCATGAACCTTGGGGTTTATTAAACGTCATCTGTAACAGGGTGGCTATTACAACGGCTTACGAGTTCATGGAAAAGTATGACAAGGGACTAGATAGCTCAAGATTGGGATTTGCTCCTCCGAAGATGGAGAGATATCCTTGGGGCCCTCTCGGTGTTACGGTATCCATCATCGTATGGCCAGACACGGTGTGATTTAATCATAGGGATGCCGAAACACGGGACCGAGAAAAGAGACAAAACTGGTAACGAGGAAACTGGCATAGTGAATAAGTTGTTGATTCACGGGGTTGCCGATAAATCTCACCTCAGGTTCTTGTAACATATCGCGAAGCAACATGAATAGCACATGATAACTAAAGGTTCACTCGAATATTCGTTTGTGTGGGTATAGGGATCAATATGGATGTCAATGGTTCCTCTATTGATCATTGATCCGAAAGAGTTCCGGTCATATACTCATATCTATGTTTCACCGAACCTGCAGGGTCACAAACTTAAGGGTCATCTACCTTCTAAGTACTAGGAAAGGAGTCTAAGAGAAAGTCGCCGAAAAAGTTTAGGAGACACCGAAAATGTTTCGGAGAGAGAACGGGAAGTGTTTCGGAGTAAACCATAATACCGAAAATGTTTCAGATGACGTCTGGAATTTTTTGGAGGGTGCCGAAAAAGTTATGTCACCTCCCGAAATTTTCTAGAGAAGACACTCGCACAAAAACACCATGTTCCCACAAGGGGGAAAAGATCCCTCTTTTCGTGGAGCTGTGTAGGGTGGCGCCCTCCCTTGGGGTAGCCCCCTAATTTCATGGAAGGTGGTTGGGGGCCCCCATGGTGGGAGGCAGCCCCCACAATTGGTGGAGCAATGTTGGAAGGGGGGCCTACATGGGGCAATCTCCCATGTTTGGTGGGATGATGTTTGTGGAGGGGGGGGGGGGCTTTTTGGGCAGCCATCCTCCACCCCTCCTCCACTATAAATAGAGGTGGAGAGGTGCTCTCCATTTCATCTCAAGTTCTCACACAAAGGCATGGAATGATCTGCCTCCTCTCTCCCTCACACGAAATAGTTTCGTTCTGCCGAAAGGCTACCTAGTCTTCGACAGGGATTAGTTCTGGATGGCAAACCGCTGCCAGATAGGTGACACCGGATGTGTGCAACTGATACATCTCCAATGTATCTATAATTTTTTATTGTTTCATGCTATTATATAATCACTTTTGTATGTTTTATATGCCATTTTTATATTATTTTTATGGATTAACCTATTAACTTAGTGCCTAGTGCCAGTTCCTATTTTTTTGCATGTTTTTTGTTTCGCAGAAAAACCATACCAAACAAAGTCCAAACACGATGAAACTTTACGGTGATTTTTTCTGGAACATAAGAGGCCCTAGAAGCTTTGGGGAGAGACCAGAAGACACACAAGGGGACCACAAGCTTAGGTGGCGTGCCCTGGGGGGTGTGCCTAGCAAGCTTGTGGGCCCCCCGATGCTCCGTTTGCCCTAATTTCTGGCCTATAAATTCCCATATATTCCAAAACCCTCGAAGCAAGACCTGAAACAATTCTTTCGCTGCCGCAAGCCTCTGTTACGATGCAATCCCATCTAGAGGCCTTTTTCGGTACTCCGCCAGAGGGGGAAACCATTGGGGAGGCAATCTTCACCAACCTTGCTGCCTCCATGATGATGTGTAAGTAGTTCCTTCAGGACCTACAGGTCCATAGTAGTAGCTAGATGGTTATCTCTCTCTCTCTCTCTCTCTCTCTCTCTCTCTCTCTCTTTGATCTTCAATACAACGATCTCTTCTGAGATCAATCCGATGTAATCTTTTGCGGTGTGTTTGTTCGGATCTGATGAATTGTGGGTTTATGAACAGAATTATCCATTGAACTATTTGAGTCTCTTGAGATTTATTTGCTGTGCAATTTTATAGCTTTGTATTTCTCTCTGATCTATCTGTCTATTTTGGCCAAGTAGATTGATTTATCTTCAGTGGGGGAGGTGCTTTGTGGTAGGTTCAATCCTGCGGTAGTCTTGCCCTGTGATAGGAGGGGCGGAGGCACGTATTTTTATTGTTGCTACTAAGGATAAAACGACGGGATTCGGTCATATTAATTGGTCTTACTTTGTCTACATTATGTCATCTTGCCTAATACGTTACTCTATTTGTATGAACTTAATACTTTGAGATGCATGCTGGATAGCGGTCTTGGGGTGGAGTTAGTAGTAGATGCAGTTGGATTATGGTCTACTTGTCACAGATGTAATGCCTATATATTGATTATGCCTTGGATGGTCATCATAACTATGCACAATTCTATCAATTGCCCAACAATAATTTATTACCCACCGATATTATGCTTATGAGAGAGATGCATGCCTCTCGTGAACCTCTGGGCCCCGGGTCCATTCTTGCTTATTACTAAGAAGTCCTACAATTACCTTGATGTTTTCTTTTCTTTTCTTTTCTTTTATTTATTTGCCTATGACTACCAGCTTTAATTCTTGCAACTAGCAAGAACAAGGGGAGTGATGACCCCCTTACCTTTGTTGGGTGCAAGCATTTCATTTGTGTGTGTGTGTGCAGGTATTGTTCACGTTGTTTGTGTGTCATCTCCTTCTGGTTCGATAACCTTAGTTCTTTACGGAGGGAAATACTATCTGCTACTATACTGCATCACTCTTCCTCTGCAGGGAAATCCAACAACTCCATCACGAGTAGGAGAAGAACTTCTGGCGCCATTGCCGGGGAGGCTTCACCAAACAAACCAAGTGCCTTCACACAAACTTATCAATTTGCTTGTTTTTATCTTCTTTGCCTTTTACCTTTTTTTCCTTCTTCTTTTGTTTGCCAAAAATATATCAAAATACCAAAAATATTTGTGTTACTATCTTTGCTTGAATCGCTATCATGGCTACTCCTGAAAATACTAAACTTTCCGATTTCTCGAGTACTAATAACAATGATTTCATTAGTACTCCTACTGCTACTCCCGCCATTAGTGCGGAGTCTTATGATATTAAAGCTGCCTTGCAAAAATCTTGTTATGAAAGAACAATTTTCTGGAACTCCTAATGAAGATGTTACATCCCATCTTAATACTCCCGTGGAATTATGCGATATGCAAAAAATGAGTAGATAATGATATTATGAAATTGAAATTATTCCCTTTCTCGGTTAGATATCGATCTAAAGCGTGATTTTCATCTTTATCGAAAATAGTATTGATTCATGGTCAAAGTGTAAAGATGCTTTCATTGCTAAATATTTTCCTCCTGCTAAAATAATATCTTTGAGGAACCAAATTATGAATTTTAAACAATATGACCAAGAACATGTTGCACAATCTTGGGAAAGAATGAAATTGATGCTTAAAAATTGTCCCACACATGGATTGAGCTTATGGATGACAGTGCAGAAATTTTATGCCGAACTAAACTTTGCTTGAAGAAATTTTCTAGATTCAGCTGCAGGTGAAACATTCATGGGAATTACACATGGAGAAGCTACAAAGCTTCTTGATAATATGACGGCAAATTATTCCCAATGGCACACCGAGTGCGCTCCAACACGTAAGAAGGTAAATTCCGTCGAGGAGATTTCCTCAAATAAAAAGGTTGATGTTACTATGTCCATGCTTACTACTAGGAGTGTTTCCATTGATCCAAATGATGTTCCTTTGTCTACTTTTATTGAGCAAAATAATGATGCTATTGATGTGAATTTTATCTCAAGGAACAATTTCAATAATGTTTATAGAGAGAATTTCAATAATCCTAGACCGTATCCCAGTAACCCCTCTAATAATTATGGTAATTCACATAATAATAGGATACCTACTGAACTTGAGAACACCATTAAAGAATGTATTAGTTCTCAAAAAGTTTTCATGCTATGGTTGAAGAAAAAATGAATAAAGTTGATGATATGTCTAGAAACATGGATAGGCTTGTGCATGATGTGGATATTCTTAAAATTAAAATCTTGCAACCTAATAAGGATGAAATGCCTGAATTTTAAAATCCATCCATGTCTCCAATGATTGATATGCTAAGAGCTAGAAGTGAACGAGTAGAAAAAGAGCTTGAATTTTGTTCTCTAGCTAATTATGATGAAGATATTACAACCATTGGGTGTCACCTATTAAATATTTATTTAGAAATATTATTGATAATGTTGGGATTGAAGACGAGTCAACTTTAATTAAAAGGCACCCTGATTGTTCGGAGGGTGATGATCTTGTTGTTAATAATGATAAAAGTGGGTTTGAACAGGTAAAAACTTTAGATAGTGATACTCCCACTATTTTGGATTACAAGGATTTCAATTATGATAGTTGCTCTCTTATTGAATGTATTTCCTTACTTCAATCCATGATTAATTCACCCAATGTTTACGAACAAAACAGAGCTTTTACTAAACATATTGTAGAAGCTCTTATTAAAACTCATGAAGAAAAGCTTGAGCTAGAAGTTTCTATTCCTAGAAAGTTGCATGATGAATGAGAACCTACTATTAAATTGAAAATAAATAATTATGAGTGCAATGCTTTGTGTGATCGTATGATGTTCACGGTTTCACCAATATGAGCGAATGCTCCTTAAATTTGCATTTAGCGGATTCTACTGTTAAAATGCCTATGGGTAGAGTGAATGATGTGCTTTTTATTGCTAATAGAAATTATGTGCCCGTAGACTTCATTATTCTTGATATTGAATGCAATCCTGCTTGTCTAATTATACTTGGGAGACCGTTTCTAAGGACTGTAGGTGTAATAATTGACATGAAAGAAGGTAATAACGGTTCCAGTTTCCTCTCAAGAAAGGTATGAAACATTTCCCTAGAAAGAAAAATTAAACCTGCTTATGAATCTATAATGAGAGCCACCTATGGTATTGCTTTGAAAGATGACAATACCTGTTATCATGCATTATGCCTAGCTAGGGGCATTAAACAATAGCGCTTGTTGGGAGGCAACCCAATAGTTATACTTTGTTTTTATTTTCTTTTAGTGTGTCAGCATGATTATTTCTACTTTAGTAATTGTGTTTGTATCTTTTATTTTGCTTTTTGTGCCAAGTAAAGCCTTTAGGGTCATTCGGATGCTTGTTTATTTGGCACAAAGTTTTGCGTCCAGTATATGAATTTTCATTCTGTACTGGAGCATGATAAAAATCTGAAATGTTACATAGTACGGCTATGTAAATTGTCTATGTTGTCCTAATTTTTTAGAATTTTTGGAGTTTCAGAAGTATGACTAGAAAATTCATCTTTACGTGTTGTTCTGTTTTTGACATATTCTGTTTTTATTGCATAGTGTGCTTATTTTAAAGTTTCTACGGATTATATTGGGGGGTATAAGTCGTAGAAGTGATAGAATACAGTAGGTATTATGTGGGAACAATTATGAATCTTGTCAGTAACAAAGTGAATGATTTATTCTTTATCAGACTAACCCATCTCAGGAGTTCCGTTAGGTTTTGTGTGGCCGAAGTTTTCAAGTTTTGAGTGAGATGATGATCGAAGGAGAATAAGGAGCCGCAAGAGCCTAAGCTTGGGGATGCCCAAGGCACCCCAAGGTAATATTCAACGAAGACTCAAGCGTCTAAGCTTGGGGATGCCCCGGAAGGCATCCCCTCTTTCATCTTGAATCTATTGGTAACTTCACTTGGAGCTATATTTTTATTCGTCACATGATATGTGTTTTTCTTGGAGCGTCTTTTATTTTTGTTAGGTTTGTTTGCTTGTTTCCAAAATCATTGTTTCCTGATGATACGTCTCCAACGTATCTATAATTTTTTATTGTTCCATGCTATTATATTATCAATCTTGGATGTTTTTATATACATTTACAACAATTATATATCATTTTTTGTGACTAACCTATTAACTTAGTGCCCAGTGCCAGTTGCTGTTTTTTGCCTGTTTTTGGTTTTCCAGAATATCAGTACCAAACGAAGTCCAAATGCCACGAAACTTTTTGGAGATTTTTTTCTTGACATAACAAGTACTGGAAGCTTCGGGAGAGGGCCAGAAGATGAAGCAGTGGCCCACGAGGCACCACGGCACGCCCCAGGGGGGGGCGCCCTGGTGGCTTATGGGGCCCACACAGCTCTGTTTGACCTAATTCCTCCACTATAAATTCTCTAAAATCGGGAAACCAATAGAGGAGTCCACGAAATACTTTTTCCGCCACCGCAAGTTTCTGTTCTCGAGAGATCCCATCTGGAGGCCTTTTTCCGGTACTCCGCCGGAGGGGGAATCGATCACGGAGGGGCTCTACATCAACCTTGCTGCCCTTCCGATGATGCGTGAGTAGTTTACCACAGACCTTCGGGTCCATAGTTAGTAGCTAGATGGCTTCTCTTCTCTTTTTGATATTCAATACAATGTTCTCCTCGATGTTCTTGGAGTTCTACCCGATGTAATCACTTTTTGCGGTGTGTTTGTTGGGATCCGATGAATTGTGAGTTTATGATCAGATTATCCATAAATATTATTTGAGTTTTCTCTGAACTCTTTTATGCATGATTATTATAGCTTCGTATTTCTCTCCGATCTATTGATTTGGTTTGGCCAACTAGATTGATTTATCTTGCAATGGGAGAGGTGCTTTGTAATGGGTTCGATCTTGCGGTGCTCAATCCCAGTGACAGAAAGGAACATGACACGTATGTATCGTTGCTATTAAGGGTAAAAATATGGGGTTTATTCATGCGTGAGTTTACTTTGTCTACATCATGTCATCTTGTTTAAGGCGTTACTCCGTTCTTTATGGACTTAATACACTAGATGCATGTTGGATAGCGGTCGATGTGTGGAGTAATAGTAGTAGATGCAGGCAGGAATCGGTCTACTTGTCTCGGACGTGATGCCTATATACATGATCATTGCCTTGGATATCGTCATGATTATTTTCTTTTCTATCAATTGCCTAACAGTAATTTGTTTACCCACCATATGCTATTTTTAGGAGAGAAGCCTCTAGTGAAAACTATGGCCCCCGGGTCTATCTAAATCATATATTAAAAATCCTAAAAATACCTTGCTGCACTTTTTCTTTATTTTATTTATTTTTTATTTTTATTTAATTTATTTATCTATCACCATACAATTTAATCTTGCAATTAACCACCAAGGGATTGACAACCCCTTGTAAGCGTTGGGTGCAAGGATTTGTTGTTTGTGTGCAGGTGCTGTTAACGAGGTGTTGCGTGATTCTCCTACTGGATTGATAACCTTGGTTTCATAACCAAGGGAAATACTTATCTCTACTGTACTGCATCATCCCTTCCTCTTCAGGGAAAAAACCAACGCAGATCACAAGTAGCAGGAAAGAATTTCTGGCGCCATTGCCGGGGAGACATCATCAACATCTATCAAGTACCTACGCATAAACTTACATCTCCTTGCATTTATTTTATTTGCCTCTCGTTTTCATCTCCCCCACTTCTAAAAAGTTTTTACAAAAATACAAAAATATTTTCCGTTTGCCTTTTTCTTGTTTGCTTGCTTAATTTACCATTATGGCTAGTTCTTCGCTCATTACTATTACGCCTGAAAATGAAGTACTTAATTTTAAACAAAGGGGAGGAGAGAATTTAAAAGATGCTTGGTATAGGATTTGTGATGCTCATAATAGATCAACTCGTAAGCAATCCACCACAATCCTTCTTCGCAATTTTTATGTGGGTATTACTACTTGGTATAGATTCGTACTTGATACTATTACCGGAGGAAATTTCTTGATGTGTCCCTCTATGGATGCTTCCAATGCTATGGGAAATTTAGTGGGATCACCACCTATCACTGTTAATGAAACAACTTTGACTTTGGAACATGTTATGCAAAGGTTGGAAGCTATTGAAAATAAAATTCCTACTATTGAACATCTTGAGAATTTAGACAAGAAACTCCATAATCATATCACTCAATTTGGTTCTAAGGTAGGAATCACATTGAAAACCTTAAGGGAAAAGGAATCGGTAATTAATGAAAGAATAGAACAAAGCCCCGCTAGAATCGATAAGCTAGAAGAAATTATTAGGAATTTGGGCTCGGCTTTTTCCTCCTTTAAGAATATTGATAGAACTCCTCCCAATAAGAACTGCAAGTTTATGTATGTTCCTAAGACCAATGGTGCTACTTCTAGTAAGGGAAATGAGGATCTTAAAATGATTAGCGTGCACCCCACTTTCATTTATATAATTAAGGAACCTATCTACAAAAGTAAAATTCTTGATTTTGTGCCTAGAAGTGTGATGATGAGAAACACCTATGTTAAATCTATTAGAAAAAATAGATGTGCGATTGAGGAGTTGGAAACCAAAGATGGCAATACTTGAAACTATGCATTATGCCTAGCTAGGGGCATAAAACAATAGCGCTTGTTGGGAGGCAACCCAATGAATAAAATAAATTTTTGCTTTTTGTTTCTGTTATTGTGTGTTTTCACATTTATGCTACTATTATGATTGAGTTTTTATGTTTTAATTAGTGTTTGTGCCAAGTAAAGCCTTTAGGATGATTTGGAAGATAGTATAATTGATGCTGTTTGGAAAACAGAAAATTTTGCGTCCAGTGATGGAATTTTGGTTCTGTACTGGAGCGTCAGAAAAATCTGAAATTTTTACACAGTATTGGTATATGAATTTCCCACGTTGTTCTAATTTTTAAGAATTTTTGGAGTTACATAAGTATGACTTTTAAATAAATGTCTACAGACTGTTCTATTTTTGACAGATTCTGTTTTTGATGCACTACTTGCTTGTTTTGATGAAACTATAGATTGTATCGGGGGTATAAGCCATGGAGAAATTAGAATACAGTAGGTATAATGCAAAAATAAAATATGAATAGGTTTGCAATAGTACTTAAAGTAGTGATTTATTTTGTTATACTAACGGATCTCACGAAGGTTTGTTGAGTTTTGTGTGATTGAAGTTTTCAAGTTTTGGGTGAGATCACTGTAACATCCCCATGTAATAGCTACAGTGATCACCTTTTGATAATGCCAAGTCACCATGCTTAATAGTGCTTGATCATCATTTGCATCATATCTCATTTCAAATTCCAATTCAAATTGAAATTCAAATTTAAAGTGAAAATAAAAGTTGTTCATATTTGAAAACTAAAATGTTCATTGAATAGCAAATAATCCATAACTATTTGTGTTAAGAAAAACAACATCACCTAAATTGCCTAGATAACTCTAACATCATCAAAACAGTACCAAAATAGCAATAATTAACCCATTTCATTTAATTAAAATTTAATTGAAATCCATTTACCTCCAAACCATTTTCTGACAATGGTAGATATTGCATAGTATTTATTTGGGCAAGTCTCATATTTTGCAAAAGCCATTTGGAGTAAAAAGAAAAGACAAAACAGAAGTAAAAAGAGAAAACAGAAAAGAAGATAAAAATAAAAATAAAAACAAAAGAACCCCCTTCCCCACTGGCCCTCTTGGCCCAGCTGGCCGCAACCGACCAGGCCGGCCCAGCCGACCCACCACCGCTTGCCCCTGGCCTATATGGCCTCCCCCACCCGAAATCGAACCCTAACCCTAAATTCCCCTCCCCCTCCCCTCGTCCCCGCCCGCGCCCAGGGCGCCCGACGCCGCCGCCCGTCGCCGTCGCTCGTCCCTGACGCCGCCGCCCCGTCCTCGTCCTCTCCCTCGCCGGGCTCCCCGAGCCTCGCCGCCCCCTTCTCTTCAATCGGGGGTGAGGAACCCCGTCTCACCCGGCTCCCCTGCTGCTGCTCGCCCGTGGCCCCGCGCCATCCGCGCCCGCGCCGCCGCGCCCGAGCCGCGCCTCGCCCGCGCGCGGCCTCGCCTGCATTCGCTCGCGCTCGCCCGCCTCCGACCGCCTGCGCCGCTGCCGCTGCCGCCTGCAGCCGCCTCTGCTCGTCCGCCCCCGTCCACGCCGCTCGCCATCGCTGCCCCATGCGCGGCTCCGCTGCCGCCCCGCGCCGGCCTCTGCTGCTCTGGCCTCGCCTCGCCGCTCGCCGCCCGCCTCGCCGCACCCGCCCCTGGCCGGCCAGCCCTCTCTGTGGCGTGCGCGCGCGTGCGTTGACCCCCCCTACAGTGGCCCTGGGCCACTTACAGGTGGGGCCCAGCCCCCTGTTAAAACAAAAAAAAGAATTAAAATAAATAAATAAATAATTAAATAATTAATTAACTTAATTAATTTTGTTAATTAAACTAATTACTTAGTTAGCCTAATTAATCTGTAATTAGTTTAATTAACCCCCTAATTAGCTAATGTGACACTGACCAGTGGGACCCACTGGTCAGGGTTGACCTGGCTCAGCCGTGTTTGACCTGCTGACGTCATCATGACGTTCTGCTGACGTCATCTTTTACTGTTTCGGATAATTCCAATTTAAATAATTAAAATAAATCCAGAAATTCCAGAAAATGATTAAAACTTTGAAAAATCATATAAAATAAACCGTAACTCGGATGAAAATAATTTATATATGAAAAATGATCAGAAAAATATGAAGAATCCGAATATGTGGTCAAAATGCTTGACCATCACTCCTATCTAGATGAACATGGGACTTTTTGCCCATATTCGTTAAATGAATAGTGCATAACTTTAATCAAATAATTCCAAATAAAATTTTAAATTAACTAAAACAATTAGACATGCATTATATCACCCCTGCATATCAATTAGGCATGTCATGCATCCCTGTTGCATTGTTGCCGTGTATTTATTGTTTCTTCCCCCTCCTTCTTTCTCGATAGACGCCGAGACCGCCGCCGACGCAGCTGAGTACGACTACGCCCCAGACGAGCAGCCTTCCGACGACCAGCCCCTTTCAGCAGAGCTTCTAGGCAAGCAAAACCCCCTTGATCATCTAGATATCGCCCACTCTTCCTCTCTTATGCTTGCATTAGAATTGCTTCTGTTGTTACTCCGATAGCTCCTATTCTGATGCATAGCCTGATTTTGTCGCCTGCTGCTTATACCTACCTGTTGTCCCATGATGCTTAGTTAGCTATGCTGTTGATCCATTTGTGGCCCTTCACCCTTGTCCGTTTGCCATGCTTGATATCGGGCCGTGATCACTCAGGGTGATGATCATGGAATTGTTTACATATTGCAATACTTGGAACTGTTAAAGTCGGGCTGGCCCCAAGGGTGCCCGCGAGAGAATAACATTAAAGACGGGTCGGCTCCAAGAGTACCCGCGCGTCATGTATTATCAAGTCGGAGCGACAGGAATCCTGTTCGTCTCTGCGAGTTACTAAATACGCCTGACGGATTTGGGTATTTGATCTGAGTGGGTCGTTGGCCCTATACGCACTACCACCATGTGGGATAATGGTTATGGGACCCTCTACGTCGTATGTATCAGCCGAAACCTCTTCAGACGTCACAGCTCAGAGATGCGGGATGATTGCTGGGGTGGGCTGGTTACGTCACTGGTGTATTCAGTGTCGCGCCTGGGCCCCGGCCAGTCACGCAACGTGCAGGAGTGCGAAGGGCGATGGCCCAAGACCCCTTCATGCTTAGGATTTAGACCGGCGTGCTGACCTCTCTGCTGAGCCTAGGTAGGGCTGCGTCGTGTTGATCACCCGAGGCCGGGCATTACCCAGCAAGTGTGTCCGGCCCGATTTGATCGAGCGTGTTGGGTAACAGTAGTGCACCCCTGCAGGGAAGTTATCTATTCGAATAGCCGTGTCCACGGTAACAGGACGCTCGGAGTTGTATCCTAATCTACTACAACTACAAATGGATACCAAGTGTTTACTAAACTGTTACTACTGCTCTCGGGATCACTTTCTCGCTGGGTAGTCGAGGAAGGATCCCAGGGCGTTACTAAAATATGATTGAATATATATTATCTTGCTCTACTCTGTTCTGATGCTGCAAGAAATGCTTCAAGATGCTAGTCTTCGTTAGGCTAGGCCTCTCCCCTCTGTTCCGGCATTTCTGTAGTTTAGTCGAAAGATATAGCCCCATTCCTTTGATACCGATACATTCTTAGTATAGTTCTGATGTCAGTCTTGCGAATACTTTGGATGAGTACTCACGGTTGCTTTGCTATTTCTTTTTCCCATACCCGATTGTTGTGATCAGACGACGGAGCCCAGGAGCAGGAGATCCCCGGAGGCACCTACTACTACGTTGAGCCCGCCGACCAGGAGTAGTTCGGAGGCCCTAGGCAGGAGGCCTTCGCCTTTTCGATCAGTGTCGTTGTTTGTGCTAGCCTTCTTAAGGCAAACTTGACTAACTATGTCTGTACCCAGATATCATTTGTGTGTATGACTTATG
Source organism: Elymus sibiricus (assembly GCA_039707655.1). NCBI lineage: Eukaryota > Viridiplantae > Streptophyta > Magnoliopsida > Poales > Poaceae > Elymus > Elymus sibiricus. Next base: position 205,053,201 of record CM077676.1, read on the forward strand.
TATTCGGGTCCTTGTGACCCCTGGTTTGTAAATGATGATTTATGTTTAAATTTGAGTTTAGAATTGTGTTGTGATATCTTCCCGTGAGTCTCTGATCTCGAGCATGCACGTTTGCGTGTATGATTAGTGCACGGTCGAGCAGGGGCGTCACAAGTTGGTATCAGAGCCGACTGCCTATAGGAAGCCCCTTTCCAACTCCTTGGCCGAAGTTGAGTCTAGACTTTGAAAACTGTTTTACTAACATGGCTGTGTGGCTTACGGGCCCACGTCGCCAATGGGTGGTATTAGGATCTTTTATTCCTCTTCCATACTCTGGGACTCTGAATCCTCTTCTTTTCGGGTTAAATGATTTTGCTAACTCGGACATTAGGTTCACGTGATCGCATCCACCCGGAGAGCTGGATTATCTACACTTATTCCTTCCCATTGATCTGATTAGTCTGATAATCACATTTTCTTTTCCATTGGTCTGTTTAACCTTTCTCTGCAAGTTATTATATGCTTCTCACACTGTCATGTGACAATCTTGAAATTTCCTCTGTTTCAGATGGATCGCTTGTTTCCGCCGCGCCTTGCGACGCAGCTTGTGCTTCGCACTTGGGCTAGTGATACGCCTGGTTTTCCAGCTGTCCTGATCGCCATCCTGACCAGACTGGGCTACCGCTGGTACCCCGAGTACATGGTTTACGAGGATTTCCGTGAGTTCAACCAGGAACAGTATCATGCTGATGTCCGTATCTTTGATCAGCGGGACAACTCCGACACTGAGTTGCACACTTTTCACGGTATCGGCGTGACGGTTGAGATGGCAGTCCATGATGCTGCCTATTCTGCTGTCGCACGTCTTCGTGGCGAGCATAGTCGCTTGGATGACTCCGAGTTCCGATACATCCCGTATGCCCCTGCTGGAGATGCTACCGGATACTACACAGCTGTCTGTGCCCCTTACGAGCGATGTCGATATGACCCGCAGGTTTTGGTTCAGTGCACTCAGGCTGTGGATCGCATTGCCCGGGCTCTTGCCGTCGAGTTGTTTGCCACTCGAGCACGTCTCTACGATGCTATGACACAGTTGCTACCAACTGTTCGTGCAGGGATACATCTAGAGTACATCCGTTACCCGCGCAGGACTCAGATGCCTTCAGGTATTGATTGGCCTGCTGTTGGAGGTCACACACCCACACGTGGACCTCTTCTCCCAGTTCGAGACCGGGTTCTGCATCAGAGTGCACACGGAGAGCAGGACTTTTCTGCCCTGGACACTCATCGTCCACACTTGCAGTTACCCCGTTTCAGTAGTTTTCCCCGACATTGATATAGCCTTTGCTATGTCCCGTTGTGTATTCCTCACCGCGTGCCTGCGCGCCGCCTAGTATGTCTAGCTTTTAATTTTCAGAACTTATGTTGTCCGCGTGTAACCGACTCTGTGTATGGATCTGTATGTCTTAATTGACTACTGTTATGTATCTATTGCACTACTTATTCATTGTTGTGTTACATCATGTTTGTCGCTAAACACTTGCAGTTGCTTTTACTAAACTACCCCCTGTTAAATTTTTAGCAGGATGGTTAGACCAGGAGGTCGTGGCCATGGTGCCAACGATCCACCCCCGCCAGACTATATGGCAGCTATGATGCAGCAATTCAAGCTGAACCGCCAGTTCATGGTTGAAATCATGGCTCAGTTCCCGCAGCAGAACCAGAATGCTCAGAACCAACCACCTGCCCCAATAACTCTGCAGGAGTTTGTACGTCTCAACCCAACTGTTTATCGCAACTCTGAACAGCCACTGGATGCTGATGACTGGCTTCGCGACATCGCCTACAAGATGGAATCTGCCAGTGTCACCCCTGACAACCTTGTCACCTTCGCGTCCTACTTCTTGAAGGGCCCCGCTGCTCAATGGTGGTCCACCCACAGGCGTTCACTACCTGAGGGGATAGTTATCACTTGGCTCGAGTTCCAGACTGCCTTCCGTGCTCGTTACATTCCTCAGGGAATCATGGACCGGAAGAGAACCGAGTTTCGCAACCTCACTCAGGGCAATAGGACTGTCGAAGCTTATCAGCGTGAATTCCTTAACCTATCTCGCTATGCTGAAGAAGACATAGCCACTGATGCTCGTAGACAGGAGAAGTTCCGTAATTGACTCCACCCAGACCTCAAGCTTGCGCTTGCTGCTCAAGACTTCACCGACTTTGCCACCCTCGTGAACAAGGCTATCTTGGTTGAGACTGCTCAGATGGAGCACAAGGAGTCGCATAAACCCTATCGTGACGTTGGCTCATCCTCGAGCTCCGCACAGAGGCGTCGGATCTGGATTCCCAACAGCGTGTATCGTCTAGCTGCCCCTGCGCTAAGGCCTTCCTATGCTGCACCCCATTGGCCTCCTCCACCACCGAGGCAGCCAAGAGCTCAAGCTGCTCCACCACGTGCTGCTCCTCTTCGTCCTGAAGATGGTCTGTGTTTCAAGTGTCGCCGCCCAGGCCACCTTGCCAAGGACTGCCGCCAGAATCAGAATCAGTTGGCACTTCCTCATGCTGGCCGTGGCAACAACCAGACCCGCAACTATAATACTGGGCCTGCTGCTTATGGACGTGGATAGGCTTACCACGTCGATATTGAAGAAGTTTAGGATCAACCTGACACTGTGATGGGTACCCTTCTCGTTAACTCAGTACCCGCTTCTGTTTTATTTGATTCAGGAGCATCGCATTCATTCATGACAGAAGCATTTGCATTAGAACATGACATTGCATTTGAAAAGATGAATCTACCAGTAGTTGTCCGCACCCCTGGAGGTCATTGTCACACCTCCATGATGGCACACAATGTCACTGTTGAAATCAAAGGACTCGAATTCCTTGTTTCACCTATCATCTTGAAATCGTCAACGATAGACCTCATTCTGGGAATGGATTGGTTGAAAGCTTACATTGCTTCAATCAATTGTGCCACTAAAGTCGTCCAACTCCTTCACCCCTCCGACGAGATAGTGAACTACACCGCCCGAATTACTCGGAATGCTGAAGCTCAGATATATGCTCTGAATGCTTTGAACGTTTCACCTCTTGAGGGAATTAAGAACGTTCCAGTCGTTCGCAATTTTCCGGACGTCTTTCCAGAAGAACTTCCAGGAATACCCCCTGTTAGAGCCGTTGAATTTGTCATCGACTTGAAACCAGGCACTACCCCTATTGCTAAGCGCCCATACAAGATGCCTCCGCATGAACTCCTTGAGCTTAAGGAGGAAATCGACAAGTCACTTAAAAAGGGTTTCATCCATCCCAGTTCCTCTACTTGGGGAGCACGTTCTCTCTTTGTTAAGAAGAAGGATGGAACAAACCGATTAGTCCAGGACTATCGGCCTATCAACCAAGCAACAATCCAGAACAATGTCCACTTCCCCGGATCAACGATCTTTATGATCAACTTGCTGGATCCTCTGTGTTCTCTAAACTCGACTTGAGTTTGGGTTATCATCAGATCCGAGTTCGTAAAGAGGATATTCCGAAGACCGCTTTCGTTACTCGCTATGGATCATACGAGTACACCGTTATGTCCTTCGGATTAACTAATGCTCCAGCAACCTTCTCTCGATTGATGAACTATATCTTCATGGATTACCTCGACAAATTTGTCATGGTTTATTTGGATGATATCCTTATATTTTCCAAGAATGAAGAAGAACACGCCGAACATCTTCGGCTTGTATTGGAGAAACTTCGAGAACACCAGCTTTATGCCAAGTTTTCCAAATGTGAATTCTGGTTATCTGAGGTGACTTATCTTGGTCATGTGATTTCCAAAGATGGCATTGCTGTTAACCCAGAATGAGTTCAGGCTATTCTTGGCTGGACTCCCCCGAAGAATGTTAAGCAAGTCAGAAGTTTTCTCGGTCTTGCTAGCTATTGCCGCCATTTCGTCGAGAACTTCTCCAAGATTTATAAGCCACTGACTGATCTGCTTCACAAAGGCATTAAGTTTGAGTGGACGGAAAAGTGCCAAGAAAGTTTTCAGACACTTAAAGATAAGTTGACATCTGCCCCAGTGCTAGCACCCCCAAATACCCGCAAGGACTTTGTGATATATTGTGACGCATCTTGTCAAGGATTAGGCTGTGTCCTAATGCAAGAGCGCAAAGTGATTGCTTATGGCTCTCGTCAATTGCGTCCTCACGAAGATAAGTATCCAACACATGATCTCGAGTTAGTAGCAGTTATCTATGCTCTGAAGCTGTGGTGACATTACCTTCTTGGTAATCGTTGCGAGATATACACGGACCACCAAAGTCTAAAGTATCTGTATACTCAACCAGATTTGAACCTCCGTCAACAAAGATGGCTCGAGACAATAGCCGACTACGACATGGATATTTCTTATACCCCTAGCAAGGCTAATGTAATGGCCGATGCTTTGAGCCGCAAGTCTTATTGCAACAACCTCATGGTTCAGCAAGCACAACCTCTTATCTATGAAGAACTTCGCAAGTTGAACCTTCACATTGTTCCTCAGGGTCATCTCAATACCCTGGTTGTTGAACCAGATCTCCAGGACCTCATCAAGCATATACAGAAAGATGACTCTGAGGTCGAGAAGATTAAGCGCGATCTCAAAAAGGGAAGGCCCTCATTCTTCACTGTTGATGCTGATGGCACCTTGTTCTTCAAAAATCGTTTAGTGGTTCCTAGAAAGGACAACCTGGATCTGACCCCGCGCGTCATGAAAGAAGCTCATGATACGCCTCTTTCAATTCACCCTGGTAGTACCAAGATGTACCAGGACATCCGACAGAGATACTGGTGGCCTGATATGAAGCGAGACATTGCGCGTTATGTTGCTGAGTGTGACGTTTGCCGTCGCATTAAAGCAGAACATCAAAGGCCTGCTGGAACTCTGCAACCACTTGATATTCCTGAATGGAAATGGGACAGAGTTGAAATGGATTTCATTACTGGTTTTCCCAGATCGCAGAAGGGTCATGATGCTATCTTTGTCGTCATCGACCGATTCTCAAAGGTTGCTCACTTTCTGCCAGTCAAGGAGACAATCACTGCTAGTCAGTTAGCAGACTTGTATGTTTCCAGAATCGTGTCGCTTCACGGTATTCCGCTGGAGATCAGCTCAGACCGTGGCAGCCTCTTTACCTCAAGATTTTGGAACAGTTTCCAAGAAGCTATGGGAACTCATCCGTCTTTCAGCATCGCTTTCCACCCCCAGTCCCAGGGACAAGTTGAACGAGTCAATCAAGTGCTTGAAGATATGCTTCGAGCTTGTGTCATCTCATTCGGTAAGAAATGGGAGGAATCTCTCCCATATGCTGAATTCTCATATAACAATAGCTATCAGGCTAGTTTGAAGATGGCACCCTTTGAAGTTCTCTATGGACGTAAGTGCCGAACCCCTCTGAATTGGTCAGAAATTGGGGAACGGTCACTCGTTGGACCGGACATTATTCAACAAGCTGAAGAGCAAGTCCGCATTGTCCGTGATCATTTGAAAGCTGCTCAGTCTCGTCAGAAGAGCAATTATGACCGCAAACATCAGGTAATGGTCTATCAACCTGGCGAACAAGCTTACCTTCGTGTCACTCCGATGAAGGGCACTCACCGCTTCGGGATCAAGGGCAAGTTAGCTCCTCGCTACATTGGCCCGTTCCGTATTCTCGCCCGTCGAGGAGAAGTGGCATATCAATTGGAATTGCCGCCGAACCTTTTCCCAAGTGCATGATGTCTTTCATGTGTCGCAACTCCGACGCTGCTTCAAGGATCCTATCCGAGCAGTCGATCATGAAATGCTTGAATTGCAAGAGGATCTTTCTTATCAAGAGTATCCGATCCGCATTCTTGATCAAGCTAAACATCGAACCCGTCAGAAGGCAATCAAGTTCCTTAAAGTTCAGTGGTCGAATCATTCTGAAGATGAAGCCACTTGGGAACGCGAGGATCGTCTTCGTGAAGAATACCCCACTCTCTTTCAGCCTACCTCTTAATTCTCGGGACGAGAATTTCTTTTAGAGGAGGAGAATTGTAACATCCCCATGTAATAGCTACAGTGATCACCTTTTGATAATGCCAAGTCACCATGCTTAATAGTGCTTGATCATCATTTGCATCATATCTCATTTCAAATTCCAATTCAAATTGAAATTCAAATTTAAAGTGAAAATAAAAGTTGTTCATATTTGAAACTAAAATGTTCATTGAATAGCAAATAATCCATAACTATTTGTGTTAAGAAAAAACAACATCACCTAAATTGCCTAGATAACTCTAACATCATCAAAACAGTACCAAAATAGCAATAATTAACCCATTTCATTTAATTAAAATTTAATTGAAATCCATTTGCCTCCAAACCATTTTCTGACAATGGTAGATATTGCATAGTATTTATTTGGGCAAGTCTCATATTTTGCAAAAGCCATTTGGAGTAAAAAGAAAAGACAAAACAGAACTAAAAAGAGAAAACAGAAAAGAAGATAAAAATAAAAATAAAAACAAAAGACCCCCCCTTCCCCACTAGCCCTCTTGGCCCAGCTGGCCGCAACCGACCAGGCCGGCCCAGCCGACCCACCACCGCTCGCCCCTGGCCTATATGGCCTCCCCCCACCCGAAACCGAACCCTAACCCTAAATCCCCCTCCCCTCGTCCCCGCCCTCGCCCAGGGCGCCCGCCGCCGCCGCCCGTCGCCGTCGCTGGTGCTCGTCCCCGATGCCGCCGCCCTGTCCTCGTCCTCTCCCACGCCGGCCTCCCCGAGCCTCGCCGCCCCCTTCTCTGCAATCGGGGCTGAGGAACCCCGTCTCACCCCGCTCCCCTGCTGCTGCTCGCCCGCGGCCCCGCGCGCGCCACGCGCCATCCGCGCCCGAGCCGCGCCTCGCCCGCGCGCGGCCTCGCCTGCATTCGCTCGCGCTCGCACGCCTCCGACCGCCTGTGCCGCTGCCGCGTGCAGCCGCCTCTGCTCGTCCGCCCCCGTCCACGCCGCTCGCCGTCGCCGCCCCACGCGCGGCTCCGCCGCCACCCCGCGCCGGCCTCTGCTGCTCTGGCCTCGCCTCGCCGCTCCCCGCCCGCCTTGCCGCACCCGCCCCTGGCCGGCCGACCCTCTCTGTGGCGCGCGCGCGTTGACCCCCCCTATAGTGGCCCTGGGCCACTTACAGGTGGGGCCCAGCCCCCTGTTAAAACGAAAAAAAAGAATTAAAATAAATAAATAAATAAATAAATAATTAATTAAATAATTAATTAAGTTAATTAATTTTGTTAATCTGTAATTAGTTTAATTAACCCCCTAATTAGCTAATGTGACACTGATCAGTGGGACCCACTGGTCAGGGTTGACCTGGCTCAGCCGGGTTTGACCTGCTGACGTCATCTTTTACTGTTTCGGATAATTCGAATTTAAATAATTAAAATAAATCCAGAAATTCCAGAAAATGATTAAAACTTTGAAAAATCATATAAAATAAACCGCAACTCGGATGAAAATAATTTATATATGAAAAATGATCAGAAAAATATGAAGAATCCGAATATGTGGTCAAAATGCTTGACCATCACTCCTATCTAGATGAACATGGGACTTTTTGCCCATATTCGTTAAATGAATAGTGCATAACTTTAATCAAATAATTCCAAATAAATTTCTAAATTAACTAAAACAATTAGACAGGCATTATATCACCCCTGCATATCAATTAGACATGTCATGCATCCCTGTTGCATTGTTGCTGTGTATTTATTGTTTCTTCCCCCTCCTTCTTTCCCGATAGACGCCGAGACCGTCGCCGACGCAGCTGAGTACGACTACGCCCCAGATGAGCAGCCTTCCGACGACCAGCCCCTTTCAGCAGAGCTTCCAGGCAAGCAAAACCCCCTTGATCATCCAGATATCGCCCACTCTTCCTCTCTTATGCTTGCATTAGAATTGCTTCTGTTGTTACTCCGATAGCACCTATTCTGATGCATAGCCTGATTTTGTCGCCTGCTGCTTATACCTACCTGTTGTCCCATGATGCTTAGTTAGCTATGCTGTTGATTCATCTGTGGCCCTTCACCCTTGTCCGTTTGCCATGCTTGATATCGGGCCGTGATCACTCAGTGTGATGATCACGGAATTGTTTACATATTGCAATACTTGGAACTGTTAAAGTTGGGCTGGCCCCAAGGGTGCCCGCGAGAGAATAACATTAAAGACGGGTCGGCTCCAAGAGTACCCGCGCGTCATGTATTATCAAGTCGGAGCGACAGGAATCCTGTTCGTCTCTGTGAGTTACTAAATACGCCTAACGGATTTGGGTATTTGATCTGAGTGGGTCGTTGGCCCTATACGCACTACCACCACGTGGGATAATGGTTATGGGACCCTCTACGTCGTATGTATCAGCCGAAAGCTCTTCAGACGTCACAACTCAGAGATGCGGGCTAATTGCTGGGGTGGGCTGGTTACGTCACTGGTGTATTCAGTGTCGCGCCTGGGCCCCGGCCAGTCACACAACATGTAGGAGTGCGAAGGGCGATGGCCCAAGACCCCTTCGTGCTTAGGATTTAGACCGGCGTGCTGACCTCTCTGCTGAGCCTAGGTAGGGCTGCGTCGTGTTGATCACCTGAGGCCGGGCATTACCCAGCAAGTGTGTCCGGCCAGATGTGATCGAGCGTGTTGGGTAACAGTAGTGCACCCCTGCAAGGAAGTTATCTATTCGAATAGCCGTGTCCACGGTAACAGGATGCTCGGATTTGTATCCTAATCTACTACAACTACAAATGGATACCAAGTGTTTACTAAACTGTTACTACTGCTCTCGGGATCACTTTCTCGCTGGGTAGTCGAGGAAGGATCCCAGGGCGTTACTAAAATATGATTGAATATATATTATCTTGCTCTACTCTCTTCTGATGCTGCAAGAAATGCTTCAAGATGCTAGTCTTCGTTAGGCTAGGCCTTTCCCCTCTGTTCTGGCATTTCTGCAGTTTAGTCCAAAGATATAGCCCCATTCCTTTGATACCGATGCATTCTTAGTATAGTTCTGATGTCAGTCTTGCGAGTACTTTGGATGAGTACTCACGGTTGCTTTGCTATTTCTTTTTCCCATACCCGATTGTTGCGATCAGACGACAGAGCCCAGGAGCAGGAGATCCCCGGAGGCACCTACTACTACGTTGAGCCCGTCGACCAGGAGTAGTTCGGAGGCCCTAGGCAGGAGGCCTTCGCCTTTTCGATCAGTGTCGTTGTTTGTGCTAGCCTTCTTAAGGCAAACTTGACTAACTATGTCTGTACCCAGATATCATTTGTGTGTATGACTTATGTATTCGGGTCCTCGTGGCCCCTGGTTTGTAATATGATGATTTATGTTTAAATTTGAGTTTAGAGTTGTGTTGTGATATCTCCCTGTGAGTCTCTGATCTCGAGCGTGCACGTTTGCGTGTATGATTAGTGCACGGTTGAGCAGGGGCGTCACAATCACGATGGATGAAGGAATAAGGAGTGGCAAGAGCCTAAGCTTGGGGAGGCCCGAGGCACCCCAAGGTAATATTCAAGGAAGACTCAAGAGTCTAAGCTTGGGGATGCCCCGGAAGGCATCCCCTCTTTCTTCTACCAACCATCGGTAATTTTACTTGGAGCTATATTTTTATTCGTCACATGATATGTGTTTTGCTTGGAGTGTCGTGTATTATATGAGTCTTTGCTTTGTTTGCTTTTTAGTTTGTCACAATCATCTTTGCTGAACACACCTATTTGAGAGAGCCACACGATCATCATGATTTGCTAGAATACTCTATATGCTTCACTTAAATTTTTCTAGCTAGGCAGTTGCTCTAGTGCTTCACTTAAATCTTTTTGAGCACGGCGGTGGCTAAATTTTGAAGAAATATTTAAACTCTCATGCTTCACTTATATTATTTTGAGAGTTGATAAGATTGAAATTTTGAAGAAATATTTGAACTCTCATGCTTCACTTATATCATTTTGAGAGTTGATAAATTTTGAAGAAATATGTGCACTCACATGCTTCACTTAAATCTTTTTGAGAGTTGATAATAGTAATGGTAATTTGCACAAGATATGAATTTGGTCCCAAAGTGATGAATATTCAAGAGGGATATAATAAAAACTTTCATATAGATCATTGGATATGATAAGTGTGATTCCTTGCAATAGTTTTGCGATATGGAGATGATGATATGTGAGTCATGTTAGTGAGTAATTGTGATTTAGTAAGAATATTAGTGTTAAGGTTTGTGATTCCCTTTGCATGCACCTAAAGTTAATAGTTATGCAAAGAAATTATATCCTACTTATGGTGCATTATCCGGTGTTAGTTATGTTCAATGCATGTTTATAACCGTTTTCGCTTTTTGGTTGGTTGCTTCTCAATCTATTTGCTAGCCTTCATTTGTACTAAGAGGGAATACTGCTTGTGCTAAATGAGTCCACCATATCTACCTATATGCGGTATTTCAATGCCGTTCCAAGTAAATTTGCATGTGCTAACTCTAAAATTTTCAAAATAATTTTCCGTTTTGTGTGCCCGTACCGCTCATGAAGCGGCAGGGGGTGGCCATTATTTTCCATGCTAGGTGTGTTATTCTCACGATGAGTGTTTCTTCACTTGTCATTGCACGAGAGAGTGGCTGGTAATAGGGATGCCCAGTCCCACAATGAATCAAAAATTAATAACAACAAAATTCCTTGGAAAGTGTTGGTATGGAGGGCACCCGTGGATACGGCTAGCCATGGATTGTGAAAGAATGGTGGAAAGGAAATAAACTTTACTTTCTGTTTGGGAACCGCCTATGATGTGTCTAGCATGGAAAATATTGAGAATTCTCGGCCGTTTTCGTTGACAGGAAAAGCATGCCTCTCAAAATAATTTTATCTCTCTAATTTAAGCTTTGAGCTCTGGCACATTAATAAATCTCTGCTTCCCTCTGCGAAGGGCCTATCTATTTATTTTTATGCAATTTTTATTTTTGTTTGAGTCTCCATCTGCTCTTACAAAGCACCAACTAGAGAGCACTATTGTCATACTTGTGTATTGTGTGTAGCTAATATTGAGTGTGTTTCATGAATGGATCAATGATTGAGCATAATGGGCTAGGGATAACTTTCTTTAGCGTTGATATTTTGAAAGACATGATTGCTTGTTAGTATGCTTGAGTATTTATATCTTCATGTCAAACTATAGACTATTGCTTTGAATCATTCAAGTCCAAATGTCCATGCTACAAAAGAAAAGAATATGTGATGAATATGATAGGTAGCATTCCACATCAAAAATTCTGTTTTTATCATTTACCTACTCGAGGACAAGCAGGAATTAAGCTTGGGGATGCTGATACGTCTCCAACGTATCTATAAATTTTGATTGTTCCATGCTATTATATTATCAGTCTTGGATGTTTTTATATACATTTACAGCAATTATATATCATTTTTTGGGACTAACCTATTAACTTAGTGCCCAGTGCCAGTTGCTGTTTTTTGCCTGTTTTTGGTTTTCCAGAGTATCAGTACCAAACGAAGTCCAAATGCCATGAAACTTTTTGGAGATTTTTTTTCTGGATATAACAAGTACTGGAAGCTTCGGGAGAGGGCCAGAAGATGAAGCAACGGCCCACGAGGCACCACGGCGTTCCCCAGGGGGGCGCGCCCTGGTGGCTTGTGGGGCCCACACAGCTCCGTTTGACCTAATTCCCCCAATATAAATTCTCTAAAATCGGGAAACCAACAGAGGAGTCCACGAAATACTTTTTCTGCCGCCGCAAGTTTCTGTTCTCGAGAGATCCCATCTGGAGGCCTTTTCCGGTACTCCGCCGGAGAGGGAATCGATCACGGAGGGGCTCTACATCAACCTTGCTGCCCTTCCGATGATGCGTGAGTAGTTTACCACAGACCTTCGGGTCCATAGTTAGTAGCTAGATGGCTTCTTCTCTCTTTTTAATCTTCAATACAATGTTCTCCTCGATGTTCTTGGAGTTCTATCCGATGTAATCACTTTTTGCGGTGTGTTTGTTGGGATCCGATGAATTGTGAGTTTATGATCAGATTATCCATGAATATTATTTGAGTTTTCTCTGAACTCTTTTATGCATGATTATTGTAGCTTCGTATTTCTCTCCGATCTATTGATTTGGTTTGGCCAACTAGATTGATTTATCTTGCAATGGGAGAGGTGCTTTGTAATGGGTTCGATCTTGCGGTGCTCAATCCCAGTGACAGAAAGGGACATGACACGTATGTATCGTTGCTATTAAGGGTAAAAAGATGGGGTTTATTCATGCGTGCGTTTACTTTGTCTACATCATGCTTAAGGCGTTACTCCGTTCTTTATGGACTTAATACACTAGATGCATGCTGGATAGCGGTCGATGTGTGGAGTAATAGTAGTAGATGCAGGCAGGAGTCGGTCTACTTGTCTCGGACGTGATGCCTATATACATGATCATTGCCTTGGATATCGTCATGATTATTTGCTTTTTTATCAATTGCCCAGCAGTAATTTGTTTACCCACCGTATGCTATTTTTATGAGAGAAGCCTCTAGTGAAAACTATGGCCCCCGGGTCTATCTAAATCATATATTAAAAATCCTAAAAATACCTTGCTTCACCTTTTCTTTATTTTCTTTATTTTGTATTTTTGTTTAATCTATTTATCTATCACCATACAATTTAATCTTGCAATTAACCGCCAAGGGATTGACAACCCCTTGTAAGCGTTGGGTGCAAGGATTTGTTGTTTGTGTGCAGGTGCTGTTAACGAGGTGTTGCGGGTTTCTCCTACTGGATTGATAACCTTGGTTTCATAACTGAGGGAAATACTTATCTCTACTATACTGCATCATCCATTCCTCTTCAGGGAAAAAACCAACGCAGATCACAAGTAGCACCTGATCACACCTATTATGAGAGACACACAGTCATCTCAAATTTATAGAATCCTCTTTGATCTTCACTTATATCTTTTGAGTTGAGGCAATTGTTCACGTTCTTCACTTATATTTGTTTGAGCACGGCGATATGTTTTATAGAAATTATTTGCACTCTCTTGTTTCACTTATATATTTTTGAGAGTTAAATAGGAAGTGGTAATTTGCATGAGTTATATGTTTAGTCCAAAAATGATAGGTATACAAAGGTGGTATAATAAAAACTTGCATGTAGATCACTGAATATGTTGCGTTGATTCCTTTCAATAGTTTTGCAATATTGAAATGGTTATATGTGGGTGTACCAGTGAATGATTCTGGTTTTGTAGAAATATTGGTGTTAAGATTTGTGATTTCCTATTCATGAAAGTGTCAGTTACCCTTGACTGGCCCACATAACAGATTTATTATATACGGACGTCCGTTACCCCACGCGGTGGCACAGACGGATGCACGGGCCACTACTAGAAAAATGGCTATAGCCAATATCCCTATTAGTGGCGCATCATGGTGGTGGTGCGCCACTGCTATATAGCAATGGCGCACCAGAAACAGGTGCGCCATTGTTATTTTTTTAGTAGTGGCGCACCACCTGAGCCATTACTATTGCTCACACACACAGACACACCACACCCCACCACACACACACAAACACCCCCCCCCCCCCCCGTGGATCGCCTTTTCGGTTTAAAAAAAATAAAAGAAAATGATAAAAGATTCAAAATAATTCAAAAAAATAGATGCCCATGTGTTATGTGTTCTAGTTGTTACGAAAATTAACAAACATGAATTTTGATTTTTTTTGCAAAAAAAAACCCGTCGTGTTTCGGTAAAATGGCCGTAACTTTTGCATACGACCTCCGATGAAAAAGTTTTTTATATGAAAAAGATACTACTTGAAAAGTTACATCCGAATTCAACGGGCTATGCCCATTATTGATTTTTTAGAATCCTCAAAAACCTAACAGAAAAAAGTTACGATGCTTTTAAGATCTGGAGAAAATTCGAAAAATTTCAAACTTAGTAATGGCGCACCAAACCTAGGTGCGCCATTGCTATGTAGCATAGCAATGGCGCACCTAGGTTTGGTGCGCCATTACTAAGTCTGGGCACTTTGAAATTTCAAAACTAGTAATGGCGCACCACCCATGGTGCGCCATTACTAGTTGAAACGCCACAGCTTATATTAACCCGGCCCGGCCTTATCCCCTTCTCCTCCTCCCCCCACCCACCCACCCACGACTGCGCGCTTCCTCCTCCTCCCCAGATCCTCCTCCGGCACGCCAGCCACGGGCGCCGCCGCAATGGAAGCCACCCCCTGCAGCAGCGAGCAGCGGAAGGCCGTCGCGCCTCCCCTTCCCCTTCTTCCTCCCTTCCCCTTCCCCTTCTTCCCCCCTTCCCCTTCCTCCTCCCTTCTCCTTCCCCTTCTCTCTTTCCTCATGGACATGGCCGCCGCAATGGAAGCAGCAGAAGGCCGTCGCGCCTCCCCTTCCCCTTCTTCCTCCCTTCCCCTTCCCCTTCCTCCTCCCTTCTCCTTCCCCTTCTCTCTTTCCTCATGGACATGGCCGCCGCCCGGAAGCTTCCTTTATCGCACGTGCCTCGTCGTCGCCCTGCAGAGCCGCCCCGAGCCACGGCCATGGGAGAGCCGCCCCGAACCCCTCCACAGCAGCCCGCCCCGAGAACGAAAATTATTGGAAAAAAAAGAAAAAAAATGCAAAAAATGGTGCCAGATTTAGATCCAGATCCAGATTTAAAAAAATTACCAGTGGCGCACCTACATTCCTACTAATGGTGCACCTCACAGGAATAACAGTGGCGCACCCTAAGGCATAGTAATGACGCACCTCACAGAAATAACAGTGGCGCACCCTAAGGGATAGTAATGGCGCACCGGGGGTGCGCCACTGCTATTTGGATTAGTAATGGCGCACCAGAGATGCGCCATTACTAACCATTACTAGTGGCGTGGTAATAGTGGCGCACCCATGGTGCACCATTAATAGCCATATGGGGTGCGCCACTAACAGGCTTTTTTCTAGTAGTGGGCGGTACAGACGGGCTGGGATAGCTGTACCCACCACCCCAGTTGTCTTCGTCCATACGCCTCCAAAAAATCCCCCAGCAAAGCTCCAAATGCAGCGGCCATGGAGTCATCATCGTCGAACACCCACCGGAGGGCTGCCCAAGAAATGCTCCAGATTATTATTGCCAGACTCCGCATGGGCTCAGGGCAGTACCCACCACCCCACTCAACCCTCCCTTCCCAACCACCAGCTCTAGATCCAGGTCTGCCAAGCCATCCCCGCTGCTGCTCCTGTACTTCGGCGGCTTTGGCGGCCGTATCCCTCATCGCGCGTCGCCTGTTGAAGGTAATAGCCGCCACCCTCACCCTCCGCCCTCCCCAACCCTTCAGGCCTCACTCCGCCATCCCGGCTCGGGCGCCTGCTTGGGAGCACCTCCAAGTGCTCGTGCCACTGTTTAGCCCTCCCCTTCCGTTTAGCACTTCTACACGATTTACCCCCGAGCAACCTTAATCACTGCTTCTTTCATTTTTATGCCATAGGAAACCATGCCCGATTTCAGATAGCGCCGATGATTTTTGCGATGGCCAGAGACGCAAACAAGAAGAAGCAGCCCCGGAATCATCAGGTAGCAAACGTAGTCAGCCAGGTAGTCGATCTGATGCTCTCCCACCGAACATCACCTCTAGATGTTCTGTTAGGCATGCTGTGTCTGTTATTGATGGTTTCAGCGAGTACAAACAGTGGTTAGTCAAAGAAATAGGTTTTGGGGGAATGCTTGAGCTGCCAATGATCCAGAAGATTAATCTCAAGCTCAGCGTTTGGACCATGAGCAAGGTGGACGTGCTTCGCCGCGCTATTGTTGTTAATGATAAAAAAGTGCCGCCATTCAGGCCGTCCGATGTGGCCAAGGTTTCTGGAATTCCATGTGGAAATAGGGATGTCCGTGGCCCAGATGGCAACATCAACGAAGAGTCCATTTCATTTACAAACAAAACACTTGGCATGGATCAATCCGCAGCACATAGCTTGCATGTAGTTGAAGATTTTTTTGAAAAGGAGCATAACTGAAGTGTCAAGCAAGTTGGAGAAATATTACTTCCAGATTGCTTTCGTGATCTTCATGATGGGTCATGTGCTCGCACCGTCGTGCAAACATGACTATAAGAGCATCGACTTCTGGGGTGCACTTGCTAGCACTGAAGAAATAGTTCATTTTAACTGGTGCGAGTATGTGCTGCAGTGCTTGCTTGATGTAGTCACAAAGCCAAAGATTGATATAGAGAATGGTGTGACAACAGCTAACCTCACTGGCTACCATCTGTTCCTGCAGGTTAGGACTGTTTTCTCTATTTCATCAAGCCCATAATCAAGTACCTTGGTTGTTAGATTTTCACTTTCTTATTACCTTTCTCATTTATTGGTAACCCTGTACAAGTATTCTTCCTCGACAACATTGATCTGGGTATATTCAACATGAAACATGATGTTCTTCCTAGGGTCAAGGAATTTGAGCAAGATAAACTGCGTCGGATGACTACTATGGCTATGGATATTGGTGTACCCGAGCCGTCTTTTGCTTCATCAATGGTAATGGAATAACACCCAAAAAACATTTTTTCATATAGCAAGCCCACGATTGTTCTAATATTCTAAACCCCCAGGGAATCTGCTAATAATTTTTTGTCTTATTTTTTCGATGCCCCAGCTGAGAGACCCATCAACCGTTTGCTACTCTAGGAGTGTGCGACCTGATGAGCCCCGTCTAGAGCCAAAGTTAGTGTTTCGTTCAGCTACTCACCGGCCATAGACCGCAAGTTGTCCCAGTTTACCTAAGACCAATCTGGTTAACTTCCCGACCGGTGTTGCGCAGACGGAATGTCAGGCGGGGCTGCCAAGGCAACCATCTGCCCTGGACTACTCCAATTACATTGCGAAGCGATGTCCAAAAATGGTAGCATTTTTCGGCATTCCCTTTTTTCTTATCATTACATTCCAGGAAGATCAACCTAATCAGACATTATACCCATTTGCATTTTGCAGTCATCACATCCACTGGCTGTGCTTTTGCGGGAGCAAAATGCCCGTGCGATCCGGCACATCACCATGGCACATCATAACATCCAGAATGACATGGTCACCTTCACGAACAAGCTTATGTCTGCACTCGCAGCCAGCTGCACGTGTTGCACTCCCAGGGGTTTGTTAGACTTCCTCTTAGACCGAACACTCCAGCTGTTGCCGGGCAGAGTGCATCCGGTCACAACAAACGAATTGGCTGCATGGGCAGTGCTGAAGCTTTTATATCGGACACCGAAGGCTCCCAAATTGACTGGTGTTAGGCTGGACCTCTCCGATTGTGAAGGTAATTATCTAGCTTTGCTTTTATACACAGCGCTGTCCTCTTTTCGTTTCTGAAAGTGCCGTCACACACCAATCCTTATTTGTTTTCAGGCAAAAGTTCCTCCCAGTGTAGCCGCTTTTGGAACCACTCCACGAGGAGGATGTTGCCAAAGAAGCCAACGAAGTTGACCATGTGCAGATCTGAAGCATGACTACATGAAAATCCAAAGCATGACTACATGCAATGCAACGCAGTATGCTAGCTGCATTGCAGCAGTTAAGGATCTATACAATGATAGTATTCGGAACAACCAGCCCGGTGTTTTTTTGCTGTCACGTGCGCTAGCCTACCGAAACGGAAGTACATCTCATCTAGGAGCTACGCAAGCAACCCATGGTTTAACGGGCGCCCGGTCCTCCCCCCAAAAACCGAAACAGTAGAATTGCTTGAGCCCCATCTGGTGTCACTGCCTGAGAAGCAGCTTGCAAGGTCAGTTACGGGAGATTGCCACAACACCCGCCAACCATCCTTTTTCTTGATTTTTATGTCTTAACTATTGTAACGACCTTTCTCCATCAGGAATTGGATAGTGCATAGCGCGCCCCAACTGATCAGAATTACAGGGACTGACATCGTCCAACAACTAGTAGGCAACCACATGATTGATCATGAGGTAGGATCCATTCTTATACTATGACAGGGTCAGCTCGATTCAGAGGCAGGACTAGATACACCTTACTTAACAGACCGATGCCTCTTTTGAGTGTGATTTTTCGGTAAGAATACACCACGGCATGAAGATGGCTTTCTTTGCACAAACATCATTTTCTGCAAATTACACCATGGCATGAAGAATAACTTCCTGTTTGCTCGTTGCCTTTTTCGTGCAGACACTTGCTCTAGCTGATAATACAAATATTTCTAGATTTCTAGAGATCCAGAACCAGTTCATCAGTGCTGACGTTGTGCACGCCATTGAGGCTTGCCAGTTTGTAATAACCTTTACCTTGTCTCATGAACTCCCTGTTTCCTTCCACCCACCAGAACACTTCCGCTGGTGCATGATTGTTTCGCACCCTATCATTTTGATTTGCAGTTTTATATTCCTGCAATCCCACGAGGTGGTTGGGTTTTGTACATGTGCGACATGCTATCGAGGTCTATCCACATCATTGCCCATCATCAGGACCAGGGGGATGCATTGCGGAGCAGGAGGATCGTCACGAGCTCGCGCATATCATTGACCCATCATCAGGAGCAGGCTGACTAGTGGGTCCAGCAGCTGTACAGTACCGAACAAATGCCGATTGCGCTTCCAGGGAGGAACGGACCGCACCAGCATGCCGTTAACGATGCATCCACGGGCGCTGCCCACCCGTCGTCTGACACCCGAAGTACAGGACCCCACATACGTGTATTCCTCCTTATTCTGTACCCGTATTTCCAATTGAATAATGCCTGGCACACACCCCACAGCTAACATGGACGACCTAGAATAGGGAGCACCTGGTCCCGGGAGCCAAAACGCCCCTCCCCTTTTGTGCTTTATATGCCATTTTACATTATTTTTATGGACTAACCTATTAATCTAGTGCCCAGTGCCAGTTTCTGTTTTCTGCATGTTTTTTGTTTCATAGGAAATTCATACCTACAGAAGTCCAAACACGATAAAACTTTTTAATGATTTTTTTTTGAAAAATAAGAGACCCTGGAAGTTTCGGGGTGTTAGGAAACGTAGTAGAAAACAAAAAAAAAATTGGCCCTACGATTGATACGTCTCCAACGTATCTATAATTTTTTATTGTTCCATTCTATTATAGTATCAATCTTGGATGTTTTATATGCAATTATATGCCATTATATATCATTTTTTGGGACTAACCTATTAACCCAGTGGCCAATGCCAGTTGATGTTTTCTGCTTGTTTTTTCCTTTTCAAAAAATCATTATCAAAAAGTGTCCAAATGAGAAAAAAAACTTTGGATTAATTTTTTCTGGACCAGAAGAGACCCACGAAGCTTCGGGAGAAGACCAGAAGAGCCACGAGGAGCCGACAAGCCTGGAGGGCGCGCCAGGGGGGTAGGGCGTGCCCCCAGGCTTGTGGGCCCCTCGTCGCCCCTCCTGACCTAATTCCAGCGCTATAAATTCTCAAATATTCCCAATATACCAGGGAGACAGAAGAAGAAAACCTTTCCACCGCCGCAAGCCTCTGTTCTTCCAACATCCCATCTGGAGGCCTTTTCCGGTACTCTGTCGGAGGGGGAATCGATCACAGAGGGCTTCTTCATCAACCTTGCTGCCCTTGCGATGATGTGTGAGTAGTTTACCACAGACCTACGGGTCCATAGCTAGTAGCTAGATGGCTTCTTCTCTCTCTTTGATCTTCAATATCATGTTCTCCTCGATGTTCTTGGAGTTCTATCCGATGTAATCTTCTTTTGCGGTGTGTTTGTTGAGATCCGATGAATTGTGAGTTTATGACCAGATTATTCATGAGAAATATTTGAGTCTTCTCTGAACTCTTTTATGCATGATTATTATAGCTTTGTATTTCTCTCTGATCTATCGATTTGTTTTGGCCTACTAAATTAATTTATCTTGCAATGGGAGAGGTGCTTTGTGATGGGTTCAATCTTGCGGTGCTTAATCCCAGTGACAGAAGGGGACATGACACGTATTTGTATTGTTGCCATTAAGGATAAAAAATGGGGTTTAATCATATTTCTTGAGTTTACTTTGTCTACATTATGCCATCTTGCTTAAGGCGTTACTCTGTTTCATACTTAATACCCTAGATGCATGCTAGATAGCGGTCGATGGGTGGAGTAATAGTAGTAGATGCAGGCAGGAGTCGGTCTACTTGTCTCGGATGTGATGCCTATATACATGATCATTGCCATGAATCCGTCATAATTATTTGCTTTTCTATCAATTGCCCAACAGTAATTTGTTTACCCACCGTATGCTATGTGTTCGAGAGAGAAGCCTCTAGTGAAAACTATGGCCCCCGGGTCTACTTTATCATATATAAAAAAACCTAAAAATACCTTGCTGCAATTTATTTACTTTTATTTTATTTAGTATTTTAGTTTATCTATTTATCACTATCAGAATTAATCCTTGCAAATAACCGCTAAGAGGATTGACAACCCTCTTATTTGCGTTGGGTGCAAGTGTTTGCTTTTGTGTGTGCAGGTGCGCTTAACGGAATTTTGCTTGGTTCTCCTACTGGATCGATAACCTTGGTTCTTAACTGAGGGAAATACTTATCTATACTATACTGCATCATCCTCTCCTCTTCGGGGAAATACCAATGCAGTGTACAAGTAGCAGGAAGAATTTCTGGCGCCGTTGCCGAGGAGACATCATCAAAATTACCAAGTACCTTCGCACAAACTATCATCCACTTGCATTTATTTTATTTGCCTTTTTATTTGCATTTGCCTCTAGTCTTCATCTCCCCCACTTCTAATTTTTTTTTTTTACAAAAACACAAAAATATTTTTATTTGCTTGTTTGCTAGTTTGCTTGTCTTGCCATTATGTCGTTAGAGGGATTTCGCGATAGTTTTTATAACAAAAGATTGTCTGAAATTGAAAATGTCGCTAAGAGTTTTATGTCTTCATAATTTGAGCAAAATAAATTCTTTTCCGAAGAACTTAAGGAACACTCTAGCTTGTTGGATGCCATTAATAAACAACTTGAAGATGTTAATTTAGAAACATCCAACCTTCAGGCTCAACTTGCTAATACTGAAAATTTACTAGGAAAAATTTCGGATAAACAAACAACTCTAGTGAATAAGATGGCTGCTAAACCTGAGTCACAATCTAGTAATGATGAAGATATTAAAATGATTGGTGTCACTCCTATTGAATCATTATTTAGTAAGATAAAACTTGATGAAAAAGGGACTGAAGAAGAGTCAACTTTAGATAGAAGGAGTCCCAATTGCTTGGAGGGTGATCATCTTAAAGATAAAATTGAAAAAGTGGGTTTGGAGAGGTCAAAACTTTAAATAGTAATGCACCCACTACTTTGGATTACAAGGACTTTAATTATGATAGTTGTTCTTTAATTGAGTGTATTTCCTTGTTGCAATCCATGATTAATTCACCAAATGCATATAAACAAAATAAAGTTTTCACTAAACACATTGTAGAAGCCATGATGAAAGCGCATGAAGAAAAACTTGAGTTGGAAGTTTCAATTCCTAGAAAATTACAAGATGAATGGGAACCTACTATTAAAGTCAAAATTAAAGATTATGAATGTAATGCT
Organism: Elymus sibiricus; assembly: GCA_039707655.1. Taxonomy (NCBI): domain Eukaryota; kingdom Viridiplantae; phylum Streptophyta; class Magnoliopsida; order Poales; family Poaceae; genus Elymus; species Elymus sibiricus. The sequence continues at coordinate 205,074,769 of CM077676.1, forward strand.
CTATGTGATCTTGGTGCTAGCGTTTCCACTATACCAAAGTCTTTGTGTGATGTGCTAGGTCTCACCGATATGGATCCTTGTTCCCTTAATTTGCATCTTGCGGATTCTACTATAAAAAAGCCATTGGGTAGAATAAATGATGTGCTTATTCTTGCAAATAGAAATCATGTGCCCGTAGATTTTACAGTTCTTGATATTGAATGCAATCCTTCTTGCCCCATAATACTTGGTAGACATTTTCTACGAACAATAGGCGCTATTATTGATATGAAAGAAGGTAATATAAGATTTCAATTTCCATTAAAGAAAGGGATGGAACACTTCCCTAGAAAGAGAATTAAGGCACCTTATGAATCTATTATGAGGGCCACCTATGGAATTTAACTTGAAGGATGACAACACTTGAAACTATGCATTGTGCCTAGCTAGGGGCATAAAACAATAGCGCTTGTTGGGAGGCAACCCAATGAATAAAATAAAATTTTGTTTTTACTTTCTGTTCTTGTGTGTTTACACAATTATAACCTCTGTTATGATTGTGTTTTTATCTTCTAATTAGTGTTTGTGCCAAGTAATGCCTTTGGGATGATGTTGCTGATAGTATAATTGATGCTGTTTGGAAAACAAAAAGTTTTGCGTCCAGTGCTGGAATTTTAGTTCTGTACTGGAGCATCATTAAAATCTGAAATTTTTACCCAGAATTGGTATATGAATTGTTTACGTTTTCCTAATTTTTCAGAATTTTTGGAGTTACAGAAGTATGGCTTTTAAATAGATCTTTACAGACTATTCTGTTTTAGACAGATTCTGTTTTTGTTGCATAGTTTGCTTAATTTGATGAATCTATGGATCGTATCGGGGGTTATGAGTCATGGAGAATTTGGAGTACAGCAGCATTATTCCAATATTAAATATGAATCAATTTACAATAGTACCTAAAGTTTAAGATTTGTTTGTTATACTAACGGATCTCACGAGGTTTCTGTTGAGTTTTGTGTGCTGACGTTTTCAAGTTTTGGGTGAGACTACGATGGATAAAGGAATAAGGAGCGGCAAGCTTGGGAATGCCCAAGGCACCCCAAGGTATTATTCAAGGAAGACTCAAGCGTCTAAGCTTGGGGATGCCCCGGAAGGCATCCCCTCTTTCGTCTACAATCTATCGGTAAATCACTTGGAGCTATATTTTTATTCATCACATGATATGTATTTTACTTGGAGCGTCGTGTGATATAGTTTGTTTGCTTTTGTTTGCTTTTTTAGTTTGTCACAATCATATTTGCTGAACACACCTTTTTGAGAGGGACACACATTATTCATGATTTGTTAGAATACTCTATGTGCTTCACTTATATCTTTTGAGCTAGGCAGTTGCTCTAGTGCTTCACTTATATCTTTTAGAGCACGGCGGTGGTTATATTTTAAAGAAATAGTTGCACTCTCATGCTTCACTTATACCTTTTTGAGAGTCTAATGATTAGCAATGGTAATATGCACGGGTTATGAATTTGGTCCTGATATGATAGGTATTCAAGAGGGATATAATAAAAACTTTCATGTAGATCACTGAATATGATAAGTTTGATTCCTTGCAATAGTTTTGCGATATTAAGATGGTAATATGTGGGAGGTGCTAGTAGATAATTGTGGTTTAGTAAGAATATTGGTGCTAAGGTTTGTGATTCCCGAAGCATGCACGTATGATCTATCGTTATGCTAAGAAGTTGGAGCATGATTTATTCTTGATTGTCTACCTTATGAGTGGCGGTCGGGACGAGCGATGGACTTGTCCTACCAATCTATCCCCCTAGGGGCATGCGTAGTAGTACTTTGCTTCGAGGGCTAATAAACTTTCGCAATAAGTATGTGAGTTCTTTATGATAAATGTGAGTCCATGGATTATACACACTCTCACCTTCCCGCAATTTGCTAGCCTCTTCGGTACCGTGCATTGCCCTTTCTCACATCGAGAGTTGGTGCAAACTTCGCCGGTGCATCCAAACCCCGTGATATGATATGCTCTATCACACATAAGCCTCCTTATATCTTTCTCAAAACAGCCACCATACCTACCTATCATGGCATTTCAATAGCTATTCCGAGATATATTGCCATGCAACTTCCACCGTTCCGTTTTTATGACACACATCATCATTGTCATATTGCTTTGCATGATCATATAGCTGACATAGTATTTGTGGCTCAGCCACCGTTCATCATTTTTATACATGTTACGCTAGCATCATTGCACATCCTGGTACACTGCTAGAGGCATTCATATAGTCATATTTTTGTTCTAGTATCGAGTTGTAATATTGAGTTGTAAGTAAATAAAAGTGTGATGATCATCATTATTAGAGCATTGTCCCAGTGAGGAAAGAATGGTGGAGACTAATGAGTCCTCGAAAAAGTGCGGATGAGGTCCATGAGACCGTTCTAAATAAAAAAAAGAGGCCAAAAAGTGCCCAACAAAAAAAAATGAGAGAAAAAGAGAGAAGGGGCAATGTTACTATCCTTTTTCCACACTTGTGCATCAGAGTAGCACCATGTTTTTCATATAGAGAGTCTCCTATTTTGTCACTTTCATATACTAGTGGGAATTTTTCATTATAGAACTTGGCTTGTATATTCCGATGATGGGCTTCCTCAAATGCCCGAGGTCTTCATGAGCAAGCAAGTTGGATGCACACCCACTTAGTTTTTCACGTTGAGCTTTCATACACTTATAGCTCTTAGTGCATCCGTTGCATGGCAATCCCTACTCCTCGCATTAACATCAATTGATGGGCTTCTCCATAGTCCGTTGATTAGCCTCGTTAATGTGAGACTATCTTCTTATTTTTGACTTCTCCTTATTTATCTCTACCACCACACTCTATTCCACCCATAGTACTATATCCATGGCTTGCGCTCATGTATTGCGTGGGGGTTGAAAAAGCTGAAGCGCGTTAAAAAGTATGAACCAATTGCTCGGCTTGTCATTGGGGTAGTGCAGGATAAATATTTTGTGTTAAGAAGATGGAGCATGACAGGATTATATGATTTTGTAGGGATAACATTCTTTAGCATTTTTATTTTGAAAGGCATGATTGTTTATTAGTATGCCTGAGTATTGATGTCTTTATATCAAACTATAGACTATTGCTTTGAATCATTCAGATCTTATTATTCATACCGTAAGAGAAAGATTACATGATGAAACACGATAGGTAGCATTCCACATCAAAAATTCTGTTTTTATCATTTACCTACTCGAGGACGAGCAGGAATTAAGCTTGGGGATGCTTGATACGTCTCCAACGTATCTATAATTTTTGATTGTTCCATGCTATTATAATATCAATCTTGGATGTTTTATATGCAATTATATGTCATTATATATCATTTTTTGGGACTAACCTATTAACCCAGTGCCCAGTGCCAGTTGTTGTTTTCTGATTGTTTTTGCCTTTTCAGAAAATCATTATCAAAAAGTGTCCAAACGAGAAAAAAAACTTTGGATTAATTTTTTCTGGACCAGAAGAGACCCACGAAGCTTCGGGAGAAGACCAGAAGAGCCATGAGAAGGCGACAAGCCTGGAGGGTGCACCCAGGGGGTAGGGCGCGCCCCCAGGCTTGTGGGCCCCTCATAGCCCCTCCTAACCTAATTCCAGTGCTATAAATTCCCAAATATTCCCAATATACCAGGGAGACAGAAGAAGAAAACCTTTCCGCCGCCGCAAGCCTCTGTTCTTCCGCGATCCCATCTGGAGGCCTTTTCCGGTACTCTGCCGGAGGGGGAATCGATCACGGAGGGCTTCTTCATCAACCTTCCTGCCCTTCCGATGATGTGTGAGTAGTTTACCACAGACCTACGGGTCCATGGCTAGTAGCTAGATGGCTTCTTCTCTCTCTTTGATCTTCAATACCATGTTCTCCTCGATGTTCTTGGAGTTCTATCCGATGTAATCTTCTTTTGCGGTGTGTTTGTTGAGATGCGATGAATTATGAGTTTATGATCAGATTATTCATGAGAAATATTTGAGTCTTCTCTGAACTCTTTTATGCATGATTATTATAGCTTTGTATTTCTCTCCGATCTATCGATTTGGTTTGGCCTACTAGATTGATTTATCTTGCAATGGGAGAGGTGCTTTGTGATGGGTTCAATCTTGCGGTGCTCAATCCCAGTGACAGAAGGGGACATGACACATATTTGTATTGTTGCCATTAAGGATAAAAAGATGGGATTTAATCATATTGCTTGAGTTTACTTTGTATACATCATGTCATCTTGCTTAAGGCGTTACTCTGTTTCATACTTAATACCCTAGATGCATGCTGGATAGCGGTCGATGGGTGGAGTAATAGTAGTAGATGCAGGCAGGAGTCGGTCTACTTGTCTCAGACGTGATGCCAATATACATGATCATTGCCATGAATCTGTCATAATTATTTGCTTTTCTATCAATTGCCCAACAGTAATTTGTTTACCCATCGTATGCTATGTGTTCGAGAGAGAAGCCTCTAGTGAAAACTATGGCCCCCGGGTCTACTTTATCATATATAAAAAAACCTAAAAATACCTTGCTGCAATTTATTTAATTTTATTTTATTTAGTATTTTAGTTTATCTATTTATCACTATCAGAATTAATCCTTGCAAATATCCACTAAGAGGATTGACAACCCTCTTATTTGCGTTGGGTGCAAGTGTTTGCTTTTGTGTGTGCAGGTGCGCTTAACGGAATTTTGCTTGGTTCTCCTACTGGATTGATAACCTTGGTTCTTAACTGAGGGAAATACTTATCTTTACTATAGTGCATCATCCTCTCCTCTTCGGGGAAATACCAACGCAGTCTACAAGTAGCAACGATCAACCAGGAACAATATGAAGATGCATTAACGGTTAGGATTCGATCGTTACCGACTCCGAGTTGCAGCGGAAGAAGACGAGTCAGCGAAGATCGTACTTGGATTCCCTCAAACCATTGATGAACATTCCCGCGAACTGCCCACGAATAGTCCCTCGAACGGATGTCCGAAATCACGGTCTCTCTACGAGTTGCAAGCGTACGGTCTTCACGATCCGACAGCGCTTCGCCGTCCAGAGCTAATCGTCTCTGGAGAATTAGAGGGAGGAGATTAGAACCACACTTGGCTTCTAATTATGAGGATTAGAGGATCTAGGTCAAGCTCTAATTGATCAATTATGACCAACTAGAACTAGAGAACTAGCGGAGGCTCCAAAACTTGTGTATCCAAAAGTGCTAAAAGCCTTAGTATATATAGGTAGGAGGGGAGAGGAGGGGCGCCACACAAGGGGGGAAAGTCCCCGCCCTTGCACCGTCCATGGGGAGGTGGAATCCCTCCCCAATTTGGCCCCTCCCTCCTTTCCAATAGGAGAAGGGGGCGCCACCCTTGTTAGGCCCTTGTGGCCCAAGTTGCCCTCCACCTCTTGGCCTTTTAAGGCCCATTGATATTTAATTAATTATAAAAGCCTCCTAACAATTACTAGAGCCTTTTATTATTAATTTAAAATCTCTGGAACCATTTTTCACCTATATATTATTTATCGGCAATACCCGGTATTGCCCGATAAACTTCGAAACCCTTCTAGTGACCCCGAAACGCTTCCGGTTCATCTCGAAACTATTTCGAATATTAATGAAACTATTTCACAAATAAATCGTTATTACTCCCGTCCTGTTGATCCTCAGTAGATCGTGATTACCTTAAGCTTGTGACCCTGTAGGTTTGGTAAAACATAGACATGAACAAAACCCTTTTGTTCAATGACCGATAGTGGAACCGTGGACATCCATATCGATCCCTATGAATACACGAATGGCATTCGAGTGAACCTTTATTTATCATGTGCTATTCCCATTGCTTCGCAATACTTTACAAGACCCGAGATGTATCGATATCCTCTTGAGTCATACACATGCTCAATATACTGATCTCCTCGTTACCGGTTTTGTTCTTCTTTCTCGTTTGATATGTTTCGGCATCCCCGTGACATAGTCACCTGTGTTTGGCCAGACGATGATGGATGCTGTCACACCGAGAGGGCCCTAAGAATACCTCTCCATCGTCGGAGAAGCAAATTCCACTCTAGAGCTATCCAGTCCCTTGTCAAGCTTTTCGATGAACCTGTAAGTTGTCATTATGATCACCGTGTTACAGATGACATTTGAGCAACCCCAAAGTCCATCGTACGGTAAGAAGTGACTACGATACTCTCATGGACTAAGGAACTAAAATATGAGTTAACACCCCGTGTTATAACAATTGATATCAGACGAGATTAACTTAGTGTATAATAAACAAGTTTGGGTCGATCAATATGATCATTCTTCTAATGTCATACTCTCAATGTTGTTTTAGGACTATCATTACACTTAACGATATCTTAAGATCTGGAAAACGTGATCAACAACAACACTTGAGCCAGTCTTAGAGGCAAGACTAGGAACCTAATTTTACTGTTTATCATTCCACACATGCATATGAGTTTTCCACTGAATCGCATATTCCAGGATCATAATAGTTATAGCATAGAATATAAAGTCTTAATTATGAGTATGGAAATATAATAATACAATATTATTGCCTCTAGGGCACATTTCCAACAGTCTCCCACTTGCACAAGAGTCAATAATCTAGTTAGATAGTCTATTTACACCTATGGCTATCCGGTGTTGCTCATGCTTTACTCGTGGTAGAGTCTTCGTCATCGGGTCTGACACATTCGAATCCGTGTGATGTTTGTGCATGTTATGTCTGGTCTTTATGTGGGATTGATAACCCACAAGTATAGGGGATCGCAACAGTTTTTGAGGGTAGAGTATTCAACCCAAATTTATTGATTCGACACAAGGGGAGCCAAAGAATATTTGCAAGTATTAGCAGTTGAGATGTCAATTCAACCACACCCGGAGACTAAATATCTGCAGCAGAGTGATCAGTAGCACAGTAGTATGGTAGTTTGATAGCAATAGCAATAATAGTAACATTAGCAGTAACAGTAGCAGTAATAGTAGTAGCAATTGTGACAGTAGTAGCAATAGTAGTAACTTAGCAAAGAACAATATGTGAAAAACTCGTAGGCATTGGATCGGTGATTATGTTGGATAACATTCGTCATGTAACAGTCATAACCTAGGGCAACACAGAACTAGCTCCAATTCATCAATGTAATGTAGGCATGTATTCAGTATATAGTCATACGTGCTTGCGATAAGAACTTGCATGACATCTTTTGTCCTACCCTCCCGTGGCAGCGGGGTCCATAAGGAAACTAAGGGATATTAAGGCCTCCTTTTAATAGAGAACCGGAACAAAGCATTAACACATAGTGAATACATGAACTCCTCAAACTATGGCAATCACCGGAAAGAGTCCCAATTATTGTCACCTTGGGGTATGCGGATCATAACACATAGCAGGTGCGTATAACTTGCAAGATCGGATCAAGAACACAAATATATTCATGAAAACATAAAGGGTTCAGATATGAAATCATGGCACTTGGGCCCTAGTGACAAGCATTAAGCATAGCAAAGTCATAGCAACATCAATCTCAGAACATAGTGGATACTAGGGATCAAGCCCTAACAAAACTAACTCGATTACATGATAAATCTCATCCAACTCATCACCGTCCAGCAAGCCTACGAAGGAATTACTCACTCCCGGTGGTGAGCATCATGAAATTGGTGATGAAGGATGGTTGATGATGACGATGACGGAAGATCCCCCTCTCCGGAGCCCGAACGGACTCCAGATCTGGCCTCCCGATGAAGAACAGGAGGTGGCGGCGGCTGTGTATCATAAAACGTGATGAAACTTCCTCTCTTATTTTTTTCTCTGGAATTGTGAATTTATAAGCCTGAGATTAGGGTCAGTGGAGCCACGTGGGCCCCACAAGCCACCAGGGCGCGCCAGGGGGGGGGGGGATGGCGCGCCCTGGTGCCTCGTGGGCAGCAGGTGGCCCCCCTCCAGTGGGTCTTGGCTCCAGTATTTTTTTATTTAATCCATAAAAAATCTCCAAAAAATTTCGTCCAATTCCAAGAACTTTTATTTCTGCACAAAAAACAACACCATGGTAGTTCTGCTGAAAACAACGTCAGTCCGGGTTAGTTTCATTCAAATCATGCAAATTAGAGTCCAAAACAAGAGCAAAAGTGTTTGGAAAAGTAGATACGATGGAGACGTATCAACTCCCCCAAGCTTAACTCATTGCTTGTCCTCAAGCAATTCAGTTGACAAACTGAAAGTGATAAAGAAAAACTTTTACGAACTCTTTTGTTCTTGTATCTATATATATGCTTAAATAATACCCAGGGTTTCAGCAAAGATTATAACTAACCATGCAAATGGTAACTCTTAGAAATTATATTCACTCATATCAATGGCATAATCAACTAGCGAGCAATAATAAGATATTTCAAATGCCAACACTTTGTCAAAACAATCATGATATAATATGACAACATGGTATCTCGCTAGCCCTTTCTGAGACCGCAAAACATAAATGCAGAGCACCTCCAAAGTTCAAGCAGTGACTAAACATTGTAATTCATGGTAGAAGAGATCCAGTCATGATGCACACAACATTAACTATACACAATGCATGAGGATGACAATAATGCTCTCAGGACCGGTGCTTATTTGAGAAGGTGATGACTCAACAATAAAAGTAAAATAACATAAAAGTAAATAGATGGGCCCTTCGCAGAGGGAAGCAGGGATTTGCATAGGTGCCAGAGCTCAAAGCTTAAATCAGAGATAAATAAAATTTTGGGAGGTATGCCTTTCCTGTCAATGTCACGACCGAGAGTTTTCAATATCTTACATGCTAAACACATTAGCGGCGGTTCCCAAGCGGTAAAGTAAAGTTTACTCCCCCTCCACCAACAAACACAAGCCATGGCTAGCCGAATCCTCGGGTGCCCTCCATACGAACAACTTTCCAGGGGAGTTTGTTTTATTATTTTGCAATTTTAATTATGGGACTGGGCATCCTGATTACCAGCCCCTCTCGTGCAAGGACAAGTGAATAAACACTCATCATGAGAATAACCCGCTTAGCATGGAAGATACTGACCGCCCCCTGTCGCTCCATGAGCGGTACGGGCACACAAAACAAATGTTCATTTGAATATTTAGAGGTGGCACATGCAAATTTACTTAGAACGGCAGGGTAATACCGCATATAGGTAGATATAGTGGACTCATCTGGAATAACTTTGGTTTAAGGGTTTTGATGCACAAGGAGCATTCCCGCTTAGTACAGGCGAAGGCTAGCAAATAGGTTGAGAAGCGACCAGCTAGAGAGCGAAAATGGTCATAATCATGCATTATGAATAATCAACATTGAATACTAGCATGAGTAGGATATAAGCACCATGAACATAAATATCGTGGAGGCTATGTTGGTTTTGAATCAACTACATGCGTGAACATGTGCCAAGTCAAGCCACTCGAAACATTTAGAGGAGGATACCATATCATCATACTACATCATGAACATTTTAATGCATGTTGACACCCAAGATAAATCATTATCCACTCCTAGCTACTTAAGCATGGCATGAGCAACTATAATCTCTAATTGTCATCATAAACATGTTTAATCATAATATGCTGAATCATGGATACTGAGTTAAACATATTTACAAAAACAAAAACAAGTTGAGTTCATACCCGCTTTTCCTTGCCACAGTCACTTCATCAAATCATCATCATTATTGCCTTTCACTTGCACGACCGAATGATATGAAAATAATAATAGTGCAAGTGTGCCATGGACTAAGCTGGAATCTGCAAACATTTTATTTAAAGGAGAAGACAAGGTAATATGGGCTCTTTGTTAGATCAACAATAATGCATACGAGAGCCACTCAACATTTTCATCGTGGTCTTCTCCTTACAATGACTCAACAAAAGAAAAGAATTTCAGAGAAACACACTAAAATATTTTTGGAGTTTTTAATTTTTTTCTTAAAGGAAGCAAATTAAAGAAGACAAAACATAAACGAGAAAAACTATTTACACGGGAAAGCTACCAACAAGCAAAAGAAGAAACAGGAAATCTTTTTGGGTTTTCTTTTAATACTACCACTAATTAAGCTAGAAAGAAAAACCAAAAAGAAACGAGAAATGTTTTTTGATTTTCTCAAAGTTTTTTCAAACACACAAGAAGAAAGCGAGAAAATAAAACTAACATGGATTATACAATGAAAAGGGATGAACACCGACAACTGGAATGAAATGTGTGGACATGAATGAAATGTCGGTGAGAGATACGTACTCCCTCAAGCTTGGGCTCTTGCCTAGCTTGGTCTACTGCCATGGCTGTCCTGGATAATAATCGAAGTGGTAGCTCGTAGAGGCGTTCTGAGCCGCCTCCTCAGCCCAACGGACAGCTTAACTGCCGCATTGTACTCGTGCACCTCGCTCTCCGATAGAAAATATCTCTGTTTGTTCTGAAAATTAAAGAGGGCAGGAGCAAGCAAAGCAACATACACAGAACGGTATTTATCAAAAACTAAGTTATGTTCATACCCACGTGCGTCGCGTTTTTAAAACTTATGTTCTCGCATTGCTTCGAAATTCAAATATTTATAAGGTAAGAGGGGATCATTGAAATTGGGCGAGACCCCTAGCCTTGCAGCTAAGCGGGAGGCATAAATTCCTCCATACAAATCACCATTACCCGCGTTACGCTACAGTCTACGTGCAATAATAGCCCCAAGATTATAACGCTTGCTACCAGTCAAAGCTGTATGAATGAGACTCAGATCAGGGGCGCAAAGTGCACTGCAGTCTTGCTTATGAACAACACATTTACCATTAAAAAGTGTGAAATACCGAATAGCGGGAAAGTGAATGCTAATTATTCTGGCCTGCGTAACTCCCCTATCCTCACTATTGCAAAGGCCATTAAGAAACAACTCATAGTCAGATTTTGGTGGTTCATCTAACGAACCCCAATATGGAATTTTGCATGCATCACAGAATTCTTCTAGAGACATACTATAGGATTTATTATAGAGATGAAATGAAACTCTAGAATTATGAGCATTATACGCAAAATGTTGAGTGAATGAATGAGTGAGGTTGTAGTGATGCGGAGGCTTATCTATGAGGAAGGCGGAAAGCTCAGTGTTCTGAATGTATTGCTCGAATTCCTCCTTAATCCCTGTACCCAACATGAACTCCTCACAGGGCCATCGACAATATTTTGCCTCGGCACCTCTCACCGAACTTGCTCTTGGTTCCTCATACGATTGGCGTGCTGAGCTCTCACTTGATGACGCTTCAGAGGACCCCCTCCTCAAAGAACTCCTCCGAAAGAAGTTCATTTTCCTAAGGACAAATTTCTGAAAAAATTTGGGCCACAAAAAGATGTTAACAAAACTTCACAAAATTGATAGCAACTACTGATACGTCTCCAACGTATCTATAATTTATGAAGTATTCATGCCATGTTTATTATAGTTTTGTATGATTTTGGTGCTCTTTTATATGGCTTTTGTATGATTTTTATGGACTAACATATTGACCTAGTGCCCAGTGCCAGTTGCTGTTTTCTGCTTGTTTTTCGTTTTCTAGAAAATCCATATAAAATGAAGTCCAAATGCAGCGAAACTTTTTGATGATTTTTTCTGGAAGGAAACAGACCCAGGAAGCTTCGGGGGAGCAGCAGAAGAGCCACAGGGGCCCCACAAGCCACCAGGGCGCGCCACCCCCCAGGCGCGCCCTGGTGCCTCGTGGGCCCCCTGTGGCACCTCTTTGCATGATTCCAATGCTGAAAAATCATATATATTCAGAAACCCCCGAAAGTTAACATAGATGAGTTTTTACGCCGCCGCAAGCCTCTGTACCTCCACAATCTCATCTATAGCCCTTTTCCGGCACCCTGCCGGAGGGGGTATCATCACCGGAGGCCATCTTCATCATCCCGACGGTCTCCATGACGAGGAGGGAGTAGTTCACCCTCGGGGCTGAAGGTTTGTACCAGTAGCTATGTGTTTTATCTCTCTCTCGTGTTCTTGATTTGGCACGATCTTGATGTACCGCGAGCTTTGTTAATATAGTTGGATCACTTGATGTATGTCTTGCATGTGGATACCCGTGGTGACAATGGGGTATTCTATTGGTTCACTTGATGTATGTTTTGGTGATCAACTCGCGGATTCCCGTGACCTTGGGGTGATCTAGGCATAAGGGTTGGTTGCATGTTTTCATTATCTTTTCTCCGATAAGAAACTTTGGGGCACTCTTTGAAGTTCTTTGTGTGGATTGAATAATATGAATCTGAAGTTGTTTTGATGCATATCGAATAATTAACTCACGGATACTTGTGGTGACATTGGAGTATCTAGGTGACATTAGAGTTGATTGATGTGTATCATATGGTGTTATTCTAGTATGAACTCTAGGGCTGTTTGTGACAGTTATAGTAATAGCTCAATAGATTGATCGGAAAGAATAACTTTGAGGTGGTTTCGTACCCTACAACAATTTCTATCTTATGTTCTCTGCTAATAGGAACTTTGGAGTGATTCTTTGTCGCACGTTGAGGGATTGTTATATGATCCAATTATGTCAACATTGTTGAGAGATTGCACTAGTGAAAGTATGAACCCTAGGCCTTGTTTTTAAGCATTGCAATACCGTTTGTGCTCACTTTTATCGTTTGCTACCTTGCTGTTTTTATTTATTCAGATTATAAAAATATATTTCTACTATCCATACTACATGTGTATCACCATCTCTTCGCCGAACTAGTGCACCTACACAATTTGCCATTGTATTGGGTGTGTTGGGGACACAAGAGATTTCTTGTATTTGATTGCAGGGTTGTTTGAGAGTGACCATCTTCATCCTATGCCTCCCACAGATTGATAAACCTTAGGTCATCCACTTGAGAGAAAATTGCTACTGTCCTACAAAACTCTGCGCTTGGAGGCCCAACACGAGTCTACAAGAATAAGTTGTGTAGTAGACATCAAGCTCTTTTCGGGCGCCGTTACCGGGGAGGTGAGTGCTTGAAGGTATATCTTTAGATCTTGCAATTGAATCTTTTAGTTTCTTGTTTTATCACTAGTTTGGTTTATAAAAGAAAACTACAAAAAAATGGAATTGATGTTGCCTCATATTATTCGTCTTTATAATGTTTTTCTTGAAAATGATGGAGCGGAAAATTTTGCTCAATTGATAGAAGAAGAATTCAATAAAATGTTTGGCATAAAATCTTTAAATGATGAGCATGATTGCAATGTTGTTAGTATGAATTCTATGAATATTCAAAATACTAAAGATGATTGCACTAGTCATGACAAAAATGTTTCTTATAAGCATGTCAATTTTTGTGGAGAAGTTTGTGAAGACATGCCTTATAGGGATGATAGATTTTGTAAGAAGCATAAATATGATAGAACCAATTTTTTGCTCAAAGTGATAGAAATATTTGCTACGAAATTATGCTCTCTTTATCCCATTACTTGTGAACTTTGCAATATGGTTGGTCATCTTAATTTTCAATGCATACTTTTTCACGATCAAATCATGGCCAAATATTGCAATAACTTGACCACCCTTGAACTTTATAATGAGCTTATTCTATTTTTGGGGTGTAAAGAATTGACACATAAAAATAGTTGGTTTAAAGTATTCATTCTCACGGATGACATTGAAACTAATCTAAAGGAAATCTATACGTTTTGTGTGGTAAATTGCAATGAGAATTCTTATATAGCCAACTATAGAAAAACGGGAAAACAAATAGAATATAAAAGAAATACTAATGGAAGGGTAAAGATTCCCCCTTTCCCTCCTATTTTCTCTCATGATGAAACATGTAACGAGGAGGAGCTTCCTATCCAACCAATCTCTTCAATAAGAAGCACGGAAGAATTAAATAAACCCACACATAATGTGGTAAAGAAAAAGAAAAGAAGGAAAAGTAGAGGTAAAAAGGTATCTCTCCCAAATAATGTTGCTCCTATTATTGTTGTGCCTCATGAGAATGAATCAAAAATACTTGTGGAAGATGATACACTTGATGATGATATTGCTTCTTTGTCTTATGGCATAATGTCCGAAGGAGCTATTGATGATGATTTTATTATACCTATTACTTGTTGTGATAATTATGATTGGGAAGATAATGATACTTCTTATAATCTTGAGAATCTTTTTGGCACCAACTTAGAAAATTATGATGATAATTATTATACTATTGGTGCTATTCATACTATTAATGATGAAAGTGATTATGCTTATGATATGCAAAGCCACAAGCTTGGGTATGCTATGTTTGATGAGAAGAAATTTGCTTATGTGGAGAGTAATAAAAATTCTATGCTCATGGATCATGAAAAGAATGCTTTAAGTGATAGCTATATTGATGAATCCATTCATGATGCTACTTAAAATTATTATGAGAGAGGAACATATGATTCATGATGCTCTCTTTATGTTCCAATTCTTTATTTTTATGTGAGCATCGTTAAAATCATCATGCCTAGCTAAAAGGCATTAAAGAAAAGCGCTTGTTGGGAGACAACCCAATATTTGTACCTACTGTTTTTGTGTGTCCACATGATTAAGCTACCGTATCAATCATGTTTTATATGCTTTCTTTCAATAATGTGCCAAGTAAAGCCATTGGGATATTGTGGATACTTGTTGATTCGATTCTGTGCAAAAACAGAAACTTTTGCGTCCAGTGCTGGAATTTCTATTCTGTACTGGAGCGTGAGAAAATTCTGAAATTTTTACAAGGCATTGGGTTACAAATTTTTACGTTTTCCTAATTTTTCAGAATTTTTGGAGGTACAGAAGTATGGTTTTAAATCGCTTACTACACGCTGTTCTGTTTTTGACAGATTCTGTTTTCGATGCATAGTTTGCTTGTTTTAGTGTTTCCATAGCTTATATTGAGTAATATAAATTGTGGAAATGATAGAATACAGTAGGAATTATGTGAGAACAATTATGAATCTTGTCTTGACAGTACCTAAGTGGATGATTTATTTTTATCATACTAACCTATCTCACAAGTTCCGTTAAGTTTTGTGTGATTGAAGTTTTCAAGTTTTGGGTGAGCTATCGATATGAGGAGAATAAGGAGTGGCAAGACCCTAAGCTTGGGGATTCCCAAGGTACCCCAAGGTAATATTCAAGGAAGACCCATGCAACTAAGCTTGGGGATGCCCCGGAAGGCATCCCCTCTTTCGTCTTCAACATTATCGGTAACCTCACTTGGAGCTATATTTTTATTCGTCACATAATATGAGTATTGCTTGGAGCATCATTTTATTTTGTTGATATTTGCTTGATGCTATCAATAATCATGTTTTTTATCTTTTAGTTAAATAAAATGCCAATTATAGCCTTTACCATGCCCAGTTTGCAAGTTTATGTGTTGCTGTTTGAAAACAGAAAGTTTTCTGTTATGTTCAGAATATTCCTGAATAGTCAGAACATGATAAAAATCTGATTTTTTTTAAAAAAAGCATGCATGAGTTCTCTGTCACATGGTAATTTTTCAGATTTTTTGGAGTTAGGGAAGTATGAATTATTATTCCCCCTTTACAGACAGTTCTGTTTTGACAGATTTCGGTTATAGTTGCATTGTTTGCATATGTTGCTTGTTTAATGTTTCTATTTGTGGATAGGAGTATTAAATATGCAGAGGCATTTAGTATGCAATGTTTAATTATAATTTTAGTAATTTGCTACAGTAGAGAATGTTAAGGTTTTGAGTTGATTTATACTAACATATCTCACGAGTTCTTGTTGAGTTTTGTGTGGATGAAGTATTTAAGATTTAAGGAAATCGTGATATGAGAGGAATTAAGGAGTCACAAAAGATCAAGCTTGGGGATGCCCAAGGCATCTCAATATAATATTTCAAGAAGTCTCAAGCATCTAAGCTTGGGCATGCCCCGGTAGGCATCCCACCTTTCTTCATCAACAATTATTGGTTAGTCTTGGTTGAGCCTAAGTTTTTGCTTCTTCACATGAGTTGTGCTATTCTTGGAATGCCATTTTATTTTGTTTTCTTTGCTGTTTGAATAAAATACTTAAGATCTGAAATTTTTAAATGAGAGAGAGAGTCCTCACATAGCTACCTATTTACTTAACTACTCATTTGGTCTTCACTTATATCTTTTTGGAGTAGTTTGTCATTTACTCTTGTTCTTCACTTATATCCTATGAGTAAATTGTTGAAATGAATTGAATATCATAAAGATGAAATTTATATGGTTCATATGCTTGTCCCATGGGGAGTAGTGACTTCACATACAAGAATTATAAGTGGTAAAATTTATTGAAAGTTAACAAACATAGCATTGGTCACTTGGACAATTCATGAAAGAATTTTGAAGGAAGAGAAATTTCACATATAAATATACTATCTTGGACATCTTCTATGATTGTGAGCCCCCATTAATTATTTTCAAGCTTGATCAAGTAGTTGACGTTGGACAAGGAAGACAACGTAATGAGTTATGTTTGTTTATATTCATATAGAAGTTATATTGTCATGGATCCTCTAACATGTGGTGCTTGCTTAGGATCTTTTGCTAGCCAAAAATTCGTACTAAGTAGAGATACTAATTGTGCATCCAAAAACCCTTAAACCCAGTTTCTTGCCATGAGTGTCCACCATATCTACCTATGGATTGAATAAGATCCTTCAAGTAAGTTGTCATCGGTGCAAAAAGCAATAAAAATTGCTCCTAAAATATGTATGATCTTTTATTGCAAGGGAAAATAAGCGTTGTATGAACTTGTGATGGTAAAGAAATAAAAGCGACAGACTGCATAATAAAGGTTGCTATCACAAGGGGCAATATAACGTGATGTTCCTTTGCATTAAGGGCTTGCACATCCAAAAATAAAAAGCACATGACAACCTCTGCTTCCCTCTGCGAAGGGCCTATCTTTTAATTTTATGTATTTACTTTTATGAAAGAGTCAGTAATGTTCATCCCTATTCCGCTCTATTTATTCTCTAGTGCGCAAGCATCATGTGGTAGGGAATGATCCAGGCACATATATCCAGTTGAATATAGGTGATCATGAGTTATTATTGTTGACATTATCCATGAGATAAATAAGTTGGGAGGCAAAACATTATGCCCCTATCTTCCTATGTGTTTGACTGAAATAGTTTGTTCTAAAAATATGCTTTGAGTGTCAGCAATCATGGAAGACTAAATGATAGTTGAGTATTTGGAATTTGCTAAATCAAAGCTCTTACATAGACCCTTCCTGAAAATAAGATGAATTGCAATTGTTTGATGACTGAAAACATAGTTTGTTAGTTTTCAAGAAAGTTTATGGTGTATACTTTAACATGAGAATAGCTTGCTACTTGATCATGAGAAGTTTTATGAGATGAGCTACTGTTTATGATATATAATGATGCTAGAAAAAAGTGATTGGAATCATCATTGATCAAGCTTATGCACTATGCTAGCATTCACACTTCATAACTTATTTCTTTTATCATTTACCTACTCGAGGACGAGCAGGAATTAAGCTTGGGGATGCTGATACGTCTCCAACGTATCTATAATTTATGAAGTATTCATGCCATGTTTATTATAGTTTTGTTTGATTTTGGTGCACTTTTATATGGCTTTTATATGATTTTTATGGACTAACATATTGACCTAGTGCCCAGTGCCAGTTGTTGTTTTCTGCTTGTTTTTGGTTTTTCAGAAAATCCATATCAAATGAAGTCCAAATGCAGCGAAACTTGTTGACGATTTTTTCTAGAAGGAAACAGACCCAGGAAGCTTCGGGGGAGCAGCAGAAGAGCCACAGGGGCCCCACAAGCCACCAGGGCACGCCACCCCCCAGGCGCGCCGTGGTGCCTCGTGGGCCCCCTGTGGCACCTCTTTGCGTGATTCCTACGCTGAAAAATCATATATATTCAGAAACCCCCGAAAGTTAACCTAGATGAGTTTTTACGCCGCCGCAAGCCTCTGTACCTCCACGATCTCATCTACAGCCCTTTTCCGGCACCCTGCCGGAGGGGGGGAATCATCATCGGAGGCCATCTTCATCATCCCAGCGGTCTCCATGACGAGGAGGGAGTAGTTCACCCTCGGGGCTGAGGGTTTGTACCAGTAGCTATGTGTTTTATCTTTCTCTCTCTCTCTCTCTCTCGTGTTCTTGATTTGGCATGATCTTGATGTACCGCGAGCTTTGTTAATATAGTTGGATCATATGGTGTTTTCCCCCTCTCTATCTCGTTGTGATGAATTGAGTTTTTACCTTTGAGGTTTCACTATTATCGGATTGAATACTTTTATGGATTTGAGAACACTTGATGTATGTCTTGCATGTGGATACCCGTGGTGACAATGG
Organism: Elymus sibiricus; assembly: GCA_039707655.1. Lineage (NCBI taxonomy): Eukaryota > Viridiplantae > Streptophyta > Magnoliopsida > Poales > Poaceae > Elymus > Elymus sibiricus. The sequence continues at coordinate 205,093,146 of CM077676.1, forward strand.
GGTATTCTATTGGTTCACTTGATGTATGTTTTGGTGATCAACTCGCGGATTCCCATGACCTTGGGGTGATCTAGACATAAGGGTTGGTTGCATGTTTTCATTATCTTTTCTCCGATAAGAAACTTTGGGGCACTCTTTGAAGTTCTTTGTGTGGATTGAATATTATGAATCTGAAGTTGTTTTGATGCATATCGAATAATTAACTCACGGATACTTGTGGTGACATTGGAGTATCTAGGTGACATTAGAGTTGATTGATGTGTATCATATGGTGTTATTCTAGTATGAACTCTAGGGCTGTATGTATCTTTCTTTTATTTGTGACAATGTCTTTCATATATTTAGCATAAGGGGCCATCCTTAAAATATCAGTCAAACGAGTACGCAAAAAGACTGGCCTAAGCATTTCAGCAAAGCGTTCAAATTCTTCCTCATCCTTATTCTTAGATGGTTAGGAGGAAAGGGCATGGGTTTTTGAACCCATAGTTCTCTTTCTTTACCATGTTTTCTAGCAACGAAGTCTCTTTTATCATAACGTTTGTTTTTAGGAGGTGGGTTATCAAGATCAACAACGGGTTCTATTTCAACATCATTATCAAGTTCCTTATCATTATCTGGTTGGGCATCCACATGAGCATCATCATTATTATTATCATCAGGTGAATGTTCATTAACAGATTGTGTCTCAGCATCGGAAATAGAAACATCATTACTATCTTCTAAGGGTTTTTCTACCTCAGGTTCACTAGAAGAATGAAAAGTCCTATCATTTTTCTTTTTCTTTTTTTTAGATGGACTAGGTGCATCAACATTAATTCTTTGAGAGTCTTGTTCAATTCTTTTAGGGTGACCTTCAGGATAAAGTGGCTCCTGAGTCATTCTACCTCCTCTAGTCATTACTCTAACAGCATGATCATTCATATTGATATTCATTTCATTGAGCAATTCACTTTAAGATTTAGCAACTTGTTCTAACTGGGTTTGAACCATAGATGCATGTTTACCTACACCTTTGACATCATTAGCAATTCTAAATAACAAGCCACTCAAGTGATCAATCATGCAGGCATTTTGTTTCAATTGTTTCATAACGTTTGCATTGAAATGATCTTGCTTAATAATATAATTGTCAAATTCATACAAACATTGACTAGGAGGTTTGTTATAGGGAATATCACCTTCATCAAACTTTATAAGAGAATTTACCTCTACTACCTGTGGCGGTGTGTCAAGACCACGTATTTCTTCAATAGGTGACAAATTCTTAACATCTTCAGCTTTAATACCTTTTTCCTTCATACATTTCTTTGCTTCTTGCATATCTTCAGGACTGAAAAATAAAATACCCCTCTTCTTCGGAGTGGGTTTGGGCGGTGGTTCAAGAAGTGTCCAATCATTATCATTCTTCAATATATTATTCAATAGTTCCTTAGCTTGTTCAATAGTCCGTTTCCTGAAAACACAACCAGCACAACTATCTAGGTAGTCCCTAGAAGCATCGGTTAGTCCATTATAAAAGATATCAAGTATTTCATTCTTCTTAAGAGGATGATCAGGCAAAGAATTAAGTAGTTGGAGAAGCCTCCCCCAAGCTTGAGGGAGATTCTCTTCTTCAATTTGCACAAAGTTAAATATTTCCTGTAAAGCAGCTTGTTTCTTATGACCAAGAAAATATTTTTCAGAGAAGTAATAAATCATATCCTGGGGACTACGCACACAACCAGGAGCAAGAGTATTATACCATTCCTTAGCATCACCCTTTAATGAGAAAGGAAACAACTTATGGATATAGTAATAGTGAATTTTTTCCTCATGAGCGAATAGGGTGGCTATATCATTTAATTTAGTAAGATGTGCCACAACGGTTTCAGTTTCATAGCCATGGAAAGGATCAGATTCAACCAAAGTAATTAACTCAGGATCGACAGAGAATTCATAATCCTTATCAGAAACAAATATGGGAGAGGTAGCAAACTTAGGATCATAATTCATTCTCTCCCTCATAGATTTTTCTTTCATTTCAGCAAGCAATTTTATAACTTCATCTCTATCACTACAAGCAAGGATGGCTCTAGCCGTCTCCCTATCAAAGCAATGTTCATCAGGTGATTCAACTCTAGTAGGAGAGCTAGGCATAATAGGTGAATCACAATTTTCAAGAGTTTCAACATTTTCAATTTCTTTAGCTTTAGCAAGTTGTTCATCAAGAAATTCACCAAGTGGCACAGCATTATCAAGCATAGTACTAGCATCATCATAAGTATCATTCAAAGCAGAAGTAGTATCATCAATAACTTGCGACATATCAGAATGCATAACAGGTGGTGGTGTCACAAGTCTACTCAAAACAAAAGGTGAATCAAGTGCGGAGCTAGATGGCAGTTCCTTACCTCCCCTCGTCTTAGAGGGAACGATCTTGGTCTTAGCATCTTTCAGATTCTTCATAGTGATCAACAGATATAAATCCCAAGTGACTCAGCAAATAAAGCTATGCTCCCCGGCAACGGCGCCAGAAAAAGGTCTTGATAACCCACAAGTATAGGGGATCGCAACAGTTTTCGAGAGTAGAGTATTCAACCCAAATTTATTGATTCGACACAAGGGGAGCCAAAGAATATTTGCAAGTATTAGCAGTTGAGTTGTCAATTCAACCACACCTGGAGACTAAATATTTGCAGCAGAGTGATCAGTAGCACAGTAGTATGGTAGTTTGATAGCAATAGCAATAATAGTAACAGTAGCAGTAATAGTAGCAACAATAGTAGTAGCAATTGTGACAGTAGTAGCAATAGTAGTAACTTAGCAATGAACAATATGTGAAAAACTCGTAGGCATTGGATCGGTGATTATGTTGGATAACATTCATCATGTAACAGTCATAACCTAGGGCGACACAGAACTAGCTCCAATTCATCAATGTAATGTAGGCATGTATTCCGTATATAGTCATACGTGCTTGCGATAAGAACTTGCATGACATCTTTTGTCCTACCCTTCTGTGGCAGCGGGGTCCATAAGGAAACTAAGGGATATTAAGGCCTCCTTTTAATAGAGAACCGGAACAAAGCATTAACACATAGTGAATACATGAACTCCTCAAACTATGGCAATCACCGAAAAGAATCCCAATTATAGTCACCTTGGGGTATGCGGATCATAACACATAGCAGGTGCATATAACTTGCAAGATCGGATCAAGAACACAAATATATTCATGAAAACATAAAGGGTTCAGATCTGAAATCATGGCACTCGGGCCCTAGTGACAAGCATTAAGCATAGCACAGTCATAGCAACATCAATCTCAGAACATAGTGGATACTAGGGATCAAGCCCTAACAAAACTAACTCGATTACATGATAAATCTCATCCAAGTCATCACCGTCCAGCAAGCCTACGAAGGAATTACTCACTCCCGGTGGTGAGCATCATGAAATTGGTGATGAAGGATGGTTGATGATGACGATGACGGAAGATCCCCCTCTCCGGAGCCCGAACGGACTCCAGATCTGGCCTCCCGATGAAGAACAGGAGGTGGCAGCGGCTGCGTATCATAAAACGTGATGAAACTTCCTCTCTTATTTTTTTCTCTGGAATTGTGAATTTATAACCTGAGATTAGGGTCAGTGGAGCCACGTGGGCCCCACAAGCCACCAGGGCGCGCCAGGGGGGGGGGGGGATGGCGCGCCCTGGTGCCTCGTGGGCAGCAGGTGGCCCCCCTCCAGTGGGTCTTGGCTCCAGTATTTTTTATTTAATCCATAAAAAATCTCCAAAAAATTTCGTCCAATTCCAAGAACTTTTATTTCTGCACAAAAAACAACACCATGGTAGTTCTGCTGAAAACAGCGTCAGTCCGGGTTAGTTTCATTCAAATCATGCAAATTAGAGTCCAAAACAAGAGCAAAAGTGTTTGGAAAAGTAGATACGATGGAGACGTATCAACTCCCCCAAGCTTAACTCATTGCTTGTCCTCAAGCAATTCAGTTGACAAACTGAAAGTGATAAAGAAAAACTTTTACGAACTCTTTTGTTCTTGTATCTATATATATGCTTAAATAATACCCAGGGTTTCAGCAAAGATTATAACTAACCATGCAAATGGTAACTCTTAGAAATTATATTCACTCATATCAATGGCATAATCAACTAGCGAGCAATAATAAGATATTTCAAATGCCAACACTTTGTCAAAACAATCATGATATAATATGACAACATGGTATCCCGCTAGCCCTTTCTGAGACCGCAAAACATAAATGCAGAGCACCTCCAAAGTTCAAGCAGTGACTAAACATTGTAATTCATGGTAGAAGTGATCCAGTCATGATGCACACAACATTAACTATACACAATGCATGAGGATGACAATAATGCTCTCAGGACCGGTGCTTATTTGAGAAGGTGATGACTCAACAATAAAAGTAAAATAACATAAAAGTAAATAGATGGGCCCTTCGCAGAGGGAAGCAGGGATTTGCATAGGTGCCAGAGCTCAAAGCTTAAATCAGAGATAAATAAAATTTTGGGAGGTATGCCTTTCCTGTCAATGTCACGACCGAGAGTTTTCAATATCTTACATGCTAAACACATTAGCGGCGGTTCCCAAGCGGTAAAGTAAAGTTTACTCCCCCTCCACCAACAAACACAAGCCATGGCTAGCCGAATCCTCGGGTGCCCTCCATACGAACAACTTTCCAGGGGAGTTTGTTTTATTATTTTGCAATTTTAATTATGGGACTGGGCATCCTGATTACCAGCCCCTCTCGTGCAAGGACAAGTGAATAAACACTCATCATGAGAATAACCCGCTTAGCATGGAAGATATTGACCGCCCCCTGTCGCTCCATGAGCGGTACGGGCACACAAAACAAATGTTCATTTGAATATTTAGAGGTGGCACATGCAAATTTACTTAGAACGGCAGGGTAATACCGCATATAGGTAGATATAGTGGACTCATCTGGAATAACTTTGGTTTAAGGGTTTTGATGCACAAGGAGCATTACCGCTTAGTACAGGCGAAGGCTAGCAAATAGGTTGAGAAGCGACCAGCTAGAGAGCGAAAACGGTCATAATCATGCATTATGAATAATCAACATTGAATACTAGCATGAGTAGGATATAAGCACCATGAACATAAATATCGTGGAGGCTATGTTGGTTTTGAATCAACTACATGCGTGAACATGTGCCAAGTCAAGCCACTCGAAACATTTAGAGGAGGATACCATATCATCATACTTTAATTTGCACCCACTACTTTGGATTAACCGGTTTGCCAACCTTAGTCAAGTCAAGATGTCCACTAGTGGGCATGGGAGTTTTCATACCTTTGCTTTCTTGCATGTTGAACTTCTTGAACAAGTCCTTGGTATACTTTGTTTGAGAAACAAAAGTACCCTCTTTAGTTTGCTTGATTTGCAAACCAAGAAAGAATTTGAGTTCACACATCATAGACATCTCATACTTTTCTGACATCAACCTTCCAAACTTTTCACTAAAAGAGGGGTTAGTAGATCCAAAGATAATGTCATCAACATATATTTGGCACGCAAATAGTTTTCCATTAACCCTCTTAGTGAACAAGGTTGAATCAATTTTCCCAATTTCAAAACCTTTTTCAAGAAGAAACTTTGTCAAGCATTTGTACCAAGCTCTAGGGGCTTGTTTGAGACCATAAAGAGCTTTATGAAGTTTATAAATGTGGTTAGGTTTCTTGGGATTAACAAAGCTGGGAGGTTGTTTAACATAAACTTCCTCCTCAATTTCTCCATTTAAGAAAGTACTTTTAATATCCATTTGGTAAAGAGTGATATCATGGTGATTGGCATAAGCAAGTAAAATGCGCATGGACTCAACACTGGTACAACGAGCTGCTATAGAAACGGTTTTTACCCCCTTTCCGCGATGGAGTTTTAAACAGTCGCCTTGCATGTGTGTGCGATAGGGGGGGTCTTCCCACACGACCCAGAAACCGTCGGCGATAGGGAGCACACAAGCATACGTTTCGCAGAACTAAGCGTATGCGATGCCCGATCTATCCCAAACGCGACTCGTCACACAACTGTTTGTGATCTATCGAATATCCCAAACGCTCCATCCTTGCTACTCGTGTGTGCTCACATTACCATCATACTCGGTTTCTGTGGTGCAACGTTTACGATGCGCGCCCCATCACAAACAGTTCATGATTGTAAAACGTGTATGATAAGGAGACTATCACACACATTCACTTCTCCCGAACCGTATGCGATATATAATCAAGAAGATTAGTTAATCATCGTACGAGTGTCGGATAGGATTATGAAGCGTCGGACTGTCGTACCAGTGTCGGATAGGATAACTATCGCACACACTATTATGTGGTGCAAACTTTTATGATGCGTACGACATCAGAAACAGTTCATGATTGTAAAGCGTGTACGATAAGGCGACTATCACAAACATTTAGTTTGCTCGCACCATTTGTGATATAGTCTGACATCACACACGCTTTGCAAACGGCAACTGTGTGCATGGTCGCACACGTTTCCTCTCTGTGAACCGTGTCAGATTATGATGTACATCACACACGATGTGCTTTATAAACCGTGTGCGCCGTAATGACCTGCAGAGCGTATTTTCACCCTAATTTAATCACTGCTATGTAAAATTGTACCGAATTTGAATTTGAAAGTAGGCTATAACTTTATTCATATCCATCAGGTTCAACAACCAATGCATTATTCGATTCACCGATACATATGTTCAAGAGCTACATAAAAAAAGAATTACATATGCACCAAATAAAGAATGATGAACCAGGGTTGTATACTTGTACTATTAAAGACGGTAAAGAAAGAGGCGAAAGACATTCTGGTTGCTGAACAAGGTGAGGCGGAATGCCCATATTGTGCCCTCCTCCATGCAGAAGGCACGCACGACTCTAGTCCAACCCCTTGTGATGGTCGACCGCCCATCCTTCACTGTCTTCATGACGACATCTAGATAGTCATTGTGTTCTGGTAGAAATACTTTAACCTTTGCATGCCCACCAATCATGTAGTTTGAGAGGTAATCTTGAGTAAACTGCTATGGGAACCACTGCAAAGGAAAAAGATTCAGACATTGTCATCTAATATAACTCATTATGGGCAGTAAAAAAAAGCATGCAAGTTCTTACTTACCATCCTGCAGTTCACTGTTGTCTTGGACAAAGTGTAAACAAATAATTTAATTGCCATCTCTTGACCCATTTTACTAACAATCTTTATCAGTTTCCTCACTTGATGCTGGTTCATGAATATCTCATTGCCCCATACGCAAAAAGGGTCGAAGCGCGGATCTTTACCAATGGCATATGTACCTACAAGCACCAAGTTAATATTAGAAGCTAAACAACAATTGCACAATGATGTAGTACAACACTCCCTCTGTCCCATTATATAAGATCTTAGTACATCCAATATACTCACATATTGGATGAATTAACATCTTATATTATGGGGCGGAGGGAGTTTATTACATTGTTACAAATATCGGCCGATTAACTGTAGTTAACTGCTGCTGTGTTGTTGCTGTTGCTGCTCTTCTATGTATATCTAGACATCATCAGAACATTAAGGTAACACTCTTCCTTGTTGCTATGTATCCTAGGATTGCATATTTAGACATTCAGTACAATGCATGTTGCTATGTGGCCTCAGATATATTAGATATGGCCCTAGTTAGCCTACCGATAAATGGGTTACAGATATATTCAGTTAAATGTTCGATTCACCGATTAATCCCTTATCAGCCCCCGGCCGATATGGTACCAGCTACCGATATCCTGGACAGTGAGTATATATAAGCCATGGGATGAAACTAACCTCGATGGAAAACAGCAGTCGTTCCCAATATTGTCCTGTGTAAGTACATCGAAAGGCATGTTAAGCACAACATGCTAAACATCAACCAAATATATCCATGGTAGACAACATAATCTCCAAATGATAGCTTCAGTGTGCAGGTTTAAGCATGCTAGTTAAGCAAAACAAGAAGTGGAAAGGTGTGTTAACTGCAAAGTTCATACGTGCACATATAGAACATCACTTTGTGAATAACTGAAATAAACAAGGCATACTACGAACAACCAAAGATAGCAATTGAAACTGGGCATATGCTAACTACGAACAACCGAACAACTAAAAACCGTTAAAAGTGGCATATGCTCGCTACAATAGGCTTAGCAGCAAGCAAATAGTCATTCATATTGGTATTGTTGAAACTGGTATTGATGAAATTGAACTACAAAGTTCATACTTGCACATATAGAACATCACTTTGTGAATAACTGAAATAAAAAAGGCATACTACGAACAACCAAAGATAGCAATTGAAACTGGACATATGCTAACTACAAACAACCGAACAACCAAAAACCGTTAAAAGAGGCATATGCTCGCTACAACAGGCTTAACAGCAACCAAATAGTCATTCATATTGGTATTGTTGAAACTGGTATTGATGAAATTGAACTGCACAGTTCATACTTGCACATATAGAACATCACTTTGTGAATAACTGAAATAAACAAGGCATACTACTAACAACCAAAGATAGCAATTGAAACTGGACATATGCTAACTACAAACAACCGAACAACCAAAAACCATTAAAAGAGGCATATGCTAGCTATAACAGGCTTAACAGCAAGCAAATATAGTCATTCATATTGGTATTGTTGAAACTGGTATTGATGAAATTGTACTGCATGGTAAATAGTTGCACACATAGAGCATCACACTGTGAATAACTGAAATAAACAAGGCATACTGCAAACAACCAAACACAGCAATTAAAACTGGACATATTCTCACTACAAAAGGGGCTCGACAAAACAAATCATGGGTTCCCCCCTGTGAAGAGGCACGACAAAACAAATCATAGGTTTCCTCACTTGTCACAGATGGGCTCCTTCGCATGGGAAGAGCGCAGACTCTGGGTGCGCTCCATGTTGTCGCAGATGGGCTCCTTCCCCTTGGAAGAGCACGGTTGTAGGGTGCCCTCCCTGATGTCGCAGATGTGCTCTTTCCCCTTGGAAGAGGTGGAGAGGGTGCCCTCCTCGTGGTCGCCGTCGATGAGGTCTGACTTGGCAGCGGAGGATCCCAAGCCAGCGTCGCAGAACGTGTCCTTCAAAAATGACAAAAGGGGTTCGATGGCGATGTAGGATGGCAAATTCTTGATAGCGAGCCAGAGGAGATCAGTGGCGGGGCTATGGATGAGATCGATGGCGGTTGAACCCGAGGGGTTGGGGGTGGGCCACTTAACCTGTGACATAGCCCGTGTCAGGCCATCGCTGTTGATGACCTCGATGTCGTAGCCGGCGTTCGCGACATTCCAGCATACTCTAGCCCGCTGATTGAGATCCTGCGGCCTGTAATCGTTGTCAGCTTCCTTGGCGGCCACCTCGTCGACGTCAGGCGAAGAGGTTGCAATAAATCTCTTTTGGGCCATTGGCTCCTGGGGCTCCACGGGAAGCGTAGCCGGGCTTAGGCTGCGATGCTCTAGAGTGGGGGAGGGGGTGGAGATGGGGATCTGTGGGAAAGGGGGCGTTTGGCAGGCGTCATCTAAGAAACTCAGGGAGGCTAGGGTATGGAGATCGATGGGTAACCTGCACGGGCAAACCAGCAGATGTTAACGATGGAGGCGGCGCGGCGGTGGCGGCAGCGGTGGTGGCGGCGACCTTGCTAGGGTTTCGAGCGAGGGAGGGGTGGTGTGTGTGCGTGCGTGTGCATGTGTGTGTGTGTGTGTGTGTGTGTGTGTGCGAGCGCACAGAGTTTTTGGGGTGTGTGTGTGGAGGGGGGGCAAGGTAGTGTTTGAGGAAATGACGCGGGTACTGAAATTTTTACTAGGCGGGAGTAAAATGCCAGGGCTACTGAAAATTTGGATGAAGGGATTGAGCAACACACATCGCACACGGTCCAAACATAACAACCGTGTGCTATCAAATAGAAAAACCCTCCAGGCAGCTAGATATTTTTGAGGGATGCAGGCGGGAGCGGGAGCGAACAACATCGCACACGGTCGGAACATAATAACCTTGTGCTATCAAACAGAAAAACCCTCCACGCGGGTAGATATTTTTGAGGGATGCAGGCGGGAGCGGGGGTGGGGGGTGGGGGCAAACAACATCGCACACGGTCGAAACATAATAATCGTGTGCTATCAAACAGAAAAACCTCCAGGCGGGTAGATATTTTTGAGATTGCGAGGGAAGCCTCGTGGAGCCCAATCTACTATGCTGATGTGGGTGACAAGGGCATGGGCGTGGCACACGGGTAGTCTGAGGGAACCGTGTGTGTTGCGTGGCCAAAAAAACGTGGGAAAGGGTCAGAACACGAACACACTTGCATGTGGACCAAATATATGTATGAAAAGGCTGGTTTGATGTTCAAATACCGAATGCACAACTTTGATGTGGCACCTGTCTCACAAAGCCCACATTATTGCTAGTCTGCCACCCCCCCACTTCGTGTCGGCGGGAGGGGAATAGGTCTGACATAGCACACCCTACCGTAACACTAAACCTATAGGAGTCCATCATGGTCAAACCCCCCTTTCGCTTCCGGTCAAAGGTGGACCGTGTGCGGGCCCACAAATGTGTGCTTGTGGCGCGAGATGGGTGAGACCACATACGAACCACCTGCGAGTGGCCCAACTATATGTATGAAAAGGGTGGTGTGATATTTAAATACCCAATTCATGCACAACTTTGATGTGGCACATGTGCCTCGCAAATTAACCGGACATCCCCGACCCCACGGAGGTTCAGGAAGTGCGAAGTACCCCCCACCCCCCCCCACACACACGCACGCACACACACACACACACACACACACACACACACACACACACACTTTGAGTCGGTGGGAGGGGGCATCTCACCAAGACGTAGTGTAACACGAACCAAGAAGAATCCACCTTGGTCGTATAACCTCTCTCTTGTTGTTGGTCAAAGTGATGGACATCCACGCGACCCCACAGATATGGGCTAGCTCGCCGATAACCACGCAAGGGAGTAGTGCCCGAAGACAACCACTGCCTGCATGTGGCCCAAACATATGTATGGAAGTGTTGTGTGGTGTGTTTGAATACCCAATGCACAACTTTGATGTGGCATGGTACCATGCTTTGGAACCGGAAAGTCCCCACACAGAGCGAGGGTCCACGACACGTACTATGTATGTCACCCCACTTCGAGCCTGACGGGGATTCATGCGTATGCATGCGCTCAAACTTAGGTCTCGAATCTCATCACCATGACCTACTACATGGTAACACGAACCAAAGAAGAAGAATCCACCCTCGTAACCTCTCTCGATGCCGGTCGAAGTGATGGACGTCCATGCGGGCCCATGAACATATAGGCTTGCCGCCGATAACCACGCGAGGAGAGTACTGTCTGAAGACAACCACTGCATGCATGTGTCCCAAACATATGTATATATATGGAGGTGATGCATGCATGCATATGTTTAATTTGAATACCATGCACAACATTGATGTGGCGCCCGCATCGAAAATCGTACAGTCCCCACACAGAGCGAGATCGGTTCATGACACGTGTGCTGCCCCCCCCCCCCCACTTTGATCCGGTGGGAGAGGGATTCATGCATGAGTACACATGCATGCGCTCAAACTATATTATGTAATCTCATAGCATGACCTATATATACCGTAAGACAAACCAAAAATTAATCCCCTCCTAAGTCAAATTAACCTCTCTCGCTGTCGGTCAAAGTGATGGACCAAGCGGGCCCACAGATGGAAAGCATCGATATCGCCGATAACCACGTGAGTGAGTGTCAGAGGACAACCACCATCGCTTGCATGTGGGCCAAAACATATGTAAGTACGGAGGTGTGTGTGGGTTGTTGTGATGTTTGAATAATCAAAATGCACAACTTTGATGTCGCACCTGCCTCGGAAACTGTAAAGTCCCCACACAGAGCGAGGTTCACGATGCGTAGTATATGCTGGTCCCATCCCCCTCTTCGACGCGTACTATATACTCTTACCGTAACACAAACAAAAAAGAATCCTCCTTGTCGGTCAAATTAACCTCTCTCGATCGTTGGGTCGAAGTGATGGATGACGACCTCGCGGGCTCACAAATGGAAATTAAGCGTCGCACGCGAGTGAGTGTCCTGTAGGACAACCACCGCCTGCATGTGGCCCAAAGAGGTGTTGTGTGATGTTTGAATACCCAATGCACAACTTTTATGTGGCACCTGCCTCGGAAACCGGAAAGTCCCCACACGGAGCGAGGATCATGACGCGTAGTATATGCTGGTCCCCTCCCCCCTCTTCGACGCGTACTATGTACTCCTACCGTAACACAAACCAGAAAGAATCATCCTTGTTGGTCAAATTAACCTCTCTCGATGTAGGTCAAAGTGATGGACGACGACCTCACGGGCCCACAGAAAGCGTCACACGCGAGTGAGTGTGTCCTAGGACAACCACCCACCTGCATACCCAAAGAGGTGTTGTGTGATGTTTGAATACCCACTGCACAACTTTGATGTGGCACATGCTTCGCAAACCGGATATGCCCTACACAGAGGTCCACGACGTGTCGTAGTCCCCCTCACTTCAAGCCGGTGGGAGGGATTCATGCGTACACACACGAGCTCGAACTTTGATCTGGAATCTCACCATGATCCACACAGTAACTAATCCCAAGATGAATCCACCTTTGGTCAAATGCCTCTCGATGTAGGTGAAAAGTGATAACCTTCGCGGGCTAACGAATGGGCGCATCACTGATAACCGCACGAGGGAGTGTCCGAGGACCACCATGCATGCATGTGGCCCAAACATGTATGTATGAAATGGCCGTGTAATGTTTTAAATAACCAATTCACGACTTTGATGTGGCACCTGCCTCACAAAACGGTCAACCCCACACTGTGGCTCTGTACTGCCGGACCCCCCCCCCCCCGACACACACACACAACACCACCACCGCCACTACGAGGCATGTTAAACTTTTTCCGCGGTGAACATATGTGACCAAAGGAGTGTCGTGTTAAAATTTGGAAGGAAGAAAAATCAGAGATCATCATTCGAACGTTTTTATACATAGATTGATTTCCTAGGGATATAATGTGCAAATATCAAATTTGAGCTACATACACACGTGATAGTGCACCAAAATGGATTGGAAAATCATATGTGTGTCTCTGGGTGCATGTTTAGTCCCCATGCAAGAAATTTCAAACATTGAGAATCTTGATTTTTAAAATCCAGTAAATCCAAAACTTAGTTGAAATTCATGAAACCTATCGTGATGTCATATGGACACCAATAGACTGTGATATTGTATTGTTTTTTCAAATTTGAGACAAGTTTTGATATATTATTCTTACAAACGGGAGATTATTAATAATTGGCAACCAATATCGCAAACAGATTATTTATTCGTACCGTGGGCATTAGACCAACAATGTATGTGCCATGCTTCGGTTAAGTAATATAGCGGCAGAATTAATCATCAAAAAAGAAAAACAATATACGTGCCGCCACGCGCCCGTGTGCTGTGCGAGCAGGCGTGAGTTGACGGGACGCATGCGCGCAGTCCACCGCGCAGGCAGACCGGGAGGCGTGCGGGCAGGTGTGTGAATTGACAGGAGGCGTGTTCGCTGCACAGTGTCACCGGGAGGCGTGCGAGTACCTGTGTGAAATGAAGGTAGGCATGCGAGTAGTCCGCTGCGCAGGCTCACCGGGAGGCGAGCCAGCCCTTTGACCGCCGCCCGCCTCGCTCCCCACTGCTGCATATTAATGGCGCGCCCGAGCCGCTGGTTATAATAGGCGGCCGCACCCCCCATTCTCACTACACACACAATCCTCTCTCTCCGCCTGCATCCTCGACGCCGCTCTCAGTCGTCACCGCCTTCAGTGTATGAGGATGCCACCGAAGCGCACCATCGGAGGGAGTGGCGACGCCGGGGCTGCTGAAGCACCTGAGCACGGCGTGAAGCTGGAGACAGAGGTTGTCGTCGCCGACGACGAGGTCTCGCATGGGAAGAAGCGCGATGGCGACGGCGTCGTGCTTCCACTGCCGGAGCCGGAGGTCCACAGCGACTCCGGCGACGACTCCGACGACCACTCCGGCGACGACTCCGACGACGATGGAGAATCGGTTAGTCATCTATACCCATGTATTGGGCAAATATATCCTAGGGTTTCTCTGGTTAGTCCTGCCTCCCTTTTTTGGAAAAGAAATCCTATGGTTATGTTCTCTCAATCCATGAAATCTGAGTTAGATTCGATAGATCCATGAAATCTGAGTTAGATTCGATAGATCCGTGTAGTGTATTGATTGTTTGAATGGTACAAATGATAAGTGATTAATTGTTTCTTCTGTACAAATGATTTCTGCTAAAAATCCGACTAGGGACCCCTTTGGGGCGCAGGATAACTTGTAATCCTCATACTTCTGTCGTTGTGTATTTCCCTTTAGCTATTGCTTTCGAACATCTCCTGTTAGTGAGCTGATGTATGACACTATGAGGGTTTCATTCGAGTAATGGAACTGTGGAGGAGCTTCCCTGTTCTTCTCAAAAAATAATCCAACTAGGGTTAGTGTTGCTAATAATTCCTAGCTAGATTTTGACAATGGATTTTGATGCCAAAAGTCGTTGGCATGCCAAGTTTTGATCCTACTTTACGGCATGTAAATTGGTTTGATGCCAAAAGTCGTCGGCATGCCAAATTTTGGCAACTCCCAAATGTTCGCTAGAGATTAGTTTGCATTCCATTGTTCATTGCCAATCTCACAAAAGGTTGCCAAGTGTTGGCAACTTTTGATTTTGCCAAATGTCGGTAGCAAACCAAACTTTTGATTCTGCCAAATGTTGGTAGCAAACCAATCAGACTCTTAATTTTGTTGCACTAAGTTGTGTGCTCTCTATTTATGCATTTCTTTCATCAAGATCACTTGATGATTTAGGGTTCATGCTGTCACAGGATATATTATGTTTCATAAACTCTGCCTGCTGAATTCGCATTATTATAAAATATACTGATGCCACATTTTTTACTATATGTATACGTGCTATCTGACTATGTCGACAGCGAGGACGAAGATGCCCAGAGGAGGTACAAGAGGCAAAAGCTCAGGGAGCTTTTTGCGGGACTGCATAACAGGCGTGTGAGGACCTGGAATATGGGCTTTGGATGCCCGTTTTGCAACCAAAAGCTTCATGACGAGTATGAAAGTGTTCTGGCATATGCAAGAGGACGAGCCATTGGCTCCTTCAAGCAAAAGTATTCTCGCAGGGTGGCACACGCCGCGTACGCTGAGTACCTGGAGAAGCTTCACCTTCGTGCAGGCCTGCCGGCAGATGAGATGTGGGATTGAACTATGGCTATGTAGTGTCTTAGTTATATGCTTGAGTATGCTTAATATTGGTTGAACTATGGTTGAACAATGCTTGAGTACGCTTATTATCTATGCCTGAGTATGCTTATATATATATATATATATATATATATATATGTTTACTTATGTCTAGATGTGGGATGAGTATGCAATCAGTCTGGTTGATGGAATTTTATGCTTCTCTTATACAAACATATGATTGCCCACACCCAGTGGCAGACCTAGAAATAAAATAGAAGGTGTGCACACTTTAAAAAAATTGAGACTATTTCAATTAGCTTGCATGGGCCTTAAAAATCAGCTAATTTTTACATGGTGAAAAATGTTTTCCAAAAATCTGGGTGTGCCATGGCACACCTGGCACACCCCATGGGTACGCCATTGCCCACACCACACACAGAGTGATGTTAATCGCACACGGTTGAGTCTACCAAACCGTCGCCTCTGAAATGCATTGTGGCCTCTGGGACAGAAAACCCTCACCACCCAATTCAAAAAGGAAAAAGAAAACCCTCACCACCCCCCACGTCACAAAACCCTCACCCCCTCCCACCACCTCCCCCCTCCCCGTCCCCAGTCGCACCTGCACTCCTCCGCGACTCTGCATGTCACCGCCTATCGCCGCGGCAACCACTTAGCTCGATGCCTATCGCCGACGCTGGCTGCCGGCAAACCCCACCGCATTTCGCCACTGCCGCTTGCCGCCGCCTATCGCCACCGACTTTCTCGACGCGGCACGCCGTCGACCCAGCTCCGCCCGATTGGGGAATATGCGGTATTGGAGCTTTTTCTCATGGAGAACCAGGTAACTAATTTACTGAAATATTCGATCATCTCTTATCCCAGTCCGTCTGCCCCTTTTAATCACCCGGCCAAAATCGCCGTGGATTCATTTTTCTTCTAGCTGATTTGAGGGTTTTCTTTCATTCATAGAGTGTACAGTGCAAGGAGACATCAGGCCTATGCGGCCTCGGCCAGACAGCCGAGAAGTTCCATCTCACCGTACCAGCTGGATTCAGGAATCGCACGGTATGTTCAGTCTCACCCGACCTCGGTTGGCATGGCCTACTTTTCTGAACATATAGTATATATTACTACATTTGGATAAAAGGTGCCACATGCAGTATATACGTCAAAGGGGATTTTTCTTCTTCCTATATTAGGCAAATTAATGCTATAATGTTATTTCGATTACTCTCATATTTGCATGACATCATGGTTACACTATCTGTTTAACAATAAATTTGTGTCCTTTGATTTCAGCTACTGTGTACTATTCTTTCAATTACTCCCATATTTGCATGTTACCCTATTCTTTAACAATCTTATCATTTCCTGCAGTACATCCCTTGCTTTGCAACAGCAACTGTAGTACACAATCTTGGCCTTTACATAACTGAAGACTCCAGGAATGTCATATTGAACACAAACCATGGATTTACAATTGTTGCTTCTGTAAAACTTGATGAACATGGTCACTCCTATTTTTCTGCGGGCCTTTGGACAGAAATTTCTAAGTTTTATGTAGTGAAAGCTGGCACTAAAATTGCACTGCACCTAAAAGAGCCTGGTCATATGATATATGCTAACTTCCCCGATGATATCATCCGTCCGGACTTTGTTCCAAGTAAGTGTTCTTTTCAAGTATCTGCATGTTGACTTACCTAGCAATATCAAAGTAATTGTGTAGTATTTAAGCAACCAATAGGGATTCCATTTTCTGACTCTGTTAAGTATGTTCCTACCTAGTAATTTCTAGTTACCAATACACTTTTCTTCTGCCCTGTTCTAACTTAATATTCCCTATCCTCCAACTCCTCCAGTCCTATCAGATAGCGTCGCCACCGAGGAGACTCCGGAGGTGGAGGACGAGGCTGCCAACAAGCGGAGGCGGGTCGAGCAAGAACCGCAAGCGACTCTGGCATGCCTAGACTTCATCAGCAGCCTCCCTGATGATATGTTGATTGTCATCATCTCCCTCCTCCCAATCAAATATGGCACGCCGACAACCGTCCTTTCCCGGTGGTGGTGCCCCCTATGGCATTCCACCCCTCTCGACCTCATCAACGTCCACAAGCTCTGCCATGGCTATCGCAAAAGCTTGGATGCGTTGTCCCAGATCCTCCGCAGGCACCTTGGCCCAATCAGAGGCCTTATCACGGGCAAGTTCTGTTCCAACGGCAAGGACCGAGCCAAGCTTGATGAGCGGTTCTGATCCCCTGCCCTAGATCACCTCGAGGAGCTCAGTTTTAATGATGGACATATGCGTTTGCTGCCACCGTCCGCGCTCTGCCTCGCGCCCACGCTACGGGTCGCCAGGTTCATGAACTGCCATTTGCCCCCGATTAATGACGCGTCCGCTCTTTTTCTCCCTCGATTGAAGCACCTCGAGCTCGTTGATACGTCTCCAACGTATCTATAATTTTTGATTGTTCCATGCTATTATTATATCAATCTTGGATGTTTTTATATACATTTACAGCAATTCTATATCATTTTTTGCGACTAACCTATTAACTTAGTGCCCAGTGCCAGTTGCTGTTTTTTTGCCAGTTTTTGGTTTTCCAGAATATCAGTACCAAACGAAGTCCAAATGCCACAAAACTTTTTGGAGATTTTTTTTGGACATAACAAACAGTAGAAGCTTCGGCAGGAGACGAGAAGATGAAGCAGTGGCCCACGAGGCACCACGGCGTGCCCCAGGGGGGCACGCCCTGGTGGCTCGTGGGGCCCACACAGCTCTGTTTGACCTAATTCCACCACTATAAATTCTCTAAAATCGGGAAACCAACAGAGGAGTCCACAAAATGCTTTTCCCGCCGCCGCAAGTTTCTGTTCTCGAGAGATCCCATCTGGAGGCCTTTTCCGGTGCTCCGCCGGAGGGGGAATCGATCATGGAGGGGCTCTCCATCAACATTGCTGCCCTTCCGATGATGCGTGAGTAGTTTACCACACACCTTCGGGTCCATAGTTAGTAGCTAGATGGCTTCTTCTCTCTTTTTGATCTTCAATACAATGTTCTCCTCGATGTTCTTGGAGTTCTATCCGATGTAATCTTCTTTTGCGGTGTGTTTGTTGGGATCCGATGAATTGTGAGTTTATGATCAGATTATCCATGAATATTATTTGAGTTTTCTCTGAACTCTTTTATGCATGATTATTATAGCTTCGTATTTCTCTCTGATCTATTGATTTGGTTTGGCCAACTAGATTGATTTATCTTGCAATGGGAGAGGTGCTCTGTAATGGGTTCGATCTTGCGGTGCTCAATCCCAACGACAGAAAGGGACATGACACGTATGTATCGTTGCTATTAAGGGTAAAAAGATGGGGTTTATTCATGCGTGAGTTTACTTTGTCTACATCATGTCATCTTGCTTAAGGCGTTACTCCGTTCTTTATGGACTTAATACACTAGATGCATGCTGGATAGCGGTCGATGTGTGGAGTAATAGTAGTAGATGCAGGCAGGAGTCGGTCTACTTGTCTCGGACGTGATGCCTATATACATGATCATTGCCTTGGATATCGTCATGATTATTTGCTTATCTATCAATTGCCCAACAGTAATTTGTTCACCCACCGTATGCTATTTTCATGAGAGAAGCCTCTAGTGAAAACTATGGACCCCGGGTCTACTCCTATCATATATTAAAAATCCTAAAAATACCTTGCTGCACTTTTACTTTATTTATTTTATTTTGTATTTTTGTTCAATCTATTTATCTATCACCATACAATTTAATCTTGCAATTAACCGCCAAGGGATTGACAACCCATTGTTTGCGTTGGGTGCAAGGATTTGTTATTTTGTGTGCAGGTACTGTTAATGAGGTGTTGCATGATTCTCCTACTGGATTGATAACCTTGGTTTCATAACTGAGGGAAATACTTATCTCTACTATACTGCATCATCCCTTCCTCTTTGGGGAAAAACCAACGCAGATCACAAGTAGCAGGAAGAATTGCTGGCGCCGTTGCCGGGGAGACATCAACAACATCTATCAAGTACCTACGCATAAGCTTTCCTCTCCTTGCATTTATTTTATTTGTCTTTGCCTCTCGTTTTCATCTCCCCCACTTCTAAAAAGTTTTTACAAAAATACAAAAATATTTTCCATTTGCCTTTTTGCGTGTTTTCTTGTTCGCTTGCTTGAAGATTGTTATCATGAGTGATTTTGGAATGGCAGAAATAGATGATGGTAGAACTCCTAAAATTGAAAGTTCTACCAATCTTGATGCTAAAACTTTTGTGTTGGGACATGGGAATGTTATAGGGAAAAGTGTCATCAAAGAATTCTTTAATTGCATTGGGACCTTGGCTTGTGATGACGCTCCTATACTTAAGGAAACCAAAAATTATGCCGATGCTATTTCCGCACTTGTTCTTAAATTGGAAAGAAGGTTTATTCGCACCCATCCTACTTTGCAAATATTGTTTTATGAGTTACCAGTTATAAAAAATCCTAGAGATAAGAAAATAGCTACCCTTGTCCTCATGAATGAATTTGATCACATAGTACGAGAAGCTAGGACCCGTGAAAAACCGGTAATAGATGAGATCCTTTATAATAATGATTACTTGTTGAGGTATTTGTTCTGCAATGACCACATCTTTGATGAGAATATTAAAAAAGAAGTTCCTCCTTTGAATATAATCCAGCAAGTTTTCAATAATGTTAATAGACAATACTCTTGGATTGTTGCCGGTAATCAAGGGGGATTTACAGATGGACAACTTGCTAATTCTAAAATTTCTATGGATGATGTGTTTCATATTACCTTTGAAAAACCCTTTGATGAAAGTACATCTTTGGATAATAAAAAGAAAGATGACAATACTTGAAACTATGCATTATGTCTAGCTAGGGGCATAAAACAATAGCGCTTGTTGGGAGGCAACCCAATGAATAAAATAATTTTTTACTTTTTGTTTCTGTTCTTCTGTGTTTACACAATTATGCTACTGTTATGATTGTGTTTTTGTGTTTTAAGTAGTGTTTGTGCCAAGTAAAGCCTTTGGGATGATTTGGAAGATAGTATAATTGATGCTGTTTGGAAAACAGAAAGTTTTGCATCCAGTGCTGGAATTTTAGTTCAATACTGGAGTGTCAAAAAATTCTGAAATTTTTACACAGTATTGATATATGAATTTCCCACGTTTTCCTAATTTTTCAGATTTTTTGGAGTTGCAGAATTATGGATTTTAAATATATCTCTGCAGACTGTTCTGTTTTTGACAGATTCTGTTTTTGATGCACTGCTTGCTTGTTTTGATGAAACTATGGATTGTATCGGGGGGTATAAGCCATGGAGAAGTTATAATACAGTAGGTATAATGCAAAAATAAAATATGACTGGGTTTACAACAGTACTTAAAGTAGTCATTTATTTTGTTATACTAACGGATCTCACGAAGGTTTTGTTGAGTTTTGTGTGATTGAAGTTTTCAAGTTTTGGGTGAGATCACGATGGATGAAGGAATAAGGAGTGGCAAGATCCTAAGCTTGGTGATGCCCAAGGCACCCCAAGGTAATATTCAAGGAAGACTCAAGCATCTAAGCTTGGGGATGCCCTGGAAGGCATCCCCTCTTTCTTCTACCAACCATCGGTAATTTTACTTGGAGCTATATTTTTATTCGTCACATCATATGTGTTTTGCTTGGAGCGTCGTGTATTATATGAGTCTTTGCTTTGTTTGCTTTTTAGTTTGTGACAATCATCTTTGCTGGACACACCTATTTGAGAGACCCACACGTTTATTATGATTTGTTAGAATACTCTATATGCTTCACTTAAATTTTTTGAGCTAGGCAGTTGCTCTAGTGCTTCACTTAAATCTTTTTGAGCACGGCGGTGGCTAAATTTTGAAGAAATATTTGAACTCTCGTGCTTCACTTATATTATTTTGAGTGTTGATAAGATTAAATTTTGAAGAAATATTTGCACTCTCATGCTTCACTTATATCTTTTTGAGAGTTGATCATAGTAATGGTAATTTGCACAAGATATGAATTTGGTCCCAAAGTGATGAATATTCAAGAGGGATATAATAAAAACTTTCATGAAAGATCATTGGATATGATAAGTGTGATTCCTTGCAATAGTTTTGCGATATGGAGATGATGATATGTGAGTCATGTTAGTGAGTAATTGTGATTTAGTAAGAATATTAGTGTTAAGGTTTGTGATTCCCTATGCATGCACATTAAGTCAATAGTTATGCAACGAAATTATATCCTACTTATGGTGCATTATTCGGTGTTAGTTATGTTCAATGCATGTTTATGACCGTTTTTGCTTTTTGGTTGGTTGCTTCTCAATCTATTTGCTAGCCTTCATTTGTACTAAGCGGGAATACTGCTTGTGCATCCAAGCTCCTTAAACCCAAGTTGTGCAAAATGAGTCCACCATATCTACCTATATGCGGTATTTCAATGCCGTTCCAAGTAAATTTGCATGTGCCAACTCTAATTTTTCAAAATAATTTTCCGTTTTGTGTGCCCGTACCGCTCATGAAGCGGCAGGGGGTGGCTAATATTTTCCATGCTAGGTGTGTTATTCTCACGATGAGTGTTTATTAACTTGTCATTGCACTAGAGAGTGGCTGGTAATAGGGATGCCCAGTCCCACAATGAATCAAAAATTAATAACAACAAAATTCCTTGGAAA
This sequence comes from Elymus sibiricus, assembly GCA_039707655.1. Classification (NCBI taxonomy): domain Eukaryota; kingdom Viridiplantae; phylum Streptophyta; class Magnoliopsida; order Poales; family Poaceae; genus Elymus; species Elymus sibiricus. The sequence goes on from CM077676.1 coordinate 205,115,228, forward strand.
GTGTTGGTATGGAGGGCACCCGTGGATACGGCTAGCCATGGATTGTGAAAGAATGGTGGAAAGGAAATAAACTTTATTTTCTGTTTGGGAACCGCCTATAATGTGTCTAGCATGGAAGATATTGGGAATTCTCGGTCGTTTTCGTTGACAGGAAAAGCATGCCTCTCAAAATAATTTTATCTCTCTAATTTATGCTTTGAGCTCTGGCACATTTGCAAATCTCTGCTTCCCTCTGCGAAGGGCCTATCTATTTACTTTTATGCAATTTTTATTTTTATTTGAGTCTCCATCTTCTCTTACAAAGCACCAACTAGAGAGCACTATTGTGATACTTGTGCATTGTGTGTAGCTAATATTGAGTGTGTTTCATGAATGGATCAATGATTGAGCATAATGGGCTAGGGATAACTTTCTTTAGCATTGATATATTGAAAGACATGGTTGCTTGTTAGTATGCTTGAGTATTTATATCTTCATGTCAAACTATAGACTATTGCTTTGAATCATTCAAGTCCAAATGTCCATGCTATAAAGAAAATAATATACGATGAATATGATAGGTAGCATTCCACATCAAAAATTCTGTTTTTATCATTTACCTACTCGAGGACGAGCAGGAATTAAGCTTGTGGATGCTTGATACGTCTCCAACGTATCTATAATTTTTTATTGTTCCATGCTATTATAATATCAATCTTTGATGTTTTAACATACATTTACAACAATTATATATCATTTTTTGTGACTAACCTATTAACTTAGTGCCCAGTGCCAGTTGCTGTTTTTTTGCCTGTTTTTGGTTTTCCAGAATATCAGTACCAAACGAAGTCCAAATGCCACGAAACTTTTTGGAGATTTTTTTCTGGACATAACAAACACTAGAAGCTTCGGGAGGAGACGAGAAGATGAAGCAGTGGCCCACGAGGCACCACGGCGCGCCTCAGGGGGGCGTGCCCTGGTGGATCGTGGGGCCCACACAACTCCGTTTGACCTAATTCCACCACTATAAATTCTCTAAAATCGGGAAACCAACAGAGGAGTCCACAAAATACTTTTTCCACCGCCGCAAGTTTCTGTTCTCGAGAGATCCCATCAGGAGGCCTTTTCCGGTGCTCCGCCGGAGGGGGAATCGATCACGGAGGGGCTCTCCATCAACCTTGCTGCCCTTCCAATGATGCGTGAGTAGTTTACCAGAAACCTTCGGGTCCATAGTTAGTAGCTAGATGGCTTCTTCTCTCTTTTTGATCTTCAATACAATGTTCTCCTTGATGTTCTTGGAGTTCTATCCGATGTAATCACTTTTTGTGGTGTGTTTGTTGGGATCCGATGAATTGTGAGTTTATGATCAGATTATCCATGAATATTATTTGAGTTTTCTTTGAACTCTTTTATGCATGATTATTATAGCTTCGTATTTCTCTCCGATCTATTGATTTGGTTTGGCCAACTAGATTGATTTATCTTGCAATGGGAGAGGTGCTTTGTAATGGGTTCGATCATGCGGTGCTCAATCCCAGTGACCGAAAGGGACATGACACATATGTATCATTGCTATTAAGAGTAAAACGATGGGGTTTATTCATGTGTGAGTTTACTTTATCTACATCATATCATCTTGCTTAAGGCGTTACTCCATTCTTTATGGACTTAATACACTAGATGCATGTTGGATAGCGGTCGATGTGTGGAGTAATAGTAGTAGATGCAGGTAGGAGTCGGTCTACTTGTCTCGGACGTGATGCCTATATACATGATCATTGCCTTGGATATCGTCATGATTATTTGCTTTTCTATCAATTGCCCAACAGTAATTTGTTCACCCACCGTATGCTATTTTCATGAGAGAAGCCTCTAGTGAAAACTATGCCCCCCGGGTCTACTCCTATCATATATTAAAAATCCTAAAAAATACCTTGCTGCACTTTTACTTTATTTATTTTATTTTGTATTTTTGTCCGATCTATTTATCTATCACCATACAATTTAATCTTGCAATTAACCGCCAAGGGATTGACAACCCCTTGTTTGCGTTGGGTGCAAGGATTTGTTATTTTGTGTGCAGGTACTGTTAATGAGGTGTTGCGTAATTCTCCTACTGGATTGATAACCTTGGTTTCATAACTCAGGGAAATACTTATCTCTACTGTACTGCATCATCCCTTCCTCTTCGGGGAAAAACCAACGCAGATCACAAGTAGCACTCGTCGCCGTCTGCATCCCCAAGGATGACATGGAGCACATTCTCCGCGGCTGTACTGCACTCGAGTACCTTCGTCTTCAGGCGATCAATGGTTGACTAGCTTCCACATCACCTCCATGACTCTCCGGACAATTTATGTGTGTAGCTGGTGCTGCAACAAGAGATCACAGAAGGTGTATCACAGTATGGTCATTGAGGACAAACCTTTACTTGAGAGATTACTTGTAGTTGATCAACAAGGTCCAACAAGAATCAGTGTCATTTCTGCGCCGAAATTGACAGTGGTGGGCTACTCGTCTATCAAATTCCCCGAACTTGTTATTGGATCCACACCCGTTCAGGTACAACATTCGCCTTCTTCTTCTCCTTCTTGAATTAACATTTTTTCTAATTTTGAAGATGAATGTTCGTCTGTCATCTAGAAAATGAACCCGACGAGCTTGACAACGTATATGTGCACAGTGAAGGTCTTCGCAGTAGAATCTATCGGCCCCAACCTGGACAAAGTTGTCAGTTTCCTGAGATGCTTTCCGTGCCTGGAGAAGCTATATATCGAGGTGATGCTCCTTTCCTGTTAAATGTTAACCATAAGGGAGTTCAATTTTTTGGTACCTGTAGGATCGAAAGTATGTCTAGAGGGGGGGGGGGTGATTAGACTACTTGACCAATTAAAAACCTAACCTTTTCCCAATTTTAGTTGTAGGCAGATTTTAGCAAGCATACAAGTCAAGCATCACCCTACACATGCAATTCAAAGAGTGTGGCAGCGGAAAGTAAACAATTGCATATGTAAGTAAAGGAGGGGATCGGAGATTTCAAACGCAATGAAGACACGGTGGTTTTTGGCGTGGTTCCGATAGGTGGTGCTATCGTACGTCCACGTTGATGGAGGCTTCAACCCACGAAGGGTAACGGTTGCGCGAGTCCACGGAGGGCTCCACCCACAAAGGGTCCACGAAGAAGCAACCTTGCCTATTCCACCATGGCTTCCATCCACGAAGGACTAGCCTCACTCGGGGTAGATCTTCATGAAGTAGGCGATCTCCTTGCCATTACAAACTCCTTGGTTCAACTCCACATGATCTTGGAGGCTCCCAAGTGACACCTAACAAATCTAGGAGACACCACTCTCCAAAAGGTAATAAATGGTGTGTTGATGATGAACTCCTTGCTCTTGTGCTTCAAATGATAGTCTCCCCAACACTCAAATAGTTCCTCACAGATTTGGATTTGGTGGAAGAAGGATTTGAGTGGAAAGCAACTTGGGAAAGGCTAGAAATCAAGGTTCAAATGGTTGGATTGGAATATCTTGATCTCAACACATGAGTAGGTGGTTCTCTCTCAGAAATCGTATGGTGGAAGTGTAGGCACGTTCTGATGGCTCTCTTACTTGGTAAGAGGGTGGTGGAGGGGTATATATAGCCTTCACCTAAAATCCAACCGTTACAAGTCTTTGACCCAACTCGGTGACACCGACATGAAAATCTCGGTGAGACCGACTAGTGTAAAAGACATGAACGTTAGGCTTTTTGGTGGGACCGATCAAAACATCTCGGTGAGACCGAAGTGCAATGGTTAGGGCAAGACTAGGTTTCAGTGAGACCAAAAATTTCATCTCGGAAATTTCGAAGTGAAGTAACATCGTTACAACAAGTTGGTCAAGCCTTCTCAGTGGGACCGAGAACCATTTCGGTTGCACCGATCTGTTAGGGTTTGGCATGTGGCATAGTGGATAGCAATCTCGGTGGGTCTGGATAAGAATGTATCGGTGGGACCAAGATCAACTTTTAGGGTTTTGGGTAGGAATGAAGTGGAGAAGTATTTGAGAGTTTTGGAGCAATATCACTAAGCATTTGAGCAATTGAGTCATAACCAAAACCTCATCCCCTTTTAATAGTATTGGCTTTTCCTATGGACTCAATGTGATCTTGGATCACTTAACCAAAAATGTAGAGTCTTGAAGCTTTGCCAATCTTTGTCCTTAGTATTTTGAGGGATTCCACATTTTCCAGTCCTTGCCATGTCATTGTTGAACTTGTCTGAAATATACTAGATAAAAGCATTAGTCCAATAACATGTATGTTGACATAAATTACGAAAACAACCAAGGGAGCAAATATGCTTTCAAGAGCATTGTCAATAGGCGCGTCAGGGTGAAAGACGGTGTTCCAAACGACCACACGCGCTCGTATGAGCGGTCGTTTGGAGTGCCCACAGCTCCTCCTCGTCTATACAAGCAAATTTCATAAAGGGACCACGAGGAGAAGAGAACCCTTGCCGCCGCCACACCATCCAAAACAGGAGAAGAGAGAATCTAAAGAACTCACGAGGATCATCATAGTTTTTGGTCCTTTCATCTCCATCATCATCATCACCTCCTTCACTATTGTAAGAGGGATTGAAACTTGTAATCTCAACTCCATCTCATCTGAGATCAAGACTATTTGGGCACCATTTCATCTCACTGTGGATCCCCTCAATATTATCGATATGGTTTTCATGGTTTTTCTCTTTGATGTGATTGATTCCCCTCTTATGATGTGTGTGTAATTCCCCTAGGTGTGGGAGATGTCGGTAAGTGGTAAGATTGATATGTGCCTATCCTATATGTCATCATTTGAATTCGTAGTAGTATGATCTATTTAGTATGTTGTTATACTGTGGTGAACTCTATGCGTGTTGTCCAATTTAAGGGCCCAGGCAACATGATCTCAAGACCTACACAGGTAACACGTATTGTTTAGGAACTCCATGACCTCTGACATGACAGGTGGAGATATCTATGAGAACCGAAGACAATATGAGATAACGGTGATCCATTGAACTTAATGCTTGGTTCCGGCCATATGACCTTAATTGTGGAAACGACCACTCTGTGGCAACGGAGAAGCAGGACCATAGAGAATGAAATGTAAGTGGAGGAGTTTCATGACTCTAGGGAGAACCGCCTACAAAAAGTTTATATCAAATACTATGAGTACAATACAAGGTAACTGGTATTACCGTCGCACTAGCACAATTCATATATTCTTACCATGAACTGAAATCTCTCAGCACCTAATCTCTTCATTGCAGGCAACACCATTTATATTTTAGTTCTTGTTATTTACTTTCATTAGTTATTTAGTAGACACCTTTAAATCCTCTTTATATTAGCATATTTTAGTTTATCGTTTACCCAGGACAGTAATAGTATTTGCAGAAGGTCAAGCAGTACTTCACACAAGAACTGTGACACCTTGTGTGTGACAGAAACACCTCCATAAATACTCTCCTCCGCTCTTTGTTGGGATGATTACTCATTGGGATACTTCCGCAAAAGTGCCACACTACCCTGTTTGGTCTGCAGGTACCAAGGCATTTTCTGGCGCTGTTGCCAGGGAGTTAAGCGCAGAGTATTTGTTTTGTAACTATTTTTTTGCAGGTATTGTTATTGTAGATGCTTCCTATAACTCACAAGGGATATACTCATTCAGGGAGAACGTATTTACCAGATTACATTACTCGTTTTCCTCAGGGGCAGCAAGCTTCATTAATAGAAAAATACAAAAATAGTGAGACAGTTGAGCTTAACACTTTGTTCGTAGGAATGGCGATTACTCAAAAGCACGAGAAGACTATTAGGGATCACTGTGCTCCAGTACTTGTTTCTAGATCTCCTATAGTTTATCCTAATAATTATATGCTCAAGCGTATTCGATTGACTGTGATCTTATTACAGAAGTAAGAAACCATGCTTTTGCAGGAACTAAAGAGGAAGATCCTCAAGCACATTTGATGATGTTTGACACTTTATGTGGGGCATTTAAGTTAAAAGATGTTTCACGAGAATTTGTGCTACTGAGAGTCTTCAGGTTTTCTCTAAAGGATGATGCTGAGAAGTGGTATAATCGATGCCTCAAGACAGTATAACCAGCTGGATTATGTGTGCTGAAAAGTTTATGGCTAAATTCCTTCCAAGCTCAAAGATTACTAAATTGAGGAGAAACCTCACTTCATTTGTCCAAGAAGACGGTGAAACACTATATAAGGCTTGGGAGAGATACTCCAAATTTCTAACATTATGTCCTAACCATGGTTATGCTAAATATGTTATACTACATATGTTTTATCATGGAATTAATGATGAATCAAAATCCATTCTTGACCTAAGTGCAGGTGGACAATTCATGTCATTGACCCTAGAAGAAGGGAAAGAACATATTGAGAAGATTGTGTCCGCACACGAGCAATGGAATATTGAAGAACCTATCAAACCAACTGGAAAGGTATACCATATTGAAGACATGGAAGAATTCAAGAAGGTTACTCAAGAGAAAGGTAGGCCTGTTGAACAAGTTATCAATGAAAAAGTGGATATATTCAGTATTTATTGCCAGGAAGATGAGCTTCAAGATACGATGAACAAGTTTAAATTCCATCAAGGCAACTTCAACAGAGACTTTCGAAGATGTATCTATCATAATGAAAAGGTAATAGCATATCTCTCACGAGAGGTAGATGGGTTAAGCCAAGCGGTAAAGAATCTTGATAAACACTCTCGTATGATAGAGACTCAATGTATTCAAATCTCTGAGAATCAAGCTTTGATTCTTGCTCAATTAGATAATCATGTTTCTACTAATGAAATATCTACTCGTAGTGGTAAAAGAACGCATGATCCCAAGGGTCCGGAATGGTATGAAAGAGAGCAAGAACAAAGAAGAATAGAGAGCCAAAGACAAACTCAAGAGAATTGAGAATTGCTCTTTGGTGAAGAAGAACCTGAAGAACATGCCCACCAAGATACTCAGAGGGATGAAGCAGAAGTTGAAAAACAAGTTGACTCTGATGCAGAAACAACTGATGGCAATAACAATGAAGAAGAAACTCCGGAAGCAGAAGAAGAGGAAGAACCTAGGGTGGAAAGAAATAAACAACCACCTTATCCAACCAAGAAGGTTAGTGGTCAAGCGCCGAAAAACAAAGAGAATGGTAAGGAGAAGGAGAAAGACAAAGGTAAATCTAAAAAACTCTTCCTTATCCTAAGGCTGTAAGACCACCTTCAAATGATGCATTATACACTTCTTTTCTTCAAGCCATAGCTGATCTTAAAATGTCAATGCATGTGACCGATATGTTAAAGATTCCTACTTTTGCCAAGTTCATGCATGATCTAGTGAAAAATAAAAGGAGTATGACTCTGAAGGAACACGTTGCCATGATAACGGAGTATCCATTTGATAACAAGATACCAGAGAAACTGGGAGACCCAGGTATACCCACGATATCTTGTTCTATTGGTAATATTGATATAAATAATGCTCTTTGTGATGTAGGAGCAGGGGTAAGTGTAATGCCTCTAACTCTTTATCACAAGTTAAATTTATCTGAATGCATACCCACAGGCATAACTTTGCAGATGGCAGACAAGTCCACAAAGAAGCCAGTAGGGATGGCTGAAAATGTTCCGTTGAGATTGGATGGGCATGTTATACCTACTGATTTTATTATTCTTGACATGCCCGAAGACGAAAAATTATCAATTATCCTTGGTTGACCATTTTTTAATACTGCAAGTGCATCGCTAGATTGCTCAGAAGGGAAAGTAACCTTTAGAATCTGTGAGGAAAAAATAGTCAAGTACTTCCCGAAGAAGCCAGGAGTAAGGGTGAAGTATGTGCCACCGCCTAAATGATTATGTACGGTGAGCAGAGAAAATCTACGACCACCTGATACTTGATGAAATACCGAGATAAGAGGCTGAGCTAAGCAATCTAAAAACCAGCGCTTTATGGGAGGCAACACATTATCTCTTTATTTTTTTCGATAAAATTTTATCTTTGTTTTAGTCAATATTTTGCTCTTATAAAGGAACTGATGAAAATCCCTTGGAAAAGTTGTTTTTGACCTTTTTATTTGAAGGAGAAATGTAGAAAAGAGGAATTAGGAAAAGAAACAAAGGAGGAAATCAACAGAGGAGAACGACGGCGTTTCATACGGGCACTGCTGCCCGTATGCGCGGTCGCATGAAACTTCAGAAGAAACGCAGAAAAGAACAAGAAGGTCGACGGCGTTTCATACGACCGCCTGTGCTCGTTTGGGCAGCCGTATGACACTCTCGCCGAAATCAGCCATAACTTACAGAATTGAAGACGGTGTTCCAAACGAGGGAGAGCGCCCGGTTGTGCGGTCGTTTGACTCTTCGACCAGGAGCATCCGCGGGAATAGATAGAAATACGACCTTTCGGATGGACGCCCACGCCCGTTTGAGCGCCTGTTTCCCCCTCTTCCCGGCAGAGCTTCGGATAAGCAGGTTTGACGACGGCATTTCAAACGAGCGTGTGCGCCCGTTTGAGCGCTCATTTCAGGTATGTAAGCCCTAGATCGGCTGATTTGAACGTGAGACGGCGTTCCATACAGGCGCCCGCGCCCATATGAGCGCCTATTTCGCCTGAATTTTCATAAATCTGAGCCGCCGGCGCTGGGAGATTTTCTTCATCTTCCTCCCAACACCAAAAGCTCTCAGATCTCTCTCTCAAACCCAAACAAAAATCCTCCAAAACCTTCGTTTCTTCGCGGATTTCATTCGTTTGATCCATGCATCTTCATCCTCGGTGAGTCTCTCCTCCGATCCATGGTTTATTTGCAAGTTTTGGTGGTGGTTTCATCAATTTTCATGTCCTAGAAGAGATGCATAATATTTTTGATTTCTGGTCGATTTGCACGTTAGGATTCAAAGTAATAGGTTAGAATCGATCTTAGGTAGTATTAGAACTTGATCCCCACGTTAAACTTACATTTTTCTGTTGTTATTTTCGTTGTGTGTAGAAAATGATGAGATCGGCGATTGCTGCGGGGAAGAAGGCCATGGGCTTGCACTCTAAGCATGCCAGGAACGGGGAAGATGAACCCCGTGCTGCTGTGAACAAGGACTTCCAACGCGTGAGCAACCGGGGGATGGCCCCCACAAAGTGGAAGTGTGATGCATTCTTGGAGTCCCAAGGGCTTCACAACGACTTCGCGTGGCTTGCGAACAACATTGGGATGGGAGTTTTTAGCAACTTCCATTACCTCATGTACTGCGGCATCACTGTGGAGCTCCTCTCCACCTTCACCCACACTCTCGATGATTCGAGGGTGGCACGAGCTGTTCATTCATGCTCAGAGGAGTTCATCGCACCATGACCCTGGAGCAGTTCTGCAGTGCCTTCGGTTTCGAGAACCAAGGAGTTCTCGACACTAGGGGCACGCCGATTGCTGACGCGTTGGGTTCATGGGAGCTCATCTCCATCAAGGATGAGCATGACCTCTCTGGGAAGAATGTATCGAGTATCCAAAACCCCGCCATTCGCTACTTCATGATTTTCATTGCCAACACTATTTTTGGTAGGGAGAACCTTGGGGGCATGTCAAGCTATGACATGTGTGTGCTTCACGCAACACTCCACCCTGATTACACCCCCAAGCCTAACATGGGAGATTTTCTTATGCATCACCTCGGTAGGCAGCACAAGCAGCCGAGGAGGACTATTGTTGTGGAAAGCGTAGTGACTCGGCTTGCCGAGCACTTCAGGATCGATCTTGATGAGATGCAACACGTCCCAGGCCCTTCGGCACTCAACCGTAGAATTATGATCAACACTCATTTCATTGGGCCCGTGCAAGGGGAGCATTGCTACAAGTGCCCCCTACATAACACGCACTCTGTCGATGTTTGCTTGCCCTTACCACAAGCATTTACTATTTCTATGCGTGATATGTGGTTACTCTCTGTTGATGAGATCAACGAGTACCGCCATGAGGCCGGCTTCAGGAACATTGCTCAACCCGAACCCGCTCCAGAGTGGGAGGCTGCAGCAGCAGGCCCTGCCCACGGTTGGGATGTATGGGACGATGCCTCTCTGTATGCACCCAACTATCCACCACCGCCTACACCGCAGGTTAACTTTGGGCAGCCACGTGTCTATGTGCCTAGGGTAGAGTTCCAGCAGCAGCAGCAGCAGGTAGGAGGGATCCGTACAGACCTCCGTGAGGCCAACAACAACATTAGCCTGCTGAGTGGGAACATGCAGTCCCTCTTTTCTTTTTGGCAGCCACACCCTGGCACGGGAGGCCAGTCCTCTAGCAACCCCTCTCAGATGCAGTGGCCACACTTTGGCCAGGGGGCGATGATGACGAGGACATGGACTAGAGAGTAGGCCAAGAGCATAAGCTTGGGGGGGGGGGCTAATCCCCTAGTTATCCATGCATGCATATTTATTTTTCTTTTATTTGTTTTTGTATTTTGCATGTTTATTTTTAGTTTGCATAATAAAATGAGTAGCACACTTTGGTCTTGCCTTGTTGTAGTTCTTTTCGTTTGTTTTCTTTGAGCCTACAGGTTTGTTCTCTACTAGCAAGAAGAAATGAAGAAAATGAATTGGGACTTGATGAAGGGGAAGAATGATCCAGCGCGAGAAGGTATAACATATACATAATCCCTTGTCTCGCAATATTATTTGAGGAAGAATTTTCAGTTGACTGGCTGCACTTGAATTCGTTCCCCACGATAGTTGAATATCATCTAGTCATAACTCCCAATTTCATATTTTGCTAGTCAAACCTTGTGGGAAAGCATGTTTTTTGTTTTAATGAAAATTTGAAAATTTTAGAGGTCAGGAACTTTCGAAGAGAACGAGTACTTGAGACGTCTCCATCGTATCTATAATTTTTGATTATTTCATGCCAATATCCTACAATTTCCACATACTTTTGGCAACATTTTATATGATTTCTTGGACTAACATATTGATCCAGTGCCCAGTGCCAGTTCCTGTTTTCTGCTTGTTTTTTTGTTTCACAGAAAATCCATATCAAACGAAGTCCAAATGCAATAAAATTTTACGAAGAATTATTTTGGAATATATGTGATTTTTGGGAGGTGGAATCAACGCAAACGGAGGCCCACAGCCTCCACAAGCCACATTGGCGCGCCTCCCCCCTGGCGCGCGGTGGTGCCTCGTGGGCACACCGTAAGTCGGTTGGGGCTCTTCTTCGGGGGCAATGAAGCTAATATCCGGAAAAAAAATCATGTTGAAATTTCATCGCAATCGGAGTTACGGATCTCCGGGAATTTAAGAAACGGTGAAGGGCCAGAAAACAGGAACGCGAAACAGAAGAGAACAGAGAGAGAGATCAAATCTCGGAGGGGCTCCCGCCCCTCCGGGTGCCATGGAGGCCAAGGACCAGAGGGGAAAACCTCCTCCCATCTAGGGGGAGGCCAAGGAAGAAGAAGGAGGAGGGGGGCTCTCTCCCCCTCTCTCCCGGTGGCGTCGGAACGCCGCCGGGGGAACCATCGTGACGGCAATCTACAGCAACAACTTCGCCGCCGTCAACACCAACTCTCTCCCCCTCTATGCAGCGGTGTAACCTCTCAATTCCTGCTATAATTCTCTACTTAAACATGGTGCTTAATGCTACATATTATTATCCAATGATTTGTGGCCATCCTATGATGTTTGACTAGATTCATTTTGTCCTATGCGTTGATTGATGATCGTGATTGGTTTGAGTTGTACGTTTTATTTTGGTGCTGTCCTATGGTGCCTTCCGTGCCGCGCACACGTGGGGGATTCCCACTGTAGGGTTTGCAATACGTTCATAATTCTCTTATGGTGGGCGGCTAGAGTGACAGAAGCTTACACCCGAGTAAGGGAGTTGTTGCGTATGGGAGTAAAGAGGACTTGATACTTAATGCTATGGTTGGGTTTTACCTTAATGATCTTTGGTACTTGCGGATGCTTGCTAGAGTTCCAATCATAAGTGCATATGATCCAAGTATGGAAAGTATGTTAGTTCATGCCTCTCCCTCATATAAAATTGCAACAATGATTACCGGTCTAGTTATCGATTGCCTAGGGACAAATCATTCTCTTGTGTTACAAAAACTTTCTACTAAATAACTAACTTTTATAATCTTGCAATTTACTCGTAGTTTTATTCTCGCAAAGTACTTCTAGTTTTATTCTTGCAAACCTATCCTATCACCTACAAAATAGTTTCATACTTGTTCTAGGTAAAGCGAACATTAAGTGCGCGTAGAGTTGTATCGGTGGTCGATAGAACTTGAAGGGAATATTAATTCTACCTTTAGCTCTTTGTTGGGTTCGACACTGTTATTTATCGAAAAAGCTACAATTGATCCCCTATACTTGTTGGTTATCAAGACCTTTTTCTGGCGCCGTTGCCGGGGAGGAATAGCGTGGGGTTGATATTCTCGTGTGTGCTTGTTTGCTTGATCACTAAGTAGTTTTTTTTGTGCTCTTGTTTTCAATCTTTAGTTATGGGTAGGAAACGTAAAATACCAAAAAAATTAGTTGTACCTACTAAACCAATGGTTGAAGAAACACCCAAAATCTATCATACCGCTGAAGCTTGCTACTTGGATCATCTTCGATCCATTTGTGCTCGTGCTAAAAACCCAACTAGCTTAGTTGAGGGAAAATCATTAAATGAGCATGCTTATTTTGTGCGACACCGCTTGTCTCAAAAAGGGAAACTTTTATGGCATCATATTAATAGTTTGAATTGCTATGCTTGGAATTTATGTGAAATACATGATTTTACTTGTTGTTCTGAAGACCCTAAAAAACACCTTCAGTACCAATGTGAGTTTAAGGATAATGGAATCTTATCTTCTTATGCCAAAGGTGCTTATAGTTACTATGATATTGGACAAATTGAAGAATTTGTTGCTTTTAAGGGTGCATATGAAATTGCTTCTTTGATTGAAAAGTGTGATGCTACTCTTTACAAATCTGAAAATTTTGCCATACTTAAATATTGGTATGAAAACTATGCTTCTAATGCTTATGTTAAAGAATATATTGAGGACACCTCCGCTGTCCAAGAAGAGACTAATATTTTGCAGGAATCTATGGAAGAAGAAATTGATGACACCGTGAGCTCATTAGATGAAAAAATTGAGGAGGAGAGCGAAGAACAAAAGGAGGAAGAGCGGATTGATCACCCGTGCCCACCTTCTGATGAGAGTAACTCTTTATCTCATACATTGTTTAATTTCCCTTCGTGCTTACCGAAGGATGAATGCTATGATAATTGCTATGATCCCTTGGATTCGTTTGAAATATCCCTTTTTGATGAAATTCATGCTTGCTATGCTTGTGGCCAAGATGCCAATATGAATTATGCTTATGGAGATGAACTTGCTATAGTTCCTAATGTTAAGAATGAAATTGTTGCTATTGCACCCACACATGATAGTCCTATTATCTTTTTGAATTCTCCCAACTACACTATATCAGAGAAGTTTGCTCTTATTAAGGATTATATTGATGGGTTGAGTTTTACTATTGCACATGATAATTTTGATGGATATAATATGCATGTGCTTGCTGCTCCTAATTTCAATTATTATGAGAGAGGAACTACATCTCCGCCTCTCTATGTTTCCAATGCGATAAAATTGCAAGAAACTGTTTATACTATGCATTGGCCTTTACTTGATGCACATGAATTGTTCTTTTATGACATGCCGATGCATAGGAAGAGAGTTTGACTTCGTCATTGCATGATATATGTTGCTTTGTGGTCACTACTAAAATACAAATCATTTTTAATTAAAATTGGCTTTGATATACCTTGGGATCCGGGTGGATCAATTACTTGAGCACTTTATGCCTAGCTTAATGGCTTTAAAGAAAGCGCTGTCAGGGAGACAACCCGGAAGTTTTAGAGAGTCATTTATTTCTGTTGAGTGCTTTTATAAAGTTTAAAAACAAAAAAATATAGAGGGGAACCTAAAACTTTTTCAAAAAGAAAAGTGAAAGTAAGAAAGACGAGCACCGTTGAAGTGGGGGAGCTCCTTGAACTTTGTTCGTGCCCATGGAAACTTTGCAAATCTTGAATTACAGAAAATTTTCAACAAAAATAATTATCCCCTTGTACAAATCCATTGTATTATAGAAATAATTTGCCAAGATTTACCGTTAGGATGTTTAAATTGCTTGTTTGGTGTGTGCGGTGCAAAAACAGAAACTTTTGCTGTAGTTCATGAATTTACATTTTTTACTAAAACGTGAAAAAATTCTGAAATTTTTACACAGTACTTATATGAAAATTGTTTATTTTTTACTAATTTTTCAGAATTTTTGGAGTTGTAGAAGTATGGTCAATGTTCAAATTACTACAGACTGTTCTGTTTTTTGATAGATTCTGTTTTTGATGCATTGTTTTGCTTGTTTTGATGAAACTATGGATTGTATTGGAAGGTATAAGCCATGGAGAAGTTAGAATACAGTATGTATAATGCAAAAATAAAATATGAATGGGTTTTAAATAGTACTTAAAATAGTGATTTGCTTTATTATACTAACGGATCTCACGAAGGTTTTGTTAAGTTTTGTGTGGATGAAGTGTTCGAAGATCGAGGAGGTATTGATATGAGAAGAATGAGGAGAGGAAAGAGCTCAAGCTTGGGGATGCCCAAGGCACCCCAAGTAAATATTCAAGGAGACTCAAGCATCTAAGCTTGGGGATGCCCCTGAAGGCATCCCATCTTTATTCAACAAGTATCGGTATGTTTTGGTTTTTGTTTTGTTCACATGATATGCGTAAATTCTTGGAGCGTCGTGTGCCTTTTATTTTTATTTTAATAAATGCACCATGCTGGTATGAGATAGTCCTTGGTTGATTTATAGAATGCTTCATGTGCTTCACTTATATCATTTGAAGTTTGGATGCCTGTTTCTCTTCATATAGAAAACCGTTATTTGTAGAATGCTCTTTTGCTTCACTTATATTTATTAGAGTGTGGTCTTTTGTAGAAAGAATTAAACTCTCTTGCTTCACTTATATCTATTTAGAGAGTCAACAGGAATTGGTCATTCACATGGTTAGTCATAAAATCCTACATAAAACTTGTAGATCACTGAATATGATATGTTTGATTCCTTGCAATAGTTTTGCGATATAGAGATGGTAATATGTGGGAGGTACTAGTGAATTATTGTGGTTTAGTAATAATATTGGTGTTAAGGTTTGTGATTTCTGAAGCATGCACGTATAGTCTCTCATTATGCTAAGAAGTTGGACCATGATTTATTATTGATTGTCTTCCTTTGCGTGGAGGTCGGGGGCGTGCGATGGTTAAATCCTACCAACCTCCCCCCTAGGGGCATGCGTAGTAGTACTTTGCTTCGAGGGCTAATAAAATTTCACAATAAGTATGTGAGTTCTTTATGACTAATGTGAGTCCATGGACTATACGCACTCTCACCTTTCCGCAATTTGCTAGTCTCTACGGTACCGTGCATTGCCCTTTCTCACCTTGTGATGTGGTGCAAACTTCGTCGATGCATCCAAACCCCGTGATATGATACGCTCTATCACACATAAGCCTCCTTATATCTTCCTCAAAACAGCCACCATACCTACCTATTATGGCATTTCCATAGCCATTCCGAGATATATTGCCATGCAACTTCCATCATCATCATATACATGACTTGAGCATTCATTGTCATATTGCTTTGCATGATCGTAAGATAGCTAGCATGATATTTTCATGGCTTGTCCGTTTTTTGATATCTTTGCTACGCTAGATCATTGCACATCCTGGTACACTGCCAAAGGCATTCATATAGAGTCATACTTTGTTCTAGTATCGAGTTGTAATTTTTTGAGCTGTAAGTAAATAGAAGTGTGATGATCATCATTATTCATTATTAGAGCATTGTCCTAGTGAGGAAAGGATGGTGGAGACTATGATTCCCCCACAAGTCGGGATGAGACTTCGGACAAAATAAAATAAAATAAAAGGGGAAAAAAGTGAGGCCAAAAAGATCCCAAGAAAAAAAAGAACAAAAAGAAAAAAAAATGAAATGAGAGAAAAAGAGAGAAGGGGCAATGTTACTATCCTTTCCACACTTGTGCTTCAAAGTAGCACCATGTTTTTCATATAGAGAGTCTCCTATGTTGTCACTTTCATACACTAGTGGGAATTTTCATTATAGAACTTGACTTGCATATTCCGATGATGGGCTTCCTCAAATGCCCGAGGTCTTCTAGAGCAAGCAAGTTGGATGCACACCCACTTAGTTTTATTTTTGAGTTTTCATACACTTATAGCTCTTAGTGCATCTATTGAATGGCAATCCCTACTCCTCGCATTGACATCAATTGATTGGCATCTCCATAGCCCGTTGGTTAGCCATGTCAATGTGAGACTTTCTTCCTTTTTTGTCTTCTCCATATTATCTCTACACCCATATTCTATTCCACCCATAGTGATATATCCATGGCTTGCGCTCACGTATTGCGTGGGGGTTGAAAAAGCTGAAGCGCGTTAAAAAGTATGAACCAATTGCTTGGCTGGCATTGGGGTAGTACATGATAAATACTTTGTGTTAAGAAGATGGAGCATGACAAGGCTATATGATTTTGTAGGGATAGCGTTCTTTAGCATTTTTATTCTGAAAGACATGATTGTTTGTTGGGATGCCTGAGTATTGATGTCTTTATATCAAATTATAGGCTATTGCTTTGAATCACCCGTGTCTTAACATTCATGCCATGATTAGATTACATGATCAAGATTATGCTAGGTAGCATTCCACATCAAAAATTATCTTTTTTATCATTTACCTACTCGAGGACGAGTAGGAATTAAGCTTGGGGATGCTGATACGTCTCCATCGTATCTATAATTTTTGATTGTTTCATGCCAATATCCTACAATTTCCACATACTTTTGGCAACATTTTATATGATTTCTTGGACTAACATATTGATCCAGTGCCCAGTGCCAGTTCCTGTTTTATGCTTGTTTTTTGTTTCACAGAAAATCCATATCAAACGAAGTCCAAATGCAATAAAATTTTACGGAGAATTATTTTGGAATATATGTGATTTTTGGGAGGTGGAATCAACGCAAACGGAGGCCCACAGCCTCCACAAGCCACATGGGCGTGCCTCCCCCCTGGCGCGTGGTGGTGCCTCATGGGCACACTGTAAGTCGGTTGGGGCTCTTCTTCGGGCGCAAGGAAGCTAATATCCAGAAAAAAATCATGTTAAAATTTCAACGCAATCGGAATTACGGATCTCCGGGAATTTAAGAAACGGTGGAGGGCTAGAAAACAGGAACGCGAAACGGAAGAGAACAGAGAGAGAGATCCAATCTCGGAGGGGCTCCCGCTCCTCCGGGTGCCATGGAGGCCAAGGACCAGGGGGGAAAACCTCCTCCCATCTAGGGGGATGCCAAGGAAGAAGAAGAAGGAGGGGGGCTCTCTCCCCCTCTCTCCCGGTGGCGCCGGAACGCCGCCGGGGGAACCATCGTGACGGCGATCTACACCAACAACTTCGCCGCCGTCAACACCAACTCTCTCCCCCTCTATGCAGCGGTGTAACCTCTCAATTCCCGCTATAATTTTCTACTTAAACATGGTGCTTAATGCTACATATTATTATCCAATGATTTGTGGCCATCCTATGATGTTTGAGTAGATTCATTTTGTCCTATGGGTTGATTGATGATAGTGATTGGTTTGAGTTGTACGTTTTATTTTGGTGCTGTCCTATGGTGCCTTCCGTGCCGCGGACACGTGGGGGATTCCCACTGTAGGGTTTGCAATACGTTCATAATTCTCTTATGGTGGGAGGCTAGTGACAGAAGCTTACACCCGAGTAAGGGAGTTGTTGCGTATGGGAGTAAAGAGGACTTGATACTTAATGTTATGGTTGGGTTTTACCTTAATGATCTTTGGTAGTTGCGAATGCTTGCTAGAGTTCCAATCATAAGTGCATATGATCCAAGTACGGAAAGTATGTTAGCTCATGCCTCTCCCTCATATAAAATTGCAACAATGATTACCGGTCTAGTTATCGATTGCCTAGGGACAAATCATTCTCTTTTGTTACAAAAACTTTCTACTAAATAACTAACTTTTATTATCTTGCAATTTACTCGTAGTTTTATTCTCGCAAAGTACTTCTAGTTTTATTCTTGCAAACCTATCCTATCACCTACAAAATAGTTTCATACTTGTTCTAGGTAAAGCGAACGTTAAGTGCGCGTAGAGTTGTATCGGTGGTCGATAGAACTTGAAGGGAATATTAATTCTACCTTTAGCTCCTCGTTGGGTTCGACACTCTTATTTATCGAAAAAGCTACAATTGATCCCCTATACTTGTGGGTTATCAGTACTTAAGCAATTCAACTCCACATGCTGATTTTGATTGACTTGATGACACCTATTCATGGAGTTGTTTAGAGGGATGAATATTTAAAGTGGTTGAGGTTATGCCAAAATTTATTTGCAATACTCAAATCGTGGAGCTCCAGCCCTAGGCTTGCTTTACGTCTCGTTGTTATATGTTGAGATAATTCGCGTAACTGCAACCCCGTCACGAACTTGGGGATTGTG
This sequence comes from Elymus sibiricus, assembly GCA_039707655.1. NCBI lineage: Eukaryota > Viridiplantae > Streptophyta > Magnoliopsida > Poales > Poaceae > Elymus > Elymus sibiricus. The sequence goes on from CM077676.1 coordinate 205,133,831, forward strand.
TAGTAAACGATCGACCTTCCCCAAGGGAGTGTGCAAGTGGTAAATAAAAGCACTGATCGCTGAGCTCGAAAGAGATAACCATCCTTGGTCCATAGTGCATGAAATTAAGCCACAGCGGAACCCAATTGCATATAGTGAATTTTGGCATAACCCCGTCACCAAGAGTTGAAATCTCGAAGAACAATGAGTGAGAGAAGTGTTTGAGAGCCATGACTAGGAGGCATTGGTGGGTGTTAATGAAAAACTTGAGTACTTTGCTATATTTGATCTCCAAACTTTCTAAATGCATTTTCATGATTGAGCTTAAGTTGAACATCCATCTAATAGATGAACACCTTCATTTGCCAAAACACTTGGTTAGCAAAGAAAATTTGTTTCGAGAAATAATAACTAATGGTATGAGACTATACGTGGTTGGGCAACAAGTTTAGGTGCAGCTATTCAATTGCAAATACTTTCTTGAATGATCTTGCAGGATAAGAGAGGATGGATATGATGTATTTTCTTGAGCCGGTAAAATTATTTCCATTCAACCAAGCTCCTTTTCACTCTCTTGATTTCTTGTTTGCTCGAGGACAAGCAAATCTTAAGCTTGGGGTAGTTGATGGCTTGAGAATTTGCGATGTTTTTCATAGTGATTTCCATTTGGTTTCATTGGATTTTTGTTATTCTTCGGATATTTCTAATGCTAATCCAACAAAAGAGAAGAAAATCTACTTTGTGCTTTGGATGGTAGGAAATATCATATATATGGAAGGAAACCAAAGGAGATTGCTGCAAATCAAGCCATTTGGAGCAACTTTCCTGAAGAGAGCATTGTCAACAGGCGCGTCAGGGTGAAAGATGGTGTTCCAAACGACCGCACGCGCTCGTATGAGTGGTCGTTTGGAATGTCCACAGCTCCTCCTCGTCTATACAAGTAACTTTCATGAAGGGACCACGAGGAGAAGAGAACTCTAGCCGCCGCCACACCATCCAGAACAGGAGAAGAGAGAATCTGAAGAACTCACGAGGATCATCGTTGTTTTTGGTCCTTTCATATCCATCATCATCATCACCTCCTTCACTATTGTAAGAGGGCTTGGAACTTGTAATCTCCACTCCATCTCATCTAAGATCAAGACTATTTGGGCACCATTTCATCTCATTGTGGATCCCCTCAATATTATCGATATGGTTTTCATGGGTTTTCTCTTTGATGTGATTGATTCCCCTCTTATGATGTGTGAGTAATTCCCCTAGGTGTGGGAGATGTAGGTAAGTGGTAAGATTGATATGTGCCTATCCTATATGTCGTCATTTGAATTTGTAGTAGTATGATCTATTTAGTATGTTGTTATACTGTGGTGAACTCTATGCGTCTTGTCCAATTTAAGGGCCCAGGCAACATGATCTCAAGACCTACACAGGTAACACGTATTGTTTAGGAACTCTGTGACCTCTGACGTGACAGGTGGAGATATCTATGAGAACTGAAGACAATATGAGATAACGGTGATCCATTGAACTTAATGCTTGGTTCCGGTCTTATGACCTTAATTGTGGAAACAACCACTCTTTGGCAACGGAGAAGCAGGACCATAGAATGAAATGTAACCCCTAGTGGAGCAGTGTCATGACTCTAGGGAGAACCGCCTATAGAAAGTTTATATCAAATACTATGAGTACAATACAAGGTAACTAGTATTACCATCACACTGGCACAATTCATATATTCTTACCATGAACTAAAATATCTCCGTACCTAATCTCTTCATTGCAGGAAACACCATTTATATTTTAGTTCTTGTTATTTACTTTCATTAGTTATTTAGTAGACACCTTTAAATCCTCTTTATATTAGCATATTTTAGTTTATCGTTTACCCAGGACAGTAATAGTATTTGCAGAAGGTCAAGCAGTACTTCACACAAGAACTGTGACACCTTGTGTGTGACAGAAACGCCTCCATAAATACTCTCCTCCGCTCTTTGTTGGGACGATTACTCATTGGGATACTTCCGCGAAAGTGCTACACTACCCTGTTTGGTCTGCAGGTACCAGTCTTGCCACACTATAAGACGGTGCTCTGTTTAGTGTATATGTTGTGTATATCCCCAAAACTAATAAAAGCAGATCAGTATGAAATAATTCCACAATTATTCGAGTGTTTGCTAAACTCACGACTTAGATATATATTTCTTCATGATTGAAGAATCTTTTATCTTTTGTCATAATGATTCTTTAACTTCATTCTGAATTTCTTTGAACCTTTCAAATATGTCAGATTTTATGTTTCATCAAGTAAATCATATTTACTAAAAACATCAGTGAAGTAAAAGTAAAATATTCACCGCGCCCTGGTTTGCTCATCGGACCACATACATCACTATGTATTTTGTCTATTGATTCAAAATCAAAAGACTTCAATACTTCATCTACATGAAGATTATTTTCTGATATAACCAAGTAGTGCCACATTTAAGTGGTGTTATTAGTCTTCTCAAGTTGTTTAGCATTAATGTTATAAAAATTCAAGATTCATGAATAAACCACTAATAATAGAGGTAAATCCAAAACATATTCTTATAACAACTTGAACAACCATTGTTTAAAACTTATAATAATATCCATCGCATAACCCAAAACATAATGTTTTACACAACTTCAGAACGAAATAACTATTATTCAGTTCTAAGATAAATCTTGAAGATAAACTAAAGGCATGACTTTGGCGGCTTGATTAGCGATCCCATCACCATTCCCGATTTGCATCACGACTTCATTCCTTCTCAACTTGTGAGCTTTCTGTAGTCCTCCTACTTGTAGACTGCGTTGGTATTTCCCCGAAGAGGAGAGCACGATGCAGTATAGTAGAGATAAGTATTTCCCTCAGTTAAGAACCAAGGTTATCAATCTAGTAGGAGAACCACGCAAAATCCTTTAGCAGCACCTACACACACAAAAGCAAACACTTTCACCGCAAATAAGAGGGTTGTCAATCCTCCTAGCGGTTATTTGCAAGGATTAATTCTGATAGTGATAGATAGAAATATAAATTGCAAAATAAAATAAAAGTAAATAAATTGCAGCAAGGTATTTTTGTGTTTTAATATATGATAAAGATAGACCCGGGGGCCATAGTTTTCACTAGAGGCTTCTCTCTCGAACACATAGCATACAGTGGGTAAACAAATTACTGTTGGGCAATTGACAGAAAAGAGAATAATTATGACGGATTCATGGCAATGATCATGTATATAGGCATTATGTCCGAGACAAGTAGACCGACTCCTGCCTGCATCTACTACTATTACTCCACCCATCGACCGCTATCCAGCATGCATCTAGGGTATTAAGTTTGAAACAGAGTAACGCCTTAAGCAAGATGACATGATGTAGACAAAGTAAACTCAAGCAATATGATTAAACCCCATCTTTTTATCCTTAATGGCAACAATACAAATACGTGTCATGTCCCTTTCTGTCACTGGGATTGAGCACCGCAAGATTGAACCCATCACAAAGCACCTCTCCCATTGCAAGATAAACCAATCTAGTTGGCCAAACCAAATCGATAGATCGGAGAGAAATACAAAGCTATAACAATCATGCATAAAAGAGTTCAAAGAAGACTCAAATATTTCTCATGAATAATCTGATCATAAACTCACAATTCATCAGAACCCAACAAACACACCGCAAAAGAAGATTACATCGGATAGAACTCCAAGAACATCGAGGAGAACATGGTATTGAAGATCAAAGAGAGAGAAGAAGCCATCTAGATACTAGCTATGGACCCGTAGATCTGTGGTAAACTACTCACACATCATCGGAAGGGCTGCAAGGTTGATATAGAAGCCCTCCGTGATCGATTCTCCCTCCGGCAGAGTACCCAAAAAGGCCTCCAGATGGGATCGCGGAAGAACAGAGGCTTGCGACGGAGTCAAAGTTATTCGGGGTGGCTCTCTGTTGGTTTCCGAATATTTGAGAATTTATAGAAGTGGAATTAGGTCAAAAGGAGCCACGAGGGGCCCACAAAGCATCAGGGCGCGCCCCCTGGGGCCGTGCCTTGTTGCCTTGTGGAGGCCTCGTGAAGGTTCTGGCCCCCTCTCCAAGTCTCCTGTATCTCTTTTGTCCAGAAAAAATCTCCGAAAAGTTTCATGGCCTTTGGACTTCATTTGGTACTGATTTCCTGAAAAACCAAAAACAAGCAGAAAACAGCAACTGGCACTGGGCACTAGGTTAATAGGTTTGTCTCAAAAAAATGATATATAATTGCATATAAAAACATCCAAGATTGATACTATAATAGCATGGAACAATCAAAAATTATAGATACGTTGGAGACGTATCAAGCATCCCCAAGCTTAATTCCTGCTCGTCCTCGAGTATGTAAATGATAAAAATAGAATTTTTGATGTGGAATGCTACCTAACATGTTTCATCATGTAATCTCTCTTACGGTATTACTGGTACAGCGAGCTGCTGTACCGACGGTTTTTAACCCCTTTCCGCGACGTAGTTTTAAACCGTCGCCTTGCATGTGTGTGCGATAGGGGGGGTCCATCCCACACGACCCAGAAACCGTCGGGGATAGGTCCTCCGGTCACACACGCCGGGCAAAATGAGCTCGTGTGCGATCGGGCGAGCCATCGCATACAATTATACAGTCCCAATCATTTCCGTTCGTATGTACATCCCACACAGTGAATCCCAGACAAACGTTTCCGTCCGTATGTACATCCCACACAGTGAATCCCAGCCAAACTTTTCCATTCGTATGCACATCCCACATAGTGAATCCCAGACAAATGTTTCCGTTTGTATATACATCACACACAGTTTTCTGTATAGCCTCGTCTGTGATAGGTGCAACGAGCACACACGCTCTGCCTCCGTAAACCGTTTGCGTTATTCAAGTATATCACACACGCTTTCGCTGCTAGAACCGTTTGTATAGTTCCATGACCCATTTAGCAGGTTTATTAGTTTACTATTAATAATTCAAGTATTAAGCAAAATCACATTTCATATCGAACAGCTGTTTGCCAATTTCATATCAGGCACATAAATATATTATAACATCACTGTACGATAGGTACGTGAAAACATCACAGTACAACATATAGCTAGTTCACCTTCATAAGTACAATATTAGAACAATATATTCATTTCCCTAATCGACTGATGCATGATCAATCAAATTAGTCTTCTCCACCTCTGCTTTCAGTTCAGTAAGAACCTGTTTTGCACTGACCAACTGGGAAAGTGCCTCCTCCTTCGCAAACACCATCTTAGCAAAGTCTAATTTAAAAAATCTGAGCTCATTCTCCATCTTCCACTTTTTTTCCAGTACCTTGAAATATTCTTCAGCGTTGACAACATTTTCTCTAAGCCTATCTCTATTCTCTTCCTCAAACATGCTCCAGAGCTTTGCTAGGCACATCTTCAAAGACGGTGGCCACTCTTGATCAACCCACTCCAGGTAAGAACACTTCCGTTCATCCTATAATACTTAAATTTAAATCAGTTACGGTTGTAGGGAAAATGGGTTTCTAGCAACATAAAAAATCACCACATACATATTTTGAAAAACTGAAGAAACACGTTTATTATGACATATCTTCTCAAAAAGTTCAATGTGCAAATGAATTAATTGCTACTGAGACAACAACGAAATTCAGGAACATCACAAGCTATAATTAAGTTCTTAGTTAGGTACTATAATAACAAATTGACCATTTTATGAGGAAGCTAAATATAACTGCAACAGCACAGCGACAGTGTTTCAATGCCATCAAATTACAGTCTTGCTAATTCTCAGTCGACTGAGACTTCTTATGTCTCAGTCGATGCAGTATTCCTTTGATCTTGCATGAAGATTCGTGCAAAATAATTTTTTTTAGTTTTTCCTTTTTTTTCTTATACTATATCACTTGACTGGGACTTGGTTAAGTATCAGTCAACTGAGACATAGCCACACCCATCAAATTAATACTAACAGGCATGTACATGCACAAATCTAATAACATAGAACTAATACCAATAAAGGCCCTCCACTGTGTAGGCCAAAACCGGTGTCAAATCAACTGTTGCTACATTTGGCACCGGTATCCTGCACTGCCGAGTCGTTGCCAGAGGAAAAATTCAGGGAACCGGAGCACCTAGTTGCTCCGATGCCTAGTTCCTTCCTGCCATAAAGTATTAGTATTTTATTGCTTGGCTGCTCGGATGTGTGGAGCAAAGTTGGGTGCACAAACTACTGAAGCGGTGCCAAATAATTTTCTCAGGGCACCGCTGATGAGATGGCAACATTTTTAGATACTAGGTAGAAACTTTGACAGTGTCTTATTCACATCCATATTAACATAGCACAGTGACATTGTCTGAATCACATCTAACAAATGATTTGTAATAACGAAAGTGGGGCTAACCTTCTCTGCACATGCCAGAAACTTCCTCCCACTGTCCATAGATTCAAAAGCCACTAACTTCACGCATGGAGATTGACGGTGACAACGAGCAGGCAGATTTTCAGCTACCCCACTCCATTCCTTGCAAGTGATGGTCCTAGGGAGCTACAAGAGGAACAAATGGCTCAAATCGGTCTCCGGGTTAAAATCCTTTATTACAAATCAGAACCCTAAGCCTAGGGGGCGAGAGAGAGGAGAGAGGCATACCCGACTGGTAACATACTCGTCGGAGGAGGAGGAACCGCTGGAGAGGTCAAAGAAGACCATGGCATCCGCGGCGGTCGGATGCGAGACGGCGAGAGCGAGGAAATCAAGCGAGGAAGCGGCTATAGCTTGGGAAGGAAGGAAGGAGTAAACAGGGGAAATGTGGCTCATAGTCAGGGAGAAAAGGGGGTGGGAAGGGGGGGGGAAGAGTTAGATATTTCGGTGGTAGGCAAAAAAATTCGAAAGGTTGGGGGGGGGGGGGAACTTGGCGCGCAGTGTCATCGGACACTTTTCACTTTGAACAAATGTGTGCATCGCAAATGATTCTTATGCTTTACGCGCATGCGATGAGTTTGAGGACTCGAATTTTGGTGGAAATTTCCCTGGGTACAGTGCTCATCCATGTCATTGCATATTTAACATCACTTGCTAATTTGGGGGGTGCACAAAAGAGCCTACAGCACACGGACCACACTTACTGAATCAAGCAATTTTAGTAATTAAACAGAGCCAGTTGACCTAAACATTGCTCTAACAAAAGACCAGCGTTATAAACAAAGGCTAAGTACACATAATTTAAACAAAGCCGCCGACGCGCCGCCACCCTATGCCTCGCCGGTGTAAGATGAGATGTCGATGACTTGTCCTGGTGACATGCCGCCGCTGGTGGACTCCGCGTCCCCCAGGCTGAAGTCGACCGCGTCGTCGTCCTCGTCCTCGGCGCCGCCCTCAAGGTTGTAGTACTCGTAGTAGTGGCGGCGCCAGAGCTCGCGTTGGTACTCCACCGCCGATTCCTTGATGGACAGGCGGCTCTCTACCTCCTCCTTAGCCACGCGCAACTCCTCCTCCCGGCGCTCCTCGATCTCCTCCTCCTCCTGCATCTCCAGCTCCCACTCGGTGATCTCATGAGAAAGCAGGGGCACCATGGCCTCCGCCGTCGCATCGTCGACAAGCATCTCCGTCGCCTTTTCGGACGTGGGGTGCATGCTGGATTCCGAAGAGGTCTAGAATATCTTGGCGTGGGCGTCCTCGACTTGGGCGTGGATGGCCTCGACCCGGGCCAGGGCGACCTCCATGGCACGGACGGCTGCTCGAGCGCTCTCGGCGTTTGCAGCAGTAGTCGCAGCAGTTACTGCAGCCGTCTCGGCTGCTGCAGACGCCCTCTCGGCAGATGCAGCCGCGCTCTCGACGTAGGCGGCCGCGCTCTCGACAGAGGCGGATCTGCTCGGGGAGGACCCGGCGACCGTACGGGCCCTCACGAAGCGTCTCCACGACGTCATTCTTTGCAAGAAGGGGATGGGGAATGGGTATCGGGGACTCGAGGATTCGGGGGTGAAAAGCGCTTGAGCAGACGAATCCGGCGAAGCTTATGGAGGAAGACATAAAAAGACCCGCGAATTTTCATCGCAAACGGTTCTTATAACCAACTGTGTGCGATGTAGTCCATTTTTAATTACCTGCGGCAGACTAATTTCGAGTACACTGGCAACGGATGGTGATGGAAATTGTTCGAATTTTTTTGTACCGTTAACATGCACTAATACAACTGTCATGTTAAATTTTGGAATTTTTCAGGGTTCATCTGACCTTTTTAAGACATTAAGTGAGTTCCTTGCCATATAATGGCGGTAATTCAAATTTGAACTGCATGTACATGCAACGGCAAACCATCATGGGTTGGAAAATCATATTTGTGTCCTTGTGTGCGAGTTAATGCCCTGTGCAGTAAATTGGAAGGAATTTTCAAACATATTGGTGTCACGGCTTGGACACAAACAGTGAGAACCATGGCTTTTAAATTCCAAAAAATAAAAAAATGATCAGAAATACTTGAAACCTTGCTTGATGTCATGAAATGGTACCAAGATGCTGTGGTAAAAGAATTGGCCAATTTGACGAAAGTTTTAAGACAGACCTCTCACAAATCGGAGCATCTCATGAGAAGACACGTGGTTCCGAGAGGGAACAGTGCATGGTTGATGACGAACCGGCGCTCGCTTCCTCGTATGACCCTGAATTTTTTCTACCGTTAACATGCACTAATGCAACGGTCATGTTAAAATTTTGAAATTTTCAGTGTTGATTTGACCTTTTTAAGACATTAAGTGAGTTTCTAGCCATATAATGGCCGTAATTCAAATTTGAACTGCATGTACATGCAACGACAAACCATCATTGGTTGGAAAATCATATTTGTGTCCTTGTGTGCGAGTTAATACCCTGTGCAGTAAATTGGAAGGAATTTTCAAATATATTGGTGTCAAGGCTTGGACACAAACAGTGAGAACCATGGCTTTTAAATTCCAAAAAAATCAAAAATGATCAGAAATAAATGAAACCTTGCTTGATTTCATGAAATGGCACCAAGATGCTGTGGTAAAAGAATTGGCCACTTTGAAGAAAGTTTTGGCACAAACCTCTCACAAATCGAAGCATCTCGCGAGATGACACGTGGTTCCGAGAGGGAACAATGCATGTTTGATGACGAACCGGCGCTCGCTTCCTCGTATGACCCTGAATTTTTTTCTACCGTTAACATGCACTAATGCAACGGTCATGTTAAATTTTTGAAATTTTCAGTGTTGATTTGACCTTTTTAAGACATTAAGTGAGTTTCTAGCCATATAATGGCCGTAATTCAAATTTGAACTGCATGTACATGCAACGGCAAACCATCATGGGTTGGAAAATCATATTTGTGTCCTTGTGTGCGAGTTAATGCCCTGTGCAGTAAATTGGAAGGAATTTTCAAACATATTGGTGTCAAGGCTTGGACACAAACAGTGAGAACCATGGCTTTTAAATTCCAAAAAAATCAAAAATGATCAGAAATACATGAAACCTTGCTTGATTTCATGGAATGGCACCAAGATGCTGTGGTAAAAGAATTGGCCACTTTGACGAAAGTTTTGGCACACACCTCTCACAAATCGGAGCATCTCGCGAGAATACACGTGGTTTCGAGAGGGAACAATGCATGTTTGATGATGAACCGGCGCTCGCTTCCTTGTATGACCCTGAATTTTTTTCTACCGTTAACATGCACTAATGCAACGGTCATGTTAAAATTTTGAAATTTTCGGCGTTGATTTGACCTTTTTAAGACATTAAGTGAGTTTCTAGCCATATAATGGCCGTAATTCAAATTTGAACTGCATGTACATGCAACGACAAACCATCATGGGTTGGAAAATCATATTTGTGTCCTTGTGTGCGAGTTAATGCCCTGTGCATTAAATTGGTAGGAATTTTCAAACATATTGGTGTCAAGCTTGGACACAAACAGTGAGAACCATGGCTTTTAAATTCCAAAAATAAATAAAAAATGATCAGAAATACATGAAACCTTGCTTGATTTCATGAAATGGCACCAAGATGCTGTGGTAAAAGAATTGGCCACTTTGACGCAAGTTTTGACACACACCTCTCACAAATCGGAGCATCTCACGAGAAGACTCGTGGTTCCGAGAGGGAAGAATATGCATGTTTGATGACGAACCGACAGTGGCTTCCTCTTATGGCTTGGCATTTTTTTCTACCGTTAACATCCACGAATACAACTTTCATGTTAAATTTGGAAATTTTCAGGGGTTATTTGACATTTTTAAGACATTAAGTGAGTTTCTAACCATTTAATGGCCGTAATTCAAAATTGAACTACATGTACATGCAACAGAATATCATCATGGGTTGGAAAAATCATTTATGCAATACATTTTCCAACAATATCATGGTAACACGAAATAAGCATTCATGCAAAACATTTGGAAAGAAAATGTAAATATCTGGCAAGACAACTGGGCCCCCCATGATTGGCACTTTGTTTCGCGCCGCGAGGTTTGGAAGGTGAGTGGCGCGGGTTATTAATCAGACGTGGTTCAGTCTTGGGAATCGTCAGCGATTTATTTCACACAAGGATTTTTATGCGATAATCGTGTGTAATTCAAGCTATAGTACTCGTAAATTCCGGCCACCGACGCTTCTACTGCTTCCGTCGATCTAGATTCCAGCGGCCAATAAATACTACCCCGCTGAAAGAACATGTGGTGCCCCCATGTTTGGTTTTGGTAATTGATGACAATCTCTATGGACTAATGGTTGCCATGAGTTATATTGAAGGGTTTACCATAGGCATTTCTTGAAGTCCATTAGTTGGTTTCAAGAAGAATATGTGTTGACCAAGGTGCTATTCAAGGATTTATCCAAAGATTGGTCTTGTGAGAGATGAGCCTATTGCAAGCATGTCTTGAAGAAGAAGATTGTGTGGACATTCATGTTTACCTTCAAGACATCATCTTAATGAAGAGAGTTGAAAAGATACAAGGTTGATCAAGAATAAGTACAACGAGTGATTCAAGTTGATCAACACACACAAAGCGTAGAAGATGTACCAAGCGAGATCAAGTGATCTCATGGTATGGTAAGCATTGTCCATTATGCTTTGTGTACTAACCCATGGTCTACGCGAGAGTTCTATGTGGGGTTAGGTATGTGTCCATGGGCTTGCGTCAAGAGGAAGATCTCATTCAACCCATGGAGGATGACATCAAGTGGTGATCGTCATCAAGATTGCGGTGTGCAAGTTCAAGTGGAGCATCACGAAGAGATCACATGCTTGAAGCTTGCCGTCCATTGTGGTGACAATGGACTTGTGAAGATGTGCCGAAGAGTGGCTCACCCATAGTGGAGTATGGGGGAGCAATCAACTAGTCTTCATCGAGCCGGCGCAATCAAGAAAGGTGGTCCAACTTGAGGTCAACATCGTCATCATCTAGGTCAAGTGGACTATGCGCAAGGCAAAGGTTTTCCCTTGATAGGTTTTCTATTTTACCGGTCTCATGGTGGTAGTTGGGAGACCGGGTTATAGGATCGATAGCCATACTATCAAGGGGGGCTCTCAAGTGAGTAGCTTGATCGTATCGTTCGTAGAGAGCTCAAACCATTGCATCCTTGCATCATCTTTCTTGGTTCTTGTTTGTTGTTTCTCTTTGTGAGTTTTTGAGCTTATGGTCATCTTCATGACAAGCTCGAGTTCATCGAAAACGGAGTTCATATATGCATCTTCTATGATGTTTTCGATGTTGGAGTTTATGCCGGTTCTTCATTCATAGAGGTTTCTCATCTCTATATCTTAGGCATATCTCCCCTGCCACTTCTTATTATGGGTGAGCTTGAGTTTGCTCAATTCGGAGCTCATTTGCAGAAGTTATGGCAGTTCTGGTTTTATTTGCATCCTTCTGTCTGTTTGGGCTAGTTTTCAGCACCTAAGCGGTAGTACCGCTCGGCACCACGGTAGTACCGCTTAGGTGGTACTTCCGCTGTGGTCTGCCGCAGCGAGTACCGCTTGGGAATCTCCTTCTGTGCAACTTTCTGTTGCCTAGTTTCTTTTAGCGGTAGTTGCACGGTAGTAGCCCGGTAGTACCGCTCAAGCGGTACTTCTGCATACTACTACCGCTCCTTGTACTGCTTAGGAAATACCTTCTGTGCTGGTTTTTGTTGGCCCATTTTGCTTTAGCGGTAGTAGAACGACACTAGCACGGTAGTACCGCTTGGCGCCGTACTACCGCGCCAGTTTCCCCTACTACCGCCGCCTCACCTGCGCCAGGATCCCTAAGCGGTAGTACCGCTGGGGGCGATGGTAGTACCGCTCCGGCGGCACTACCGCTCGTATACTGAGTACCCCTGGCCAGTGTTTGGTAGTACCGCCTAAGCGGTAGTACCGCTCCTAGGAGCGATAGTACCGCTCGGCTGCGGGCAGAGCACTTAACGGTTGGATTTGTGGGGGACCTATTTAAGGGGCTTTCTTCCCCAATGGTTCCCCATCCGTGAACAAGCTCTCTCTCCTCCATTGTTGACTCTCTTTGAGCTTGCTATCTCTCAATCCCTCCGGTGATTCTTGCTAGTTCTTGAGACAAAAGAGAGAGGAGATCTAGATCTACGTTTCCACCAATCACTTTCTCCTCTATGTGAGGGGAACCCCTTGGATCTAGATCTTGGAGTTCTTGGTGTTCTCCTTCTTGTTCTTCCTCTCATATTCCTCCATAGCTTTTGTTGCTTTGGTGGGATTTGAGAGTGAGGGACTTGGGCACTCCGTGTGCCCTTGCCATTGCATTTGGTGCATCGATTTGAGTTCTCCACGGTGATACGTGGAAGTGAAGTTTGAGAAGCTTTTTACTCTTGAGTGCTTGGTACCCTAGAGCTTGTTCCTCTTGGGTGCTTGAGCGCCCTAGACGGTTGGTGGTGCCTCGGAGCTCAATGATTGTGGTGTAAAGCTCCAGGCAAGCGTCGGGGTCTCCAATTAGGTTGTGGAGATCGCCCCGAGCAATTTGACGGGTATCGGTGACCGCCCCCAAGGGTTGCCAAAGTGTACGGGTTCGGTGACCGCCCTCAAGGGTTGCCATTTGTACGGGTTTGGTGACCGCCCTCAAGGGTCCCTTAGTGGAATCACGGCATCTTGCATTGTGCGAGGGCGTGAGGAGATTACGGTGGCCCTAGTGGCTTCTTGGGGAGCATTGTGCCTCCACACCACTCCAAACGGAGATTAGCCTCCGTAAGGGTGTGAACTTCGGGATACATCGTCGTCTCCGCATGCCTCGGTTATCTCTTACCCGAGCCCTTTACTTATGCACTTTACTTTGTGATAGCCATATTGTTTCTTGTTATATATCTTGCTATCACTTAGTTGCTTATCTTGCTTAGCATAAGTTGTTGGTGCACATAGGTGAGCCTAGTCGATTTAGGTTTTGTGCTTGACAAATTAAACGCTAGTTTTATTCCGCATTTGTTCAAGCCTAAACCGTAATTATTTTAAAGCGCCTATTCACCCCCCCCTCTAGGCGACATCCACGATCTTTCACCCGCCCACGTCATCCCGCCTGCATTCTCATCAACATTCTCTCCTCGCTCGCCCCCCCTCTCTCTCACAAAACTCTGCCATGGCGCCGACGATCTGCCCACCCATCAAGGAGGAGGCGCCGCCACGCAAGGACATCTAGGCGTAGAGCAACGACGAGGAGGACCCCTACGCACCACCAGACGAGGTTGCGCCGGAACCCCCAACTTTGGAGTGGTTTTGGGGCCAGTACAATCATTGTCTGTGGAAGGCGCTGCCGCCGGCTGAGAAAGCCAGGCAAGTGGCATTCAAGAAGGAGATGGCGGAGGAGGAAGCCAGGTACCAGCCGGCTCGTGAAGCCCGTGAGGCCGCCTGGTAAAACGAGGCGCTGGAGCTTTCGCGGCGGGTGCGTCGATCTGCGGACGAGGTGTACGAAGACGGCCGGTACTTCGCCATGAAGGCCAAAGGCGCTAGGTGCCTTAGCGCTGCGTGGAGGTGGGCCGATAAGCTCCAGCGTGCTACCGGCGAGGAGCTCCGATGGGCGCCCACCGAAATGGCAAGATCGTTCGCGCGCGTCCGCCAGCAAGAGGCAGATCGGCACATCAAGCGCTGCGAGGCAGAGGAAGCGGAGAACTCCCTCCGCGCTGGGAAGCCGCCACGCACCAGGGAGCTGCTAGCGAGGGCCTGCCGGAATACTAGCCGCATAAGGAGGGATTATTAGTTTTAGTATTGTTTGTTCTCAATTTTATGCATTATACTTAGTAGTTAAGTATGGGATCCCAGTTAAGTATCATCAGGTATTGTTCGTTTTCGTACTAATATCTATCTAGCTGTTTACCATCCACATGTACAAAATGGGAAACATACACATTGAAAGAGAACAATATATAAGAACGGAAAACAGAGTGCACACATTGAAACAGAGCAATAAACAGAGCAATACTATGATTGTTGGGAATACATAGCGATCAACATCAAAACGACTCAACAAAATTAAATGCGTCCATGACCACCACCCCTGCCTACGGTAGCTCTTGCCTCTGCCTGAACTCGTGCAGGCGTTCGTCCAAGCGGTTGACACGCTCGCGGTACATCTGGAGCGCGATCTCGAGCTCCAAGTTGGCTATTTCATCGGAGATCACCAGCTCGAGGATGCGATGGCCATGTTCCTCTACTGCACCTATGTGGACACCTAAGCCAAGGAGGCGCTCGAGCCTAGCGACCAGCGTGTTGGCATCGAGAGGGCCGCAGACAAGGCGAATGGCGCGACCCATGCGAACGGCACGGCTGGCGTCCGGTGCAAGCACAGTGCGGCCGGCCTCTGGTCCTAGTACGGCGCAGACGGCCTCTGCCCACCCTTGGCGAGGAATGGGGCTACTGACGGGCCATGTTGCCAGCTGCAACGCCCTGTCAACAGCAGGAAAGCGCCGATGGAATCGCTCTTGCTGTGCGGCGCGCCACGCCTCTCGCTCTGCGGCGGTCCATCGGTCTCGTTGTGCGGCTAGCCGCAGCCTATCGGCGCGCACGCGCCTATCTTGAGCTGCGGGGCACCACCGATCTTGTTGTGCGTCGAGCTATAGCCTCTCGGCGCTGAGTTGCCTTTCTTGATCTGCGGCGCTGAAGCGCCGTCCGCCAAAGGTCTGCTCAACCCTGGCGATGATGCGCAGCACGTCATCGTCCATCGCGTTGCCAGGGACGCCCTTGGCCTCGACGGGTCGTGGCGCCTGCTCATTTACCTCGTCGATGAGGTTGATGGTAGAGGCGGCGCTTCGGTGGGTTGGCATGCTTGGAAAAGGTAGCTAGAGGGGCTATAGGTTGCGCTTGTGCCTCGGTGTGTCGCGCGCCGCCTAGGCTTATGCGCAATCATTGGGTGGCGGCGGGAAACCGATGGGGAAATGGCGGGAAATGGTGGCGTGTTCATAAAACGCCATCAATTAATGGAAATTTAGCATAGAAGGAAGCGCGAGCTAGCACGACGTATGCGCGTGCATTGCTTGCCCACAGGTGTGATCCATATATCTCGTGTGCCCAACAGAGCACACAATTCACACAAAATAATATTGTTCTGTACACAGAGAGCGTAGATGTTGTGTAGACTGAGCAAATCGCATCACACACGGATTAAACTACGGAACCCGTCGGTGATGATTTCATCAATCGCTGACAATTGTTTACCCGCAAGCGTTTGCCAACAACACACACGGGTTATTAGCAGGAATCGTCTGTGTTGTTATTGGTCTTCCCACACATTTCGGATTACTGACCTGTTTGCCGCGTATCACACACATCTTGTTAAGTTGAACCGTTTCTGTTGTGTTGGGTAATCGCAAACAGTTCATCCGAGTTAACCGCATGCCATATATCGCACAGACCTTGATCTGCCTGACCGTTTCTGTTGTGTTGCGTAATCACAAACAGTTCATCTGAGTGAACTGTATGCCGTGTATTGCACACACCATGAACTGGCTGACCGTGTTTGTTGTTCTGGCTTATCGCAAATAGTTCGTATGGATCAACTATATGCCACGTATCGCACATGCGTCTCTAATCTGAATCATTTTTTATGTCTCTGGCATCGCAAACAGTTCGTCTTATTGGGGACGATTTTTTTACGACACCGTTTGCGATTCATGCATCGCACACAGTTTGGTGGCGGGGTCTCTGATTCATGTGTCACGTTAACGGTCGCCTGCAGTAGTGTATGAATAATAAGATCCGAATGATTCAAAGCAATAGTCTATAATTTGATATAAAGACATCAATACTCAGGCATACTAACAAACAATCATTCCTTTCAAAATAAAAATGCTAAAGAAAGTTATCCCTACAAAATCATATAATCCTGTCATGCTCCATCTTCTTAACACAAAGTATTTATCATGCACAACCCCGCTTTTAGCCAAGCAATTGGTTCATACTTTCTAACATGCTTCTGCTTTTTCAACCCCCACGCAATACATGAGCGCAAGCCATGGATATAGCACTATGGGTGGAATAGAGTGTGGTGGTAGAGATTAATAAGGGGAACTCAAAAATAAGAAGATAGTCTCACATCAACGTGGCTAATCAACGGGCTATGGAGATGCCCATCAATTGATGTCAATGCGAGGAGTTGGGATTGCCATGCAACGGATGCACTAAGAGCTATAAGTGTATGAAAGCTCAACATGAAAACTAAGTGGGTGTGCATCCAACTTGCTTGCTCATGAAGACCCCGGGCATTTGAGGAAGCCCATCATCGGAATATACAAGCCAAGTTCTATAATGAAAAATTCCCACTAGTATATGAAAGTGACAAAATAGGAGACTCTCTATATGAAAAACATGGTGCTACTTTGAAGCACAAGTATGGAAAAGGATAGTAACACTGCCCCTTCTCTCTTTTTCTCTCATTTTTTTCATTTTTTTCTTCTTTTTTTTCGTGGGCTCATTTTGGCCTCCTTTTCCCCTTTTTTTATTTCCTCACTGGGACAATGCTCTAATAATGATGATCATCATACTTCTATTTACTTACAACTCAAAAGAAAATTACAACTCGAAACTAGAACAAAATATGACTCTATATGAATGCCTCTAGCGGTGTACCAGGATGTGCAATGATACTAGCGTAACATGTATAAAAATGTTGAACGGTGGCTGAGCCACCAATACTATGTCAGCTATATGATCATGCAAACCAATATGACAATGACGATGTGTGTCATAAAAAACGAAACGGTGGAAGTTACATGGCAATATATCTCGGAATGGCTATGGAAATGCCATGATAGGTAGGTATGGTGGCTGTTTTGAGGAAGATATAAGGAGGCTTATGTGTGGTAGAGCGTATCATATCACAGGGGTTGGATGCACCGGCGAAGTTTTCACCAACTCTCGATGTGAGAAAGGGCAATGCACGGTACCGAAGAGGCTAGCAAATTGCGGAAAGGTGAGAGTGTGTATAATCCATGGACTCACATTAGTCATAAAGAACTCATATACTTATTGTGAAAGTTTATTAGCCCTCGAAGCAAAGTACTACTATGCATGCCCCTAGGGGGGAGGTTGGTAGGAGTTAACCATCGCGCACCCCCGACCGCCACACAAAGGAAGACAATCAATAATAAATCATGCTCCAACTTCTTAGCATAATGACAAATCATACGTGCATGCTTCGGGAATCACAAACCTTAACACCAATATTCTTAGTAAACCATAATTATCTACTAGCACTTCCCACATATTACCATCTTAATATCGCAAAACTATTGCAAGGAATCAAACTTATCATATTCAGTGATCTACATGAAAGTTTTTATTATATCCCTCTTGAATACCTATCATATTAGGACCAAATTCATAACCTGTGCATATTACCATTGCTATTCATTAGACTCTCAAAAATATATAAGTGCAGCATGAGAGTGCAACTATTTCTTTAAAATATAAACACCGCCGTGCTCTAAAAGATATAAGTGAAGCATTAGAGCAACTGCCTAGCTCAAAAGATATAAGTGAAGCAAATAGAGTATTCTAACAAATCACGAATAATGTGTGTCCCTCTCAAAAAGGTGTGTTCAGCAAAGATGATTGTCACAAACTAAAAATCAAACAAAAGCAAACAAACTATAGCACAAGACGCTCCAAGTAAAACACATATCATGTGATGAATAAAAATATAGTTCCAAGTGAGTTACCGATAGATTGTAGACGAAAGAGGGGATGCCTTCCGGGGCATCCCCAAGCTTAGACGCTTGAGTCCTCCTTGAATATTACCTTGGGGTGCCTTGGGCATCCCCAAGCTTAGGCTCTTGCCTCTCCTTATTCCTTTATCCATTGTAGTCCCACTCAAAAGTTGAAAACTTCAGCACACAAAACTCAACAGAAACCTCGTGAGATCCGTTAGTATAACAAATAAATCTTAAACTTTAGGTACTGTTGTAAATTGATTCATATTTAATATTGGCATAATGCTACTGTACTCCAACTTCTCCATGACTCATACCCCCCGATACGATCCAAAGATTCATCAAAATAAGCAAACTATGCAACAAAAACAGAATCTGTCTAAAACAGAACAGTCTGTAAGGATCTATTTATAAGCTATACTTCTGTAACTCCAAAAATTCTGAAAAATTAGGAAAAAGTAAAAAAATAATATACCAATACTGTGTAAAATTTTAAGATTTTTCTGACGCTCCAGTACAGAATAAAAAATCAAATACTGGACGCAAAACTTTCTGTTTTTCAAACAGCATCAATTATACTATCATCCAAATCATCCCAAAGGCATTTCTTGGCACAAACACTAATTAAAAGATAAAAACACAATCATAACAGAGGCTATAGTTGTGTAAACACACAAAAACAGAAATAAAAAGTTTATTGGGTTGTTTCCCAACAAGCTCTTTCTTTATAGCCATTTAAGATAGGCTTGAGATTTCAATGATGCTCTCGTGAAAGATAATAATTGAAACACAAAGAGAGCATCGTGTAGCATGTGAAAAACACATTTAAGTCTAACATACTTCCTATGCATAGGCTTTTTATAAGAAAACAAATTATCAAGACAAGCAATATCTAGCATATGCAAATAGGAAGAATGGAGCATTAATAATTTTAGCACAAAGAGAGGTAATTTAGTGACATGAAAGTTTCTACAACCATATTTTCCTCTCTCATAATAATTACATGTAGGATCATAATCAAATTTAACAATATAGCTATCATATAAAATTTTATCTTCATGATCCACATGCATAAAAGTTTTATAATCTTCCAAGATAGTGGGATTAACATCAACTAAAGTAATGACCTCTCCAAACCCATTTTTATCAAAAAGTTCATAAGATTAAACACTCTCCAAATATGTGGGATTATTTTTACCTAAAGCTGACACTCTTCCAAACCCACTTTCAATATTATTGCAATCATTATTATCAATATCATATTCATCATGAGGCTTAAATAAATTTTCAAGATCATAAGGAGCATCACCCCAATCATGATCATTACAATAAGTAGTGTACATAACAAAATCATCATCCCCAAGCTTGTAGTTTTGCATATCATTAGCACAATTGCCATTAATAGAATTTATAATAACATCATTGTAATCATGCTTTTCATTCAAGGAGCTATCAAGTGTGGGTGCAATGGCAATGATTACATTTTTAACATTTAGATACATTATAACCGAGCACTAATCCAGGCATCTCAGGGCACTAGCAATTTTGGCCATTGGATCGGCTGTTTTAGGCGTTCATTGCCGTTAGATGCCTTGGTCAATGCACGCATGGGCCACAGATCATCTTCTGCTCCAGAATGGGCAACGGACTGGGCTGACGCCGTGAGGGCTGCTATTCCCGTAGCATAATCGGAACTCTCTGGTTGATTCAGGTCCGCAGGTGGCGTTGCGGCATCCTCTTGCAGCATCGCCATTCGCGTTGCTTGCCTTCCATCTCCTCAGCCACCGCCGCCGCCCCTCTCGTCCGTCCTCCACCAGAAAATCACCAACCTTTTCAATTTCTTCTCGCACTCCCATGATCAGCCGCGAAGATGAGAGGGCAACAGATCCGCATGGGCGAGGAGGTGTCGCTGATAGTCAGGGCGCGCTGGGTGGGTTCGGGTTAAACTTCCCCGTTTTCCTCTGGCATGGGCGAGAGCAGATCCTCGAGACAACCCTCCCACTGGACGCTGCGGCGCCTCATCGGCTGGGGCATCTGGTCACCTCGGTTGCAACAGACTGCGATGACCATGGCAATTGCCTTGCTCCTGTTGTTTCCAGGTAATGGATTTGACGCCCCCTGTGCCCCTCAGCTTCACCATCAGCCAAAATCTGGATGCATCCCATCTTTGATCCTCCTGCACTCCTCACCCCCTTGCAAGGTCTGATTGCGAGGTCCGATTTTTTTGAGAATTTAATTTGGTTCCTTATCTCCTTTCCTAGGTTTTGCATTTTCCACCCTATTTTAATAAGACCATCGCATCTGTTGGTTGGTCAGGAGGAGGCCAGCATCCAGCAAGATATGGTGCTTCAAAATCAGCAAATCAGGTCAGTGTGTTGTACCCTCGGCTGTTCTTATCTTCGTTCTTTGTTGCTATTATTCATCTCCTGATTCTGGTGCTTAGTTGTGATATATTTCCATACACGTGTTGTCTCTAGAGATCTGGAAACCTGCGATGAAATTTGTTGCTTGAATGGTCAACCCCATTGCCGATTTGCCGAAATTGTTATATGCTAGGAAATAAAACTGAAAACTTATTTAGAACATATCTAAATACATTCTTAATGAAGTAGTTAATTAGTATAAAACCATGTTACCGGCTGGCTTGCTCATAAATATATTGGCTATTTTTGACCTTCGAGATATGAGTTAGTCCTTTGTTGATGCACCAATGCACTTACTTTTTAGGATTGAGACATCTTCCTATATGTATCTTGTGAACCATACATTCATCTTGATTAGCACTATGTTTATCTGACTCTATATTGGTGTCTATGTTAGATTTCACTTTAATGTCCTTGGCGATCCAAAACCCTTCATTAATTAATCCGAACGTTTCATACTATTTACGGGGCAGGGAATCTCGGTGCAAGTGCAGCGGGTTTGTTTAGTACATGTATGTGTAATCAGTTTTCAGCAAGTTTTTGGTACTTACATCTCCTGTCAAGAAGGGGAAAATATCTATCTTCACCGATAGTCCATGGTCCTGAAATGTATATGTACATAAATGCCTTGTGAAGAAATGAACAAAAGCTTTATGCAACTTCTCTTAGTATGTAGCTTTTCTTTTATCATGTTGTACTTGCAAATGATTTTTTATAGCACTGAGCGCTAGATGACGATGATTATGGCTTATGAGCATTTCATGTATACTGGTGTGCGGAAGGTCGTACTCGTAGCAAAATCATGATGATCTTTTTTCTCGCACAAAATATGTGATGATTGGTTGTCTTCTTTCCCATCAGTGTTGGATGTAGTTGTGGATATATTGTTGTTTCCATTGAGCTGCTGCCTGGATTGCTACCGAGCTAACAGAGGATGTCCATGGAATTCGCTGGTACCAGCGCCCATAGGGCTTCCATTCAGATTGTGGAGTTGAAGAAGGTAGAGAAAATATCTACTTCAGACTTGATTACCTCTTGTTGTAGCTTAGTGACTTTTTTATTCTTGCAAAAAATGACATGTTTGAGACCTCAATAGTAAAGGATTTTGTCTTGCTTTGTTTGTGCTAAAAATGTCTTCTTATCATTTTAGTGAGCGTCCAACAGAGGACATGTTTCTCAGAAAAAGATGTATCATGTATGCAAAGCTAAGAGTATAATATGAAGATTTTACTTTCATCTGCGTAGTAATTGTTGCATTTTCATATCTTTGTCTCTGTAGCTGGGTAAACACTGCAAATGATAGCTGTCTATCAATGTTATCTCTTATGCATTCTTGAAATTCCCTACAAATTCTTGCTTAAGGTTACTGTTCACCGAGTGAAAGCAGATGTTGCTCCAACGTAGCTTAGTATCTTTTAGTTTTGGAAAACTTTGGAGACGGCGCGCCGGACGAAGCTTCGGCCGGTCGCCCGCTACCACGCGCTCCTATTTTCGCGAGCCCCACTGCAGGCCAATCTCGTCGGCGAGGCCGCTGTCTACCCCCGCACACCCCCGCCCCCCGCTGCAGCCCAATTTCGCCGGCGAGGCCGCGTCTACCCCCGCTGCAGCCCAATCTGACCGGTGAGGTCATCGTCCACCACATGCCCGGCGATTCTCCAGCTCACCATCTCCAGTTCCAGAAGTTTTCCCAGCTCCGGTGGACGAGCTACATAACTGTGACGGCGAGGCACACCCAAGGCACGAGAAGCTGCGACGACAGGGTACACCTGACATGGGGATGGGATGGGAGGGGACATCACCGGAGCTGCGAGCTACAACCGGCATCACAAATTGCTACAACCGGCCCCCTATCCGGCTACAACCGGCGTCATTTTTTGCTACATGCGACCGTGAAGATGCATCCAGCGGAAGAAAAGGCTACAACCGGCAAATGAAAAGCTACAACTCGCTGACCATTTTGCTCCAAGTGGCGAAGGTGAAGCTGCGGATGGCGACGGTGAGCATCGGGGCTGCGACGATGGGCGGTGAGCCGTGGAAGCTGCAACCTCATGCACCAGAGCTGCAACCGCCTTAGAAAAAGCTACAACCAACGGCCAAATTTTTTTGCTGCATCAGCGACGGTGATTTTTTTGGCCAGTGAAGTAGACGACTGCTACCAGCGACCGATGCAGGAGAAAGTGCTAGAATCGGCAACAGAAAAAGCTATGACTCGCGGCCATATATGATGCAAGCGGTGATGCTGAAGCTGTGGCCGGCGATGCTACAACCAGAAAAGCTGGAACTGTTGTTCGGGAAAGCTGGAACCGACAATTTCTTTTGCTACCATCGCCGGAGCAAAAAAACTTGACATCGGTGATCCAAGAGAGGTTACGGTGACGAGTGACTGGGTGCTGCGACGAGCGGCGACGGCGAGGGAGAGGATGCGGGTGCTTCCGCATCTCACCGGAGCACACGCGCGTGGTGGCTGGGGTAGGGACATGTCGCCGGTGGATCTGAACCAAGACGCGTGTGCGGGGGAGAGGGGAAGAAGACGATGACGTGGGGGAGGGCGGATCGGACGGCTCCTGCCTGCTGGATCGGACGGCTGGAGGCCGACCGGCCCAAATTTGGGCCGGCACGCCGGTGCGTATCACTACCCTTTAGTTTTTTACTTACTACTTACAAAAGTATCTTTCATATCAAAAGAAAAAGGGAACATCGTGAAAAAATTTGTTTCAGTCTAATGTAGAATTTTCCATAGTTGATCTTATCTCTGTGTACTTAAACAAATTCCTACCTCTATCATAAACCACTAAAAATAGACGGGCGCAGCAACGCGCGCCATCAAGGATCTAGTAAGGAGCTATAGCAAGTTCATCTCCATAAGCAATATTGGCATCATGGCCACAAGCATCAAATTCATCAAAAAGGGATATTTCAAGCGAATCAATAGGATCATAATTATCTATAGATTCATGCATATCATTATTCTCTTCCAAAGCAGCAGACATCCTCCGAATGAATTCACTAACATAGGTATTGGAAGCATAGTTTTCATAGCAATATTTAAGTATGGCAAGATTTTTCAGATTTGTAGAGAGTAGCATCATACTTTTCAATCAAAGAAGCAACTTCATAGGTACTCTTAAAAGCAACAAATTCTTCAATTTGTTTGATATCATAGTAGCTATAAACACCCTTGGCATAAGAAGATAAGATTTCATTATCATTAAACTCACATTGGTAGGGAAAGTGTTTTTTAGGGTTCTCAGAGCAACAAGTAAAATCATGAATTTCACATATTCCAAGCATAGCATAGCAAACAAATTATTTGATTCCATAAGTGTCTCCCTTTTTGAGACAAACGGTGATGCACAAAATTAGCATGCTCATCTAATGATTTTCTCTCAACTAAACTAGTTGGGGTTTCAGCACGAGCACAAATGGATCGAAAATGATCCAAGTAGAAAACTTTAAGTGGATCCATAGTGATCTTAAATTTTTGCTTTTGTTTTCTGTTTTGTGTGTTGACATGAAGGCAGTAAAAGCAAGCAAGCAAGCAAATAAAATATTTTTGTGTTTTTGTAAAATTGTTTTAGAAGTGGGGGAGATGAAAACGAGAGGCAAATGCAAATAAAAGGCAAATGAAAATAAATGCAAGTGGATGATAGTTTGTGCGAAGGTACTTGATAATTTTGGTGATGTCTCCCCGGCAACGGTGCCAGAAATTCTTCCTGCTACTTGTAGACTGCGTTGGTATTTCCCCGAAGAGGAGAGGATGATGCAGTATAGTAGAGATAAGTATTTCCCTCAGTTAAGAAACAAGGTTATCAATCCAGTAGGAGAACCACGCAAAATCCTTTAGCAGCACCTACACACACAAAAGCAAACACTTGCACCCAACGCAAATAAGAGGGTAGTCAATCCTCCTAGCGGTTATTTGCAAGGATTAATTCTGATAGTGATAGATAGAAATATAAATTGCAAAATAAAATAAAAGTAAATAAATTGCAGCAAGGTATTTTCGGGTTTTAATATATGATAAAGATAGACCCGGGGGCCATAGTTTTCACTAGAGGCTTCTCTCTCGAACACATAGCATACGGTGGGTAAACAAATTACTGTTGGGCAATTGATAGAAAAGGAAATAATTATGACGGATTCATGGCAATGATCATGTATATAGGCATCACGTCCGAGACAAGTAGACCGACTCCTGCCTGCATCTACTACTATTACTCCACCCATCGACCGCTATCCGGCATGCATCTAGGGTATTAAGTATGAAACAGAGTAATGCTTTAAGCAAGATGACATGATGTAGACAAAGTAAACTCAAGCAATATGATTAAACCCCATATTTTTATCCTTAATGACAACAATACAAATACGTGTCATGTCCCTTTTTGTCACTGGGATTGAGCACTGCAAGATTGAACCCATCACAAAGCACCTCTCCCATTGCAAGATAAATCAATCTAGTTGGCCTAACCAAATCGATTGATCGGAGAGAAATACAAAGCTATAACAATCATGCATAAAAGAGTTCAGAAAAGACTCAAATATTTCTCATGAATAATCTGGTCATAAACTCACAATTCATCGGATCCCAACAAACACACCGCAAAAGAAGATTACATCGGATAGAACTCCAAGAATATCGAGGAGAACATGGTATTGAAGATCAAAGAGAGAGAAGAAGCCATCTAGCTACTAGCTATGGACCCGTAGGTTTGTGGTAAACTACTCACACATCATCGGAAGGGCAGCAAGGTTGATTTTGAAGCCCTCCGTGATCGATTCCCCCTCCGGCAGAGTACCGGAAAAGGCCTCCAGATGGGATCGCGGAAGAACAGAGGCTTGCGGCGGCGTAAAAGTTATTCGGGGTGGCTCTCTGTTGGTTTATGAATATTTGAGAATTTATAGAAGTGGAATTAGGTCAAAAAGAGCCACGAGGGGCCCACAAGGCATTAGGGCGCCCCCTGGGGCCGCGCCTTGTTGCCTTGTGGAGGCCTCGTGAAGCTTCTGGCCCCCTCTCCAAGTCTACAGGATCTCTTTTGTATAGAAAAAAAATCTCCAAAAAGTTTCGTGGCATTTGGACTTCGTTTGGTACTGATTTCCTGAAAAACCAAAAACAAGCAGAAAACAGCAACTGGCACTGGGCACTAGGTTAATAGGTTAGTCCCAAAAAATGATATATAAATGCATATAATTGCATATAAAAACATCCAAGATTAATACTATAATTGCATGGAACAATCAAAAATTATAGATACGTTGGAGACGTATCAAGTCCCTGCATCGGTTTGCAAATGAGAGCAACCGATCAGTATCACATACTAATGACATACAGGAAATCAACAAGTAGAATAATATTAACTTTGTCTAGCTTTTATACCTTCACCAGAAGAACCATTCTTCTTTTTATCCGCCAAGTACTTCTTGCAGTTGTGCTTCCAGTGTCCTTTCTGCTTGCAGTAGAAACATTCAGTCTCCTTAGTGGCTCCGCCCTTGTTCCTCTTCTGAGACACGGTCTTACCGGCGCTAGTAGACTTCTTCTTGGACTTGCCCTTATTTTTGAAACTAGTGATTTTATTGACCATCAACACTTGTTTATTCTTCTGCATTCTAGCTTCCGCAGTTTTGAGCATAGCAAGCAACTCGTTTGCACTTTTCTCCATCCCGTTCATGTCGTAATTCATGATAAAACCATCGTAAGATGGGGGGAGTGAAGCAAGCACAATATCTGTGCTGAGTATTGGAGGAATTCCAAATTCCAGAGAAGCCAGTCTATCAACATAACTAACAAGCTTCACTATATGCTCACTCATTGAGGAACCTTCTGCCATCTTGCATTCAATCAAGGCCTTGGTTATTTCAAAATGTTCAGTCCTTGGCTGCTTCTTGTACAGAACTTCCAGTGACCCAATTATAAATTCAGTAGTAGATCATTCGAAATGTTTTTGTAGTTCAGGATCCATGCAAGTCAACATGAGGCACTGGACTGACTCATAGTCATCACTACGAGCAGTGAAAGCATCTATAACTTCTTGTGGTGCATCCTTTGTAGGAGGATCACCTAGGGGTTGATCTAGCACATACTCCTTAGCACTCCTGAGAACAAATCTCAAGTTCCGCATCCAATTTGCATAGTTTCCACCATTTGCAACCAACTTTTCTTTCTCTAACAAAGGGGCTAAGTTGAACATATTGCGAGCCATTGAGCTACAATGATAGACACAAAATTTACTTAGACATTTTCATAATTAACTTGCACTAGTGTTTTAAACAAATTTTAATATAAAGTGCACTCCCAATCAAATCAGTATCTCTCATAATTGAAAGTGAGTGATTCAAGACCCTGATCTTATTCTTAGCCATTGATGTGGACATCACTGATGACGAGAATTTTAACCGGTAGGCAAAGTTTTGCCAATCATATCTCCATATGAGTCTTGTTCATCTTTCGATGCTTCGTGCTCTGAGCTCAGAACTATTCTGCCAGAACTTCAAGACAACTGAGTGTTATCTGCTTACATGGTCTGACCATCCACCCATCTTATACCTCACAATCTGTTTGTACTCATGTGGACATGACGCACTCCGGAAGGGTACGTGTTATAGATAGTTGCAACACTGGGAAGAGCACCTTTTAACTTGATATTTATAGTGAGAGATCACCCTAATAATTGACTATTGCACAATCAAAGGGTGCAAACAACAAAGGGACAAACATCTCAGGCAATTCATAATAGCATGATATGGTATAGCCCTGGGAGCCGGGAAGTCTTCACGGTCTTCTTGAATCTTCAGTTGAAACATCGCCGTGGCGGTAGAAAAATCGTTGCCGTGGCAACCGTTTCAAAAACACTGCTGTAGAGGCAATTTCAGAAAACATTGACGTGGCGTCCGTTTCAAAAACGCTGTTGTGGTACCAATTTCAGAAAACGCTGCCATGGCACAAAAAATTTCAGCCCCTCCCCCCTGCGCCTGGTACAGCTGCCTCACGTCGGGGTCCTTTGTGTAAGCTTGTCACCATCACCTGTAACCTGTAGGCTATCTCTACATCTATTACATTAAAGTGACAATCCTGCGGCTCCAGCCATCATGTCGTACTGTGATGCGCAGGTCACTTAACATTACAACATATAACCATCTCATACATAAACTCATTATCATGACGAAGGCTATACCACATCACATGCAACCTGCAAAACCAAGTTAGACGTCCTCTAATCGATTTGACAAATTTTAATTATGTGGCTACTAGGGTTAATGGATAAAACTAGCTACCTACGTCCACCATCAAGGCAATAATTCTTGTTGCTAGATTAACTTTCGGGGTGTGTGAGGGAAGAGATTTAATTAAAAATCTCTAGCCCCACACTAAACTGCGTCATTACGCATGACCCCCTAGAAGATCATTCATCTTCATCGCCCTCTCATGTTTGCAACAGTTCACTATTCTTGACTATGATGAAGCCCAAAGAACTATTAGCAGATCGTCGATAGCCAGAGCCGATCGATTGTCAGAACTTTGTGAAAAGCGACATCATGCAGTCAATGAACTGAACCGAAGCAACACTCGTGGGAAGCATAGCAAGAACATCAAACTCTCACATCCACATGTGATCTAGATTGGAACCTGCATCTACTCATAGAACCTCTCATGATGCCACTAGTGGGAAATGTAGTAGAAAACAAAACAAAATTCGCCCTACGATCAACCAGGAACAATATGAAGATGCATTAACGGTTAGGATTCGATCGTTACCGACTCCGAGTTGCAGCGGAAGAAGACGAGTCGGCGAAGATCGTACTTGGATTCCCTCAAACCATTGATGAACATTCCCGCGAACCGCCCACGAACAGTCCCTCGAACGGAAGACCGAAATCACGGTCTCTCTACGAGTTGCAAGCGTACGGTCTTCACGATCCGGCAGCGCTTCGCCGTCCAGAGCTAATCGTCTCCGGAGAATTAGAGGGAGGATATTAGAACCACACTTGGCTTCTAATTATGAGGATTAGAGGATCTAGGTCAAGCTCTAATTGATCAACTAGGACCAACTAGAACTAGAGAACTAGCGGAGGCTCCAAAACTTGTGTATCCAAAAGTGCTAAAAGCCTTAGTATATATAGGTAGGAGGGGAGTGGAGGGGCGCCACACAAGGGGGGAAAGTCCCCCCCCTTGCGCCGGCCATGGGGAGGTGGAATCCCTCCCCAATTTGGCCTCCCTCCCTCCTTTCCAATAGGAGAAGGGGGCGCCACCCTTGTTAGGCCCTTGTGGCCCAAGTTGCCCTCCACCTCTTGGCCTTTTAAGGCCCGTTGATATTTAATTATTATAAAAGCCTCCTAACAATTACTAGAGCCTTTTATTATTAATTTAAACCTCTGGAACCATTTTTCACCTATATATTATTTATCGGCAATACCCGGTATTGCCCGATAAACTCTGAAACCCTTCTAGTGACCCCGAAATGCTTCCGGTTCATCTCGAAACTATTTCGAATATTAACGAAACTATTTCACAAATAAATCCTCATTACTCCCGTCCTGTTGATCCTCAGTAGATCATCATTACCTTAAGCTTGTGACCCTGTAGGTTCGGTAAAACATAGACATGAACAAAACCCTTTTGTTCAATGACCGATAGCGGAACCGTGGACATCCATATCGATCCCTATTAATACACGAATGACATTCGAGTGAACCTTTGTTTATCATGTGCTATTCCCATTTCTTCGTAATACTTTACAAGACCCGAGATGTATCGGTATCCTCTTGAGTCATACACATGCTCAATATACCGATCTCCTCGTTACCGGTTTTGTTCTTCTTTCTCGTTTGATATGTTCCGGCATCCTCATGACATAGTCACCTGTGTCTGGCCAGACGATGATTGATACCATCACACTAAGAGGGCCCTAAGAATATCTCTCCATCGTCGGAGGAGCAAATTCCACTCTCGAGCTATCTAGTCCCTTGTCAAACTTTTCGATGAATCTGTAAGTTATCGTTATGATCACCGTGTTACAGATTACGTTGGAGCAACCCCAAAGTCCACCATACGGTAAGAAGTGACAACGATACTGTCATGGTCTAAGGAACTAAAATCACATGTTAACACTCCGTGTTATAACAATCGATATTAGACGATATTAACTCAAAGTATAACAAACAAGTTTGGGTCGATTCAATATGATCGTTCTTCTAACATCATACTCTCAATGTTGTTTTAGGACTATCGTTACACTTAACAATATCTTAAGATCCGAAAAACATAATCAACGACAACACTTGAGCCAGTCTTAGAGGCAAGACTAGGAACCTAATTTTACCGTTTATCATTCCACACATGCATATGAGTTTTTGACTAAATCGCATATTCCAGGATCATAACAGTTATAGCATAGAATATAAACCCTTAATTATGAATACAGAAATATTATAATACAATATTATTGCCTCTAGGGCATATTTCCAACACGGGGAAGGACCAGAAGACCCACGAGGCGGCCACAAGGCAGGGGGCGCACCCTAGGGGGTAGGGCGCGCCACCCTGGCTTGTGGGCCCCTCGTGACTCAGTTTGCCCTAATTCTTGGCTTATAAATTCCCATATATTTAGAAACCCTAGAAGAGATACCCCAAAAAATTCTTCTGCCGCTGCAAGCCTATGTTCTTCCGCGATCCCATCTAGAGGCCTTTTTCGGTACTCTGCTGCTACTTGTGATCTACGTTGGGATTTCCCCGAAGAGGAGAGGATGACGCAGTACAGTAGAGATAAGTATTTCCCTCAGTTAAGAACCAAGGTTATCAATCCAGTAGGAGAACCACACAGAACCTCGTTAGCAGCACCTACACACACAAAAGCAAACACTTGCACCCAACGCAAATAAGAGGGTTGTCAATCCCCTTAGCGGTTATTTGCAAGGATTAATTCTGATAGTGAAAGATAAAAAAGTAAATTGCAAAATAAAATAAAATTAAATAAATTGCAGCAAGGTATTTTTGGATTTTAATATATGATAAAGGTAGACCCGGGGGCCATAGTTTTCACTAGAGGCTTCTCTCTCGAGCGCAGAACATACGGTGGGTACACAAAATACTGTTGGGCAATTGATAGAAAAGCGCATAGTTATGACGATATTCAAGGCAATGATCATGTATATAGGCATCATGTCCGAGACAAGTAGACCGACTCCTGCCTGCATCTACTACTATTACTCCACCCATCGACCGCTATCCAGCATGCATCTAGGGTATTAAGTATGAAACAGAGTAACGCCTTAAGCAAGATGACATGATGTAGACAAAGTAAACTCAAGCAATATGATTAAACCCCATCTTTCTATCCTTAATGGCAACAATACAAATACGTGTCATGTCCCTTTCTGTCACTGAGATTGAGCACCGCACGATTGAACCCATCACAAAGCACCTCTCCCATTGCAAGATAAATCAATCTAGTTGGCCAAACCAAACGGATAAATCGGAGAGAAATACAAAGCTAGAACAATCATGCATAAAAGAGTTCAGAGAAGACTCAAATATTTCTCATGAATAATCTGATCATAAACCCACAATTCATCAGATCCCAACACAAACACACCACAAAAGAAGATTACATCGGATAGAACTCCAAGAACATCGAGGAGAACATGGTATTGAAGATCAAAGAGAGAGAAGAAGCCATCTAGCTACTAACTATGGACCCGTAGGTCTGTGGTAAACTACTCACACATCATCGGAAGGGCAGCAAGGTTGATGAAGAAGCACTCCGTGATCGATTCCCCCTCCGGCAGAGTACCGGAAAAGGCCTCCAGATGGGATCACGGAAGAACAGAGGCTTGCGGCGGTGGTAGGGTTTTCTCGTCTGGCTCTCTGTTGGTTTTCGAATATTTTAGAATTTATAGAAGTGGAATTAGGTCAAAAGGAGCCACGAGGGGCCCACAAGGCATCAAGGGCGCCCCCTAGGGCCGCGCCTTGTTGCATTGTGGCCTCCTCGTGAGGCTTCTGGCATCCCCCCGAAGCTTCCAGGGTCTCTTTTGTCCAAAAAAATCGTCAAAAAGTTTCGTGGCATTTGGACTTCGTTTGGTACTGATTTCCTGATAAACCAAAAAAAAAGCAGAAAACAACAACTGGCACTGGGCACTAGGTTAATAGGTTAGTCCCAAAAAATGATATATAAATACATATAATTGCATATAAAACATCCAAGATTGATACTATAATAGCATGGAACAATAAAAAAAATATAGATACGTTGGAGACGTATCATCTGCCGAAGGGGGAATCCATTAGGGAGGCTATCTTCATCAACCTTGCTGCCTCCATGATGATGTGGCAGTAGTTCCTTTAGGACCTACGGGCCCATAGTAGTAGCTAGATGGTACTTCTCTCTCTTTTGATCTTGAATACAATGATCTCCTTTGAGATCAATCCAATGTAATCTTTGCGGTGTGTTTGTTGGGATTCGATGAATTATGGGTTTATGATCAGATTATTCATTGATATTATTTGAGTCCTTTGAGATCTCTTTGATTGTGTAATTTTATAGCCTTGTATTTCTCTCCGATCTATCCATCTTCTTTGGTCAAGTAGATTGATTTATCTTCAACGGGAGAGGTGCTTGCTAGTAGGTTCAATCTTGCGGTTAGTCTTGCTCTATGACAGGAGGGGCCGAGGCACGCATTTGTATTGTTCCTACTAAGGGTAAAACAACGAGGTTTGGTCATATTAGTTGATCTTATTCTGTTTACATTATGTCATCGCTTAATGTGTTACTCTGTTTGTCATGAACTTAATACTTTGAGATGCATGCTGGATAGTGGTCTTGGGGTGGAGTAATAGTAGTAGACGTCAGTAAGTTTAACGGCCTACTTGTCACGGACGTAATTCCTATATATTGATTATGCCTTGGATGATCATCATAACTATGTCCTTTTCTGTCAATTGCCCAACAGTAATTTGTTACCCACCGATGCTATTTATGAGAGAGATGCCTCTAGTAAACCTATGGCCCCCGGGTCCATTCTCAATTATGTTCAAGCAATCTTGCAATTATTTTTTGTTTTACTTTATTTTTGTTTTACTTTTATTATTATATCTATCACTACTAGATTTGATACTTGCAACTGGCAAGAACAAGGGGAGTGACGACCCCCTTGCCTTTGTTGGGTGCAAGAATTTACTTTGTGTGTGTGCATGTGCTGCTAACGTTGTCTGTGTGCCATCTCCTTCTGGTTTGATAAGCTTAGTCATTAACTGAGGGAAATACTATCTACTATTATACTACATCACCCTTCCTCTTCGGGGAAATCCAACAACTATCACAAGTAGCAGCCACTGTTCTTCACTGTTATACATGTTACGCTAGATCATTGCACATCCTGGTACACTGCCAGAGGCATTCATATGTAGTCATTTTTCAGTTTATCGAGTTGTAAGTAAATTAAAGTGTGACGATCATCATTATTAGAGTGTTGCCCCTACCAGTGAGAAAATGAATTGGAGGAGACTTATGATTCCTCGAAAAAGTGGGGATGAGGTTCATGAGGCCGTTCAAAAAAATGGGAGAAAAAGAGAGGGGGGCACACTACTATCCTTTTTCTCCACTTGTGCTTCAAAGTAGCACCATGTATTTCATATAGAGAGTCTCCATAATACTCACTTTCATATACTAGCGGGATCTTTACATTATGAGAACTTGGCTTGTATATTCCGATGATGAGCTTCCTCAAGTGCTCGAGGTCTTGATGAGCAACCAAGTTGGATGCACACCCACTAAGTTTCATATAGAGAGCTTTCATACACTTATAGCTCTAATGCATCTGTTGCATGGCAATCCCTACTCCTCGGATTGACATCGATTGTAAGGCCTCTCCCTTGCCTAACAATCAGCCTCGTTGATGCGAGACTATCTCATACCTTTTTGTCTTCCCTTATAAACTCGAATTATCATTCTCTTTGCCATTCAAAGTTCTAAGTCCATGGCTCACGCTCAGGTATTGCGTGGGAGTTGAAAAAGCTGAAGCGAGAAAAAGTATGATTTAATTGCTTGGTTTGGCATCGGGTGTTCATGATAGATATCTTTGTGTTAGGAAGACCGAGCTATGCCATGACATGATTAAGTGGGTAGGGATAACGTTCTTTAGCATTTTTATTTTGAAAGGCAATGATTGTTTGCTAGTATGTTTGTGTATTATTGTTTTGATGTCAAATTGATAGACTATTGCCTTAAATAACTCGCTTCCCAATATTCATACCTCAAATGCATTACATGATTAAGAACATGTTAGGTAGCATTTCACATCAAAAATTCTGTTTTTATCATTTACATACTCGAGGACGGGCAGGAGTTAAGCTTGGGGATGCTGGTATGTCTCCAATGTATCTATAATTTTGATTTTTTCATTCTATTATATTATCACTTTTGTATGCTTTATATGCCATTTTATATTATTTTTATGGACTAACCTATTAACTCAGTGCCCAGTGTCAGTTCCTGTTTTTGCATGTTTTTTGTTTCACAGAAAAACCATACCAAACGAAGTCCAAACACGATGAAACCATATAGTGATTTTTTTGGAACATAAGAGACCCTAGAAGCTTCGGTGAGAGACCAGAAGACACACGAGGGGACACAAGCTCAGGTGGCGCGCCCAGGGGTGCCTAGCAAGCTTGTGCCCCCCTGATGCTCCGTTTGCCCTAATTTCTGGCCTATAAATTCCCGTATATTCCAAAACCCTCGGAGTGAGACCCGAGACAATTCTTCCACCACCGCAAGGCTCTGTTCTTCCGTGATCCCATCTGGAGGCCTTTTCCGGTACTCTGCCAGAGGGGAAACCATTGGGGAGGCAATATTCATCAACCTTGCTGCCTCCATGATGATGTGTGAGTAGTTCCTTCAGGACCTACGGGTCCATGGTAGTATCTAGATGGTTCTCTCCCTCCCTCCCTCTCTCTCTCTCTCTCTTTTGATCTTCAATACAATGATCTCTTCTAAGATCAACCCGATGTAATCTTTTGTGGTGTATTTATTGGGATCCGCTGAATTATGGGTTTATGATCAGAAATATCCATTGAACTATTTGAGTCTTGAGATTTATTTGCAGCGTAATTTTATAGCTTTGTATTTCTCTCCGACCTATCTTTCTATTTTGGCCAAATAGATTGATTTATCTTCAGTGGGAGAGGTGCTTTGTGGTAGGTTTAATCTTGCGGTTAGTCTTGCCCTGTGACAAGAGGGGCGGAGGCACGTATTTGTATTGTTGCTACTAAGGATAAAACGACGGGGTTCGATTATATTAATTGGTCTTACTTTGTCTACATTATGTCATCTTGCTTAATGTGTTACTCTGTTTGTATGAACTTAATACTTTGAGATGCATGCTGGATAGCGGTCTTGGGGTGGAGTAATAGTAGTAGATGCAGTTGGATTACGGTTTACTTGTCACGGACGTAATGCCTATATATTGATTATGCCTTGGATGATCATCATAACTATGCGCAATTCTGTCAATTGCCCAACAATTATTTGTTTAGCCACCGATATTATGCTTATGAGAGAGATGTCTCTAGTGAACTTATGGCCCCCGGGTCCATTCTCGCTTATTACTAAGAAATCCTACAATTACCTTGATGTTTTATTTTATTTTATTTATTTGCCTATCACTACTAGATTTAATTCTTGCAACTGGCAAGAACAAGGGGAGTGACGACCCCCTTGCCTTTGTAGGGTGCAAGCATCTGCTTTGTGTGTGTGCAGGTACTGTTCATGTTGTTTGTGTGCCATCTCCTTCTAGTTCGATAACCTTGGTTCTTTACTAAGGGAAATACTATCTACTACTATACTGCTTCACCCTTCCTCTTTGGGGAAATCCAACAACTCCATCATGAGTAGCAGCGACCCGGTAGAGAGATCGTACGTTCGATCTTCTTTTCGAGGGACTATCCGAAGGATTTTCGAGGGACTGTTCGAGGGAGAAAATCCTCGTGGTTGGGAGGTTGCAAATTCCTAGCTGTGAGGATCTGCGCCAACGATCTTCACCGACTCTCCTTCCGCTGCTACAAGTTGGTAATGATCAGATCAAACCTTGTATGCATCTCCTCGGCGTGTACGTAGTATGGAATTTTTTGGTTTCTGTTGTGTTACCCAACATGTCCCAGTGCGGATGCCGGGCGTAGAGCACCTGGGTGCCAGCATGTTGTTCGTCGGTATGCCTCAAGCGGGCGAGCTGTCGTACGGCGATGCGGACAGACAACTGTTTGAGATGATCCACGACGGTGGCAGAGGGGGAGTTTGGTACGAGGACGGGCAGGTGGATGACTCCGAGTCCATGCTGCCGGGCATGTACAACCAGTCTGCACCCAGTCCGTCGTGTACACCCAGCCGGGCACGGACACACAACAGCCGGATTGGGCTACCGGATACCAGGAGCAGGAGGAGGAGGACGACGATGATGATCTGGATGAATTTGCTGTGGATCCAAAGAAGAATGGTAGAGAAGAAAGCTTCAACATGCGGGAGGACGAGTTGTTGTGTGATGCATGGTTGACCACTAGCATCGATTTGATCCAAGGCACGGAGCAAAAGGGCTCAACATTTTGGGCCAACATTCACACTTAATTCCATGAACACAAGCATTTCGAGCCCTACTCCGATGGGCTCATCCGCAAACATGGGGTGAAGTCTCTCAACCATCGATGGTACATCATCCAAGAGGCCATGTCGAAGTATTGTGGACACTTGAGGCAACTCATCGGACAGTGCCTGAGTGGTGCGCAAATCTCTGAGCAAGTAAGTTGTTAATATGTGTTGATCATTTGGCTGGATATGCATTGTTGTGTTGATCATTTGGCTGGATATGCAATTTTTTGGCTGGATATGCATTGTTCTGTGATCATTTGGTCGGATATGCACTGTTGTGTTGATCATTTGGCCGAATATGCAACTTGTTGGCCTAATATGCAATTGGTTGGACGAATATGCATTGTTGTGTTGGTCATTTGGCCGGATATGCATTGTTGTGTTAGTCATTTGGCCATATATGCTTGTGTTAGTCATTTGACCGGATATGCATTGTTGTGTTGGTCATTTGACAATGTTTTATTTTGTAGCCTTCCCGTGAGTGCAATGTGTTCTTGAAGTTGAAGAAGAAGAACTTCAGCGCCATGCATTGTTGGTTGAAGTTGAATGGACAACCCAAGTGGAATCTATTCATTGCCAAGACCGCCGGCATGGGCACCGAGGAAAAAACGTGTGATCCAACCGACCCAACAAAAGAGCCTCCCAAGAAGATTATAAGAGTGTTCCGAGAAAAGAAGTGGGAGGAGAAGAAGGCGAAGCGAGAAGGGGGGCAACAAAGATGACGGAGAAGTTCGAGGACATCTTGGCGAAGAAAGAGGACGCATACGTCAAGCGCTCTGACGTCAAGGAGGCATGCAAGGCCGAGAGGTTTAACATGTTGATGGCGGCAACCGAGAAGAAGATAAAACTCGAAGACAAGAAGACCATGCTCGAAGAGAAAAAGGTTGTGATCGCAACCCCTTCGGAGGACGCGAAGATGTTGACCTTGAAGATTGGAGGATTTGGATGACAATGCAAGGATGATCGTGCAAGCCGACCGTCTTAAGATGTTAAAGCGCACGAATTATCAGCTGGAGAGGCGGAGAAGGAGGCGGCCGAGATGGCGACAATTGCAGAGTGAGCGTGGAGACTCGGATTGCCGGTCCGGAAGGGCAGAAAATTCATTTTGTTTTGCACAGACTAATATTCTTTTGTGACCAGGCATGTAAAAACTATGCATACTTGCATCTTTTTTATTGTGATCCGTCGCGAGCTATGTGATCGATGGATTTGAATATCAAATTAACCATATCTAGGCGGACATTGAGCAGGGGATAACTTTGAATAGTCGGCTTCCACATTAGTGTCCGCGAACTGGTTCTCACCGGTCCGCGGACGGATATAGTCTGTGGTTTAGGGGTAAGCGTTGTAGATGCCCTGAGCCCTCTTCACCAGTACTCATATTACCGTGAGATGATAGAATCTCAGGCATGAGAAAGCCCCCACAACTAGATTTCATCGATCTGCGCGGACGATTTAGCAAAAGCATACTACCAGTGAAGACGCCATCATGATCCCAAGCAAGAATCCAAAAATTTGCGCTCCTAGTAGAAGCGAAAGGAGTTTTCCTGAATTATCAACCTTATGGTCCACTCAATCCAGCGTTTTGTTATATTAAAGTTTGCTTGCCATATATTTCAAAAAAAAAAAGGTTTGCTTGCCATAAACATTGGATTCAAAAAAAAAAAAAAAAACAGTGTACTACTAGATTATTTGCATGGCGGCCCAATCCCATGGCCATGATTACAACGCATGCACGTGGCCCACAAAAGATATCCACGAGAATGGGATTGTCACACACCACTTTTATTTGTTAACAATTCGTTGTGATCAGCTCACACACTACGTACACACTAATCTCCCTTATACTATTATAATATATCTTTGATGCTAAATTGACTAGGCACGTTCACAAAGTGCAGATCCATATCAAGTCCACATCATGGTACATATGAGCTTGATTGACAACGAACCAAACGTATGATTGCAAGCAAACAATATAAACAAGAAACAAGTGGGTATTGCATTTGCATGCATGCATGTATGGCGCGTTACAGAATTAAAGTATCGAGTTCTCCTAAAAAATTATCAACACAGAGACGTACAGCTGCTATTGAGAGTGGGAATACTACAACTTAACGCCATCCAGAATTGGGAAGACATAATTATCACATAATGAAATTTACATGCATGGTCAGCGGTTTCACTTATGCTTAGCCATATTTTGAGGGCAGTAATGAGATCAAGCATGCATTAGCTAGCAGTGGTAACTGATGAGCTAATCAATAGTGTCGAAACGGTGGTAATTCATTTCGCAAAAAAAATCAGACGCCATAGTTGTGTATTGATGAACCAATGAATGCAGAAGGTTGTCCAAAGCAAAGGGCGACCAATCAAATGTATACTAGCACTGTGGATTAGAAAGAGGCTAAATAATAATAGCAGTAAACCCTTGGAAGCCAGCAGGGCCCATGTGGGATCATCAGCCTTTTGTTGCTGCCAGCCACCAGCTTGGGCCTGCGGTGGGCCCGGGTGGAAGCCGAGAGATCTGTTCCTCCCTCTCTTTAGCTTTCCCTTCTCCTCCAAGCCAATGGCACTCCTTGTAGTTTCACCACAATTGGAGGGCATTTCCCTTCCTCGACAGTCCATACACACCCCTCTCTCGTTTCCTTTGCATATAAAAAAAATGAATTATCAACATTTGTCAGCTGAAAACCACTTCTAAACCGATCGATCGCACCGCTGGCTATTTTTTTTCAGTTTCATTTGCCAATTGTAAATGTTAGCGTTGAATTTCAGCAAGCCGCATTTCTTCCGTCCAACCAACCCAACAGCTCAGCATCGAGGAGGCAATACATGTCAAGATCAAGGACCAATACGTGCGGCAGTACGCATCGTGCTGCATTATTCCTACGTTTGCGTCCACGCAAACCCAATACCCCCAATCAGTCCGAATCTACCATACATTTCTGCTGCGACAATCAACAATCCACCTAGTTAGTTGTAGGCAGCCCACACAAAAATGTAGGAGTAATAGAGTGAGAGGTGCTACTCCATCCAGCTAGACCTTCAGCATAAGAGGAAAGAATATATCACAAGCAGGGCCCCTGCACGGGTGCAATGTCACTCCATACCTTAAAAGAGGAAGAAATGGCGCAATTACATCTCAAAATAAATGGCCCATTTAACCCGCCATTTCCTGCAACCAACTGCTGTCATCTCCCGAGCTGTCGACCGACGCGTCCTTGCCGCACTCATTTCCACCTCTCCCGGAGGCCGGCCGGAGGTGGGCGGTAATGGAATCGGTTGTACCTTTGCCTTGCCTTGCGTTGCGCATGCATGCAATGCATGGATCTCCTCTCCCGAAGTGTTTATTCTCACTTGCTCACACCATCATTGCCTTCCCCACATACATGCCTTGCTTGCTCCCATCCAGTATGCATGCTTCCTTTTTTTCTCTCGCTTGAAATCATTGGGTTCACCACAATTGTGTTGTGAGCACCGGTTCCGTTCGCGCCAAAAAATGCTATGCACGAGGGGTACGGTTGGCAAAGTTCATGCCTAGATGGGAAAATAACTAGTAGTAGAACCCCATGTTTCTTTTTTGCGGGGAAGTAGAAACCTATGTGGTGTCTAGGAGTATAAATACGGAATAGATAACTCCCGAACGTGACGGATTTTGTTGTTTCGGGCCGAACGCTGTAATTGCCGTTTGATTCCTGGCACTAATCTTGGAGCGGTGAGAGCAGCCACGTCATGTTTTTTCTCCGTTCGGAAAATATATGTCTCGTCCCGAACGCCTCCACCTCCCTTCCCCCCACGACAGCAGTCTATCCACACTCCTCTCCTCACGTCTCCATCCCCACTCATCTTCCCCCACCCCCCGATTTCTCCACGGAGCACAAACTCCGGCGAGCTCGGCGGCTAGCCACCGGGTCCGACCGGTTCACGGCGAACTGGTGCTGGGCGGCGGGAGGCGGAGGCGCGTAGGGGATGGATCTGGACGCCGCTGCTCGCGCCGGTCGCGGCTCGTGCTCGCGCTCGCCGTCGGCGATGGGGAGCGCCTCGCGTGCGGCGGAGGGGCTTGAGCGTGTGGAGGTGCACCGCGCCGCCGTCTCCCATCCAATCCTGCGCAGGCAGGTCGCCGGCAGGCTGCGTCCCCTCGAGGGGATGCGCCGTTGACGAGAACCGGCACCACGCTGGCGAGAGGGGTCTCGCCCTCCACTGGATCTCGCTTGTTCTAATGTCGCGAGCGTTTTTGTTTGGCTTTTATCTGTTCTTCTTTGCGGTGAAGGTGAGCGTGGCTTGCTGTTGTTCATTAGCCACTCCGTCTCCATTCCCTGACAGACTCTTTTGGTTCCTATGAGTGACTTGCTGACTTGGGCGCGTGTCTTTCTGTCCAGCTGAAGCTGCTGGCCGCCAAGGATTTGATCGCGGCCAACTTGAACGGGACTTCTGACCCGTTTGCAGTCATCACCTGTGGCGAAGATAAGTGTTTCAGGTGTCTTTCTTGTACACCCCCTTCTGCATTTCTCTCATGAATACGAGCCAGCATAGTCTGATGTAACTCATCCACATTACAACCTGAAAATATTTCTGTGGGAAAACAATGGTGGCAGGGGTCCATGGAAACAGTTACAAATGAAAAATCCTTCCAATAATTCTAAGTTGTTATCAGAAAAGTTGCCATGGCAAGAAATTGTAGATAGAGACAATAATTCTAAGTTGTTACCAAAAAGTTGCCATGGCAAATAGTTGAGAGAAAAATTAATTCTAAGTTGTTATCAGAAAAGTTGCCATGGCAAATTGTAGAGAGACAAATAATTCTAAGTTTTTATCAAAAAGTTGCCATGGCAACTTTGTAGAGTGAAAAAGAAATTCTTAGTTGTTATAAAAAAGTTGCCATGGCAAATTGTTGAGAGGAAAATTAATTCTAAGTTGTTATCAGAAAAGTTGCCATGGCAAATTGTAGAGGGACAAATAATTCTAAGTTTTTATCAAAAAGTTGCCATGGCAACTTTGTAGAGTGAAAAAAATATTCTTAGTTGTTACCAAAAAGTTGCCATGGCAAATTGTAGAGATAAATAATTCTAAGTTAGTTATCAGAAAAGTTGCCATGGCAACTTAAGATGTTAAAAAACATGGCAAAGTTATAGATGTTCAAAAACATGGCAAACTTGCCATGGCAACTAAAATCAATATTTGTTTATAGCTATGTTTTTTCCCACGTCAACTAAATGCATTTTTTGCCATTGTTCGTTGGTCTTTTTGCCATGTCCATCCGAAGAATGTTTGTCATGGCCTTTACAAATTAGTTTGAGAACACGACAAGTTTGTTCTTTCAAAAAAAAATTGCCATGGCAAAAAGTTTTGATCCTTTGAAATTTGTTTTTCCATGGCGATTACATGTATGGTATCATTACAACTTAAGATGTTTTCTCCATTTTCTTCAAAATTTTCTATGAGTCTAGAGAGAACATTTTTGATTTTTTCACCGCATTGTTGCCATGATGGCAAATTTCGTATTGTAAACTTCACTTTTTTTGCCATCTTGTATCCATGTTGTATCTATATGTATGTAAACTTCATGACAACTTTTTTGTAGTGTAAAATTCGTAGCGATGGCAACTTTTTGTAGTGTAAAGATGCAGACTACCATGACTTTCTTCCTTTTTTGCGCCATTTTTTTAAAACATAATCTTGAACATGGCAATTTTTTCCATAGAATGGCAAAAACATCATGGCAATTTTGTCGTGCAAAGACCAGTGTTTATTAGTCACATATAAAAAATGGGCTTTTACTAGTCGTAACTTAATTTGGGCTTTAATTTTTGTTTTCTTTTTCACAGGGAAAAGGCCTGTAGGGGCCCGGTGGGTGGAGCGTTCGTGCTGGGGCTTTTTCCTCCCGAACGAATGGGTTCGGTCGATCTCCCTTCGATAGCGAACAAGTTGTTCGGTCTGGGGGTCTCCCAGACCGAACGTCAGCGCCATATCGGGGTCCTATAAATATCTGTATATGTATCAATCGATTTTCAGGGATTACAGTTATGATGTTTTCCTTTCAGCCCACGAGTCGAGATGCAAATTATTTTCTACTTTTGTCTTTAGAAATATTTAAACTAAATACATGAATATCATGCATATGAATTCGTCATCCTTTTTTTCAGACATATTGTGATAGAAAGTAATGGCCAAAATCTCGGTTCGAAAACCTCGTCAATACCCAAATAGGAGCATCTATTATATAGCACATGTGCATGTAATCTTAATTCCTCGGAGCTTGAGACGCTAGAAAAAGAATAAACCAAGACGCCTCCTCCCCCAAGAAAAGCTTAGGGTTTCTCTGCCTCCCGCCGGCACCGCCGCCGGTCCGCCTCGTCTCCGGTGGCCTTAGTGCCATGGCGGCGCGGTGGATCCCGGCCCTTGCCGGCGGGAGGGCTCTGTTTTTAGATGTTTCTTCGAGTTTTGTTAGGGTTTGTGTCCTGCTCAGGAAGACGAGACGACGGCGGCTCCCTGAAGATGGAATAAGGTTCTCCCCGCCTAGCCCCCGTTCCGGTGGTGTGTCTAGCATCGTCGGTGGGCGTGTGGAGGTGTGTCTCCGGCGGATCTGTCCTTGGTGGATTTGCTCGGATCTGGTCGTAGTTCGTCTACGTTTGTGTTTCTTCAGTTTGGATCCTTCCGATCTACGTTACTCTTCATCGGCGGCGGTTGCTGTTCTGTTGCGCTGGTCCTATGGTACCTTAGCACGACGACTTCCCGACTGTCTACTACAACAAGTTTTGCCCGGCTCCGGCGAGGGAGGGGCGATGACGGCGGCACGCCTTCGGCTCGCTTCAGTGCTTGTAGTCGTCGTTAGGTGGTCTACGGATCTGGATGTAATTTTTATTATTTCTGGTGTTCGTTGTATTACCATGATTGAAGATGAATAGATTGGAAGTTTACTCGCAAAAAAAAAAATCTTAATTCCTCT
Organism: Elymus sibiricus; assembly: GCA_039707655.1. Classification (NCBI taxonomy): domain Eukaryota; kingdom Viridiplantae; phylum Streptophyta; class Magnoliopsida; order Poales; family Poaceae; genus Elymus; species Elymus sibiricus. Next base: position 205,176,993 of record CM077676.1, read on the forward strand.
CACATCTGAAGACAAAGTTTCACTCGAGTATATTGTTTGTGCGAGGTATCCATAAAAGAAAAGGGATAGGAGCTCTGGCTATCCATCAAACTGATCTTGGTTTTATTTGGACACACCTCACTCCATTCATAAAGTACAAGGTTATTTAGTCTTTGCGATGTACAAAAATTACATTCTGAAATTTGTATCTTTGGTCGAAATAACGTACAAATTTAGGTGGACCAAGTTCACAAAAAAAATTAGTTGCATGCATATTATCCTTCGCCTGATAATCTACGAGTTTGAGAAAGAGATTTGCAAACAATCCAGGCAACTAAAAAAATCTATTCAAAAGTACGCAAATGCCCCTTTTATTTAAATAAAGAATAATAAATAAAATAAAGAGCCTTAATTGTATCCAGGTGATATCTGGAACACCGAAAGGCAACGTCTCCAACTCATAAAAAAGAAAAAAAGACAACGTCTGATCCGACGGTGGGTAATTAAAACCAATTTATCTCATATTTTGTTCAACTTTTGCAGGAAAAAGGCAAGCCAACGCCCAAAAGGCAAAGAATTTAATTCAACTTACCCCACCCAAAGCCGTTTATCTCTTTCTCTCTCCGGGCGACTATTTAACAGCCTTGGCGCGACCGCCTTGGGATTCTATTCGCTCTTCCTCTCCCTGCCTTGATCTCTCCTCCTCCCCTCCCCAACCTAAGTTTCCACCCGCCGGCCTCTTCTCCTTTCCCGCACCCAACCATCTCGACCCCGACCCGCAATTTACCGCGCCAGAGATGAGCTGTACACCCGCAGGCGACGTCCTGCCGGCGCTGCCGCCGATCAGGACGAGGGCGGCGGTGGCCGATCCTGCGCCTGACCACGCATCGGCCTCGACGACGACGGTGCCGGAAGCCGAGCCCCTGCCGGCGCCCGCGGTGGCGGAGGAAGAGGTGGTGGCGGAGTCCCGGACGCCGGCTGCGGTGGCGGAGGAGGAGGTGGTGCCGGAGTCCCGGACGCCGGCTGCGGTGGCGGAGGAGGGGGGGGAGGAGGAGGAGGAGCCGGAGCCCAAGACACCGACGTCGGAGGAGAGCAAGCTCCGGCCGCCGACCGAATGCCCTGGCGCGCCAAGGAAACCCGTCGCTTCGGTCGGAACGAGGCCATCTCCGAAGCGGCCGGTGCGCTACTTCGACGTCCCGCGCGACCTCTCCGCCGTGTTCATGTCCCTGCCGCCCAAGAAGCGGATCCGCGCCCCGCCATGCCTAGTCGCCTTCCGCCCAAGGTGCGGGACCGCGTGGGGCCGTGGATCGGCGCTGTAGCCAAGTCTGGCCGTAATTTATGGGCTCCATGGTGCAATTGTTCATTTATCGGCGAATTCTTGGAGTTCTTGTGTTCCTCTTCTTTCTTTCTTTCTTTCTCTTTCTTGGAAGCGGCTTCTTGGTTTCCACGGCCATAATATAGTATAATCTCTAGTGCAAATAACGTGTTATTTTCCCTTTTTCTCTCTGTCATTCTGATTTTTAGTGGGTTTGTGTGAAGGAGAAATTGTAGAATTGAAAAAGGTCGTTATTTATATAATATAGGGATGATGATTGGGGAAAAGAACAGCAGTTGTAAGAGAATTCCCTGTTAATTACCGATTATTACAACTAACAGTTCTGAAAAATCATCTGAAGTACTCGAATTTTAGTATGGTGTTCTTTCCGGTTTTCCGTTCAAATATCTTGGATTCTTGTGCCTGCCGCAGCTCGAATTTTACACATGTTGGCAGTCTGACAAACGGCAGACACTTTCGGTGCCTCTGGGCCTGAAGAACAAAGAAAGAATTTTGATCAATTTAACTGAATTCGGTCAAGTTAATGGCTTTAAGCTGTTGATCGAACTGCACATTGTGTGGAGAAGGAAAAAAGGTTTTTTTTTTCCTTCTAATTATTGGTGCATCCACGGAGGGAGGGAGAAGTATGCAACATGTATGCAGCGGTGAGCAGAAGAAAATTGGTCAGGTGGAGGGGATGGGTTGGGGTGTACTTTTGGTTGTTTTGTCCCAGCACAGCACAGCACAGCACCGGTGATAGTGAAGAAGAAGATTTGCAGCAGAGAATCTTCTATTCACGAGAACAACATGACATAGGTTTTTTCTGCCAATTTTTTTTTTCCCGAGCTGCAGCTGCCTGCTTGCTGTTAATGGTAGCAACTGTCCGGCATTGGTCAGTTTCAGTGCTGCAAATCTGGTGTTGGTCAGTTAACTCAGGCGGCCGACCGTCGGTTGGGATTGTTGTGCATGGAGGTGCTGAGATCCGTGGGAGAAGGAAGGAAGGAAGGCGAAAGGAAAGGGAGGTGCGTTGCGTGTTTGACGAGCCATGGATGGATCCTGAGCAAGTGGGAGGGAGAAAGAAGCGGAAGCTGAAAGTTTGGTCGCTTCACTCACATCACATGGGCTGGCTGTTACATTTTGCAGTTACAGAATGCATGCCATGCTGCTGCCACCCCTCAGGAATAGGTCTTTCCCCTCCCTCTCTCCCTCCCTTGTTTTAGCAGAGCAAAGCATTATTATGCACGAGAGAGAGAAAGAGGGAGAGGCATCTTCCCAAGTAGAGGCGAGGCGGAGCAGGCAGGCGTACAGGATGCGTGGCCGTACGTTGGTACTTAGGTTGGGTATAATGCGGTGGCATGCACGGCACGGCCATGGCTGGCACTGTGTCTGCCAATGCACATGGCCAGGCCAAGAGAAGCAGGGGAGGGAGGTGGAGGGATTCGTGCAGAGACAGGCGCATGTGCCGGGGATCGTCAAAGTGGAAGTGGGTGGGGACGACGCGTTGTGAAGGGAAGAAAGGAAGCCAAGCAAGCAACCGGGGAATCTGAATCCCGTCTCGGTTCCTGCTGCAATCATGAGCTGCCTGCCAGCCAGCCTCACCAGCAGCCTGCGATCATGGTGGATAATGGATGCTAAAAACTTCAATTAATAAAATGCGATGCATATTCCCCTTTGCTGCAAGAAACAAAACTGTACAAGTGCAGAACGATATCTAGGGATGAATTTGTCAGCAAACATGGAACTCGGAGTGGTAATTGGGTACTGATCGAGCACCGACTGCTCCCCACGGCTTTCCTGCTCCTCCGGATCAACCTATCAGGATTTGATTAGGTGACCAGACCATAAAGAAAATTGGAGACTAGAAACGGCAGGTCATCCACCGTACTAATAATGAACCACCAACTGTATGTAGGAAAGTATGTCCGCCTCATCTGTTTTGGCTGCGCACTAATCCCAAATTAAAACATGCGATAAATGTCAGAGCGGCAAGTCCAATGGGTAAGGAGCATACTGGCTAACTAATTAATCACAACCTAGGATTCCTGGGAGTGACCAATTGCAGATCCCTTGACTTTTGCCCAGCCCGGGCACCTGCACGAATGCCGCGTTTTAACTGCAGTAAAAACGCACCCCGGTACTCTGCAGCAAATGGAGGGAGAAAAGACTTGCCTTGGCCTCTGTTCTTGCAGTCCCCTACATTCTCTGACAGACGAGCACGGCACGCAACGCAACGCAAACGCAATCTGGGTGACACGACAAACCTGCTGCCGGTTTGCCGTAGCAGTACTAGTATACAGCAGATCTGTGTAGAGTAATTGGATATCTGATCGCATAGTATAGTACAGTAGTATACAGCGTCGTTTAATTTAAGCTGTTCTGCTCTGATTATCTCTAAGTCCGCTGCAATTAGCCGCTACTAGTAGATCAGAAGCTGACACCTCAAGTTCGGGACCCAGTCAGAAAAGTGCTGAATGCTGGCTGCCACATGAACATTTTCGACAGCAGTTGTCAGCCGCTGGTGCATCATAGTGTATATAGTAGTAGCCACCCGCACTAAACAATTTCGATACTGAATTTGTAGAAAGATACTACTACCATCACTACTAGACTAACTAATTGTTCTCCCTTTGGGGGACTAGCTCAGCCAAGTTTTGGATCTGAGCCTCAGCCTACATGTTGTTTCCGTTTAGGCTCACTTTTGCATGTGCAGCATTAATAAAAAAGCAACCAATTTGTACTGCAATAACCACCATCCATATGACTCCCTCCACCGGTAAATCTGTTGGTTAAGATGGACAGCCATGCCAGTGCAAGTATAGATCCGAACGTGGCCACTTTACCCAACCACTCTCCTCCTTCCAACCAGCTTCCGTTCCAAGATAGCCAAGCACCCACCGACTGGAACCTTGGACAAGGTGGTATCTTTGCATCTTGTACCAGAGAAAAAATGAATAGAAGACGATCCTTTGTTGTTATAGCATCTTCTTTTTTCTTTTTTTTTGTGGGTGAAGTTATAGCATCTTCTTGTACATACAATGCGATTTACCTTCGGGCCTGGAATCCCATGTAATTTTCAATTATGATTTTTTTTAGCATATTCAATTATGATATAGTACTAGGACAAATTCTATACGCGCCAACAACATTTTTATGGGAGGCGATATATTTCAAACAGGTACTGTCCAAATTCACGGACAATTCATTTATCTGCACGGCCTCCTCTATTGAATTAAGACTTGAAAATGGGCTTAAGTATAGTATCGTACTACTTGTTAATTTTTAATCAGGGTTTGTTTGTATATTCGTGCAAAGTGGCAATCAGAGATGCAAAAGGAACTGGCACCAGATCCTGCGCACACACCTTTTCTTTCAGGGTCTGGTGAACTGATAGATAGATCCACATCACATCACATCAGGAGAAGAGTAGTGACCAAAGTGTCAGATCTAGAAGGGAACAAATATGCAGCTCTCCCCCTCAGCATTTCTGCGTGTTGCCGACTCGCCGTTGCTCAGAGGGACTCGACCACCTCCTTCCATCTCTTTCTTTAGCACACATACAAAAACTGCAGGGCACACACAAGCTGCATGCATCAGTGGGTGCTCCGGGACTGTTGTACTTTTGATCCCCTGCCAGTACAGATCTCGTGGAAAGTGGAGTGAGGCCATCGGATCCCTGTACAAGTAGCTAAAACAAAAGGCACACCATTGATTAGTAGTACAAAGCTAAAATGCAAAGTAACAGTGTATAACAACGGCGATAAGAAAGAAGAGCAAGAGGTGACACTGATTAGCAGTGCTAATTACCAAGCCTTTGCTCCCAAAACGGAACACTTTCACCGTCTCTTTGCCGGCGCAGGCTGTGCCGCCGCTACCTGCAATGTGTACTTTCAGCAAAGATGTGGCTTTTGTGCTTTCCTCCCGTCTTCCAGCTGAAGCGACACTCATGAGCGAGCGGTGATCCCCACTGGCTCCTCGGCCAGCTATCTTGGCACTCAAGCAATGGCCATGTTGTTGATTTCTTTAGCCTTTTGACCATCAAAGGTCCAAAGCCTCTGCCTTTTGGTGCACAAGAGCACAAGAGAAGGCGCCAAAGGCGGCACGGCTAGCTATGCATCGGATGCCATGCCATCGGTCACGCTCACGCCCGTCTGGGATGGTCGATCTCCGCCTCTTCTTCTGCTGGTAGGAGCTGAGTTGAGCCAAGCCAAAAGGCCCGCAGCTGGAAAGGCTGTGTCAGCCGCTGATGCTTCTTCTCTCTTCTTCGCCCCCGCCATTCTGTGATGTTGGTTAAGTTTTTGTTTATCGACCAAAGTTGGGGTCTCCATCATGATGTGGAGCAAGCCGTATCCTCTCCCATCCCTCCCTGTTGGGAAAGATGCCTTCTACTATGCATGTGGAAAGATAAAGCATGTCGGCTCCACCCGGTGTGACGATATGGCTGTTTCGCTGCTCTCTGTGTGTGGCGGGTAATACCGTTTAGCACAAAAGTCGTTATATGCATCATCACTACGGCGTGTAATACAGTTTATAATACAATAGTCGTTAAGACCATCTCCAACAAGTTCCCCTAAAAACACCCTCCTAATTAAAGGTGGTTATGCGTGGTGTTCATATAATTTAGGAAATATTTGCAGGTGAGCGGCGGCCGACGTGTCATTTTTAGGGGATTTTTTAGCGGAAGACCTTTTTTCCCTAGATAGATGGCAAGTTACGAAAGTCTTCTTCTGTTCGCGATCTCAAATGAGCTCACGATGAACAGTAAAACCCGGAAATATTGAAAACAAATTAAAAAAAACTTCTGATTTTTTTATGGCAAACTTTGACACATGTTTCGAGTGCTTGCAAAGTTTCAACATGGAATGACATTTGTGGAAGTTGTGACAAAAAAATCAACACTCCAATCAACTTTAGAGTTATTTGAAATATTTCCCTTTTGATTTTTGGACTGATTCAAAAATCAAATCCACTCCAATCAACTTGAGAAAATTAACAGAGACTCAAAATATTATTTGAGACTTAAGAAAAATACTTTTCAACCCAAATTAAATATTTGAATTGTAACCCTATTTTGGGATATGATGACCCACAAGTATAGGGAATCAATCGTAGTCCTTACGATAAGTAAGAGTGTCGAACTCAACAAGGAGCAGAAGGAATCGATAAGCGGTTTTCAACAAGGTATTCTCTGCGAGTGTTGTAAAGTAGTAGTGACAGATAGTTTGATAGCAAGATAATTCGTAACAAGTAGCGAGTAACAAAAGTGACAAGGTGCATCAAGGTGGCCCAATTCTTTTTATTGTAAAGGACAAGCCGGAAGTATTTCTTATAGTATTTAAACATTCTCAAGGCACACGGGAATTTCATCTATCTACATTCACCACGATTAATTGACTCACGTTCATTGCTTTGATAAGTTGTTATGTGGGTGGACCGCAGCTAAGGTGATGTTCTTACTTGAACAAACAACCTACTTATGATTACCCCCTTTCGCAAGCATCCGCAACTACAAGAGAAAAATTAAGATAAATCAAACCATAGCATTAAACATATGGATCCAAAACAGCACCTTACGGAACAGCTCATAAACTGGGGTTTAGGTTTATGTCACTCTCACAACCCATTATTTACAAACTAATCCTGCAATGCCTTCCCTAGGCCCAAACATGGTAATGTGTCATGCAGTCGACGTTTACACGACACCACTAGAGGAAGAAAAACATAACACATCACTGCTGCAGACTCATCCTATACAAACGGTTTTTACCCCCTTTCCGCGATAGAGTTTTAAACCGTTGCCTTGCCTGTGTGTGCGATACGGGGGGGGGGGGGGGGTCCATCCCACACAACCCAAAAAACTTCGGCGATAGGTCCTCCAGTCACACACGCGGGGCAAAAAGAACGCGTGTGCGATCGGGTGAGCCATCACAAATAATTATACAGGACAAATCGTGTGAGATATTCTTAGCATCGCGCACGGTGCCTAGAAGAAACTGTATGGCATAGGCTGTCCATCACACACACTTTTTATGTGGAAACGTTTGTGCAAGGTGGCCTAACGCAAACAGTTGTCGGGCGGAAATTGTGTGTGATTGTTCATTGATCCAACACGCCTACTTTCTAGAAACTGTGTGGGTTGTTTGAGGTCATCGCCCATGGTGTTGTCTGAGAAACCGTCCGCCATAGAAAAACCCAATAAGCAGGCTAATTGGCCTATTATTGCTAATCCATTTAGTAATCAAATTGACATTTTATATCAAACACACCATATATTTCATATCCTATTATGGCAACCAGGATTTCATAACTGAATTATATCAGCTTACACCATATAGGCATATAGCTAGCTATGCCATTACACAACAGCACCAAGTTTCACATGCAACATCTAAAACCTTTGGAAAGTAGCATCATATGCGGTAAAAAGACAGATGAATCTCATCTGGAAAACTAGTGAATCTGAAGGCGAATATTGAGCTTTCAATGATGTTGAATGTCCTTGCAACTTTAGGCTAGTGGCTGTGGATGATTGCCCGCCCAACCTTTGTCCTCTTGAGGAAGACTTCAATATTGTACCGTGGTTGTTGAATGAATACCTTCCTCGTCTCTTGACCATGCAGGTGGTTTGAGAGGTAATCATCGGTGAACTGCATTGGAAAGGACTGAAAACAAAGGTATGCATAAATATCTGTTCTAAATTTTGAAATGGCGCAAAGGAAAAAAAACAAGGTAAAAGAGTTAGTATCATCCTATAGTTGACTGATGTCTTCTTCATTGTGCAAACAAAGATCTTGTTGTTATTCATCGATAGTTTCTTTATCCTAACAATCTTTCTGAGTTTCTTGACTTGACTGATATTCATGGACAACTCATTTCCCCATATGCCAAATGGATCGAACAGTGGGTCAAAACCTCTGACAGCAGGACCTACATGTGCAAGACCAAATAGTTAAAAACCTAAATATTAGAATGGTTGCTGCAATTGCACAATAATGTCCTATTAGCCAAAGTGCCATGCATGTGCAAACCTCGATGGTAAACCTCAGTGCCTCCCATTGTTTCCCGGCAACACATATAAGGTAGTTATTGATCAGTTTAAGTGAGAGTTGGCATACTATCAGTAAAATATGTTGATGAAAAATAAACACATTGCAGATCCAGCAGATTAATTCGAGGCACATGGAAAAGTCAGCTTAATTCGGCAGGTAATACAGTTTAATACAAAAGTCATTAAGAGCGTCTCCAACAAGTTCCCTTAACCCCCCCCCCAAAAAGTGGTTATATGGGGTGTTCAAATAATGTAGGAAAAATTTGCAGGTGAATGGATCCAGAAAAACTTCCCCGCAAGTGTTCTTGGCGGTGCCATGGCGGCGACGACGGTGGTTGGCAGTGGCACACTGACATGTCATTTTTAGGGGACAATTTGTGGCAAACTTTGACAAATGTTTTCAGTTCTTGCAAAGTTTCATCATGGAATGACATTCGTGGAAGTTGTGGCAAAAAATATCAGCACTCCAATCAACTTTAGGGTTACTTGAAATATTTTCCTTTTGATTTTTGAACTGGTTCAAAAATCAAATCCACTCTAATCGACTTGAGAAAATAAACGGAGACTCAAAATATTATTTGAGACTTAAGAAAATACCTTTCAGTCCAAATTAAATATTTGAATTGTTACCCTATTTTGGGATATTAATTTTACTCCCTAAATTCTTTAGGGTTCAATTTAATTCCCAATTTCACTTTATGGTTTCAATAATATTTGGGGTTTATAGAAATTGTTTTCCAACCCAAATTAATTGAACATAAGGTCACAAACATTTGTAGCCCAATTTTGGTTTCTATAAACAATCCATAATGACAATTTAGGGTCCTGGATAATTCAAAAAATTCTTTTAAAACAAACCAATAAGTTTTGGGGCATGCTACGCATCCGTTGGCTGCCCTTTTTAAAAGATCGGCCGGGTCACGAGCCGTTAGATTTGGCGCATCGAGCGGCTGAGCGACGCCTCAACCATTGCAACAGAGATTTTGTTGCAGAACTTCTTTGCAACATAGGTCTTGTTGCATATTTTCTTTTGTAACAGAGTTCTTGCTGCAGAATTTTCTTTGCAATAGAGGTGATGATGCAGAATTTTTTTTCTTCACTTTTGATGTCGGGCATCCTACGGACATCACCATGGCAAGAGTCTGTTTGGCAAGTGACACGTGTGATATCTACTTCTTACATATAAAGGTGAATCATCTCCTTTACACGTGTTCACTTGATCCCTTCGAGGATGGTATACTGCTTGACACTCCTCTCGTGTGCATACATAGGTATTATCGGAACTTCACGGATGACGAAGAGGAGTGCAAGCGCCAAGGGACGACTACGCCATCCGCGAGGGAAGCTTGGAAGCGGAGACAAAAGAACACGGAGATGCGAAGCTACAGCTACCGGACGTCCGGCACGACCACGCTCGGCACGACTACGCCATCCGCGAGGGAAGCTTGGAAGGGACGACTACACCAAGTCTACAGCAGCCGGACGACCAGCATCCACCGGACGTCCGACACTCTACAGCGACCGGACGACCGCCCGCCCCCGGAAATCAGGTACCTCCAAGACAGAGCCGAAACATCGGATGTCCGGCACCCTCCGGACGTCCGAACCCCCGCGAGCTTCCGGACGACCGATGTCCATCGGACGTCCGGTACTGCCTGTGCGCAGCCACTCGGGTTTTCACCCATGTATCTCCCTCTCTTCCCCTAGACTATAAATACCCCTTCACTTGGACGAACTAGGGTTAGCAAAGTGATAGCTCATATCTAGAGAGAGCTTTGCTCATATCTACCACCTCTCCCATGGAGATCAAGACCTCCATGTGAGAAGATCCGTAGTGGATATCAAGACCCCTTCAAGGGAAGGATCTATCTAGATCATCAAGACCTCATCTCCTCTAGGATTTGGGATGAACTCTACCTTGTATCTTGGTTCCCTTTGATTGTTCATGTACCTTGTGAATCTTGTGTGTTTGTTAGTCTAGTGGATGTGTGATTGGACTTGTTCTTGAGTGCTCCTCTTGTGATTTCTAACCGTTTTCCCCTCGTGTTCTTCCTCGAATCCACCTCCAATTCTTGAACATCGGGACAAATCGGGGCACTTTGGCCCGTGCCCTGCATCATCTTGGTATCATGAGCCACGTTGACACGAATTTGGAGTCTCCCCCTTCGTTTCTAGCTTATTTTTGTTGATTTTCGTCCCAATTTGAAAATCCCCACCAAAAATAGCCTCACCAATTTTTTTGCATTTTGTTGGTTTTTGTGAGATTTTGTTGTGTTTGATCCACGATTTTGTTGTTTGGCAAGTGGATCTTGGCTTTCCCCACCTCCCCATCACGAAATCCCCCAAAATTGTCTTTTTCCCATCAATTTCGAGCCCAAAATCATATATTTCCGCCCAAAATCGCGTCCCGGATCTCAAATCCCGCGTTGACCCCGACCCACCGGACGACCGACACTTTACCGGACATCCTCCAGCCACCGGATGTCCGGAATTCACTGGAAATCCGACCGCCCCACAACAGTACGAAATTACCGGAAGTCCGGAACTTGTCGGACGTCCGATACTCCAGAAAGCCGACTTCGGTTGAAATTTGTTTTGGTCAAACTAATTCATCTGGACTCTGTTTTTGACATTATTTAGCTCGTTTTGTACCTATTTACACCCCCCATCCCACAAAAAATACTACCAACACCATTTTACTCCATCACATTTTTTGAATTTGGCATCTTTGCCTAGGCCCTCCACCATATCATCCGCAATACCTCCATAGTCTTCCGCCACCTTAACCCATTTTGACCAATTCTGTTTGAGATTTTGAGTTCGCGGCTTTTTCGTTTCCTAAGGTGTTTCGGCTAATTAGGAACGGTTCAACATCAACAACTCCGCCACTCATCATCGTCACAGATTCGACTTCGACAACAACTCCTTCACCTTTTGACACCACCACCGTAAGCATGGACGGTAACTTCGACGACATCATTGTACATTTCCTTGCCATTGCTTTGATAGCCCCGAGCCCATTGCGTTACTTTCCTATCGAGACTAGCAAGTTGAGAATTGCCGGGCCACGCTATTGGTGCACCTTAGTGATACACTTACGCCGCATAGCTATATTTAGCGTGCAATCATCTTGCTATCATCATTGTGCCATTAAGTCTCTCACGTGCATATCTTACATACTTGTCTCATATCTTTGCTCGAGCATAGTGGTAAAGGAAGCATATAACAAAAAAAGAAGGAAAAAGCTTTTAAGCAAAAGAGGAGATACAAAAGAGCTTGTAAGCAATAGAAATAGCATTGAGCCATTTTGCATAGTACATCATATTGGACCATACATACATAGCATACTTGGGATTGAAGACGGCACGGTTACTCCAATAGGTTGGTGCACAAGCGTGTCTAGCCCCTTTGAGCAATCGAGATATTGTCTCTCTAGTATCCGTGCAACAAGAGCTTTTCCATGGTAACACATTTTGTGCTCATTCCTTGGTTGCACGAATCCCACTTATCTTCGTGTGTGTGTTTCCATGTCCTATACATAGCTATTGATCTATTTGCCTTACATTGCAATTTTGTGAATCTTCCTCAACATTATCGATATCTTGGACTAACACTTGGTTGAATTTTGTGCCACTTTCTAACACCCCCATGTATTATGCTACAGTGATCCTTCATGATTATGCTAAGTCACTTTGCTTTGCTATGCTTGATCACTTTGGATTCATATCTCATTTCAAATTCCACCAATGAAATCAATTCAAATTGCAAGTGAAATTTAAAGTTGCACAAACATGGTTGCAAAATAGTCCATCATTTAGCAAATATTCCATAACAATTATTTGTTAAGGAAAACAACATCACTTATTTGCTAAAATGGGCTATAGCAATTAAAACAGTGCCAAATCAGCATTTTTAAATGCTTTTCCATTTATGAAAAATTCAAACAACTTCAAACATTTCCCAAACTTTTTGTGGCAGTGCCAAATATTGCAATGTAATTATGTGGCCAAGTCCCATATTTTACAAAAGTCATTTGGTGGCTAATTAAAATGCAAAACTGTTGCTGGAAAAAGAAAACATAAAATAATCAGAAAAAGAAAAGAGAAAGGCCACTGTGCACTGGGCCTTAGTGCACAGTGCCTGGCCAGCCGACCCAGCCCGCTCTCCCGTCGTCTCCCTCCTCTCTCCTCCCCGTGTCAGCACCGCGCGCGCGCGGCCGACGCCGAGCGCCGTCGCCGCCGAACCAGCTCCCCTCCTCACGCCGCTACAGCGCCGCGGGAGGATAAGAATGCCAGCGCCGTGCCTCGGGGCAGCCCCTGGTCCTTATCCTCCCTCTCCTCGCGCTGCTTCCTCCTCCTCCCCCATGGCCGCCTCTGCCGTCGCCATCGCGAGCTCGCCTGCGTAGCCACCGTCGTTACCTCGCCTCGCCACCGTGTCCACGAGATCTGCCGTCGACCGCCTCTTTGTCTACGCCCACTCGACAGAGCCGGGAGCCACCACGACGTTGGCGTCGATCTCGTTTCCCCCCTCGGCAACCGCAGATCGCCGTCGCCCGTTCGTCGTCGTCGACCCCTCCCCGAGCCCGCTAAGCGCACCTGCAGGCTCTCTGTGAGCTTCCCTCTCTCTCCCCTCTCTCTATGCGCTCGCCCGTCCCCTAAGTCGTTGCTACCGCCGCTGCCGGAGCTCGCTGCCGCCACTCGCTTCGCCGCCGCGCTCGTAGCTTCTGCCGCTCGTGTCCGAGGCCGCAGCCTTGCTCCTGGGATCCCCAGGAACCCTACGCAGCCGCCCGCGCGCTTAGCCGTGCCTTGTATCGACGAGCTCGAGTTCGCCCGAACGCCGCCGCCGCCTGCCACCGCCGTAGGGCTCGTCTCCGGCCACCCTAGCTCGCGCCCGTAGCGTAGATCGACGCGGCCTGCTCTCCGCGTTCGAACGGCGCTTCTCGCGTGTCAAATGGGCGCTGGACGGCGGATCCCGATCGCCTCCCGTGCCCTCCGCCGCGTTTTGACGTCGCCGGCGGCTAAACGCCGGTGGTCCGACGTGGCCACCGTTAGCCAGGGGTTAGCCGCGCCCTGTGCCACTGACCGCTAGACACCACGCGCTAATTAGTTAGTGGTTAACTAAACTGACTAATTAACTAACTTAACCAGCCACTGACAGAAGGGCCCCACCGCTAAGTTAACCCTGTTAATTTAATTAAATGTTGTTAACTCCCTGTGTCACTGACATGTGGGGCCCTGCCATTGTTTAAGTGGATAAGGCCGGCCCAGTCAGTAGCTGGGCCCACCAGTCAGCCTCTGCTGACTGGGCAGTTGACCCAGTCAACTGGGCCCCACTGTCAGCCCCATAAGCATTCTGTTGGGTACATTTCTGGGTACCCGTAGCATTTTATCCATTTAATTTCGAATTAATAATTAATCCTGTAAATTCCAGAAATCTTTTAAAACTTTGAAAAATCATATAAATTCAACCGTAACTCGGATGAAAATAATTTATATATGAAAAATGATCAGAAAAATAAGACGAATCCGAATATGCCATCCATGTAGCTGTCACATGCCTCTAACACTGCAAACATGGAACCTTCCCCTCCGGATCGTCTGTCCGATAATTGCCTAAAGCCGGGAAAATATTCTCAGATATCTTCCCGCTCCGTCTGTAACGCGTAGCACCGCATTAGGTCACCCCCAGCACAACATATTGCCATGTCATGCTTTGTGATGCATCTGTGTGCTTTATATTTACTGTGTCTTCCCCCTCTTCTCTCCGGTAGACCCCGAGACTGCTGTTGACCCCGAGTACGACTACGTCATCGATGACCCGTCCTTCTCAGCAGAGCTTCCAGGCAAGCAAAACCCCCTTGATCATTCCTATACCGCCCATTCTTTCTCTCTCGTGCTTGCATTAGATTTTGCTACTGTGTTCGATAGCTCCTATTCGGATGCATAGTCTATTTTTGTAACCTGTTGTTGATACTTTACCTGCTGTCCTATATGCTTAGAATAGGCTGGTTAGTGATCCATCAGTGGCCCCACACCCTTGTCCGTGTTGCCCTGCTTTGCTACCGGATGACTCGATCAATGTGATCGACGTGTAGAGACCGAACGCACCACCAGTACCCTCTTAGTTGTACGACTCTGCAGAGCTACTATCGAGTGCCGAGGGTGATGCCTCGTATCTCACTTCTGATGATAACTCTATAGTATAGCACGTCAGTTGTGGATTACAGAGGGTGATTCCTCGCTCTCCACTCCCGATGATGACTCTGTCGTGCAACACCTCAAGCGTGAACCCATCGAGGGTGATTCCTCCAAGTTCACCTTGACATTTTACATCGAATAGGAATCTATCGAGGGTGATTCCTCAGATTCCTTGATGTTATGGACACACAGTTACCTTGACTATTACCACAGACCTTTGTAGAAGTCGGGTCAACCCCAAGGGTACCCGCGAGAGTTATTGCAGTCTATAATGAAAGTCGGGTTGACCATGAGGGTACCTGATAACCCACAAGTATAGGGGATCGCAATAGTTTTCGAGGGTAGAGTATTCAACCCAAATTTATTGATTCGACACAAGGGGAGCCAAAGAATATTTGCAAGTATTAGCAGTTGAGTTGTCAATTCAACCACACCTGGAAACTAAATATCTGCAGCAGAGTGATCAGCAGCACAGTAGTATGATAGTTTGATAGTAGTAGCAATAATAGTAACAGTAACAGTAGCAGCAATAGTAGTAGCAATTGTGACAGCAGTAGCAACAGAAGTAACTTAGCAAGAACAATATGTGAAAAACTCGTAGGCATTGGATCGGTGATTTTGTTGGATAACATTCATCATGTAACAGTCATAACCTAGGGCGACACAGAACTAGCTCCAATTCATCAATGTAATGTAGACATGTATTCCGTATATAGTCATACGTGCTTGCGATAAGAACTTGCATGACATCTTTTGTCCTACCCTCCCGTGGCAGCGGGGTCCATAAGGAAACTAAGGGATATTGAAGCCTCCTTTTAATAGAGAACCGGAACAAAGCATTAACACATAGTGAATACATGAACTCCTCAAACTACGGCAATCACCGGAAAGAATCCCAATTATTGTCACCTTGGGGTATGCGGATCATAACACGTAGCAGGTGCGTATAACTTGCAAGATCGGATCAAGAACACAAATATATTCATGAAAACATAAAGAGTTCAGATCTAAAATCATGGCACTCAGGCCCTAGTGACAAGCATTAAGCATAGCAAAGTCATAGCAACATCAATCTCAGAACATAGTGGATACTAGGGATCAAGCCCTAACAAAACTAACTCGATTACATGATAAATCTCATCCAACCCATCACCATCCAGCAAGCCTACGAAGGAATTACTCACTCCCGGCGGTGAGCATCATGAAATTGGTGACGAAGGATGGTTGATGATGACGATGCCGGAGGATCCCCCTCTTTGGAGCCCCAAACGGACTCCAGATCTGGCCTCCCGATGAAGAACAGGAGGTGGCGGCGGCTCCGTATCGTGAAACGCAATAAAACTTCCTCTCCTATTTTTCTCTCTGGAATTGTGAATTTATAGGCCTGAGATTAGGGTCAGCGGAGCCACGTGGGCCCCACAAGCCACCAGGGCGCGCCGGGGGGGGGGGGGGTGGCGCACCCTGGTGCCTCATGGGCAGCAGGTGGCCCCCCTCCAGTAGGTTTTGGCTCCAGTATTTTTTATTTATTGCATAAAAATCTCCAAAAAGTTTCATCCAATTCCAAGAACTTTTATTTCTGCACAAAAAACAACACCATGGTAGTTCTGCTAAAAACAGCGTCAGTCCGGGTTAGTTTCATTCAAATCATGCAAATTAGAGTCCAAAACAAGAGAAAAAGTGTTTGGAAAAGTAGATACGACGGAGACGTATCAACTCCCCCAAGCTTAACTCATTGCTTGTCCTCAAGCAATTCAGTTGACAAACTGAAAGTGATAAAGAGAAACTTTTACAAACTCTTTTGTTCTTGTATCTATATATATGCTTAAATAATACCCAAGTTTTCAGCAAAGATCATGAACTAACCATGCAAATGATAACTCTTAGAAATTATATTCACTCATATCAGTGGCATAATCAACTAGCGAGCAATAATAAGATATCTCAAATGCCAACACTTTGTCAAAACAATCATGATATAATATGACAACATGGTATCTCGCTAGCCCTTTCTGAGGCCGCAAAACATAAATGCAGAGCACCTCCAAAGTTCGAGCGGCGACTAAACATTGTAATTCATGGTAGAAGAGATCCAGTCATGATGCACGCAACATTAACTATTCACAATGCATGAGAATGACAATAGTGCTCTCAGGACTGGTGCTTATTTGAGAAGGTGATGACTCAACAATAAAAGTAAATTAACATAAAAGTAAATAGATAGGCCCTTCGCAGAGGGAAGAATGGATTTGCAGAGGTGCCAGAGCTCGAAGCTTAAATCAGAGATAAATAAAATTTTGGGAGGTATGCCTTTCCTGTCAACGTCACGACCGAGAGTTTTCAATATCTTCCATGCTAAACACATTAGCGGCGGTTCCCAAGCGGTAAAGTAAAGTTTACTCCCCCTCCACCCACAAACACAAGCCATGGCTAGCCGAATCCTCGGGTGCCCTCCATACCAACAACTTTCCGGGGGAGTTTGTTTCATTATTTTGCAGTTTTAATAATGGGACTGGGCATCCCGATTACCAGCCCCTCTCGGTCAAGGACAAGTGAATAAACACTCAGCATGAGAATAACCCGCTTAGCATGGAAGATACTGACCACCCCCTGTCGCTCCATGAGCGGTACGAGCACACAAAACAGATGTTCATTTGAATATTTAGAGGTGGCACATGCAAATTTACTTAGAACGGCAGAGTAATACCGCATATAGGTAGATATAGTGGACTCATCTGGAATAACTTTGGTTTAGGGGTTTTGATGCACAAGCAGTATTCCCGCTTAGTACATGCGAAGGCTAGCAAAGAGGTTGAGAAGCGACCAGCTAGAGAGCGAAAACGGTCATAATCATGCATTATGAATAATCAACAGTGAATGCTAGCATGAGTAGGATATAAGCACCATGAACATAAATATCGTGGAGGCTATGTTGGTTTTGAATCAACTACATGCGTGAACATGTGCCAAGTCAATCCACTCAAAACATTCAGTGGAGAATACCATATTATCATACTACATCATGAACATTTTAATGCATGTTGACACCCAAGATAAATCATTATCCACTCCTAGCTACTTAAGCATGGCATGAGCAACTATAATCTCTAATTGTCATCATAAACATGTTTAATCATAATATGCTGAATCATGGATACTGAGTTAAACATATTTACAAAAACAAAGAACAAGTTGAGTTCATACCCGCTTTTCCTTGCTACAGTCACTTCATCAAATCATCGTCATTATTGCCTTTCACTTGCACGACCGAATGATATGAAAATAAAAATAGTGCAAGTGTGCCGTGGACTAAGCTGGAATTTGCAAGCATTTTATTCAAAGAAGAAGACAAGGTAATATGGCTCTTTATTTGATCAACAATAGTGCATACGAGAGCCACTCAACATTTTCATCGTGGTCTTCTCCTTACAATGACTCAACAAAAGAAAAGAATTTCAAAGAAACACACTAAAATATTTTTGGAGTTTTTAGTTTTTCTGAAGAAAACAAATAAAGAAGAAAAATGAAAAACGATAAAAACTATTTACACGGGAAAGCTCCCAACAAGCAAAAGAAGAAACGGGAAATCTTTTTGGGGTTTTCTTTTAATACTACTACTAATTAAGCTAGAAAGAAAAACTGAAAAGAAACGAGAAATATTTTTGGATTTTCTCAAAGTTTTTCAAACACACAAGAAGAAAGCGAGAAAATAAAACTAACATGGATTATACATTGAAAAAGTATGAACACCGACAACTGGAATGAAATGTCGGTGAGAAATACGTAGTCCCCCAAGCTTAGGCTTTTTCCTAGCTTGGTCATCGCGATCCCTAGTCTAGGTAATAGTCAAAGTGGTAGCTCGTAGAGGCGTTCTGAGCCGCCTCGTCAGCCAGACGGGCAGCCTCGATCGCCGCCTTGTACTCGTGCACCTCGCTCTCCAATAGATAATATCTCTGTTTGTTCTAAAAATCAAAGAGGGCAGGAGCAGGCAAAGCAACATACACAGATCGATATTTATTAAAAACTAAGTTATATTCATATCCCTGTGCATTGCGTTTTAAAAACTTATGTTCTCGCATTGTTTCGAAATTTAAATATTTATCAGGTAAAAGGGGATCATTAAAATTGGGCGAGACCCCTAACCTCGCAGCTACACGGGAGGCATAAATTCCTCCATACAAATCACCATTACCCGCGTTACGCTGCAGCCTACGTGCGACAATAGCCCCAAGATTATAATAATTGTTGCCAGTCAAAGCCGTATGAATAAGACTCAGATCAGGGGTGCAAAGAGTACTGCAGTCTTGCTTACCAACAATGCATTTACCATTAAAAAGTGCAAAATACCGAATAGCAGGAAAGGGGATGCTAACTATTCTGGCCTGCGTGACTTCCCTATCCTCACCGTTGCAAAGGCTATTAAGAAATGACTCATAATCAGATTTTTGTGGTTCATCTAACGAACCCCAATATGGAATTTTGCATGCATTACATAATTCTTCTAGAGACATACTATAGGATTTGTCATAGAGGTGAAATAAAACTCTAGAAGTGCGCGGATGATATTCAAAGTTTTGAGTGAATGAATGAGTAAGGTAGTAATGCTGTGGTGGCTTATCTGCAACGAAGGCGGAGAACTCGGTGTTGTGAATATATTGGTCAAATTCTTCCTTGATGCCTGCACCTAGCATTAACTCGTTGCACAGCCATCTACATGATTTTGCTTCGGCACCTCGCACCGAACTTCCCCTTGGTTCAACGTAAGATTGACGTGCGGGGTCTTCTCTAGATGATGCCTCAGTGGACCTCCTCCTCGAAGAACTCCTCCGAAAGATATTCATTTTCCTAAGAACAAATTTCTGAAAAATTTTGGGCCACAAAATGATATCAATAAAACTTCACAAGATTGATAGCAACTACTCATATGGATGTCTAGACGCTATATCAAGCATTCAAACTACTTGGAACTCAAAGAATTGAACATGCAAGCTCATTTTCAGTGGCACCAAGAGTAGCTAATTATGCAAAATATAATCCACTAAAACAAAAACTAATTGGAGCAATGGAGGAGTCACATACCAAGAAGCAATCTCCCAAAACAGTTTCAGAAATGGAGCTCCGTGCAAAGAGATCGAAAATTTCAGGTTTGGGAGCAAGAACACGAGAGAGAGAGCTACCAGGAATTTTTGCTAGAGGTAAGAGACGAAATGTGCTGAGGGAATAAGTGAGGGGGTCCATGTGGGGCCGACAAGCCACCAGGGCGCGCCAGGGGGGTGGCGCGCCCTGGTGCCTCGTGGGCACCTGGGGCACCCCCCTGGTATATTTTTAGTGCCAAAAATTCTTAAATATTCTATAAAAGTTCATATCAAAATTTTATTGTATTCTAAGCACTTTCATTTCTGGGCATTTTTTGTTGCACGGATAATTCAGAAAACAGGATAATCATGGCATTTTATTGCATTTAACTAAAAATAACAGAAAACAAAAAGTTGGTACAGAAGGTTGTGCTTACTAAATTCATCGACCACATGCCTCTCAAAAAGAATCCATTAATAAGGTTGATCAAGTCTTATTAACAAACCATTTCCGAGTGACATGAAACCAAAGAATTTTCGTATAACACTAAGTTACCTCAACGGGGATATGCATCTCCCCAATAATAAGAGTTTCATATTTCTTTTTAACAGTAGGAAGAGGGAGTTGAAAACTTCCAATAGTAATTGTCGGAGTCTTTTCAATAACATGAATACCATTTACTTGAAATTGTTTCTTCGAAAAGTGCACCGTATGTTCATTGCCATTGATATGAAAGGTGACCTTGCTTTTGTTGAAATCAATAACAACCCCTGCAGTATTCAAAAAGGGTCTACCAAGGATAATTTACATGTTATCGTCCTCGGGCATATCAAGTATAACAAAGTCTGTTAGAATAGTAACATTTGCAACTACAACGGGCACATCCTCACAAACACCGATAGGTATGGCAGTTGATTTGTCAGCCATTTGCAATGATATTTCAGTGGGAGTGAGTTTATTCAAATCAAGTCTTTTATATAAAGAGAAAGGCATAACACTAACACCGGCTCCTAAATCACACAAAGCAGTTTTGACATAATTTCTTTTAATGGAGGATGGTATAGTTGGTATTCCCGGATCTCCTAGTTTCTTAGGTACTCCATCCTTAAAAGAATAATTTGCAAGCACGGTGGAAATCTTAGCTTCAGGTATCTTTCTTTTATTCGTGACAATGTCTTTCATATATTTAGCATAAGGGGCCATCTTTAAAATATCAGTCAAACGAGTACGCAAAAAGACTGGCCTAAGCATTTCAGCAAAGCTTTCAAATTCTTCCTCATCTTTTTTCTTAGATGGTTTAGGAGGAAAGGGCATGGGTTTTTGAACCCATGGTTCTCTTTCTTTACCATGTTTTCTAGCAACGAAGTCTCTTTTATCATAACGTTTGTTTTTAGGAGGTGGGTTATCAAGATCAACAGCAGGTTCTATTTCAACATCATTATCAGGTTCTTTATCATTATCAGGTTGGGCATCCACATGAGCATCATTATTATTATCATCATCCAGTGAATGTTCATTACCAGATTGTGTTTCAGCATCATAAATAGAAACATCATTACTATCCTCCAAGGGTTTTTCTACCTCGGGTTCACTAGAAGTATGCAAAGTCCTATCATTTTTCTTTTTCTTTTTCTTTTTAGATGGACTAGGTGCATCAACATTAATTCTTTGAGAGTCTTGTTCAATTCTTTTAGGGTGACCTTCAGGATAAAGTGGCTCCTGAGTCATTCTACCTCCTCTAGTCATTACTCTAACAGCATGATCTTTCATATTGTTATTCATTTCATTGAGCAATTCACTCTGAGATTTAGCAACTTGTTCTAATTGGGTTTGAACCATAGATGCATGTTTACTTACACCTTTAACATCATTAGCAATTCTAAATAACAAGTCTCTCAAGCGATCAATCATGTAGGCATTTCGTTTCAATTGTTTCATAACATTTGCATTGAAGTGATCTTGCTTAATAATATAATTATCAAATTCATACAAGCATTGACTAGGAGGTTTGTTATAAGGAATACCACTTTCATCAAACTTTATAAGAGAATTTACCTCTACTACCTGTGGTGGTGTGTCAAGACCATGTATTTCTTCAATAGGTCGTAAATTCTTAACATCTTCAGCTTTAATACCTTTTTCCTTCATACATTTCTTTGCTTCTTGCATATCTTCAGGACTGAGAAATAAAATACCCCTCTTCTTTGGAGTGGGTTTAGGCGGTGGTTCAGGAAGTGTCCAATCATTATCATTCTTCAATATATTAGTCAATAGTTCCTCAGCTTGTCCAATAGTTCATTCCCTGAAAAGACGACCAGCACAACTATCTAGGTAGTCCCTAGAAGCATCGGTTAGTCCATTATAAAAGATATCAAGTATTTCATTCTTATTAAGAGGGTGATCAGGCAAAGCATTAAGTAATTGGAGAAGCCTCCCCCAAGCTTGAGGGAGATTCTCTTCTTTAATTTGCACAAAGTTAAATATTTCCTGTAAAGCAGCTTGTTTCTTATGAGCAGGAAAATGTTTTTCAGAGAAGTGATAAATCATATCCTGGGGACTACGCACACAACCAGGAGCAAGAGTATTATACCATTCCTTGGCATCACCCTTTAATGAGAAGGGAAATAACTTAAGAATATAGTAATAGCGAATTTTTTCCTCATGAGCAAATAGGGTAGCTATATCATTTAATTTAGTGAGATGTGCCACAACTGTTTCAGTTTCATAACCATGGAAAGGATCAAATTCAACCAAAGTAATTAACTCAGGATCGACAGAGAATTCATAATCCTTATCAGTAACAAATATGGGAGAGGTAGCAAACTTAGGATCATATTTCATTTTCTCCCTCATAGATTTTTCTTTCATTTCAGCAAGCAATTTTATAACTTCATCTCTATCATTACAAGCAAGAATGGCTCTAGCCGTCTCCCTATCAAAGCAATGTTCATCAGGTGTTTCAACTCTAGTAGGAGAGCTAGGCATAATAGGTGAATCACAATTCTCAAGAGTCTCAACATTTTCAATTTCTTTAGCTTTAGCAAGTTGTTCATTAAGAAATTCACCAATTGGCACAGCATTATCAAGCATAGTACTAGCATCATCAGAAGTATCATTCATAGCAGAAGTGGTATCATCAATAACTTGCGACATATCAGAATTAATAGCATGTGGTGGTGTTGCAAGTTTACTCAAAACAGAAGGTGAATCGAGTGCAGACCTAGATGGCAGTTCCTTACCTCCCCTCGTCTTAGAGGGAACGATCTTGGTCTTAGCGTCTTTCAGATTCTTCATAGTGATCAATTGATATAAATCCCAAGTGACTCAACAAATAGAGCTATGCTCCCCGGCAACGGCGCCAGAAAAAGGTCTTGATAACCCACAAGTATAGGGGATCGCAACAGTTTTCGAGGGTAGAGTATTCAACCCAAATTTATTGATTCGACACAAGGGGAGCCAAAGAATATTTGCAAGTATTAGCAGTTGAGTTGTCAATTCAACCACACGTGGAAACTAAATGTCTCCAGCAGAGTGATCAGCAGCACAGTAGTATGATAGTTTGATAGCAGTAGCAATAATAGTAACAGTAACAGTAGCAGCAATAGTAGTAGCAATTGTGACAGCAGTAGCAACAGAAGTAACTTAGCAAGAACAATATGTGAAAAACTCGTAGGCATTGGATCGGTGATTTTGTTGGATAACATTCATCATGTAACAGACATAACCTAGGGCGACACAGAACTAGCTCCAATTAATCAATGTAATGTAGGCATGTATTCCGTATATAGTCATACGTGCTTGCGATAAGAACTTGCATGACATCTTTTGTCCTACCCTCCCGTGGCAGCGGGGTCCATAAGGAAACTAAGGGATATTAAGGCCTCCTTTTATAGAGAACCAGAACAAAGCATTAACACATAGTGAATACATGAACTCCTCAAACTACGACAATCACCGGAAAGAATCCCAATTATTTTCACCTTGGGGTATGCGGATCATAACACGTAGCAGGTGCGTATAACTTGCAAGATCGGATCAAGAACACAAATATATTCATGAAAGCATAAAGGGTTCAGATCTGAAATCATGGCACTCGGGCCCTAGTGACAAGCATTAAGCAAAGCAAAGTCATAGCAATATCAATCTCAGAACATAGTGGATACTAGGGATCAAGCCCTAACAAAACTAACTCGATTACATGATAAATCTCATCCAACCCATCACCGTCCAGCAAGCCTACGAAGGAATTACTCACTCCCGGCGGTGAGCATCATGAAATTGGTGATGAAGGATGGTTGATGATGACGATGCCAGAAGATCCCCCTCTCCGGAGCCCCAAACGGACTCCGGATCTGGCCTCCCGATGAAGAACAGGAGGTGGCGGCGGCTCCGTATCGTGGAACGCAATAAAACTTCCTCTCCTATTTTTTTCTCTGGAATTGTGAATTTATAGGCCTGAGATTAGGGTCAGCGGAGCCACGTGGGCCCCACAAGCCACCAGGGCGCGCCAGGGGGGGGGTGGCGTGCCCTGGTGCCTCGTGGGCAGTAGGCGGCCCCCCTGCAGTTGGTCTTGGCTCCAGTATTTTTTTATTCCATAAAAAATCTCCAAAAAGTTTTGTCCAATTCCAAGAACTTTTATTTCTGCACAAAAAACAACACCATGGTAGTTCTGTTGAAAACAGCGTCAGTCCGGGTTAGTTTCATTCAAATCATGCAAATTAGAGTCCAAAACAAGAGCAAAAGTGTTTGGACAAATAGATACGATGGAGACGTATCAGTACCTGCGAGATTTATTGACGCGGCATGACCGGGCAGGCAGAGACCGCCCCAGGAGAGGGATGGGCCTGGTGAGGGTGTCCCGGACTAGGGGGTACTCAGGCTGCCGGCCTATCTCTCGTATGCCGGACTAGTGGGCCACTCTTTACTCATCAAAGGAAGGCCGGATAACGGGCAACCCCATGCACCAGAAGGAAACCTCCGAAGACTTGGCGTCTCCTCCATGAAATATTTAGCGGCATGTTTATCCCCTGACGGCAACTGACCTTATGTAACCCTAGGTCCCTATGGTGTCTATATAAACCAGAGGGTTTAGTCCGATCTGGGGGATCATCATACCCACCTAGGGTTTAGCCCATCTGATCTCGAGGTAGATCAACTCTGTAACCGTCATACAATCACATCAATACAATCTAGCAGGACGTAGGGTTTTACCTCTTTGAGAGGGCCTGAACCTGGGTAATCGCTATCTCTACGTTCCTTGTTACCCATTGACTCCACGACCCACAGCTCGGACCCCCTACCCGAGATCTGCCAGTTTTGGTACCGACATTGGTGCTTTCATTGAGAGTTCCGCCGTTGGGTCACCAAGGATCAATGGCTCGCCTTGTCATCGGCGATGGCATTCACTGCGGGGACATCTTCGTCCCCGGTCAGCTTTTCATGTTCGGCAGCGTTGTGCTGCATGCCGACCCGACCGGTCACCTTGACCAGGTCGGCAGCTTCGCCCCTGAGCAGGAAATCAGGTTCGGCAACCTGGAGTATGTCGCCGACTCTCGGGGCGATCTGGTCCTTTCTGGGTTCTCAGCTTTACCTGAGGAGCCTAACAATCCCGAGGCCTTAACCCCGGATTCTCTCCTCGGCCCCGCCTCCGGGACAGTCCTCAGTTTGGATTTGGCCTCAAGTTCGGATCCGATCCCGGCGCCAGAGAACCAAGGGTCACCCTTGGCCGAACACACTCCCGACGCCGACACACCGGAATTCGACTCCGAAGTATGCCCAAGGATGGATCCGGCGGACCTATCGCGTTCAAGCGAGATGTTAGATTGGATCCAGAAGATGAGTATCGCGGATGGCCTGTCCTCGGCCCATGAGAAGATCGGACTTGAGGCCAACCGTGGGGAATTTTGCGTCCCACCCACCACCCACTTAGTAGCCACTGTCGAAAATCTAACCGACATGTTGGACTACGCCTCCGAGGAGGCTGACGATATGGACGAGGATATCGACGTCCTCCCTTATATGGCTCCCTCCCTTGCCGCTCCCAACACCGGAAAGGGGACCGCCATCTCCACCTACGACGTCTACATGGTTGACACCCCCAAGAAGGATGGCGACACAACCAAGAAGGATGGCGACAAGGAACCACCCAAACACCGATGAAGGCGATCTAGAGGGCGAGGAAAGGGCAAGGAGAACAACACAGACACGAATGGTACCGGAGATAACGAGACTCCGGACAACATAGGGGAGCTTGGCGACAACACCCCCGAACAGCACCACGACGCCCCTGAAGGGCACGAGAACCAGGGCAACCCTAAGGACCCCGAGGATTCTGAGGACAGTAACTACCGCCCTCCGTCCGAAGAGGAGGACAGCCTCGGACCCGAGGATTTCGTCGTCCCAGAGGACCCCTTGGACCAGGAAAGATTCATGCAGCAACTCATAGCCACTGCCCGAAGCTTGAAGAAGAAGCAGCAGCAGCTAAAGGCCGAACAAGATACACTCAACGATAGATGGACGATGGTCTTAGCAGCCAAAGAGGGCTTTGATAATCAACGCCAGGGTCAATACAAGAGTAACCCATGGCGGTGTTTGCTCCCGTATTTGAGGATGAGGCCCTTGAGCCCATACCTCCCAGACGAACTCAGACAAACCAGCCCGACCGTCCCCCTCGAGGACGAGACAGAACGGCTGGAGAAACCGAATACCCACCCGTGCCTCCTCGCCGGGCAGGCAAAGACCCGGTTCAACCGGATGACCCATATGTTCTATGGCACGATCTGAACGCCAAAGGGATACAGTCAAGATCCATCTATGGATCCCGAGGACACACACCCGCTGGACAGGACGGATACCAAGCCTGGCGCGATAGAAACGACAGAGCTCGGGAACAGCACCGTGCCCGGATGACAACCGATCTCCGGCACGACGTGGCCCGGATCAGGGGCGCTGCTCACCCCATGTGTTTTACAGACGATGTGATGCAGCATTAGTTCCCCGAAGGGTTTAAACCCGTGAATATAGAACAATACGACGGGACAACTGACCCAGCCTTGTGGATTGTAGATTTTCTTATCCACATTCATATGGCCCGAGGAGATGACCTCCACGCCATTAAATATCTATCATTAAAACTCAAAGGACCGGCAAGGCACTGGTTGAACAGCCTCCCCAAAAACTCCATCGAGAGCTGGGAAGAGCTCGAGGATGCATTCCGAGCCAACTTTCAAGGCACCTATGTTCGGCCGCCGGATGCCGACAACCCGAGCCACGTCATTCAGCAGCCCGGGGAGTTAGCGCGGCAATTCTAGAACCGGTTCTTGACTAAGAAGAACCAGATCGTCGACTGTCCGGATGCCGAAGCAATCGCCGCATTCAAGCACAGTATTCGGGACGAGTGGCTCGCTCGCCAACTCGGCCAGGATAAGCCGAGAACAATGTCGGCCCTCACCTCCCTCATGACCCGCTTTTGCACAGGTGAGGATAGTTGGTTAGCTCGTCGAAGCAACCACCCCGAAGACCCCGGCACTTCAGAGGCCCGGGATGGTAATGGGAAACCCCGGCGCAACAAGAATAATAAGCGCCGGCACACAAACAACGGCAGTGAAGCCGATGATGCAGTGGTAAACGTCGGGTTTAGCGGTTCGAAATCAGGACCGCGGAAAAAACCTGCCAAAGGGAACCGGGATGGACCGTCTGCACTGGATAGAATCTTGGATAGGCCCTGCCAGATTCATGGCACCCCGGATAAGCCCGCCAACCATACCAACCGTAACTGTTGGGTAATCAAACAGGCCGGCAAGATCACAGCTGTCGGAAGTGGGGCTCCGGGGACCCAAAGGTTCGAACACTGGGGTGAGCTTGTTCTACCTACTTCGCCTCCTACCATGGTTAAGCGACGGCGAGGCGACGGCGAGAGCGCGATAGCGAGGGACGGAGCGAGGACTCACCGGTTTACCCAGGTTCGGGCCACCTTGCGGTGTAAGACCCTACTCCTGCTTGTCAGAACCAGAGCCGATCCGATCCTCTCTACAATGGCAGCTCTGCCCCCCTTATACCCGCCTTGGTCCTCTTCCCCCTGGAAACTTAGGCGGGAAGGGTTGCCACACTTGGCGATTTTGAAAGGGGATAGGTGCTCAGGCTATCCTGACTAAAGGTGGTCTTCGCCTGCTAAAGCATGATCCATGACGCGCCGGTGGGCTCGGTGATGACCTCCGCCCTGTGCGCCCGCCGTCTTGGTCTTCTTTCATCGATCGGGCAACCCTTAGGGTTGCTTTGGGAAGTGGACTGCTGGCCTTGCTCCTTTAGCACGAAAGGGGAAAACCTCTTCATCTGCGCCTACTGGCGCGGCCTCTGTCGCCGTTCGTCGCCGCGCGCGTCACCCACGTGGGGCACGAGACCGCGCGACCGGACCGAACAGCCCTCGTCTCATGTGCCCTCGGGAGGGAGCCCCAGGAGGCCACCTCGGGAGGCCGCATCGCGAGAGGGCCTCACGAGGCTGCTGGTGAAGATGCCGAGCCTTGCTCGCCGCTCCCTGAGGAGGGGTCGTTAGGAGGCCAGGGCCTCATGAGGGGTCTTTGTCAGAGTTCGGTGGTGATGGCCCACTGGGCCCATGCCAGGCGTTGCGCCCTGGGCCAAAGGCAGACGGGCCTGGATACCCCAGGTTCCATGGGCCTGACAGTAGCCCCCGGGCCCACGGCGCGCGTGTTCCCGCCTACTGAGGGGCGAAACGGCGCGGGCCCTAACCGCCTGCGGCCAGGCGCGACGCATGGCGCACGATGTGACGGGGGACGCCCCCACTTCCCCACGACGTCTCAGTAACTGCCGCGCTGACATAAATCTTGGCGCGGGCGACGCGAGTCCACTATTGGCTTCCTTCACACGTTCCACCTCTCCACGCCTTTCCTTCCCACGCATGGCTCCTTCTACCTCTCCCACAACTCCGTCGCCCCAAACCCTTGCCGTGCCGCCATGTCGCCCCCCGGAAGGGAGGAAGAGACAGCAGATACGGAGGTTGAAGGGGCGGTGCCTGAGCCCGCCCTGAGTAGGCCCGCAATCATCAACGCCGAGGGACTCAACAAGGTGCTTCCAATGACCGTGGCCGCTTCCAACGAATGGGGGGCCACTCGCATCTGGCCGGCTTCTTGCCCGGCCTCCGACCTCGACGCCACCTCTACTGTCCTCTTCCTTCCGGCGCTCTTCGCGGGCTTGCTACCCCCATTCTCTGATTTCTTTAACGCCGCCCTTTCCCACTATCAAATCCATGTGCTGCATCTCGAGCCGAGCTCCGTCCTTCTTCTCTCCGCCTTTGCCTTTTTATGCGAGGCCTTCCTGGGCATGACGCCCTCGGTGGCGCTCTTCCGCCACTTCTTGAGCCTGCAGCTGACCGCGGCGAACCAATGCTCCGGATGTGTCTCGTTCTGTGTCGCAGACGAGACGGCGGGCGATGGTATCGACATGATCCTTTCCAAGAGGGTCGAGGGCTTTAGGCGGCAATGGGTGTACGTGTACGCGGCCCAATCTAGCCCCCTGCTTCAGCCGCCGTCATTCCTGGCGGCGAGGAGCTCCGGGTGGGGGCACGAAAGGCTCGCCGACCCGAGGCTGGCACGGGTATGGAAGAGGTTGGCCGAGTTGGGCCACGAAAGTGACGGTCGTCATGGTCGTGAGGGAGTTCCTCCGGCGCCGCATTGCTCCCCTCCAGCGGCACTCCCGCCCGATGTGGGCCTTCACCGGCCCGGAGGACCCGATGCGGCTGAGTACGGACAGCTTGCTACCGGAGGTGCTGAACGGGGTGCTCCAAGCCCTGACCGGCGAAGAGACGAGCGAGCCACCCATGGATGGGCTTCCCTTGTACCGCTACGTGAACAAGGAGACGCTGGCCGGCTCGATGCCGCATTTCGACCAGTGGGGGCCACTTCCAGAGGGCCTTGAAGGGCCCCGGGACAACCCCTTCCTGGTGGTCCCTGGCTCAGGCGAGTACGACAGCGCCGGGGCCTCAGCGGGTGCTGCGGGGGGCGGAGGCGGCCCGGTTTGGCCAGCCCACCGCCGACTCGTCCGCGAGCTCGAAAACGATGATGGCACCACCCCGCCTAAGGCCACGCCTGCCGCGTCCATCTGGGCAGAGGGTGCGGGAAACCCCCGCGCGGCAGCTGCGGGGCTCCGGAAGCGGTGGCGAAGGCGGATCCCGCGGCCCTCCCGAGAGGGGGGTCGATCGCGAGAGAGGGCCTGGCGAAGGCGGCGGCAGCAACGCTCCTCCGTGGCCGCTGAGGAAGAGGAGGTGGTTTGCCAGGGACCAGTAAGCGCTTGCCTTCCTTTCTCCTGCGCCTAGTGTGTCGTGCGCGCCTGAGTCCTTGCTTCTCATCCCATCTCCAGGACTTCCTCGAGCAAGAAGAAGAAGAAGGAGGAGAGGTCCCCTGGCCTGGCGGGGGCTACACCGCTGGTTGCTAGGACCGGGGGGTGCGAGGAGAGCACCAGCAGCCTCGCTGCTGAGGCTGACCTCGCGAGGGCTGAGGAGGAGGCAGTCCCTTCTGACCCGCGGGAGGACGCGGCTCGGGGGACCCGAGCAGGCGAGCCACGGGAGGTGTCGTCGAGGGGCGGCTCCGCGGCTCCTAGGGCGCCCACCGCCGGGGCGGAAACCACGGCGACGGAGGCGGAGACATCGGCTTCCACCCCCCAGGACGCTGTCGACGGCAATGTCACGGGAGGCCAGCCGGACTCGACAGGGCGCGGGGCCCCGCAGGCCGGGGGGTCGCTAAGCCCACGAAGTGCGTCGCTCCATCGGAACGAAGAGGGGGCCCCTGCGAGCCCTTCGCTCCCGACCGGCAGCGGCGGGCCCTCGCGAGAGGGCAGCGCTCGGGCGCACACCGGTTGGGCCCTGCAGCTCGTGGGCGGCAGTGCCGTGCTCAAGCGCGGGGCCCTGCAAGGCGCCAGGGCTGCCCTTGACCAACTGGAAGCAGACCTCTGGGCGGAAGAAGCGCGCATCATCGAGGAGCATCAGTGCCTCGCGGAGAGGTGGCACCAGCTTGATGTGGCCATCAAACTGAGCCGCCGTCAAGACGACACCGCGCGGGAGAAGCACGAGAAGGCCGCCCAGAACGCGAAAGAGATCTTTGAGAACGCTGTCAGGGAGGCCGACGAGGCTGACAGGCGGCGCGAGGCGTCTGAGGCCCGCGGGAAGGAGGTCCAGGACCAGAACGCCTTGCTGGAGCGACAACTCCAAGCACGAAGGAATGCCATCTCCGCCCTCGAAGAGGGGCTGGCGGCCCGCGAGGCAGACCTTGACATCCGTGAGCGGGAGCTCACGCGGTCGGCATCCGCGCAGGACTTGGAGCGCGAGCGGCTGGAGACGTTGGAGCGAGAGGTGTTCGCTGCCCAAAGTTCCTACGCCGAGCGCCTAAACAAGGCCAATGCCAATCTGACCGCTAAGGCGGAGAATATCTAGGAGGACGCCAACAGGAGGGCCGCGCAGAGCTGCGAAGCGCTTGCCAGCGAGAATAGCCAGAAGCTGAAGCGGCAGGAGGACCGCATCAAGGCCAAGCGCGAGGAGTTCCAGCACGAGATCGCATGCCTCAAGGAGATGCTAGCCGAAGCTGAAAAGCGGTGGGAGCTCGCGCTGAAGGCCCGGGCCGACACCGAGACCGAGCTGTCCTCCCTTCGGCAGCAGGTGGGGGGTGTCGCTGCGGTCGTGGAACAGGCGCGGGACGAGGCGGCCCGAGCGCGGGGGCGGCAACTCCAGCGCTCTAAGATGTTCTGCGCCCTCGAGCTCCGGGCCCGTCGCGCCTTGGGCTCCATTTGCAAGGAGGACGTCAGCAGCCCCCTCGAGACCCACGACGGTAGCTACCTCGACTTCTTCACCAAGCTCGTGGAGCGGCTCGAAGTGGGCACCAAGAAGGTAGGCAGAATCATCGAGGAGGAGAGCCGCGACCTCCTCACCCAGGCCGCGACGCGCATCTTCAACCATCTTCTGGACGCCGACCCCAACTTCGATTTCGGCAAGGTGATAGCTCCCGTCCCGGAGGAGGTCCGCGACACTCTTGGGAAGGCAGTGGAGGACCACGTGGATGCCCTGCACGAGCACTTCGCTCCCGGCGAGAGCTCGAGCAGAGTTGAGGGAGGTGACGATGACGGTGGCAGCGGCGGTGATGACGACATGTCTTCTTAGGTCCTTCCCCATATCCTGCGTATAGCTGATCGTGGCCCCGTAGGGGCATGAGGACAATGTTTTAACATTTTAAGTACTTGCCCCTGACTGTATCGTATGCCCGTGCCCTCATAACGCTTTCCCTCAAAGTCTGTTTTGCTCTTTCTGCTTGTCATGGTGCACTACGTCGTTAGGACCTAGCCCCCGAGCGGGCCATAGCCGCTGCCGGTATAGCGAGTCATGAGGGTTCCGCTCGCGTGATCTCTCGAGGCGAGGCCTGATGGGGCCACCTCGCGAGGCCCCTCCATGAACCTGCTCCTGAGATGGTTGCATGTAGAGTATTCAACGACAAGGGAGCGGCGCACGCTCGCCGATTCGTTCATGGGCATCACGCGAGGAGACGAAACACCAAGAGCGTTGGTGGCGTGGCGTGCACGGGGAGCAGGCCCGCGAGCCAGAGCCCGGCTGCTTGTGTTTTTCAGCGCTGCTGGGACAGACCAGAGCACAGACACCGTGTCCAGCCCCCGCTCGTGTGAGGCTCATGAGGGACGTCGTGAGCGCGCGAGGCTCGTGAAGCAAGAACAAGACGAAATGCTATGCAAGAAACCAAGCTTTACTGAAGTAAGATAGCGACCCGTTATATAACCAAAACGAGATGCGGCTGCCATGTCCGGCACAGGTCAGCTTGAGGTTGGTGCAACCCATGGGGCGCCCTCAATTGATTGTTCCGCCAGTGCGGAGCATGGGACTTCCACAAGGGTGTGGGTATGATCGCGGGTCGATCGTTCTGCCAGTGCGGAGCATGGGGCTTCCACTTGGGCGTGGGCGGGAGCTCTCGCGGGCCCATCAGGCGAACGCAATGAGAGGCTCCGGGGCATGTACAACCCCGTTTCATTCGTACGCGTGAGGGTCACGGGTAGAACTTGCGGAGGTGTTGGATGTTCCAGGCGTTAGGCACAGGAACTCCGTCCTCCATCTCCAGCCGAGCTAAGCCAGGCCTGGAGACATGAGTGACCCGGAAAAGGTCCTTCCCATATGGGTGGCAGTTTGTGGGGCCCCTCTGTAGAGAGGATTCTGCGCAGGGCGGGGTCGCGGACCTCGAGAGTGCGAGGGCGGACGCCGCGGCTGTGGCGGCGGCGCGAGGCCGGCTTGGCGGCGGCCCTCCTCGAGGAGTAGCAGGTCGGTCTCCCACGAGCCGTCCTGACGCGCCTTGTCGAAGGCAAGGGCTCACAGGGGACCATGCTTAAGCTCCATAGGGTAACCGTGTCCACGCCGTAGATGAGGAAGACGGGGGTCTCGCCGGTAGGCTTGCTTGCCGCCGCGCGGATGGACACAGTGTCGGAAGTCGGGCTCCGGGGACCCAAAGGTTCGAACACTGGGGTGAGCTTGTTCTACCTACTTCGTCTCCTACCACGGTTAAGCGACGGCGAGAGCACGCTAGCGAGGGACAGGGCGAGGACACAGCGGTTTACCCAGGTTCGGGCCACCTTGCGGTGTAATACCCTACTCCTGCTTGTCTGATATTGCTCTGGTGCGAGAGAGAGAGAGAGAGAGATTGTACAAGGTCGAGGGTCACCGGAACCGGAGAGCCTCCTACAATGTCTACTCTGCCCTCTATATCAGCCATGGTCCTCTTCCCCCTGGAAACTTAGGCGGGAAGGGTTGCCACACTTTGGCAATTTTGAAAGGGGACAGACGCTCAGGCTATCCTGACTAAAGGTGGTCTTCGCCTGCCAAAGCATGATCCATGACACGCTGGTGGGCTCGGTGATGACCTCCGCCCCGCGCGCCCGTCGTCTTGGTCTTCCTTCGCCGATCGGGCTACCTTTGGGGTTGCTTTGGAGAGTAGATAGCTGGCCCTACTCCCTTAGCACGAAAGAGGAAACCATCTTCATCCGTGCCTGCTGGCGCGGCCTCTGCTGCTGCCCGTCGCCGCGCGCGTCAGCCACGTGATGGGCTCCAGGCCGCGCGGCACGCTGAACGGCCTTTGTCTCGAGCGCCTGCGGGAGGGGGCCTCAGGAGGCCACCTCGAGAAGCTGCCTCGCGAGGTCACATTGGGAAGCAGCCTCGCGAGGCCACTTCAGGAACCTGCCTCGTGAGAGGGCCTCATGAGGTCGTTGATGGTGGAGCCGAGCGTTGCCCGCTACTCCCTGAGGAGGGGGCC
Source organism: Elymus sibiricus (assembly GCA_039707655.1). NCBI lineage: Eukaryota > Viridiplantae > Streptophyta > Magnoliopsida > Poales > Poaceae > Elymus > Elymus sibiricus. The sequence continues at coordinate 205,210,905 of CM077676.1, forward strand.
TCATGATGGGTCTTGACGAGATGCTCGGTGGTGACATCCCGCTGGGCCCATGCCAGGCGTTGCGCCCTGGGCCGAAGGCAGACGGGCCTGGATACCCCGGGTTCCACGGGCCCGACAGTAGCCCCCGGGCCCGCGGCGCGCACGTTCCCGCCTACTGAGGGGCGAAATGGCTCGGGCCCTAACCGCCTGCGGCCAGGCGCGACGCGTGGCGTACAATGTGATGGGGGACGCCCCCACTTCCCCATGACGCGTCGGTAACCGCCGCGCTGACATAAATCTTGGTGCGGACGGCGCGAGGCCATCATTGCCTTCCTTCATACTTGCTAGTGCTCCAACTCCCAACGCCGGAGAGGGCGGAGCGACGAGGAGAGTTCCGCGCCGAGATAAAGAGGGAGAGGGGAGAGCCGGAGTCCCCCACCCATCTTCTCCTTCCTCAGCTTCCTCCGTCTTCTTGCTAGACCCGCCGAAGAGATGGCGAGGGGGAGAGGGCACGGCCGTGCTTCCGCTGCCGCATCGCAGGTGAAAGCACATTTGCTCCCTTGGTGGTTTTGGTAATTTATGCCAACATACATGTTGTTGGGCTAATGCTTTTATCTAGTGAATTTCAGGCAAGTTCAGCAATGGCGTGGCATGGACAAGAGGACGTGCAACCCCTTCAAGATGCTAAGGACAAGGATTGGCAAAAGATCAAGACTCTACATTTTTGGTTTAGTGATCCAAGATCACATTGAGTCCATAGGAAAGCAAATACTATTAAAAGGGGATGAGGTGTTGCTTAATGGTCTTTTTGCTCAAGTGCTTAGTGACAGTATTCCTAAACCCTCAACCACTCTCTCTACCCAAATATGTCCTAAACCTAAAGTCCAACTCGGCCCCACCGAGTTCATCCAAGACTTAGCCACTGCCAAACCCTAACAAATCGGATCCACCGAAATGGATCTCGGTCCCACCGAGATGGCCTTGCCAACTCTCTGTAATCGTTTGCACTTACTTCGGTCTCACCGAGTTTGCAAATCGGTCTCACCGAGATGGCTTGCCAACTCTCTGTTGCCTTGTTGCTTCACTTCGGTTCTACCGAGTTGATGCAATCGGTGCCACCGAGATGAGGATTGCCCTAAGCCATTGCACTTCGGTCCATCCGAGTTGTCCGTATCGGTCCCATCGAGATTCCTAACGTTCATATCTTTTACACAGTTCGGTGCTACCGAGATGCTTGTTTCGGTGCCACCGAGTTGGGTCAAAAGTGTGTAACGGTTGGATTTTGTGTGGAGGCTATATATACCCCTCCACCACATCCTTCTCAGTAAGGAGAGCCATCAGAACGTGCCTACACTTCCACCATTTATTTTCTGAGAGAGAACCACCTACTCATGTGTTGAGATCAAGATATTCCATTCCTACCATTTGAACCTTGATCTCTAGCCTTTCCCAAGTTGCTTTCCACTCAAATCCTTCTTCCACCATAGCCAAATCTGTGAGGAGTTGTTTGAGTGCTGGGAAGACTATCACTTGAAGCACAAGAGCAAGGAGTTCATCAACAACACACCGTCTATTACCTTTTGGAGAGTGGTGTCTCCTAGATTGGTTAGGTGTCACTTGGGAGCCTCCAACCAGATGTGGAGTTGAACCAAGAGTTTGTAAGGGCAAGGAGATCGCCTACTTCATGAAGATCTACCCTGAGTGAGGCTAGTCCTTCGTGGACGTAAGCCATGGTGGAATAGATAAGGTTGCTTCTTCGTGGGTGGAGCCCTCCGTGGACTCGCGCAGCCGTTACCCTTCGTGGGTTGAAGTCTCCATCAACGTGGACGTACGATAGCACCACCTATCGGAACCACGCCAAAAACCACCGTGTCTTCATTGCGTTTGATCTTCCATACTCTACTCCTTTACTTTCCGCACACTTGCATGCTTTACTATTTCTACTGCTTAATCTCTAGATATGCATGTGTAGAAATTATTGGAGAGATCTTAACTTGTGCCAAAATCTGCCTAAGTTCCAAGAGAAATTATAATCTGCTAATTTGGCTAGTTAAGAGTCTATTCACACCCCTCTAGACCTATCTCCTCGATCCCACAATTGGTATCAGAGCTTTGGTCTCCATTGCTTTGGTTTCATCACCATTGGAGGGAGATGGATGTGTCTACGTTGGGGAGTCTTAGACGTAGAGTGCCTATTCTCGATGGGGAGTATTACAACTTTTGGAAGAATGAAATGCTTGATATCTTTGATGAATTTAACTTGAGCAAGTATATTCATAATCCTTATGTGCCCCCTATTGATCCCTTGCATCCTACTCATGAAGAGGAAATTGACATGCTTCGTAATCTTAGAACCGTCAATCTTATCATTAGAGGATTACCTAAGGTTGTGCTTGGTTGTATGCGAAACTTTGCATGTGCTTATACTCTATGGCATGATTTAGAAAAGCGATATCCCGATTACTCTCTAATGAGTCTTGATAAGATTCTACATAAGGCTGTTGCTTTTCACAAGATGAGTCCTAGTGATCCTAAGTTTGATGATTGCTTGTTCGAGCTTCGTGATCTTATGCATGCCAAAGGAGATGTTAGAACTATTAGCAATATTATCATGGAAACTATTAGAATCCATAAACTTGAACATTGTCATGATCATGAAACTAATGAATCCATTGCCCTAGGTAATGATCACATGCATGATGATGATGATGTTGAGCATGGCTATTACGATGAGGATGAAGAACTTGATATCGAATTTGAGAAGACCATGAGGAACCTCAGTCTTATGGCAAATCTTCAAGATTATATGGCCGGAGGAAAAGAGTGGATTCTTGATAGTGGATGTACCGATCACATGACCGGAGATAGAGACATGTTTCGTGAGCTTACAAAAAATGATGGTCCACGCAAGTATGTGACTTTTGGAGACAACTCCAAGGGTAAGGTACTTGGCCTTGGTAAGGTGGCCATATCCAGTGATAGCTCCATACAAAATGTTATGCTTGTTGAATCTCTTGGTTACATTCTTCTTTCCGTATCTAGATTTGCCGATTTTGGTTTCAATGTTCTATTTACCAAAGTAGATTGCCAAGTATTTCGCCAAGATAATCATAATATGGTCTTTACCGGCATTCGTAGAGGTGATCTATACATTGTTGATTTCACTAAGAGAGCCCAACCTCGTACTTGTTTAATTGCTAAATCTTCTAAAGGTTGGTTATGGCATAGAAGACTTGGACATGTTGGTATGCGTAACCTAGACAAACTTGTTAAAGGAGATCACATTCTTGGAGTGGAAGATGTTGTATTTGACAAAGATCGACTGTGTAGTGCTTGCCAAGCAGGAAAACAAGTTGGAGGAAGCCATCCCGTGAAGAGCATTATGACCACGAGGAGACCACTCGAGCTACTTCATATGGATCTTTTTGGTCCCAACGCCTATAAGAGTCTTGGTGGTAACTCTTCTGGTTTGGTCATTGTTGATGATTTTTCCAGATTTACGTGGGTGTTCTTTCTTGATGACAAATCGCAGGTACAAAATATCTTCAAGAACTTCGCAAGAAAGGCTCAAAATCAATTTGAAGTGAAGATCAAGAAGGTTCGGAGTGACAACGGAACGGAGTTCAGGAACGCCAATGTGGACACCTTTCTTGATGAGGAGGGCATTTCACATGAGTTCTCGGCTACGTACACACCTCAACAAAATGGAGTTGTTGAGAGGAAGAACCGTACACTTATTGAGATGGCAAGAACAATGCTTGATGAATACAAGACGCCAAGACATTTTTGGGCAGAAGCGGTTGAAACAGCTTGTCATGCAACAAATTGACTTTATCTTCACAAGCTTCTTGGTAAAACGGCGTATGAACTGCTCACCGGTAACAAACCACAAGTTGGATACTTTCGAGTATTTGGCTCAAAATGTTACATTCTTGATAAGCATCGTCGTTCAAAATTTGCTCCCAAATCTCATGAAGGGTTCCTACTTGGTTATGGATCAACCTCTCACACTTACCGTGCCTACAACAATTCACTCGAAAAGTTGAAGAGACGGTAGATGTGAAGTTTGATGAGACTACCGGCTCGCAAGTCGAGCAATTGCCACTTGATGTAGGAGATCAAGAACCTTCGGAAGCAATCAAGGACTTGCCCATTGGCAAGATTCGCCCCATGGAAGTAAAGGAGAGTACCTCGTCTATTCAAGTGGAAGCCCCAACCTCACATCAAAGTGAACGACAAGCTGATATGGAGGCATCCACAAGTGGAACACGTCAAGACGATGGGAATGAGGAAGTGCAACAAGATGATCCACCTCAACCTCCTTCTCCACCTCCACAAGCGAACCACGACAACATCAACGAAGAAGAAGGAGATGATGATGATGAGGAAGCCTCACCACAACCCAAGAAAAAGCTACCTCGAGTTAGAGCAAGGATCGACAAGGATCATCCCGTCGAACAAATACTTGGAGATATCCAAACCGGGAGAATCACTCGCTCTAAATCTCGTTTAGCTAATTTTTGTGAGCACTACTCATTTATCTCTAGTGTTGAACCTTTGAAGGTAGAAGATGCTCTCAAGGACCCCGATTGGGTGAATGCAATGCACGAAGAGCTACACAACTTTGAGAGGAACCAAGTGTGGACATTGGTTGAGAAGCCTAAGGAAGAGCAAAACATCATTGGAACCAAATGGGTGTTTCGGAATAAGCAAGATGAAGATGGACAAGTTGTACGCAACAAGGCTCGTCTCGTAGCACAAGGTTACACACAAGTCGAAGGTACGGACTATGGTGAGACCTATGCCCCCATTGCAAGACTTGAATCCATTCGCATTTTACTTGCTTATGCCAATCACCATGATATCACTCTTTACCAAATGGATATTAAAAGTGCCTTCTTAAATGGTGAAATAGAGGAGGAAGTATATGTTAAACAACCTCCCGGCTTTGAGAATCCCAAGAAACCTAATCATGTGTACAAACTTCGTAAAGCTCTTTATGGTCTTAAACAAGCCCCTAGAGCTTGGCACAAATGCTTGACAAAGTTTCTTCTTGAAAAAGGTTTTGAAATTGGGAAGATTGATTCAACTTTGTTCACTAAGAGGGTTAATGGAAAATTATTTGTATGCCAAATTTATGTTGATGATATTATCTTTGGATCTACTAACCCCTCTTTCAGTGAAAAGTTTGGAAGGTTGATGTCGGAAAAATTCGAGATGTCTATGATGAGTGAACTCAAATTCTTTCTTGGTTTGCAAATCAAGCAAACTAGGAAAGGTACCTTTGTCTCTCAAACAAAGTATACCAAGGACTTATTCAAGAAGTTCAACATGCAAGAGAGTAAAGGTATGAAAACCCCTATGCCCACGAGTGGACATCTTGACTTGGCCAAGGATGGCAAACCTGTTGATCAAAAGGTTTATCGATCTATGATTGGTTCATTACTATATCTATGTGCCTCCCGACCCGACATTATGCTAAGTGTGTGCATGTGTGCACGATACCAAGCGGCACCAAAAGAGTGTCATCTTAAGGCGGTGACAAGAATTGTGAGATACTTGATACATACACCAAACTTTGGCATATGGTACCCCAAAGGATCTTCTTTCAATCTTGTTGGCTACTCTGATTCGGACTATGCCGGAGACAAGGTTGACAGAAAATCCACTTTGGGTACATGTCAATTTCTTGGTAGATCTCTTGTGTCTTGGTCCTCCAAGAAACAAAATTCCGTATCTCTATCTACTGCTGAAGCGGAATACATTGCCGCGGGATCATGTTGTGCTCAATTACTATGGATGACACAAACTCTTAAAGATTATGGTGTGCATGTGAGACATGTACCATTACTTTGTGACAATGAGAGTGCTATTAAGATAGCACACATTCCCGTGCAACATTCTCGAACTAAGCATATTGAGGTTCGTCACCATTTCATTCGAGATCATGTTGAGAAAGGTGATATCGACCTTAAACATGTTCGTACCGACAAACAATTGGCGGACATCTTTACCAAACCCCTTGATGAGAAAGTGTTTTGTCACTTGAGAAGTGAGTTGAACATCATTGATGCTTCAAACGTGAACTAGAGGTTCATGTGGATGCATACAAGGGCATGAGCATTCTTGACTAATCCTTGATATCGATCATGATCATTTTATATCTTGGACATATTGCTCCCTTGTATGGAATCTAACCTTTTGTAGGTACTTGGACAAGCTTCATGTCACAAGATTGCATCTCACTCTTATCTTGAGAAATCTTGTATAACCCAAGTATCGACAATTGATGGTGGAACAAGGAACAAGACAACCTAAACATATCCTTTGACAACATTTGAGTTATGTTTCATTCTTGTCATTTTGGATATACATGTTATTCCTTGCAAAACTAGCCCATGTAGGAAGATGAACTACAAATGATAGGATAGCTCCAAACTTCAATTCATGAGCATCCACTTCAAGTTCAACTACATGATGGACTTCACCACCAAATACCAATGTAAGTTCTCACATCTTAGAGAAGCTTTACTCAAAGACATGAGCTAAAGCAACTCAACAAGATGTGAATACATCAAAAAGCTTAAAGGAAAAATGGCAACCCCATTTTGAGCTTAAATGATGAGTATGACCTATGATCAAGTGTTCTCACTTGACTCCTAAGTCAATATACTCTAACATAGGTGACCTAGTCACCGACCCATCTAGATGAAGTTAAAAAAAACCCTTCATCTAGATGTTTCTTTGCTTCTTTTCTGTTTCATTTCGTTTGGTTTGTTTCCCAGTTAATTCATTGCAAATCCTTGTGAGATTTCCTTTGCCTAGTGAGCTGAGTTGACAAAACGGTTCCATTGCATCAAACTCGGTCCCACCGAATTGAATCAACTCGGTGTCACCGATTTGGCTGCCCTAAGGAACTTTCTGTCAAATTTGTCCTGAGTTTTTCTGCTCCAGCTCCACTCAATGATTCTTATCCTCTATTTGCATCTAGATGTGTTTCTCAAGGACCAAACCCACTTATTCAATAACCTTGAAGTCCCTTCTTGGAAATTGATGTCAAAGGGGGAGAGAGTAATACATCAAAGCTTATCATTACAAAGAGATGCACCTTACAAGAGGAGAGAATGTTACATGTTTCTTTTAGGGGGAGAGAAACATGATAAGTTTGTTCTTTGGTTGTTCTAGTTTTCTCTCCTTACCTACTCCCAATATCCAATGTCAGATTCAGTGGGAGAGGAAGTTCTTTAAGGGGAGACAACTATTTCTTTTGGGGACATGTCTGCTTCAAAGAAGTATTCACCTTGTGATACTCTCTTCTACATGTCATCCCAATCTTGGTTTCTTGTCGACCTTGTGTCTTTTCTTGAAGAAATTATCTTGTGTTATCTAACCTTTTTTTCTCAAGTGTATTTCTTTAGGTACTTGATCAAGAACTTCAAGGTAAGTATATGCATCACACTCATGTGCATGATTGACCTCTTGCTAGTATATATTGTTTGCAAGAAGACAATCATGGACGTGTGGACCCTATATGATATATATGTCTGCTCTGATGCATATAGCCAAGATACATGTTGCATGTATATTTCCCATGTGATATCATCACATTATATGCACCTCTTCAGGGGGAGTTCCAGGGAGTTCATACATGTTACATGTTTCCTTCAAAGCTTTCATACATACTTCTGCTATATCTGTATTTGAAGCTTTGATATATGTTGTCATCAATTACCAAAAAGGGGGAGATTGAAAGCACATTTGCTCCCTTGGTGGTTTTGGTAATTTATGCCAACATACATGTTGTTGGACTAATGCTTTTATCTAGTGAATTTCAGGCAAGTTCAGCAATGGCGTGGCATGGACAAGAGGACGTGGAACCCCTTCGAGATGCTAAGGACAAGGATTGGCAAAAGATCAAGACTCTACATTTTTGGTTTAGTGATCCAAGATCACATTGAGTCCATAGGAAAGCCAATACTATTAAAAGGGGATGAGGTGTTGCTTAATGGTCTTTTTGCTCAAGTGCTTAGTGACAGTATTCCTAAACCCTCAACCACTCTCTCTACCCAAATATGTCCTAAACCTAAAGTCCAACTCGGCCCCACCGAGTTCATCCAAGACTTAGCCACAGCCAAACCCTAACAAATCGGATCCACCGAAATGGATCTCGGTCCCACCGAGATGGCCTTGCCAACTCTCTGTAATCGTTTGCACTTACTTCGGTCTCACCGAGTTTGGAAATCGGTCTCACCAAGATGGCTTGCCAACTCTCTATTGCCTTATTGCTTCACTTCGGTCCTACCGAGTTGATGCAATCGGTGCCACCGAGATGAGGATTGCCCTAAGCCATTGCACTTCGGTCCATCCGAGTTGTCCGTATCGGTCCCACCGAGATTCCTAACGTTCATATCTTTTACACAGTTCGGTGCTACCGAGATGCTCGTTTCGGTGCCACCGAGTTGGGTCAAAAGTGTGTAACGGTTGGATTTTGTGTGGAGGCTATATATACCTCTCCACCACATCCTTCTCAGTAAGGAGAGCCATCAGAACGATCCTACACTTCCACCATTCATTTTCTGAGAGAGAACCACCTACTCATGTGTTGAGATCAAGATATTCCATTCCTACCATTTGAACCTTGATCTCTAGCCTTTCCCAAGTTGCTTTCCACTCAAATCCTTCTTCCACCATAGCCAAATCTGTGAGGAGTTGTTTGAGTGCTGGGAAGACTATCACTTGAAGCACAAGACCAAGGAGTTCATCAACAACACACCGTCTATTACCTTTTGGAGAGTGGTGTCTCCTAGATTGGTTAGGTGTCACTTGGGAGCCTCCAACCAGATCTGGAGTTGAACCAAGAGTTTGTAAGGGCAAGGAGATCGCCTACTTCGTGAAGATCTACCCCGAGTGAGGCTAGTCCTTCGTGGACGTAAGCCATGGTGGAATAGACAAGGATGCTTCTTCGTGGACCCTTCGTGGGTGGAGCCCTCCGTGGACTCGCGCAGCCGTTACCCTTCGTGGGTTGAAGTCTCCATCAACGTGGACGTACGATAGCACCACCTATCGGAACCACGCCAAAAACCACTGTGTCTTCATTGTGTTTGATCTTCCATACTCTACTCCTTTACTTTCCGCACACTTGCATGCTTTACTATTTCCGCTGCTTAATCTCTAGATATGCATGTGTAGAAATTATTGGAGAGATCTTAACTTGTGCCAAAATCTGCCTAAGTTCCAAGAGAAATTATAATCTGCTAATTTGGCTAGTTAAGAGTCTATTCACCCCCCTCTAGACGTATCTCCTCGATCCCACAGCAGTTCCCGCCCCAGGGGCGCGGTCGTTCCCTGACGGTTGCCGGTGCCGGGCCCGGCAGTCGCGGAAGGGGTGCCGCCCGCGGGCGCGGCGGGCGAGGCACGCAAGGCCGAGGCGGCTGCGGCGGAGCGGCCGCGCTCCCGCCCCAGGCGGGGAGCCATTCGGCGGAGGCGGCGCACGAGTTCATTGTGAACATGCACTGCAGCCCCTACACCTGGCTCCGGCTCCCGGACTCCTTCGCGGTGGCGATGGCGGACCGCGCGCCCTTGGGCCTGTGGGTGCAGTCCGACGGTTCCTACAACGGCCCTTCCTGGGTGGCGACGGAGCTCACCCCCTCGGGCTTCTTGTTCCTGAGGCATGGGTGGAAGTCGTTCGCCCTCGCCCGCGGCCTGAAGCGAGGGCACGTCCTCTAGTTGAGGTACGACGGGGCCGCCACGCTCTTCATGAAGATCTTCAGGCTCTCCGGTAGCCGCCTGGAGTGCTGCGCGGAGAGCGAGGATGGAAGCTACAGCGGCTCCTCCAGCGAGGACGACTCCTCCGACGGTGTCGCCCCCTCCGGCGGGGGCGGAAGCGACGGCGACTCCCCCCGCGTCAAGAGCGAGGACGAGGACTCTGACTAGGCACGCGCGGCGAGGACTCCGGAACAGATGGCGGCGATTGCGCGCACGGTGACGGAGTCGCTCACGCCCGCAACATCTGCTTGGGGATGCGCCGGGCACCCTGCGCTGGGGTCCCGAGGGCGACGGCGCCTCGCCTAGGCCCCTTCTTTCTTTCATTTTCCTGCATTGAACCGATGTAGCCCCGCGGGGACGTGAAAACAATATCTTCTATGTTTAACTTAGTGTTTTTGTGACATGGGGTGCATGCATTCTCTCCCGAAGTCCTCTCGTGAGGCTGGTTTTTTTTTTCTTTGTTCACCTCAGCGTTCTACGCCATCAGGACCCAGCCCCCGAGCGAGCCTCAGCCGCCGCTGGTATGTCCGGTCGCGATGCCGGGACAAGGCCAGGAGGTGAGGGGCACCGTGAGCTAGTGAGGGCTCCTGAGGCGCGATGCTCAGGAAGCCCCCCTTTGGCGCGCAAGCGGCTTACGCAGAAGAAAAACGCAGCGCTCAACGGAATCGCGAGGGGAGAGGGCTTGAGTGATGGTAAGGACGTTTCGCGAGGAAGTCAAACTTAGCTTTTGGCGGAGAGCGGCGTCGGGCGAGCCACATCTCATGAGGAGCTCGCGCAGCCCGCGAGGTGTGCGCATGAGGGATGCTCACGTGGCTCGGCGTTTGAAGTGTCTTCCCCTCGCGAGGCTCGCGAGAGGCCGCCCGCGAAGTCCTCACGCAGCTCGCCTCCTGAGGGACTGCATGCTGACAGATTTCACAATGGGGGGAGCGGCACACGCTCGCTAGCTCGCCCGTGGTCGTTGCGTGAGGAGATGAGGCACCAAGGACCTTGGTGAGGTGACGTGCACGGGAGCAGGCCTGCGAGCCAGAGCTCAGTCGCTTGGATTTGGCGGCGCTGCAGGGACGGACCCGAGCACAGGCACCGTGCCTAGCCCCCGCTCACGGAATCGGTCAGGGGAGGGGTCGCGAGCGTGTGGCGCTCTCCGGTCGGCATCGAACTTAACAGGCAATTAAGCAGGTAACATAACTCATCGAGGTAAAAGCAGCAAAATTTGCTACACAACCAAAAGGATGGGGGCTATGCTGCCGTGTCCGGCGCGGATCAGCTCGAGGTTGGTGCAGCCCGTGGGGCGCCCTCAGCCGCATTTAAACAAAATCACCTTGGCAGAAGGGTTCCGGGAGCGAGGCTCTGGAGGCGCGGGAGGCGCGGCAAGGAGGAGGGTCGCGCAGGGCGGCGCACCGGGCGCACCTGGCAGAAATGCGGTGTAGCGACATCAGACCACTTGGCGAGGCGTGCCGAGAGAGCCGCGCGCTTTCCTATGCAGGAGGGAGGCCTGTGCCGATGGTGAAGGCAGGGCCGGAGCCGCTGCCGTCCACCGACACCTTCTTCGTCTCGGCGCGGTCCTGAGAGAATAGCTGCTTCTTCTTCGCGGGCGCGGCCTCGGAAGGCCCGGTCGCGTCCTCGTCGGCCGGGTGCGCGACTGTGGCTGCCTTGTAGGCGCGCTCGAGGGTGCTGGCCGCGTCCTTCTCGTCGCAAGCGACGGTGATGATGCCGCTGCAGCCGGGCATCTTGAGGACGTTGTAGGCGTGATGGGTGGCCGCCGTGAACTTGGTGAGAGCCGGGTAGCCCAAGATGGCGTTATAAGGCAGGCCGATGTGCGCCACATCGAAGTCGATGAGATTGGTGTGGTAGTTCTTGCGGGTGCCGAAGGTGACGGGGAGGCGCACCTGCCCCAGCGGAATGGTGGAGCCATCGGTCACTCCGGAGAAGGGTCTGGTCTGCATTAGCTGGTCGTAGGGCACCTGGAGCGTCTCGAAGGTCTCGATGGAGAGCACGTTGAGGCCGGCACCCCCGTCGATGAGGGTCTTGGTGACCGCGAAGTTGCTGATGGTGGGAGTGCACAGCATGGGGAGCGCGCCTGCGGAGGCTGTGGACTTGGGGTGGTCCTTGGAGTCGAAGGTGATGGCGTACTGCGACCACTTGAGGGGCCGCGAAGCCTCTGGCCTCAGGAGGGCAACATACACCTCGCGAGAATTTGCTTGAAGTGGCGGATAGACCAGGGGGCTTGGGACCCGCCGAGGATGTAGGCGACCGCGCGAGGCTCCTGGTAGCCCCCAGCGCCCTCGTCAGGCTGGTTGACGTCGTTCCTTCGGGGTGGCGGTGGGAGCGGCGGGAGAGCGGAGTTGGCCTGAGGATTCGCCTCACGAGGCTGGTCGCGCCAGGCGGCCTCATGAGGCTGATCGCGCCAGCCCTGGCGGTAGTTGCCATTGTTGTTGCGGCTGTCCCAGCGGCCGCCGCTGCGGCCACCTCCGCGGCTGGCGCCGCGGCCATTGCGGTCGTCCCGGCGGCTCTGGCGCTCGTCGCGGAGCAGTTTGAGCTCCTGACAGTCTTCGGTGCCGTGGGAGCGGACGTTGTGAAAGGCGCAGAGTGGCCGGTTGTGCTTCCTAGGCTCGTCGCGGTCGTGGCTGCGCTTCTGTTCGGGCTCCGCCGCGAGTACGGTAGGGCCCTTGCGCTTGACGTCCTTGCTCTTGACCTTGGCGCCGTCGAGCACCGCGTCGGGGTCGTTGTGGACGAAGAGGCGGCCTTCTTTAGCCTTAGCACACTTGTCGGCGAGGTCGAGCAACTCAAGCACGGAGTCGAGCTCACCGTTGATGTCAAGCTTCTCACGCATCTTGATGTCCGTGACGCCGGTGGAGAACGCAGAGATGACGGCCACGTGGGAGGCCCGCGGGATCTTGTTGCGCACCTGACTGAAGCGCTGAATGTACTTGTGGAGGGTCTCGTCTGGGCGCTTCCGAACACGCCGCAGGTCGTTGATGGTGAGGGAGCGGTCCTGTGTGCCCTTGAAGTTGGCGATGAACTGGCTGCAGAGCTCGGCCCACGACGAATTGGAGGCCTCAGAGAGGTTCATGAGCCAGGAGCGCGGGCCGTCCTTGAGGGCCATGGGGAACCAGTTCGCCATGACCTTGTCGTCGCCGTTCGCGGCCTCGATGCTCAACGCGTAGAGCTGGAGGAACTCCGTGGGGTTGGGGGTGCCGTCGTAGCGTGGCGGCAGCTCAGGCTTGAACTTAGCGGGCCAGACCATGCGACGCAGCTCACGGGTGAAGGCGCGGCAGCCTACGCCGCTCGAGGGGACGCCGCCAGCGAGGGCGGCACGGTTTTGACGCCCCGCCGCTGCAACGTCCTGAACGGCCTGGTCCTGGCGCTGTCGTTGCTACTCGAGGAGCACGCGCGTGTCGGGGGGCGCGCGGCGGATGATCTGGCAGTTGGGCTCGTCCTGGCCTGGCGAGGACGCGCCACGGGACGGCTCACGAGCCCGCGCGCTGCGTTGGGGCCCGGCGCGCTCGTCGCGCAGAGGAGGCGTCGGGGGTGCGCCGTGCGCCAGGTCTCCAGCACGAGATGGCGGCGGGCGGAGCGAGTGGGAAGGTGCCGGAGCATTCCCGGCGACGTTGACGAGCTGGGCGATGCGACCGAGCCTGGCGTCGTAGGCGGCATCAGCCGGACGGTAGCGGAGCAGCTCACGCGCCATGAGCTGCGCTGCCTGCGGGTTCGGCGGCACACGATGGGCGAGGGAGGAGGCCGTGGCGGTGTGGTTGTTCGCCTGCACGGAGGGGTGCAGGGAGGAGTCCTGCTGCTCGCGGGCAGCGGGGTCGGCTTCGGGGCGGCGTCGATTGCCGCGGGCCACCGGCTTTGTTTGAGCCACGTGGCCAGCCCTGCGCTCGGCGCGCTCGCGACGTGCGTCGGCCATGGGGTTGGTGGAGCTGAGGGCGGAGCAGAAGAACAGTAGCGCACCCCTACCTGGCGAGCCAAATGTCGGAAGTCGGGCTCCGGGGACCCAAAGGTTCGAACACTGGGGTGAGCTTGTTCTACCTACTTCGTCTCCTACCACGGTTAAGCGACGGCGAGGCTAGAGAGCACGCTAGCGAGGGACGGGGCGATGACACAGCGGTTTACCCAGGTTCGGGCCACCTTGCGGTGTAAGACCCTACTCCTGCTTGTCTGATATTGCTCTGGTGCGAGAGAGAGAGAGAGAGAGAGAGAGAGAGAGAGAGAGAGTGTACAAGGTCGATGGTCACCGGAACCGGAGAGCCTCCTACAATGGCTGCTCTGCCCTTTATATCAGCCATGGTCCTCTTCCCCCTGAAAACTTAGGCGGGAAGGGTTGCCACACTTTGGCAATTTTGAAAGGGGACAGTCGCTCAGGCTATCCTGACTAAAGGTGGTCTTCATCTGCCAAAGCATGACCCATGACGCGCTGGTGGGCTCGGTGATGACCTCCGCCCCGCGCGCCCATCGTCTTGGTCTTCCTTCGCCGATCGGGCAACCTTTGGGGTTGCTTTGAAGAGTAGATAGCTGGCCCTGCTCCCTTAGCACGAAAGAGGAAACCATCTTTATCCACGCCTGCTGGCGCGGCCTCTGCTGCTGCCCGTCGCCGCGCGCGTCACCCACGTGATGGGCTCCAGGCCGCGCGCACGCTGAACGGCCTTCGTCTCGAGCGCCTGCGGGAGGGGGCCTCAGGAGGCCACCTCGGGAAGCCACCTCGCGAGGCCACTTCGGGAAGCCGCCTCGTGAGAGGGCCTCACGAGGTCGTTGATGGTGGAGCCGAGCATTGCCCGCTACTCCCTGAGAAGGGGGCCTCATGAGGGGTCTTGACGAGATGCTCGGTGGTGACAGCCCGCTGGGCCCATGCCAGGCGTTGCGCCCTGGGCCGAAGGCAGACGGGCCTGGATACCCCGGGTTCCACGGGCCCGACACATAGCACGAACCGCCACTCGCCGAGCCAGCCTTTGCCGCTCCCGAGCTGCGCCCACGAGGCACGCTCGCGAGACGCACGCACGAGGCTTGGCGTTCGAAGTGTCTTCGCCTCGCGAGGCCTGCTCGCGAGAGGCTGCCCGCGAGGTCTTCGCGCAGCTCGATTTCTGAGGGGCTGCATACCGAAATATTTCGCAATGGGGGGAGCGGCACGCGCTTGCTAACTCACCCTTGGCCGTTGCGTGAGGAGATAAGGCACCAAGGACCTTGGTGAGGTGACGTGCACGGGAGCAGGCCCGCGAGCCAGAGCTCAGTCACTTGGATTTGGCGGCGCTGCAGGGACGGGCCCGAGCACAAGCGCCGTGCCTAGCCCCCGCTCTCGCAAACGGTCAGGGGAGGGGTCACGAGCGTGCGACGCTCTCCAGTCAACACTGAACTTAATAGGCGATTAAGCAGGTAACATAACTCATCAGGGAGAAATCAGTAAAATTCGTTACGCAACCAAAAGGATAAGGTTCCGGGAGCGAAGCTCGAGAGGCGCGGCGAGAGGCGACGCGCCGGGCGCACCTGGCAGAACCGCGCTGCAGTGACGTCAGGCCGCTTGGCGAGGCGCGCCAAGAGAGTCCGCTCCTCCGGGGCCAAGGTGCTCGCGAGGCCTCTGGAGCTCGTGAGGAGTAGGAGGCTCACGAGGCCCTGGCGTGAAGGGCGCCAGCCTCTGGTGATGGGGATATGTACCTAGGGTAGGATCATAGGCCTGACCTACCTGCTCTACCCAAGGACACTGCCCCAGAAAGCTTAAGGGCTGCAAGGAGATCTCCGACTGAAATCACCAAGGCATACAAGTCACTCGACAATATCCACTTGGAGATTACCTTTTCACTCGACGGGTACCATTCACTCGGAAGACCCGGAAGACAGTCGACCGCAGAAGACCAGAAGCCGCCCCAGGGAGGCCAACGGGCAGGCGTTCGTCTGTCTCATTAATAGTGTTTATTACGTGCGTTACCAGTAACGTACGTCTTTATAGCCACGATCTGACCCTTAAACGCCGGACACTTATGAGGGGCAGCGCACTCTATATAAGCCGCCCCTCCCCTCTGGCACAGGGGTTCGCACCGTCTGTAAGGATACTCATATTCCACTCGACAGATAAACAAAGCCTCTCCGGAGCATGAGACGTAGGGCTGTTATCTCCACCGTGAGAGGCCCGAACTCGCTAAAACCACCGTGTCACCCATATGCATCTCGTTAGATCATGCTCCTTTACCCTACCCCCTTCGTACTGTCAGAATCGTTCCCATGACAGTTGGCGCCCACCGTGGGGCATGGCGTCTATCGAGCCATGATGCATATGGTTTTTTCTTCAATCGCCGGCAATGACTAATTTCTGCAGGCAACCCAAGCTTTCTTGGGATGATCTCCCGAGATCAAACAATCACCGCTACCAATTTTGACTATTGGAGTCCCGGCCATCACACAAAATACTCCTCATCATACAAAAGGATCAGGGAATTGCTCATCTCAACTTGTCCTCTTTACAATCAAGCATTGCAATGATCTAACTATGGTTTGTTCTTTTTCTGTATGCACACGAGCTCATACAAAAGGACGCCTCCCTTTTTTCCGATTGGTGGCTCGGCTCCCAGACGATGAAGCGTCATCGTCCGCCCGTCATCATCTCGCATACTCATCGGCGACGCCGTTGCCAAGCGCCCACACACGCACAGTCGCTAACGCTCGGCCTGGTTCCCCGGCCGGTTGAACACGTCGACCGGTGGTCCAGTCGACCTGGCTCCTCAGACGTCAAGGCCCGGCCGACGGCACTCGACCCAGCTCCGCACGCGTCGAAGCACGACTCCGACCTGTGCACAGCTCCGGCTCCCCGAGCAGTGAAACGCAACCACCAGCGCTCGCGCCGGCCTCGCCCTTGGTTGCGTCGGCCCACGACTGGACCGCGCGCCGGAGCCCTCCTCCGGCGTCTGCACCAGGTCTCCTGTGTATTTTTCACTTGGACGAGTTGAGGCACACCACTCGGACATGCATGACGTACAGGTCCTGCTCTACGCACTCGGACGAGCGTTGGATAACTCAGCCGCCCTGCGCATCGCCACGTGGTCAGGCGCGTCATCATCAACTTTCCCGACTCGACCATCCCGTGCATCGTTACATGGACGCATCTACTCCACTCCGACGCCTCTACGTCACTCGGCAGCTCCGCGCATCGCCACTCCGCAGGACGCCTCTACGTCACTCGGCAGCTTCACGCATCGCCACTCGGCAAGACACGTCATCATCACCCGGCAGCTCCGCGCGTCGCCACTCCACTGGATGCGTCTTCATCACTCGACCGCCCCGCGCGTCGTCATTCAGCCAGACGCATCTACTTCACTCGATGCCCCGCGTATCACCACTCCGTGCGGCCCATCTTCATCACCCCCTCCGACGATGGACACGCCGCGCTGGTTTCGTGTTAAATCCGCGGCAGCCGCCATGGCCGACCAGGGAGCTCTGCGCCCCACCTTCCACTTTCCTTCCAATCTTAATCCTTTTCATTTATGTCCTGCATGCAGGAGATAAATGGCCGTGGGAAAACGTCTATTACATGCATCAATGGCTTTAACTCTCGCTTAATAAGCGTTAACACCACTTGCATGCAGATTAATTCGGCGCTAGACGAGGGGAACTCCTCGCATGCACTTTGGATCATGTCTGCCTGCAAGTGATAAGGCTGCCTGCTTCCATCGGACGGGGCAGTGCTCGTGCGCTCGTGGGCACGTCCATGCCAAACCTCACCCACCGCGCCGAGCCCAGCACTCCGCGTCGACCTGCCTAGCCGGCCCACACCGACTGGATCGCAACCCAGTTGTGGTGCCCTCGGACCAGCAGGTGCACTCGGATGAGGAGTCCATTCGGACGGCGCACACTCGGCTGTGAAGCCCTTGTTTTCACTTGGCCGGTTCGCCTTTTTCTACTCGACCGGCTAACATCCAGAACATCATCGACAACAACCACGATCGCGAACCTACGGAGTAGACCGCATCTTCATTGTTCGATAGCTCCGCGCGCCGTCACTCTACTGGACGCGTCGTCATCACTCGGCAGCTCCGCACACCGCCATTCAGTCGGACGCTCCTTCGACACTCGGCAGCTCCGCGCGCCGTCACTCTACTGGACGCGTCGTCATCACTCGGCAGCTCCGCGCATCGCCATTCAGTCGGACGCTCCTTCGACACTCGGCAGCTCCGCGCATCGCCATTCAGTCGGACGCTCCTTCGACACCCTGGCAGCTCCGCGCATCGCCATTCAGTCGGACGCTCCTTCGACACTCGGCAGCTCCGCGCATCGCCATTCAGTCGGACGCTCCTTCAACATTCAGCAGCTAAGCGCATCGCCATTCAGTCGGACGCTCCTTTGACACTCGGCAGCTCCGCACGCCGTCACTCTACTGGACGCGTCGTCATCACTCGGCAGCTCCGCGCCTCGCCATTCAGTGGGACGCTCCTTCGACACTCGGCAGCTCCGCGCATCGCCATTCAGTCGGACGCTCCTTCGTCACTCGGCAGCTCCGCGCATCGCCATTCAGTCGGACGCTCCTTCGTCACTCGGCAGCTCCGCGCATCGCCATTCAGTCGGACGCTCCTTCGACACTCGGCAGCTCCGCGCATCGCCATTCAGTCGGACGCTCCTTCGACACTCGGCAGCTCCGCGCATCGCCATTCAGTCGGACGCTCCTTCGACACTCAGCAGCTAAGCGCATCGCCATTCAGCTGGACGCTCCTTCGACACTCGGCAGCTCCGCGCATCGCCATTCAGTCGGACGCTCCTTCGACACTCGGCAGCTCCGCGCATCGCCACTCGGCGAGACACGTCTTCGTCACTTGGCACCTCCGCGCATCGCCACTCGGCAGCTCCGCGCATCGCCACTCCGTGTGGCACGTCATCATCACTCGGTCGCTCCGCGCGCCGTCACTCGACTGGACGCTCCTTCGTCACTCGGTCGCTCCGCGCGCCGTCACTCGACTGGACGCTCCTTTGTCACTCGGTCGCTCCGCGCACCGTCACTCAACTGGATGCTCCTTCGTCACTCGGCCGCTCCTGCGCCGTCAGACAGCTAAGTCATTCTTCATACGCTGCATTCAATTAAATAGTTATTTCCGCATTACCGAGTGTCGAGGAAGTCGCACATGGCGTGCATTCGGAGGCCATGCCACCGAGTGTACCTCTGCGCTCGGTTGCTTATTTTCATGTCGGAACACTTCACTTCTGCTTCTTTTGGGTCCAGTACTCAAACGAGTTCAGTCGGATCCTTCACTTGCACAAGTACAGTCGGATCCTTCACTCTTTAGACTCTTGCTGGTTCCGAACCAACAAGCACCTGGCACACCCAGTGGGTGTCTATGGGTGTTATTTACACAAATTATTTCAGCAAAGATCAAGTTACTTTGATAAATTTTTATGTTGGCTTGTACTATTTTTCATACACAGATTATGCGATCACTCGGCGCATCTGTGCGCCATCTTCGTCGCTACTCAGGCTCAGTCGCCGCAATGATCATTCGTGTGTTTCCACTTGTTCGGATGCCTCCTCGATGACGTCCTGGACATGGTCGCCCCGCGGGCCGTCACTGGGTCGGACATCTCCTCGACATGCATGGCTCGGCAGTTCCGCGCATCGCCATTCAGTCGGACGCTCCATCGTCACTCGGCAGCTCCGTGCATCGCCATTTAGTCGGGCGCTCCTTCGACACTCGGCAGCTCCGCGCATCGCCATTCAGTCGGACGCTCCTTTGACACTCGGCAGCTCCGCGCATCGCCATTCAGTCGGACGCTCCTTCGACACTCGGCAGCTCCGCGCATCGCTATTCAGTCGGACGCTCCTTCGACACTCGGCAGCTCCGCGCATCGCCATTCAGTCGGACGCTCCTTCGACACTCGGCAGCTCCGCGCATCACCATTCAGTCGGACGCTCCTTCGACACTCGGCAGCTAAGCGCATCGCCATTCAGTCGGGCGCTCCTTCGACACTCGGCAGCTCCGCGCATCGCCACTCGGCGAGACACGTCTTCGTCACTCGGCACCTCCACGCCTCGCCATTCAGTCAGACGCTCCTTCGACACTCGGCAGCTAAGCACATCGCCATTCAGTCGGACGCTCCTTCGACACTCGGCAGCTCCGCGCATCGCCATTCAGTCGGACGCTCCTTCGACACTCGGTAGCTCCGCGCATCGCCACTCGGCGAGACACGTCTTCGTCACTTGGCACCTCCGCGCATCGCCACTCGGCGAGACACGTCTTCGTCACTCGGCAGCTCCGCGCATCGCCACTCCGTGTGGCACGTCTTCATCATCGGCCGCCCCGCGCGCCATCGCTCAGCTTAGCTGCGATTCCGTATCACCTAAGTCAAAAACTACTCCGAGTGAGGACATCATCCACACTCGGGGGCTTAGCTGCGATTCCGTATCGCCTAAGTTAAAAACCACTCCGAGTGACGACATCATCCACACTCGGGGGCTTAGCTGTGATTCCGTATCACCTAAGCTAAAAACCACTCTGAGTAAGGACATCATCCACACTCGGGGGCTTAGCTGCGATTCCGTATCGCCTAAGTTAAAATCCACTCCGAGTGAGGACATCATCCACACTCGGGGGCTTAGCTGCGATTCCGTACCGCCTAAGTTAAAAACCACTCCGAGTGAGGACATCATCCACACTCGGAGGCTTAGCTGCGATTCTGTATCGCCTAAGTTAAAATCCACTCCGAGTGAGGACATCATCCACACTTGGGGGCTTAGCTGCGATTCCGTATCGCCTAAGTTAAAAACCACTCCGAGTGAGGACATCATCCACACTCGGGGGCTTAGCTGCGATTCTGTATCGCCTAAGTTAAAAACCACTCCGAGTGAGGACATCATCCACACTCGGGGGCTTAGCTGTGATTCCGTATCACCTAAGTTAAAAACCACTCCGAGTGAGGACATCATCCACACTCGGGGGCTTAGCTGTGATTTCGTATCACCTAAGTTAAAAACCATTCCGAGTGAGGACATCATCCACACTCGAGGGCTTAGCTGCGATTCCGTATCGCCTAAGTTGAAAACTCTTCCGAGTGACGAGCGCTTCTCTCACTCGGGGCTTTAGCCGCGAACAAGTTTTCGTCCAAGTTAAAAACCCTGCCGAGTGAATAGCATCCCATTCACTCGGAAAACTTAGCTGCGAACCAGTCTTCGTCTCAGTTAAAAAACTCTCCCAAGTGACGAGCATTCCTCTCACTCGGGGACTTAGCCACGAGTCAGACCTCGCTTAAGTTAAAGATTGTTCTAAGTGACAGGCAACACCTTCACTCGGAAACTTAGTTGCGAACAAGCTTTCGCCTAAGTTCAATATTCTTCCGAGTAATGAGCATCCATCTTACTCGGAAACCAAACAAACTTAGCCAAGCAAAGGATTGGAAGGCAAACATGCAAACATTGTCTCTATCAGACCCCCGCCGATGGAAGCACTCGACGGCGGTCTCGGGGACTACACCCAGTGGGTGCACTCAGCGTGCCCCCACTGGACCTACTATCACTCGACCAGGTCCGACCTGTCGAATGACAAGCGACTATCAAAGCAAATCTAAGACCCCTGCCGATGTCACCGCCATTCGATAGCGGTCTCGGGGACTACACCCAGTGGGTGCACTCGGCGTGCCCCCACTGGACCAAAAACCACTCGACTAATACCCGATCTACTCGAGGAAAAAACAAGCAAGTACGCATCTGAAGAAAACACCCACTGGGTGTAAAGTCAGGATGGACAGGAATACAATCGGAAATGAACTTACAATAGCACTTACTCGGACCGAATTTTGCGTTGAAGTTCACTCAGATATATTTCAAGACAGAATCGATCAGGATGATTGACAAAGGTTCCAATCGACACAGATTTCGGTGAAGCCCTAAAATGCACTCGGAATTGTTGTGTCTTATCAGAACCCGCGTCGATTCCCTTTTACACTCGAACCCCGATCCATTCGGGGGCTAATGATGGGGATATGTACCTATGGTAGGGTCATAGGCCTGACCTACCTGCTCTACCCAAGGACACTGCCCCAGAAAGCTTAAGGGCTGCAAGGAGATCTCCGACTGAAATCACCAAGGCATACAAATCACTCGACAATATCCACTTGGAGATTACCTTTTCACTCGACGGGTACCATTCACTCGGAAGACCCGGAAGACAGTCGACCGCAGAAGACCAGAAGCCGCCCCAGGGAGGCCAACGGGCAGGCGTTCGTCTGTCTCATTAATAGTGTTTATTACGTGCGTTACCAGTAACGTACGTCTTTATAGCCACGATCTGACCCTTAAACGCTGGACACTTATGAGGGGCAGCGCACTCTATATAATCCGCCCCTCCCCTCTGGCACAGGGGTTCGCACCGTCTGTAAGGATACTCATATTCCACTCGACAGATAAACAAAGCCTCTCCGGAGCATGAGACGTAGGGCTGTTATCTCCACCGTGAGAGGCCCGAACTCGCTAAAACCACCGTGTCACCCATATGCATCTCGTTAGATCATGCTCCTTTACCCTACCCCCTTCGTACTGTCAGAATCGTTCCCACGACTTCTGGAAAGAGGCGCCGGCGTTCCTCAGCCCGAAGGGCATGCGCGTGCTGTCGAAAGCGGGGCCAATGCCCTGGCCAACTCGTGGCAGCTGGAAGGGGTCACGTGGGCAGAGCTGGTTGAGGCTGGTGAAGTCGACGCATATGCGCTCCATGCCGCCCTTCTTGGGGACGACAACTGGGTTGGCGAGCCATTCGGGGTGGCGCATCTGACGAACGACTCCGGCTTCTTGGAGCTTCTGAACCTCGTTGACGATGAACTCTTGCTTCTCTGGTGCCTAGCGCCGTGCTTTCTACATGACTGGGCGTGCATTGGGGCACACCGCTAAGTGGTGCTTGATCACCTCCCTCGGCACACCGGACAAGTCGGATGCTTTCCAGCCAAAAACATCCGAGTTTGCCCGAAGGAAGGTGACGAGCGCGCTTTCCTATGCAGGAGGGAGGCCTGTGCCAACGGTGAAGGCAGGGCCGGAGCCGCTGCCGTCCACCAACACCTTCTTCGTCTCGGCGCGGTCCTGAGAGAACAGCTGCTTCTGCTTCGCGGGCGCGGCCTCGGAAGGCTCGGCCGCGTCCTCGTCGGCCGGGTGCGCGACTGCGGCAGCCTTGTAGGCACGCTCGAGGGTGCTGGCCGCGTCCTTCTCGTCGCAACCAACGGTGATGATGCTGCTGCAGCCGGGCATCTTGAGGACGTTGTAGGCGTGATGGGTGGCCGACATGAACTTGGTGAGAGCTGGGTAGCCCAAGATGGCGTTATAAGGCAGGCCGATGTGCGCCACGTTGAAGTCGATGAGCTCGGTGTGGTAGTTCTTGCGGGTGCCGAAGGTGACGGGGAGGCGCACTTGCCCCAGCGGAATAGTGGAGCCATCAGTCACTCCGGAAAAGGGCCTGGTCGGCTTCCGCTGGTCGTAGGGCACCTAGAGCGTCTCGAAGGTCTCGACGGAGAGCACGTTGAGGCCGGCACCCCCGTCGATGAGGGTCTTGGTGACCGCGACGTTGCTGATGGTGGGAGTGCACAGCATGGGGAGCGCGCCTGCGGAGGCCGTGGACTTGGGGTGGTCCTTGGAGTCGAAGGTGATGGCGTACTGCGACCACTTGAGGGGCCGCGAAGACTCTGGCCTCGGGAGGGCGGCATACACCTCGCGAGAGAGTTGCTTGAAGTGGCGGATGGACGCGGGGGCTTGGGACCCGCCAAGGATGTAGGCCACCGCGCGAGGCTCCTGGTAGCCCCCAGCGCCCTCGTCAGCCTGGTTGACGTCGTTTCTTCGGGGCGGCGGTGGCATCGGCGGGAGAGCGGCATTGGCCTGAGGATTCGCCTCACGAGGCTGGTCGCGCCAGGCGGCCTCACGAGGCTGATCGCGCCAGCCCTGGCGGTAGCTACCATTATTGTTGCGGCTGTCCCAGCGGCTGCCGCTGCGGCCACCTTCGCGGCCGGCGCCGCGGCCATTGCGGTCGTCCCGGCGGCTCTGGTGCTCGTCGTGGAGCAGCTTGAGCTCTTGACAGTCTTCGGTGCTGTGGGAGCGGACGTTGTGAAAAGCGCAGAGTGGCCGGTTGTCCTTCCCGGGCTCATCGCGGTCGCGGGCGCGCTTCTGCTCGGGCTCCGCCGCGAGTACGGCAGGGCCCTTGCACTTGACGTCCTTGCTCTTGGCCTTGGCGTCGTCGAGCGCGGCGTCGGGGTCGTTGTGGACGTAGAGGCGGCCTTCTTCAGCCTTGGTGCACTTGTCGGCGAGGTCGAGCAGCTCAAGCACGGAGTCGAGTTCACCGTTGATGGCGAGCTTCTCGCGCATCTTGATGTCCGTGATGCCGGTGGAAAATGCGGAGATGACGGCCGCGTCGGAAGCGCGCGGGATCTTGTTGCGCACCTGACTGAAGCGCTGGATGTACTTGCGGAGGGTCTCGTCTGGGCGTTGTCGAACACGCCGCAGGTCATTGATGGTGAGGGAGCGGTCCTGCGTGCCCTTGAAGTTGGCGATGAACTGGCTGCAGAGCTCGGCCCACGATGAGATGGAAGCTTCGGGGAGGTTCATGAGCCAGGAGCGCGGGCCGTCCTTGAGGGCCATGGGGAACCAGTTCGCCATGACCTTGTCATCGCTGTTCGCCACCTCGACGCTCAGTGCGTAGAGCTGGAGGAACTCTGTGGGGTTGGGGGTACCGTCGTAGCGCGGAGGCAGCTCAGGTTTGAACTTCGCGGGCCAGACCACGCGACGCAGCTCGCGGGTGAAGGCACGGCAGCCCACGCCACTCGAGGGGACGCCGCCAGCGAGGGCGGCATGGTTTTGACGCCCGGCCGCCGCGACATCCTGAACGGCCTGGTCCTGGCACTGGCGCTGCAGCTCGAGGAGCACCCGCGCGTCGGGGGGCGCGCGGCGGATGATCTGGCAGCTGGCCTCGTCTCGGTCTGGCGAGGATGCGCCACGGCATGGCTCACGAGCCCGCGCGCTGCGTTGGGGCCCGGCGCGCTCGTCGCGCAGAGGAGGCGGCGGAGGAGTGCCGTGCGCCAGGTCCCCAGCACGAGACGGCGGCGGGCGGAGCGAGTGAGAAGGTGCCGGAGCGTCTGAGCCAGGCGTCGTAGGCGGCGTCAGCCGTACGGTAGCGGAGCAGCTCACGCGCCATGAGCAGCGCTGCCTGCGGGTTCGGCGGCCCATGGTGGGCGAGGGAGGAGGCCGTGGCGGTGTGACCGTTCGCCCGCACGGAGGGGTGCAGGGAGGAGTCCTGCTGCTCGCGGGCAGCGGGGTCGGTGGCGGTGGCTTCGGCTTCGGGACGGCGGCGATTGCTGCGGGCCATCGGCTCCGTCTGAGCCACGCGGCCAGCCCTGCGCTCGGCGCGCTCGCGACGTGCGTCGGCCATGTGGTTGGTGGAGCTGAGGGCAGAGCAGAAGAACAGTAGCGCACCCCTACCTGGCGCGCCAAATGTCGGAAGTGGGGCTCCGGGGACCCAAAGGTTCAAACACTGGGGTGAGCTTGTTCTACCTACTTTGCCTCCTACCACGGTTAAGCGACGGCGAGGCGACGGCGAGAGTGCGATAGCGAGGGACGGAGCGAGGACTCAGCGGTTTACCCAGGTTCAGGCCACCTTGCGGTGTAAGACCCTACTCCTGCTTGTCTGATATTGCTCTTGGTGCGTGTGTGAGTACAAGATTGAGGATGGTCAGAACCAGAGCCGATCCAATCCTCTCTACAATGGCAGCTCTGCCCCCCTTATACCCGCCTTGGTCCTCTTCCCCCTGGAAACTTAGGCGGGAAGGGTTGCCACACTTGGCGATTTTGAAATGGGACAGGCGCTCAGGCTATCCTGACTAAAGGTGGTCTTCGCCTGCTAAAGCATGATCCATGACGCGCCGGTGGGCTCGGTGATGACCTCCGCCCTACGCGCCCGCCGTCTTGGTCTTCTTTCGTCGATCGGGCAACCCTTGGGGTTGCTTTGGGAAGTGGACTGCTGGCCTTGCTCCTTTAGCACGAAAGGGGAAACCCTCTTCATCCGCGCCTGCAGGCGCGGCCTCTGTCGCCGTTCGTCGCCGCGCGCGTCACCCACGTGGGGCATGAGACCGCGCGACCGGACCGAACAGCCCTCGTCTCATGTTCCCTCGGGAGGGAGCCCCAGGAGGCCACCTCGGGAGGCCGCCTCGCGAGAGGGCCTTGCGAGGCTGCTAGTGAAGGCGCTGAGCCTTGCTCGCCGCTCCCTGAGGACGGGTCCTCAGGAGGCCAGGGCCTCATGAGGGGTCTTTGTCGGAGTTCGGTGGTGACGGCCCGCTGGGCCCACGCCAGGCGTTGCGCCCTGGGCCAAAGGCAGATGGGCCTGGATACCCCGGGTTCCATGGGCCTGACAATAGCCGAGGAACAGAGCAAGGGTCCCCGCAGCGAGGATGACGATGAACCTCATGGGCCGAACAATGGCGGCCAAAAGCAGTTCCCTCTCGAGGTAAAAACCGTGAACATAATTTACATCCCACACGTACGCAAGAAGGAGCGGAAACGTGCTCTTCGGGATGTCTACGCCTTAGAGCCGGTGGCCCTGAAATTCAACCCAAGGTTGGCTTGCCCGATCACTTTCGACCGTCGAGACCATCCGACCAGTATCCGTCATGGAGGAACAGCGGCTCTGGTGCTCAAACCCATTGTGGATGGGTTTCACCTCACCAGAGTCCTTATGGACGGAGGCAGCAGCCTCAATCTAATTTATTTAGACACAGTGAGGAAGATGGGGATCGATCCATCAAGGATCAAACCCAGCCACACTACCTTTAAAGGCGTAATCCCAGGCGTCGAGGCACGCTGCTCGGGATCCGTGACATTGGAAGTAGTCTTCGGTTTGCCCGACAACTTCCGCAGCGAAGACTTAATCTTCGACATTGTTCCCTTCCGCATCGGTTACCACGCACTCCTTGGCAGGATAGCGTTTGCTCGCTTTAACGCCGTCCCACACTACGCATGTCTGAAGCTCAAGATGCCAGGACCAAAGGGCGTTATTACCGTCAATGGTAATACCGAGCGCTCGCTCCGAACAGAGGAACACACAACGGCTTTAGCCGTCGAAGTCCAGGCCACCGAAGAAGCGTCGCAGGCCCAGCCCACTATCAAGGCACTGGATGCACGCAAACAAGCCCAAGCTACAGCCTCAGTCCCGGACAACTCCCGTGCTCACCCTAAATAGGGATACGCGCCCCACAACACGGCCCACCCAGCCGCGAAATATGTGCCTCGAGTGCACAACTTCGCGCTCAAGGTTCCATGAGCAGCTGTGGGGGCAAACGACACAAAGGCCGAGAGCTCGGTTCGGCCGAGCCATGGCCAAAAGATGTTCTTGGATTAACATCAACAACAGGCACCATTTAGGGCCTGATCAGCGTCAAATTGATACGCTGTGTCAACTTCTCAAAACCCTTCCCCAAGGGCTCGTCCGCCGAACAATGCTACTTCCACCGAGCATACAGTCGACAACAACACTCACACGGAAGCTTCATAAAGAGCAAAGGCGCAGACGTGCGGCAGGGCGTAGCAGGGACGTCAAACCACTCATGAAGGCCCTGTGTAAACCTTTACTCTAATGTATTTATTTCTTAAAGTATCTGTAAAAGTTACTTCGGCAGTTCGGATTGTACGGATAGATGTCACGAATTTAAAGGAAATAACGATCATTTTTTCCGGTCATGCTGCGGTTAATTATGTTGCACTTTCCTTTCTGATTTTCGGCCGAAGTAAACTATTATGATACGTTTCCTTTTTAGATGTTATCGGCTAATAGACCGGGGGCTCGAACCTCAATCTAGCCCCAAACATCATTCCGGCACCAATTTTATTACATGTGCTCGGCGTCACGGATATTGCATTATATGAATCAGTTCCGAATTATGTCTTTGGTCACTGGTTAGGTTGCCCGGCTCCTGTGTTTGCCCTCCTACGTTCCGCTTTGTTCGGCTAGTAGGGTAAAGGGAGAACCACTGTGATTGTACTTCTAGCTAGCTTGGTTAAGTACCTCAGTGGAGAAAGCCGAAAACTGACCGTCATAATAAGCGAGAACTGGTCGGCGATCCGATGACAAGTGTCAAACTAAAAATCGATGGAGGTTAATCCGTGTTAAACGAAGGGTTTTTTGTCACAGAAACCAGGTGATAATGGTATCAACCTCGGTATGTCCAGATATCACATACACTGGTGGCTAGTCACCAGCCCCCGCAGTCAAGCTCCTATGGCTAAGTGAAAGCACTAAAGCCGCATAGTCCGATTGCCTCGTTTTCCGTACACACAACCGCCTCCGGGCACCGAGACATCGGCTAAGGGTTATGGTGTTATGAGAAAACACCCCATGCAGTATCTGCAAGGGGGCTGAAGCCGACGACTGGTAACTTTCAGTTTAAAAACGGCTGCACAGGAGTCAAAATAAACATAGCAGGCATGATATGTATGGCCAACCATTTGCATTTCAACAAAACAAAAGTTTCAACTCCTTAGATACAAGGAAAATAAATCTACTCATAAATTACATCTTTTGAGCATTGGGCCTCTATTGCCCGAGCACCATCCATCACGATGGGAAAGTACTGCTCGGGGCGCCTATGCTCCTTCCTAGGAGGCGGAGGTCCGTGTTGGAAATATGCCCTAGAGGCAATAATAAATTGGTTATTATTGTATTTCCTTGTTCATGATAATCGTTTATTATCCATGCTATAATTGTATTGATTGGAAACTCAAATACATGTGTGGGTACATAGACAACACTGTGTCCCTAGTAAGCCTCTAGTTGACTAGCTTGTTGATCAAAGATGGTTAAGGTTTCCTAGCCATGGACATGAGATGTCATTTGATAACGGGATCACATCATTAGGAGAATGATGTGATGGACAAGACCCAAACTGTAAACGTAGCATTTGATCGTGTCAGTTTATTGCTATTGTTTTCTGCATGTCAAGTATCTGTTCCTTTGACCATGAGATCATGCAACTCACTGACACCGGAGGAATACCTTGTGTGTATCAAACGTCGCAACGTAACTGGGTGACTATAAAGGTGCTCTACAGGTATCTCCGAGGGTGTCTGTTGGGTTGGCATGGATCAAGACTGGGATTTGTTACTCCGTGTGACGGAGAGGTATCTCAGGGCCCACTCGGTAATACAACATCACTTTGAGCCTTGCAAGCAAAGTGACTAAAGAGTTAGCCACAGGATCTTGTATTACGGAACGAGTAAAGAGACTTGCCGGTAACGAGATTGAACTAGGTATAGTGATACCGACGATCGAATCTCGGGCAAGTAACATACCGAAGAACAAAGGGAACAGCATACGGGATTAACTGAATCCTTGACATAGAGGTTCGACCGATAAAGATCTTCGTAGAATATGTAGGAGCCAATATGGGCATCCAGGTCCCGCTATTGGTTATTGGCCGTAGAGGTGTCTCGGTCATGTCTACATAGTTCTCGAACCCGCAGGGTCTACACACTTAACGTTTGGTGACGATTAGTATAATTGAGTTATTATGTTGGTGACCGAAAGTTGTTCGGAGTCCCGGATAAGATCCCGGACATGACGAGGATCTCCGGAATAGTCCGGAGGTAAAGATTGATATATGTGATAATAGTGTTTCGATCTCCGGAAGAGTTCCGAAGTTCACCGGAAGGGGTTCCGGATGTTTACCGAAGTGTTCGGGTGCAACAACACTTTATATGAGCCAAAGGGATAAAGCCCACAAGGTATTGGAAAGTGCAAAAGTAGTTTTGCTGCCGCGTAAGCGGTACTACCGCTTGATGAAGCGGTACTACCGCCGGAGCGGTACTACCGCTTGTGTGAAGCGGTACTACCGCCCAAGCGGTACTACCGCTTGTGTGAAGCGGTACTACCGCTTGTGCGCGGCTGTGCGCGGTTCGGCAGGGATCCGAGTTGGACTCTTTCCCTGCGGGCAAAACCGACCCGGAGGAGGCTTTTACTCCAAGTTTAGACCCCAAGGCTCAACATATAAATAGAGGGGCAGGGCTAGCACACGGGATACATCAGGATTTCCCAAGCCGTGTGCCGGCAACCCTAGCCCTCTAGTTCCTCCGTCATAATCTCCGTAGCGCTTGGCGAAGCCCTGCAGAGATTGTTCCTCACCACCATCACCACGCCGTCGTGCTGCTGGAACTCAACCACTACTTCACCATCGCTCGCTGGATCGAGGAGGTGAAGGCGTCATCAAGCCGTACGTGTGTTGAACGTGGAGGTGCCGTCCGTTCGGCACTAGATCGGAAGGATCGTGATTGGATCGCGGGACGCTCGGCGATTTGGATCGCGAAGACGTTCGACTACATCAACCGCGTTTATTAACGCTTCCGCTTAGCGATCTACAAGGGTATGTAGATTCACTCTCCCTCTCGTAGATGCTCATCACCATGGATAGATCTTATGTGTGCGTAGGAAAATTTTTGTTTCCCATGCAACGTTCCCCAACAGTGGCATCATGAGCTAGGTCTATGCGTAGATGAGATCTCGAGTAGAACACAAACGAGTTGTGGGCGTGGGTGTATACATATTGCTTGCCGTTACTAGTTGATACTTGATTCAGCGGCATTGTGAGATGAAGCGGCCCGGACCGACATTACGCGTACGCTTACGCGAGACTGGTTTTACCGCTGCGTGCACTTGTTGCATAAAGGTGACTGGCGGGTGTCTGTCTCTCTCACTTTAGTTGAATCGGTTCAATGAAGAGGGTTCTTTTAGAAGATCAAAAAGCAATCACTACACCACGTTGTGGTTTTGCGTAGGTAAGAACGGTTCTTGCAAACCCGTAGCAGCCACGTAAAATTTGCAACAACAATTAGAGGACGTCTAACTTGTTTTTGCAGGGTATGTTGTGATGTGATATGGCCAATTACATGATGAGATATATGTGATGTATGAGATGATCATGTATTGTATAGAATATCACGACTTGCATGTCGATGAGTACGGCAACTGGCAGGAGCCATAGAGTTGTCTTTAATTATTGTATGACCTGCGTGTCAATCATTAAGCGCTATGTAATGCTTTACTTTATCGCTAAACGTTAGCTATAGTCGTGGAAGCAACAGTCGGCGCGACAACCTTATGGCGACACGTTGATGGAGATCAAGATGATGGAGATCATGGTGTCATGCCGGTGACGATGGAGATCATGCCGGTGCTTTGGAGATGGAGATCAAAAGCACAAGTTCATGGCCATATCATGTCACTTATGATTTGCATGTGATGTTAATCCTTTTATGCATCTTATTTTGCTTAGGACGACGGTAGCATTATAAGGTGATCCCTCACTTAAATTTCAAGATAAATTGTGTTCTCCCCAAGTGTGCACCGTTGCGAAAGTTCGTCGTTTCGAGACACGCCGTGATGATCGGGTGTGATAGACTCTACGTTCGCATACAACGGGTGTAAGCCATGTTACACGTGCGGAACACTCGGGTTAAACTTGACGAGCCTAGCATGTACAGACATGGCCTTGGAACACAAGAGACCGAAAGGTCGAACATGAGTCATATAGTAGATATGATCAACATGAAGATGTTCACCATTGAAACCACCTCAACTCACGTGATGATCGGACTTGAGTTGGTGGATTTGGATCATGTTACACTCGAATGATCGGAGGGATGTCAATTTGAGTGGGAGTTTTTAAGTAATATGATTAACTAAACTCATTATCTAAGAACAATAGTCTAAGTTGTCTTTGCAATATTTATGTTGTAGATCATGGCTCGCGCAGTAGCACCCCTGAATTTTAATGCGTTCCTAGAGAAAGCTAAGTTGAAAGATGATGGAAGTAACTTTGTGGACTGGGCCCGTAATCTAAGGATTATCCTTACGGCTTCCCAGAAGGCTTATGTCCTTGATGCACCGCTTGGTGATCCACCCACTCCAGTTGAGTCTCTAGACGTTGTGAACGCCTGGCAGGCTCGTTCTGATGATTACTCAATAGTTCAATGTGCAATGTTGTATGGCTTAGAACCGGGACTTCAAAGACGTTTTGAACGTCATGGAGCATATGAGATGTTCCAGGAGTTGAAGTTTATCTTTCAGAAGAATGCCCGGATCGAGAGATATGAGATCTCCGATAAGTTCTATGCTTGCAAGATGGAGGAGAACGGGTCTATCAGTGATCACGTGCTCAGAATGTCTGGGTACTCCACCCGTCTGGCTGAGTTAGGGATGCCCCTTCCGCCAGAGGCTATCACTGACAGAGTTCTTCAATCATTGCCACCTAGCTACAAGAGCTTCGTGTTGAACTATAACATGCACGGGATGAACAAGTCAGTCGCCGAGCTGTTTGCGATGCTGAAAGTCGCTGAGTCTGAAATTCAGAAGGAGCATCAAGTGTTGATGGTCAATAAAACCACTAGTTTCAAGAAAAATGGCAAGGGTAAGAAGGGTAACTCCAAGCAGAGTGGCAAAGCAGTTGCTCCTCTCGTGAAGAAACCCAAGGCTGGACCCAAACCAGAAACTGTGTGTTTTCATTGCAAGGGAACTGGACACTGGAAGCGGAATTGCCCCAAGTATTTGGCTGACAAGAAGGCGGCCAACAACAAACAAGGTATATATGATATACATGTTA
This sequence comes from Elymus sibiricus, assembly GCA_039707655.1. NCBI lineage: Eukaryota > Viridiplantae > Streptophyta > Magnoliopsida > Poales > Poaceae > Elymus > Elymus sibiricus. The sequence goes on from CM077676.1 coordinate 205,243,218, forward strand.
TTGATGTGTACCTTACCAACTCTCGTTGTAGTGCCTGGGTATTTGATACCGGTGCGGTTGCTCATATTTGCAACTCAAAACAGGAACTGCGGAATAGACGGAGGCTGGCAAAGGACGAAGTGACGATGCGCGTGGGAAATGGTTCCAAGGTTGATGTGATCGCCGTTGGCACGCTCGCTCTTCGATTACCGTCGGGATTAGTGATGAACCTAAATAAGTGTTATTTGGTGCCTGCGTTAAGCATGAACATTATATCTGGATCTTGTTTATTGCGAGACGGTTACTCATTTAAATCAGAGAATAATGGTTGTTCTATTTATATGAGTAATATCTTTTATGGTCATGCACCCGATGTGAGGGGTTTATTCTTATTGAATCTCGATAGTAATGATACACATGTTCATAACATTGATGCCAAAAGATGTAGAATTGATAATGATAATACCACTTTCTTGTGGCACTGCCGTTTAGGTCATATTGGCGTAAAACGCATGAGGAAGCTCCATGCTGATGGACTTTTGGAGTCACTTGATTTTGAATCACTTGACACATGTGAGCCATGCCTCATGGGCAAGATGACTAAAACGCCGTTCTCTGGAATAATGGAACGGGCAAGTGACTTATTGGAAATCATACATACTGATGTGTGCGGTCCAATGAGTATTGAGGCGCGCGGTGGTTATCGTTACTTTCTCACCTTCACTGATGACTTAAGTAGATATGGGTATATTTACTTAATGAAACACAAGTCTGAAACATTTGAAAAGTTCAAACAATTTCAGAGTGAAGTTGAGAATCATCGTAACAAGAAGATTAAATTCCTACGATCTGATCGAGGAGGAGAATATCTGAGTTATGAGTTTGGCAGTCACTTAAGACAGCGTGGAATTGTTTCACAATTGACACCGCCTGGAACACCACAGCGTAATGGTGTGTCCGAACGTCGTAATCGAACTTTATTGGATATGGTGCGATCTATGATGTCTCTTGCCGATTTGCCACTATCGTTTTGGGGTTATGCATTAGAGACAGCTGCATTCACTTTAAATAGGGCACCATCGAAATCCGTTGAGACGACGCCATATGAACTTTGGTTTGGCAAGAAGCCAAAGCTGTCGTTTCTTAAAGTTTGGGGGTGTGATGCTTATGTCAAAAAGCTTCAGCCTGAAAAGCTGGAACCCAAAGCGGAGAAATGCGTCTTCATAGGATACCCAAAAGAGACAGTTGGGTATACCTTCTACCTCAGATCCGAAGGCAAAGTGTTTGTCGCTAAAAACGGAACATTTCTTGAGAAAGAGTTTCTCTCGAAAGAATTGAGTGGGAGGAAGATAGAACTTGATGAGGTTATTGAACCTTTACTTCAACCTAAGAGTAGCGCAACGCAGAAAGTTGTTTCTGTCGAGCCTACATTAGCTGAAGAGGAAGTTAATGATGATGATCATGAAACTTTGGATCAAGTTGCTATCGAACCTCGTAGGTCGACAAGGACGCGTACTGCTCCTGAGTGGTACGGCAACCCTGTCTTAGAGGTCATGTTGTTAAACAACGATGAACCTACGAGCTATGGAGAAGCGATGATGGGCCCGGATTCCGAGAAGTGGTTAGAGGCCATGAAATCCGAGATGGGATCCATGTATGAAAACAAAGTATGGACTTTGGAAGTATTACCTGAAGGGCGTAAGGCCATTCAGAACAAATGGATCTTTAAGAGGAAGACGGACGCGGACGGTAATGTCACCGTCTATAAAGCTCGACTTGTGGCAAAGGGTTTTTCACAAGTTCAAGGAGTTGACTACGATGAGATCTTCTCACCCGTAGCGATGCTTAAGTCCGTCAGAATCATGTTAGCAATAGCTGCCTTTTTCGATTATGAAATTTGGCAGATGGATGTCAAAACAGCGTTCCTTAACGGTTACCTTAAGGAAGAGTTGTATATGATGCAACCAGAAGGTTTTGTCGATCCAGAGAATGCTGACAAAGTTTGCAAACTCCAGCGATCCATTTATGGACTGGTGCAAGCATCTCGGAGTTGGAATCTTCGTTTTGATGAGGTGATCAAAGCGTTCGAGTTTATACAAGTTTACGGAGAAGCTTGTATTTACAAGAAAGTGAGTGGGAGCTCTATAGCGTTTCTAATATTATATGTGGATGACATATTGCTGATTGGAAACAATATAGAAATGCTGGAAAGCGTAAAGGAATATTTGAACAAGAGTTTTTCAATGAAGGACCTAGGAGAAGCTGCTTTCATATTAGGCATCAAGATCTATAGAGATAGATCAAGACGCTTAATAGGACTTTCACAAAGCACATACCTTGATAAGATTTTGAAGAAGTTCAAAATGGATCAGTCCAAGAAGGGGTTCTTGCCTGTTTTGCAAGGTGTGAAGTTGAGTAAGACTCAATGCCCAGTGACTGCAGAAGATAGAGAAAAGATGAGTGTCATCCCCTATGCTTCGGCCATAGGCTCTATCATGTATGCAATGCTGTGCACAAGACCCGATGTCAGCCTTGCCATAAGTATGGTCGGAAGGTTTCAAAGTGATCCAGGAATGGAACACTGGACGGCGGTCAAGAATATCCTGAAGTACCTGAAAAGGACTAAGGACATGTTTCTCGTTTATGGAGGTGATCAAGAGCTCGTCGTAAAGGGTTACGTCGATGCAAGCTTTGACACTGATCCGGATGACTCTAAGTCGCAAACCGGATACGTATTTATTCTTAATGGGGGTGCGGTTAGCTGGTGCAGTTCCAAGCAAAGCATGGTAGCTGATTCTACATGCGAAGCGGAGTACATCGCTGCCTCGGAGGCGGCGAAGGAAGGTGTCTGGATGAAGGAGTTCATGACAGATCTTGGAGTAGTGCCTAGTGCGCTTAACCCAATGACTCTGTTTTGTGATAATACTGGTGCCATTGCTCTAGCCAAGGAACCAAGATTTCACAAGAGGACCAGACACATAAAGCGACGTTTCAATTCCATCCGCGATTACATCAAGGAGGACGACATAAATATTTGCAAAGTACACACGGATCTAAATGTTGCAGATCCGATGACTAAACCTCTTCCAAGGGCTAAACATGAACAACACCAGAACTGCATGGGTGTTCGATTCATTACAATGTAAATCACATAGTGATGTGAACTAGATTATTGACTCTAGTGCAAGTGGGAGACTGTTGGAAATATGCCCTAGAGGCAATAATAAATTGGTTATTATTGTATTTCCTTGTTCATGATAATCGTTTATTATCCATGCTATAATTGTATTGATTGGAAACTCAAATACATGTGTGGGTACATAGACAACACTGTGTCCCTAGTAAGCCTCTAGTTGACTAGCTTGTTGATCAAAGATGGTTAAGGTTTCCTAGCCATGGACATGAGATGTCATTTGATAACGGGATCACATCATTAGGAGAATGATGTGATGGACAAGACCCAAACTGTAAACGTAGCATTTGATCGTGTCAGTTTATTGCTATTGTTTTCTGCATGTCAAGTATCTGTTCCTTTGACCATGAGATCATGCAACTCACTGACACCGGAGGAATACCTTGTGTGTATCAAACGTCGCAACGTAACTGGGTGACTATAAAGGTGCTCTACAGGTATCTCCGAGGGTGTCTGTTGGGTTGGCATGGATCAAGACTGGGATTTGTTACTCCGTGTGACGGAGAGGTATCTCAGGGCCCACTCGGTAATACAACATCACTTTGAGCCTTGCAAGCAAAGTGACTAAAGAGTTAGCCACAGGATCTTGTATTACGGAACGAGTAAAGAGACTTGCCGGTAACGAGATTGAACTAGGTATAGTGATACCGACGATCGAATCTCGGGCAAGTAACATACCGAAGAACAAAGGGAACAGCATACGGGATTAACTGAATCCTTGACATAGAGGTTCGACCGATAAAGATCTTCGTAGAATATGTAGGAGCCAATATGGGCATCCAGGTCCCGCTATTGGTTATTGGCCGTAGAGGTGTCTCGGTCATGTCTACATAGTTCTCGAACCCGCAGGGTCTACACACTTAACGTTTGGTGACGATTAGTATAATTGAGTTATTATGTTGGTGACCGAAAGTTGTTCGGAGTCCCGGATAAGATCCCGGACATGACGAGGATCTCCGGAATAGTCCGGAGGTAAAGATTGATATATGTGATAATAGTGTTTCGATCTCCGGAAGAGTTCCGAAGTTCACCGGAAGGGGTTCCGGATGTTTACCGAAGTGTTCGGGTGCAACAACACTTTATATGAGCCAAAGGGATAAAGCCCACAAGGTATTGGAAAGTGCAAAAGTAGTTTTGCTGCCGCGTAAGCGGTACTACCGCTTGATGAAGCGGTACTACCGCCGGAGCGGTACTACCGCTTGTGTGAAGCGGTACTACCGCCCAAGCGGTACTACCGCTTGTGTGAAGCGGTACTACCGCTTGTGCGCGGCTGTGCGCGGTTCGGCAGGGATCCGAGTTGGACTCTTTCCCTGCGGGCAAAACCGACCCGGAGGAGGCTTTTACTCCAAGTTTAGACCCCAAGGCTCAACATATAAATAGAGGGGCAGGGCTAGCACACGGGATACATCAGGATTTCCCAAGCCGTGTGCCGGCAACCCTAGCCCTCTAGTTCCTCCGTCATAATCTCCGTAGCGCTTGGCGAAGCCCTGCAGAGATTGTTCCTCACCACCATCACCACGCCGTCGTGCTGCTGGAACTCAACCACTACTTCACCATCGCTCGCTGGATCGAGGAGGTGAAGGCGTCATCAAGCCGTACGTGTGTTGAACGTGGAGGTGCCGTCCGTTCGGCACTAGATCGGAAGGATCGTGATTGGATCGCGGGACGCTCGGCGATTTGGATCGCGAAGACGTTCGACTACATCAACCGCGTTTATTAACGCTTCCGCTTAGCGATCTACAAGGGTATGTAGATTCACTCTCCCTCTCGTAGATGCTCATCACCATGGATAGATCTTATGTGTGCGTAGGAAAATTTTTGTTTCCCATGCAACGTTCCCCAACAGTCCGATGGCCACTTCGGCTGGCTTGATCTTCGGCTAGTGCACCATGGTTTTGCCGAAGGCCATCCGAGCTCCCTCAATGCATACGGAGCGCTTCCAGGCATCGATCCAGGGCGTGGCGTTGTACAGCCTCTGCAGCAAACCGAAATAGCTGCTCAGCAGCGGCTCCGAAGGTCACAGCTTGACGCGGAGGTCCTTCATCGCCGGCTCCGCCATCCGATGCAACTCCATCAGCTGCTTCATCTGGTTGTTGAGGAGGGGAGGGTGTTCGGGTGCTTGAAATTGCGCCCAAAACAGCCTTTCCTCGGCACGACCCTCCTGGGCGGCGAAGAACCTGGCCGCATCAGCTGCACTCCTCGGGAGGTCCGCAAAGGCGCCTGGGGAACGTCACACTCGCGTGAGCAAAGCGAACCTGTTACCACCAAAGACACTTTGCAGCAAATACGGCTTACCATCCGCAATGAGTTTAACTTGGCGGAGTTCCTCTTGATAGCCGCGCGCCTCCATCCGCGCCTCCTTAGCAACCGATCCCAATGAGGTTAGCTCTGTGGCCTGCTCTTTATTCTTCTGCTCAAGGGCCTCACATTTTGTGACGGCATCCTTGAGCTCCTGCTGCACTTCAGACACTCTGGCCTCGTGCTTCTGGCTAGCGGTTTTCACCGTAACCAGCTCGGCGGTTGCCTGCTCGGCCGCCGCCCTCTGCTCTGCCGCTTCCAGCTGAGCCTTCCTTAGCTCGGCCTTGAGGTTCTTGACCTCCGCGGTAGCAGCTACAGTCATATCAGTTGACTCCGTTTAGTCTGCTTACTTCAAACCTTACTCAACAACAAAAAACTGCTGTAGTAAAACATCATAGTTCGGACATGCCTTGCGCTTCGTTGAACCATTTGTTCAGTAGGCCGAGGTCGTCCTCGGAGCTCTTGAGCTTCCGATTCAGCTCGGCCAACTCCTCGGCATTGGCGGATACTGCCGAGGATGACACCTGCACATCACTCTACGCACATTAGGATCCGAGTTATAGATTTTTGATCCTCTGACCAGCTTTACTCAAGCCAGTCAGAGTCTCGGGGGCTACTGTGATGAGGTTACGTATTCATATAAAAGAAATTTTCTAAGGGAAAAACATTACTTGGCCTACCTTGAAGCCTGTGAGAAGGCCGCTGAAGTCCTCCTTCAGTCCGTTGTCCATGGACCGAAGACTTTGCAACACCGCGCCCATAAGGGCACGGTGCTCTTTAGCGATAGAGGAGCTGGTTAAAGTGTCCTCCATCTCGTCCGGCCACCCAGTCGAAGCCCGCTCTGGGGCGGGCGGGGGTGGCGGGGGCACCTCAGCTCCTCCTCTCGCGGAGACCGGAATGCTTGAATCCAGGGGCCTTAACGGCTTCGGAGCCACCCTCGGGGAGAGCTCGGATCATCCGGGCTCCTCCTCTTCATTTACCAGAGGGGCCCTCCCCTCCTGGTCTTCGGTGGCTGAGGTATGCACCTCGGCCATAACGGTGTCGCCCCCTCCCCTGTGTGCGGCACGGGAGGGGTCCTCCTCGACAGAACCTCCTCGGCCTCCTCGACGATTGGAGGAGGCGAGGCGCGCGACTCGGTCCCGCTCTCCGCCAGCGTGGCCAGTGGAGAATCCCCCTCCGGGCCTCGATTGGTGGGGAGGTCGCGCAGCGGGCTACGATGTTAGAAGCAGAGGTGTGATCAATAGCAAACCTAGTTCGGCCGAAAATTCGTAGGCGGATCTTAGGATATGTACCTTTGGGCCAGCGGTTTGACCCTGGGGGTCCTCCGAGGAACCTCCTCAGAGGCCTCAGAGTCCTCGGCTAAAGCCGAGTTGTTGTTGGACAGGGCCACCTTGGCCCTGCATGGTCTTTTGGGGGCGGGATGAGGCTGCTCCTCCTCGGCGTCTTTGGACGCCGCCTTCTTCTTTGTTTGGGAGGAATCACTTTCCTCCCCATCCTTCCCCTGCTCCCTCTCCTCCTCTTGTGCGGAGGGAACATGGGTGTCCCCAAATCTAGTGCCCGGGGGTCCTCGGGAACGGAGGCCTTCTCTGGCCTCCTTCTTCCTTTCCTTCTTCTTCTCCTTCTTCTCCGGTGCCTCGTACGGCTCTTTGGCCAGCATGGCCACCAGCAAGGCCGACCTGGGGCCCTCGGGCAGTGGGGCCGGGCTGGTGATCCGCTCGGCCTTCTTCAGCCAGCTCTGTGGACGAGAAATAAGAGAATTGAGTACCTTATCAAAAGGGAATAATCCGAATACAAGAGTAAAACTTAACATACCTCCCGAGGGGGGTTGGCGGCGTCGAGGCCGATGTCTTCCTCCTCGGCCGGCCAGTCCTTCTGCGGCTTGAACAGCACCTTCCATAGCTGAGCGTGGGAAGTGCGGTAGAAGCTGAGCACGGTGGCGGGGTCCTCAGGCTTGTAGGCCCACATGGGGGAAGCCCGGTCCTGGAAGGGGAGGATGCGGCGGTAGAGCATAATCTGGATCACGTTGGGCAACTCAACCCCCCGCTCTATCATCTTGGTTATCCGGCTCTGCAGCAGCGCCACCTCCTTGTTTGACCCCCAGTCGAGGCCCTTCTTGGTCCATGAGACCAGCCTCGTGGGGGGTACGGATTGGAAGGCGGGGATCGCCCCCCAATCCGCGCTCCTTGGCTCCGTGATGTAGAACCACTCCTTCTGCTGTTGGAAATGTGCCCTAGAAGCAATAATAAATTGGTTATTATCATATTTCTTTGTTCATGAACAAGGTTTATTATTCATGCTATAATTGTATTGACCGGAAACTTAAATACATGTGTGAATACATAAACAAATACAATGTCCCTAGTAAGCCTCTACTAGACTAGCTCGTTGATCAAAGATGGTTAAGGTTTCCTAACGATAGACAAGAGTTGTCATTTGATAACGGGATCACATCATTAGGAGAATGATGTGATGGACATGACCCAACCGTAAGCTTAGCATTTGATCGTATCACTGAGTTTATTGCTATAGCTTTCTTCATGTCAAGTATCTATTCCTAAGACCATGAGATCATGCAACTCCCGGATACCGGAGGAATACTTTGTGAGCTATCAAACATCACTTCGTAACTGGGTGATCATAAAGATGCTCTACAGGTATCTCCGAAAGTGTCTGTTGGGTTGGCAAGGATCGAGACTAGAATTTGTGACTCCGTATGACGGAGAGATATCTCTGGGCCCTCTCGGTAATACAACATCGTAAAGAGCTTGCAAGCAATGTGGCTAATGAGTTAGTCACGGGATCTTGTATTACAAAACGAGTAAAGAGACTTGCCGGTAACGAGATTGAACTAGGTATGGAGACACCGACGATCGAATCCCGGGCAAGTAACATATCGCTGGACAAAGGGAATTGCATACGGGATTACCCGAATCCTCGACATCGTGGTTCAACTGATAAAGATCTTCGTTGAATATGTAGGAATCAAAATATGTAGGAATCAATATGGGCATCTAGGTCCCGCTATTGGTTATTGACCGGAGAGGAGTCTCGGTCATGTCTGCATGTTCCCGAACCCGTAGGGTCGCATGCTTAACGTTCGGTAGCGCTAGGGTAGTAATGAGATATTAACAGTGGAAAGTCCGAAGGTTGTTCAGAGTCCCGAATGGGATCCAGGATATCACGAGGAGCTCCGGAATGGTCCGGAGGTAAAGATTTATATATGGGAAGTCATATTTTGGGTTCCGGAAAAAGTTCGGTTTTTTTCGGTATTGTACCAGGAAGCTTCCAGAAGGTTCTGGAGGGTTCCAGAGGTGTCCGGAAGTCCACAGAGGGTCCACATGGACTCTAAAGAGGGCGCCCCAGCCCTTCATGGGCCAGGCGCAGCAGCCCCCTTGGCCCATGCGGCTGCCCCAAAGGATAAGATCAAATCCCTTTAAATTAGGAGATAAGATGGAAAGAGGAGGCTTTACTTGGGAAAGGGAAGTACTATTCATGTGGTAGTGTTCATGCGTGTACTGTTCACGTGGTACTGTTAACGCGGCACTATTCCTCCTCCTCCAAGTTTACTCCTCTATATATAGTGGGGAGGGGCGCGGGGAAGCAAGCTTCGACCCTAGGCTGCCCCCTCCCTCTCTTCCTCCTCCACGTTCCGTCAGTGCTTCGCGAAGCCCTGCCGGATTTCCGCTGCCACCACCACCACCTCACCGCCGTGCTAGTTCCGATCTCATCTACCTCCTCTCCCTCGCTTGCTGGATCAAGAAGGAGAGGACGCGATCGAGCTGAACGTGTGCTAATCTCGAAGGTGTCGTCCGTTCGGCACTAGATCGGATTGGATCGCGATTGGATCGTGAAGAGTACGACTACATCAACCGCGTGACGACGCTAACGCTTTCGGTCTATGAGGGTCCGTAAGACACACTCCCCTCTCGTTGCTATGCATCTCATAGATTATATCTTGGGTATTTCGTAGGAATTTTTTTGATTTTCATGCAACGTTCCCCATCAGTAGCATCATTAGCTAGGTCTATGCGTAGATGTATTTGCACGAGTAGAACACAAAGAAGTTGTGGGCGTTGATGTTCAAATTGCTTACTTCCTTTGTCTTATTTGGATTCGGCGGTATTGTGGGATGAAGCGGCTCGGACCAACCTTACTTGTCCACGCACAAGAGACCGGTTCCACTGACTGACATGCAACTTGTATTGCATAAAAGTGGCTTTGCGGGTGTCTGTCTCTCCCACTTTAGTTGAATCTAATTTGATGAGGGCGGTACTTGTAGATGGTTAAAAGGCAACTTGTATATCACCGTTGTGGTTTTGCATAGATAAGAATGGTTCTTAAAGTTTGCCCTAGCAGCCACGTAAAAATTGCAACAACAAAGTAGAGGACGTCTAACTTGTTTTTGCAGGGCATGTTGTGATGTGGTATGGCCAAAACGTGATGTGATATATGTTGATGTATGAGATGATCATGTTTTGTAATAGGTTCACGACTGGCATGTCGATGAGTACGGCAACCGGCAGGAGCCATAGGGTTGTCTTTAATTTATTGTATGACCTGCGTGTCAATCATTAAACGACATGTAATTGCTTTACTTTATCGCTATGCGTTAGCAATAGTTATAGAAGCAATAGTTGGCGAGACAACCACATGACGACACGATGATGGAGATCATGGTGTCACGCCGGTGACGATGGAGATCATGCCGGTGCTTTGGAGATGGAGATCAAAAGCACAAGATGATGATGGCCATATCATGTCACATATTGATTGCATGTGATGTTTATCTTTTTATGCATCTTATTTTGCTTAGGATGATGGTAGCATTATAAGATGATCCCTTCACTTAATTTCAAGATAAAAGTGTTCTCCCTAAGTATGCACCGTTGTGAAAGTTCGTCATTTCGAAGCACCACGTGATGATCGGGTGTGATAGACTCTACGTTCACATACAACGGGTGTAAGCCAGTTTTACACCTGCAGAATAATTGGGTTAAACTTGACGAACCTAGCATGTACAGACATGGCCTCGGAGCACAAGCGACCGAAAGGTCGAACATGAGTCATATAGTGGATATGATCAACATGGAGATGTTCACCATTGATGACTGCTTCATCTCACGTGATGATCGGACATGGGTCAGTTGATATGGATCATGTAACACTTAGACAACTTGAGGGATGTTGATTTAAGTGGGAGTTCATAAGTAATTTGATTAGAAGAACCAATTATCATGAACTTAGTCTAATTGTCTTTGCAAATTTGTGTTGTAGATCAATGGCCCGCGCTGTAGTTCCCCTGAATTTTAATGCGTTCCTAGAGAAAGCTAAGTTGAAAGATGATGGTAGCAACTATGCGGACTGGGTCCGTAATTTGAGGATTATCCTCACTGCTGCACAAAAAGTATATCTCCTTGATGCACCGCTTGGTGACGCACCCCCTCCAGCGTCATCTGTGGATGTTGTGAACATCTGGCAGGCACGTTCTGATGACTACTTGATAGTTCAGTGCGCCATGCTTTACGGCTTAGAACCGGGCCTCCAAAGACGTTTTGAGCACCAAGGATCATATGAGATGTTCCAAGAGCTGAAATTGGTATTTCAAGCTCATGCCCGGGTCGAGAGGTATGACACCTCCGACAAGTTCTTTAGCTAAGATGGAGGAGAACAACTCCGTTAGTGAGCATGTACTCAAAATGTCTGGGTACTATAATCGCTTGAATCAGTTGGGAGTTAATCTTCTGGATGAAGTAGCGATTGACAGAGTTCTCCAATCACTGCCATCGAGCTACAAAGGCTTCGTGATGAACTATAATATGCAAGGGATGGAGAAAACGATCCCTGAGCTCTTCGCCATGCTTAATGCCGCGGAGGTAGAAATCAAGAAAGAGCATCAAGTGTTGATGGTCAATAAGACCACCAGTTTCAAGAAGAAAGGCAAGGGAAAGAAAGGAAACTTCAAGAAGAACGGCAAGCAAGTTGCCGCTCTCGTGAAGAAACCCAAGGCTGGACCCAAACCTGAGACTGGGTGCTTCTATTGCAAGCGGAATGGTCACTGGAAGCGGAACTGCCCCAAGTACTTGGCAGATAAGAAGGCTGGCAACGTCAACAAAGGTATATATGATATACATGTTATTGATGTGTACCTTACTAGTGCTCATAGTAGCGCCTGGGTATTTGATACTGGTTCGGTTGCTAATATTTGTAACTCGAAACAGGAGCCGCGGAATAAACGGAGACTAGCTAAGGACGAGGTGACAATGCGCGTCGGAAATGGTTCCAAGGTTGATGTGATCGCCATCGCCACGCTACCTCTACATCTACCTTCGGATTAGTTTTAAACCTAAATAATTGTTATTTGGTGCCTGCGTTGAGCATGAACATTATATCTGGATCTTGTTTATTGCGAGAAGCTTATTCATTTAAGTCAGAGAATAATGGTTGTTCTATTATATGAGTAATATCTTTTATGGTCATGCACCCCTTGTGAATGGTTTATTATTGTTGAATCTTGATCATAGTGATACACATATTCATAATATCGATGCCAAAAGATGCAAAGTTAATGATGATAATACCACATACTTGTGGCACTGCCGCTTAGGTCATATTGGTGTAAAGCGCATGAAGAAACTCCATGCTGATGGACTTTTGGAATCTCTTGATTATGAATCATTTGAGACGTGTGAACCATGCCTCATGGGCAAGATGACTAAAACCCCGGTTTCTGGAACAATGGAGCGGGCAAGTGACTTATTGGAAATAATACATACCGATGTATGCGGTCCGATGAGTGTTGAAGCACGCGGTGGATAGCGTTATTTTCTTACCATCACAGATGATTTGAGTAGATATGGGTATATTTACTTAATGAAACACAAGTCTGAAACATTTGAAAAGTTCAAGGAATTTCAGAGTGAAGTGGAGAATCATCGTAACAAGAAAATAAAGTTTCTGCGATCTGAGCATGGAGGTGAATATTTGAGTTACGAGTTTGGTATGCATTTAAGACAATGTGGAATTGTTTCACAGCTCACGCCACCTGGAACACCACAGCGTAATGGTGTGTCCGAACATCGTAATCGTACTCTATTGGATATGGTGCGTTCTATGATGTCTCTTACCGATTTGCCACTATTGTTTTGGGGTTATGCATTAGAGACAGCCGCATTCACTTTAAATAGGGCACCGTCTAAATCCGTTGAGACGACACCGTATGAGTTGTGGTTTGGCAAGAAACCTAAGCTGTCGTTTCTTAAAGTTTGGGGATGCGACGCTTATGTCAAGAGGCTTCAGCCTGATAAGCTCGAACCCAAAGAGGAGAAGTGCATCTTCATAGGATTCCCTAAAGAGACCATTGGGTATACCTTCTACCACAGATCCGAGGGCAAGAGCTTTGTTGCCAAGAATGGGTCCTTTCTAGAAAAGGAGTTTCTCTCGAAAGAAGTGAGTGGGAGGAAAGTAGAACTTGATGAGGTAATTGTACCTTCTCTCGAATTGGAAGGTAGCACATCACAGAAAGCAGTTCCCGTGATGCCTACACCAACCGAAAAGGAAGCTAATGATGATGATCATGAAACTTCGGATCAAGTTACTACTGAACTTCGTAGGTAGACCAGGGTATGTTCTGCACCAGAGTGGTACGGTAATCCTGTCCTGGATGTCATGTTGTTAGACAACGGCGAACCTACGAACTATGAAGAAGCTATGATGAGCCCGAATTCCAACAAATGGCTTGAGGCCATGAAATCCGAGATAGGATCCATGTATGAGAACAAAGTATGGGCTTTGGTGGACTTGCCCGATGATCGGCAAGCCATTGAGAATAAATGAATCTTGAAGAAGAAGACAGACGCTGATGGTAATGTCACCGTCTATAAAGCTCGACTTGTCGCAAAGGGTTTCCGACAAGTTCAAGGGGTTGACTACGATGAGACTTTCTCACCCATAGCGATGCTTAAGTCTGTTAGAATTATGTTAGCTATTGCCGCATTTTATGATTATGAGATCTGGCAAATGGACGTCAAAACGGCATTCCTTAACGGGTTTCTTAAGGAAGAGCTGTATATGATGCAACGAGAAGGTTTTGTCAATCCTAAGGATGCTAACAAAGTATGCAAACTCCAGCTATCCATCTATGGACTGGTGCAAGCATCTCGGAGTTGGAATATTCGCTTTGATGAGGTGATCAAAGCTTTTGGTTTTATACAAACTTACGAAGAAGCTTGTATTTAGAAGAAAGTGAGTGGGAGCTCTGTAGCATTTCTAATATTATATGTGGATGACATATTGTTGATTGGAAATGATATAGAATTTCTGGAAAGCATAAAAGGATATTTGAATAAGAGTTTTCAATGAAAGACCTCGGTGAAGCTGCTTACATATTGGGCATCAAAATCTATAGAGATAGATCAAGATGCCTAATAGGACTTTCACAAAGCACATACCTTGACAAAGTTTTGAAGAAGTTCAAAATGGATTAGTCAAAGAAAGGGTTCTTTCCTGTATTGCAAGGTGTGAAGTTGAGTAAGACTCAAAGCCCGACCATGGCAGAAGAAAGAGAAAGGATGAAAGTCATTCCCTATGCCTCAGCCATAGGCTCTATAATGTATGCCATGCTGTGTACCAGACCCGATGTGTGCCTCGCCATAAGTCTGGCAGGGAGGTACCAAAGTGATCCAGGAGTAGATCCATAATTATGTTTCTCATTTATGGAGGTGACGAAGAGCTCGTCGTAAAGGGTTACGTCGATGCTAGCTTCAACACAGATCCGGATGACTCTAAGTCTCAAACCGGATACGTATTTATATTAAATGGTGGAGCGGTCAGTTGGTGCAGTTCCAAGCAGAGCGTCGTGGCGGGATCTACATGTGAAGCGGAGTATATAGCTGCTTCGGAAGCAGCGCAAGAAGGAGTCTGGATGAAGGAGTTCATATACGATCTGGGTGTAATACCTAGTGCATCGGATCCAATGACTATCTTTTGTGACAACACTGGAGCTATTGCCATTGCCAAGGAGCCCAGGTTTCACAAGAGAACCAAGCACATCAAGCGCCGCTTCAACTCCATTCATAATTATGTTAAGGATGGAGACATAGAACTTTGCAAAGTACATACGGATCTGAATGTGGCAGACCCGTTGACTAAACCTCTTCCACGGGCAAAACATGATCAGCACCAAGACTCCATGGGTGTTAGATTCATAATTATGTAACCTAGATTATTGACTCTAGTGCAAGTGGGAGACTATTGGAAATATGCCCTAGAGGCAATAATAAATTGGTTATTATCATATTTCTTTGTTCATGATAAAGTTTTATTATTCATGCTATAATTGTATTGACCGGAAACTTAAGTACATGTGTGAATACATAAACAAATACAATGTCCCTAGTAAGCCTCTACTAGACTAGCTCGTTGATCAAAGATGGTTAAGGTTTCCTAACCATTGACAAGAGTTGTCATTTGATAACGGGGTCACATCATTAGGAGAATGATGTGATGGACATGACCCAACCGTAAGCTTAGCATTTGATCGTATCACTGAGTTTATTGCTATAGCTTTCTTCATGTCAAGTATCTATTCCTAAGACCATGAGATCATGCAACTCCCGGATACCGGAGGAATACTTTGTGTGCTATCAAATGTCACTTCGTAACTAGGTGATCATAAAGATGCTCTACAGGTATCTCTGAAGGTGTCTGTTGGGTTGGCAAGGATTGAGACTGGGATTTGTGACTCCGTATGACGGAGAGATATCTCTGGGCCCTCTCGGTAATACAACATCATAAAGAGCTTGCAAGCAATGTGGCTAATGAGTTAGTCACAGGATCTTGTATTATAGAACGAGTAAAGAGACTTTCCGGTAACGAGATTGAACTAGGTATGGAGATACCGACGATCGAATCTTGGGCAAGTAACATATCGCTGGACAAAGGGAATTGCATACGGGATTACCCGAATCCTCGACATCGTGGTTCAACCGATAAAGATCTTCGTTGAATATGTAGGAATCAATATGGGCATCCAGGTCCTGCTATTGGTTATTGACCGGAGAGGAGTCTCGGTCATGTCTGCATGTTCCCGAACCCGTAGGGTCGCATGCTTAACGTTCGGTAGCGCCAGGGTAGTAATGAGATATTAACAGTGGAAAGTCCGAAGGTTG
The DNA here is from genome assembly GCA_039707655.1 of Elymus sibiricus. Lineage (NCBI taxonomy): Eukaryota > Viridiplantae > Streptophyta > Magnoliopsida > Poales > Poaceae > Elymus > Elymus sibiricus. Next base: position 205,258,854 of record CM077676.1, read on the forward strand.
TTCGGAGTCCCGGATGGGATCTAGGATATCACGAGGAGCTCCGGAATGGTCCGGAGGTAAAGATTTATATATGGGAAGTCATATTTTGGGTTCCGGAAAAAGTTCGGTTTTTTCGGTATTGTACCGGGAAGCTTCCAGAAGGTTCCAGAGGGTTCCGGAGGTGTCCGGAAGTCCACGGAGGGTCCACATGGAATCTAAAGGGGGCGCACCAACCCTTCATGGGCCAGGCGTAGCAGCCCCCTAGGCCCATGCGGCTGCCCCAAAGGATAAGATCAAATCCCTTTAAATTAGGAGATAAGATGGAAAGAGGAGGCTTTACTTGGGAAAGGGAATTACTATTGATGTGGTACTGTTCATGCATGTACTATTTACGTGGTACTGTTCACACAACACTATTCCACCTCCTCCAAGTTTACTCCTCTATATATAGTGGGGAGGGGCATGGGGGAAGCACGCTTCGACCCTTGGCTGCCCCCTCCCTCTCTTCCTCCTCCACGTTCCGTCAGTGCTTGGCAAAGCCCTGCCGGATTTCCGCTGCCACCACCACCACGTCACCGCCGTGCTGGTTCCGATCTCATCTACCTCCTTTCCCTCGCTTGCTGGATCAAGAAGCAGAGGACGTCATCGAGCTGAACGTGTGCTAATCTCGAAGGTGTTGTCCGTTCCACACTAGATCGGATTGGATCGCGATTGGATCATGAAGAGTACGACTACATCAACCGCGTTACGACGCTAACGCTTTCGGTCTACGAGGGTGCGTAAGACACACTCCCCTCTCGTTGCTATGCATCTCATAGATTATATCTTGGGTGTTTCGTAGGAATTTTTTTGATTTTCATGCAACGTTCCCCATCATCTGCCAGATCTTGACGGTTTCGATGAAGGTGCCCTCTGGCCACTCAACCCGGGGAAGCTTGCTGACCATCGCTCCCCCACAGTCCGCCTACTGGCCGTCAATGATCTTCGGCTTGATGTTGAAAATCTTCAGCCACAGGCCGAAGTCTGGTCGGACCCGAAGAAAGGCCTCGCAGATGATGATGAAGGCCAAGATGTGCAGGAAGGAATTTGGGGCAAGATCGTGGAAATCGAGCCCATAGAAAAACATGAGGCCCCTGACGAAGAGGTGGAGGGGAAAACGTAAACCTCAAATGAAATGAGGGAGGAACACCACCCTCTCACCCTGTCGTGGCGTGGGGATGACCTGGCTCGCCTCTGGAACGCGGTGGGCGACGTTGGCGGGGAGGTAGCCCGCGCTCTTTAGCTACACGATAGCGCTCTCTGTGACGATGGAAGCCTCCCACTTGCCCTTGGACCCGGAACCGGCCATTGCTGGATTGAACGGGTGGCTGGAAAGGTTCTTGGAAGGGAGAGCAGATCTAGGGCGATGGAGCTCAGGAGATTGGGAGGGCAACGGCGAAGGAAGAAGTGAGAGCATGCGAAGGAAATGGTGGCCGTTCCCCTTTTATGGGCTGTAAAACCTAAGGTCCCTTTACTGCACCGCTGGCTTCGCCATTTCCCCGTATAATCATGCCATTAAGCGCGCGTGGGATGGAGCAAATTATTGATCATATCCCTTAAAAACAGGGCACGATCTCCATATCGATGGGACGCGCCAATGAAGGAACCGCCTCGAACCGCGAATCGAGTTTTCATAAGCCAACTTGTGGTCGTGGCGGGCTGTGCCCCTTCGGTAAAAGTTGTCAGATGGGGTCACTATTCACACCTATGCGACCGGCCTTTGGGGCTAAGTTATCGGTACACCTTGGCTGCCGAAGCATAGTTCGGGGACATGCCGCTAGGCAACACTTGAGAACTTGATTCAGAGAAGATGCAGGCTTGACACCAGTATCACGGAAGGAAGGGAACTGGTCCACAGAGCCGATGGTGTTTGGCATCTACCTCGGCTTCGAAGACTAGTTCGGGGGCTACTGAGGGTGTCCCAGACTAGGGGGTACTCGGGCTGCCGGCCTATCTCTCGTAGGCCAGACTAGTGGGCCGCTCTTTACTCATCAAAGGAAGGCCGGATAGCGGGCAACCCCGTCCACCAGAAGGAAACCTCCGAAGACTTGGCATCTCATCCAAGAAATATTTAGCGGCATGTTTATCCCCTGACGGCAACCGACCTTATGTAACCCTAGGCCCCTCTGGTGTCTATATAAACCAGAGGGTTTAGTCCGATCTGGTGGATCATCATACCCACCTAGGGTTTAGCCCATCCGATCTCGAGGTAGATCAACTCTGTAACCGTCATACAATCGCATCAATACAATCTAGAAGGACGTAGGGTTTTACCTCTTTGAGAGGGACCGAACTTGGGTAATCGCTGTCTCTACGTTCCTTGTTACCCATTGACTCCACGACCCACAGCTCGGACCACCTACCCGAGATCTGCCGGTTTTGGTACCGACACCTGGCCCTTGTCGTAAGTCCGCGAGATGGGGCGAGAGGATCACTGAACGTCTCCGCGAGCTCCCAATACACTAATGGTTTGGATATGTGATCTGAGTAGGCCTCTGGCCATTTCACACTAACCACCACGCAGGATAAGTTATGGGCACTCGGCGTTGTACGATTCTCCCGAAAGCTCTGTCAGACGTCTAGTTCAGCATTGCAGCACGGCTGGGCCGGCGCCATCTAGGACAGAGGTGGTGCCTGGGTCCGCCCTGCGCGCAACGACCCGGAGCGCTTAGGACGATTGGCCCATGACCCCTTTGCGCTTAGGATGTAGACCGGCGGGGACCTCTCTGCGGAGCCTAGGTAGGACTACGGCGTGTCGATCAGCCGAGGCCGGGCATGACCAGGAAAAGTGTGTCCGGCCGGAGTTAATCGAGCGTGTTGGGTAAGTTGGTGCACCTCTGCAGGGAAGTTATCTATTCGAATAGCCGTGTCCATGGTAACAGGACGCTCGGAGTTGTATCCCGATCTACTACAACTTGAACTGGATACTTGTGATACTTAACTGATATGATGGCTCCGGGATCGCTTTCTCGCAGGGTGTCAAGGAAGGATCTCTGGGCGTTACTAATATATATTTGTTACTACATGTTATGTTATTCTACTCTCTTCTGTTGCTGCAAGACGCTGCAAGATGCTAGTCTTCGATAGGCTTGGCCTTCCCCTCTATTCTGGAGTTTCTGCAGTATAGTCCACAGATACAGCCCCTTCCCTTTGATACTGATGCATACTTAGCATAGATCTGATGTAAGTCTTACGAGTACTTTGGATGAGTACTCACGGTTGCTTTGCTACCTTTTCCCCCTACTCGATTGCTGCGATCAGATGATGGAGCCCCAGAGACAGTTGATCCCGCCGATGACTACTACTACCCCGACGGAGCCTACTACTACGTGGAGAACGACGACCAGGAGTAGTTTAGGAGGCTCCCAGGCAGGAGGCCTGCGCCTTTTCGATCTAGTTGTCGTTGTTTTGCTAGCCTTCTTAAGGCAAATTTGTCTATTTATGTCTGTACTCAGATACTGATGCTTTCGCTGATTCTTGTTTAACTCAAGCTTATGTATTCGAGCCCTCGAGGCCCCTGGCTTGTAATATAAAGCTTGTATTATTTTATTTTGTGTCTAGAGTTGTGTTGTGATATCTTCCCGTGAGTCCCTGGGCTTGATCATGCGCATTTGCGTGTATGATTAGTGCACGATTGAGTCAGGGGCGCCACAAGTTGGTATCAGAGCCGACTGCCTGTAGGAAGCCCCTTTCCAACTCCTTGGCCGAAGTTGAGTCTAGTCTTTGAAAAAATATTTTACTAACATCGTTGTGTGGCTTACGGGCCCACATCGCCAATGGATGGGATTAGGATCTTTTATTCCTCTCCTTTACTCTGGGATTCTGATCTCTCTTCTTTTCGGGTTAAAGATTTTACTAGCTCTAACTCTAGGTTCTCGTGATCACATCCACCTGGAGATTTGAATTAACCCTTCTTCGAGTTGAGGGCCAGGTTCTGCTTCACAGTGTTCATGGGTCACAGGATCCTTTTATCGAGGGCACCCTCGTCGTCACCTGCAGATTCCTCGCTTCATTGGTTTTCTCCGACGTTGATGTAGCCTTTGCTATGTCACGTTGTTGTATCCCTCCACTGCGTGCCTGTGTGCCGCCAAGTTTGTCTAGCTGCGAGTGTTTCCGAACTCATGCTGCCCGTTTGTAGCCAACTCTATGCATGGATCTGTATGTCTTTAATGACTACTAATACGTATCTAATGCACTTCTTGTTCATTGCTCATATTACATCATGAATGACCCCATACATTTGCAGTTATTCTTGCTAAACCGCCCCTGTTGTTTTTAGCAGGATGGCTGACGATCCTCCGCCTCCACCCTATATTGCCGCAATGATGCAGTAGTTTGAGCTGAACCGTCAGTTCATGTCCGGGCTAATGAACCAATTTCCAACCCAGAATGCTCATCAATAGCCTGCCCCAATAACTCTGCAAGAATTCATGCGCTTCAACCCGTCCACTTTCCGCAAGTCATCTGATCCTATGGATGCTGATGATTGGCTCCGTGACATCGCCTTTCAGATGGAGTCGGCTAATGTTGCCCCTGCCAGTTACGTCACCTATGCGACGTATCACCTGAGGGGTTCAGCTGCTCAATGGTGGGAAAGCCACAGGCGTATGCTGCCTATTGGAACCGTAACCACTTGGCAGGAATTTCAGTCAGCCTTCCATGCACGGCACATTCCTCATGGTCTGATGGACCAAAAGAAGAAGGAATTCCACAAACTCACACAGGGAAAAATGACTGTGGATGAATATCAGAGGAAATTTCTCGACTTATCCTGCTATGCTGAGGATGACGTCTGCATTGACGCTCGCAAGCAGGAGAAATTCCGTGAAGGATTGCGTCCTGATATAAAGCTCGCACTTGTTATCCATGATTGCGCAGACTTTGCGATGCTTGTCAGCCAAGCTCTCCGAGCTGAAACTGGTCTGACTAAGTACCAGGAGTCACTCAAGCGTACTCGAGATGTTGGCCCATCCTCAGGTCAGCCTGCTCAGAAACGTCAAGTCTGGATCCCGCACAATGTTTATCACCAACCTGATCCAGCACCAAGGCCGTCTTATGTTGCACCTCGCCTGCCTCCACCGCCGAGAAAGCTAACGATTCAGGGTGGACAGCCCAATGCTATGGCTCCTCCCCATAATGATGGTTTATGCTGCAAGTGTGGACAGCCAGGGCACCTTGCTCTCAACTGTCGCCAGGGTCAGCTGCAGAATTCATCACGTCCTTTTGTTGGCCGTAAGAAGGGCTGTCAAAACCATCATAGTAGAAGTTGTAATGCCAGGCCGCCTGCTATGAGTTGTGGTCAAGTCACCCATGTCAAGATTGAAGAAGCTCGTGAGGCCCCAAAAATCGTGATGGGTACCCTTCTCGTTAATTCAGTGCTAGCTTCTGTTCTCTTTGATTCAGGAGCATCGCATGCCTTTGTGTCCAGACAATTTGCTCAGTTGCATGGGTTAGATATGGAAAAATTGCCCACTCCTTTAGCGGTTCAATCTCCGGAATCCAAGTGGCAAACCACAATGGTAAGCCCTCACAACCAAATCGAAATTGGAGGTCTACTTTTTCCGGCTTCTCTCATTGTGCTCGGACCTTCCAACATAGACATCATTCTTGGTATGGATTGGTTGGCAGCCCATAATGCTTTGATCGACTGTGCCACCAAGACAGTCCAGCTCACACACCCTTCTGGCCAGATGATCAACTACTCAGCCCAGATAATCCAGAATGCCGAGAGCCAGATATATGCCCTGAATGCATTGAATGCTTCACCTCTTGAAGGAATCGAGAACGTTCCAGTTGTTCATGATTTTCAAGACGTCTTCCCAGAGGAACTTCCAGGAGTACCCCCTGCTAGAGCTGTCGAATTTGTCATAGACTTGAAACCAGACACCACTCCAATTGCCAAGCGCCCATACAAGATGCCGTCGCATGAACTCCTTGAACTTAAGGAGGAAATCGACAAATCACTTCATAAGGGATTCATTCATCCAAGTTCCTCTGCTTGGGGAGCACCTTCTCTCTTTGTCAAGAAGAAGGATGGTACGAATTGTTTGGTCCAAGATTATCGACCTGTCAACCAAGCAACAATTCAGAACAAGTATCCGCTTCCCAGAATCAACGATCTGTATCATCAACTTGCTGGTTCCTCGGTATTCTCTAAACTTGATTTGAGATTGGGGTACCACCAGATCCGAGTTCGTGAAGAGGACATTCCGAAGACAGCCTTCGTTACTCGCTATGGTTCTTATAAGTACACTGTCATGTCCTTCGGCTTAACCAACGCTCCAGCAACCTTCTCTCGATTGATGAACTATATCTTCATGGAATACCTCGACAAGTTTGTCATGGTTTATCTGGATGATATCCTTGTATATTCCAAGAATAAAGAAGAACACGCTGAACATCTTCGTCTTGTACTGGAAAAGCTTCGAGAGCATCAACTATATGTCAAGTATTCCAAGTGTGAATTCTGGTTATCAGAAGTGACCTACCTTGGTCATGTGATTTCCAAGGATGGTATTGCTGTCAACCTAGAGCGAGTTCAGGCTATTCTTGATTGGACTCCCCCGAAGAATGCCAAGCAAGTCAGAAGTTTTATCGGACTCGCCAGCTATTGCTGCCGTTTTGTCGAGAACTTCTCCAAGATTGTCAGGCCTTTGATTGATTTACTTCACAAGGGCATTAAGTTTGAGTGGATAGAAAAATGTCAGGAAAGTTTCCAGACACTCAAAGACAAGTTGACATCTACACCAGTGCTTGCTCCTCCAGATTCTCGCAAGGACTTTGTGATTTATTGTGACGCATCCCGTCAAGGATTAGGCTGTGTTCTAATGCAGGAGCGTAAAGTGATTGCTTATGGCTCTCGACAGTTGCGTCCTCATGAAGAGAACTACCCAGTTCATGATCTCGAACTTGCTGCAGTTATATATGCACAAAAGTTGTGGCGACATTGCCTTCTCGGTAATCATTGCGAGATCTACACTGATCATCAAAGTCTGAAATATCTGTTTACTCAGCCAGACTTGAATCTCCGTCAACAAAGATGGATGGAAACAATTACAGACTATGACTGCGGTATTACATATACCCCCGGTAAGGCTAATGTTATGGCCGATGCTTTGAGCCGCAAGTCTTATTGCAACAACCTCATGGTTCAGCAAGCTCAACCCCTTCTTTATGAGGAACTTCGCAAAATGAACCTCCACATTGTTCCACAGGGTTCTCTCAATACCCTTGTCTTGGAAACTCTCGAGCAATCCATCAAGGCCGCGCAAAGGAATGACACTGAAGTTGACCAGATTAAGCTTGACCTTGCCGCTGGTAAGGCCTCAGATTTCTTGCTTGATAAGGATGGAGCTTTGTTCTTCAAAGATTGCCTTGTGGTACCCCAGTTCGACGATATGACAGGGAAAGTTATGAAAGAAGCACATGATACACCTCTGTCTATTCATCCGGGTAGTACCAAGATGTACCAAGACATTCGTCAGAGGTACTGGTGGTCTAATATGAAGCAAGACATTGCAAGATATGTTGCTGAGTGTGACGTTTGCCGTCGCGTCAAAGCAGAACATCAGAAGCCTGCTGGCCTTCTGCAACCGCTTCCTATCCCTAAATGGAAATGGGACAAGGTTTAGATGGATCTCATTACTGGCCTTCCCAAATCACAAAAGGGTCACGATGCTATTCTTGTCGTCGTCGACCAATTCTCCAAAGTTGCACATTTTCTGCTAGTCAAGGAGACGATCACTGCTAGTCAGTTAGCAGACTTGTATGTCTCCAGAATTGTAACACTCCACGGTATTCCGAAGGAGATCAGTTCAGACCATGGCAGCCTCTTCACCTCAAAGTGCTGGGAAAGTAAGAAGTTATGGGAACTCATATAACCTGGAGCACAGCTTATCACCCCCAATCCCAAGGTCGAGTTGAACGAGTTAACCAAGTGCTTGAAGATATGCTACGTGCTCGTGTCATCTCATTTGGCAAGAAGTGGGAAGAATCTCTCCCATATGCTGAATTCTCGTATAACAACATCTATCAAGCTAGCTTGAAGATGGCTCCCTTCGAGGTATTATATGGACGTAAGTGCCAAACCCCTCTGAATTGGTCAGAAACTGGGGAACGACTGCTCATCGGTCCCGATATTATCCAACAAGCTGAAGAGCAAGTCCGTATTGTCCGGGAAAATCTCAAGGCGGCCCTGTCCCGCCAGAAGAGCAACTATGACCGTAAACACTGGGGATCGATCTATCAACCTGGTGAACAAGCTTATCTGCGTGTCACTCCTATGAAGGGCACTCATCATTTTGAAATCAAGGGCAAGTTAGCTCCTCGCTACATTAGTCCCTTCCGCATTCTCGCCAGACGTGGATATGTGGCTTATAAATTGGAATTGCCACTGTAGTTTTCTCACATCCACGATGTCTTCCATGTGTCGCAACTTCGTCGTTGCTTTAAGGATCCACACCGTGCAGTGGATCATGAAATGCTTGAATTGAAAGATGATCTCTCTTATAAAGAGCATCTGATCCGCATTCTTGATCAAGTTAAACGTCAAACCCGTCAGAAGGCAATCAAGTTCCTTAAAGTGCAGTGGTTGAATCATACTGAAGATGAAGCCACTTGGGAACGTGAAGATCGCCTTCGTGAAGAATACCCTGATCTTTTCCCTTCTACCTCTTAATTCTCGGGACGAGAATTTCTTTTAGAGGAGGAGAATTGTAACAACCCCATGTATTATGCTGCAGTGATCCTTCATGATTATGCTAAGTCACTTTGCTTTGCTATGCTTGATCACTTTGGATTCATATCTCATTTCAAATTCCACCACTGAAATCAATTCAAATTGCAAGTGAAATTTAAAGTTGCACAAACATGGTCGCAAAATAATCCATCATTTAGCAAATATTCCATAACAATTATTTGTTAAGGAAAACAACATCACTTATTTGCTTAAATGGGCTATAGCAATTAAAACAGTGCCAAATCAGCATTTTTAAATGCTTTTCCATTTATGAAAAATTCAAACAACTTCAAACATTTCCCAAACTTTTTGTGGCAGTGCCAAATATTGCAATGTAATTATGTGGCCAAGTCCCATATTTTACAAAAGTCATTTGGTGGCTAATTAAGATGAAAAACTGTTGCTGGAAAGAAAATAGAAAAGAATCAGAAAAAGAAAAGAGAAAGGCCACTGTGCACTGGGCCTTAGTGCACAGTGGCTGGCCAGCCGGCCCAGCCCGCTCTCCTGTCGTCTCCCTCCTCTCTCCTCCCCGTGCCAGTGCCGCGCGCGCGTGGCCGAAGCCGAGCGCCATCGCCGCCGAACCAGCTCCCCTCCTCGCGCCACTATAGCGCCACGGGAGGATAAGAACGCCAGCGCCGCGCCTCGGGGCAGCCCCTGGTCCTTATCCTACCTATCCTCGCGCTGCTTCCTCCTCCTCCCCCATGGCCGCCTCTACCGTCGCCGTCGCGAGCTCGCCTGCCTAGCCACCGTCGTCACCTCGCCTCGCCACCGTGTCCACGAGATTCGCCGTCGACCGCCTCTTCGTCTACGCCCACTGGACGGAGCCGGGAGCCACCACGACGTCGGCGTCGATCTCGTTTCCCCCCTTAGCCACCGCAGATCGCCGCCACCCGTTCGTCATCGTCGAGCCCTCCCCGAGCCCGCTAAGTGCACCTGCAGGCTCTCTGTGAGCTCTCCTCTCTCTCTGCGCTCGCCCGTCCCCTAAGCCGTTGCTACCGCTGCCGCCGGAGCTCGCTGCCGCCACTCGCTCCGCCGCCGCGCTCGCAGCTTCTGCCACTCGCGTCTGAGGCAGCGGCCTTGCTCCTGGGATCCCCAGGAACCCTACACAGCCGCCCGCGAGCTTAGCCGTGCCCTGTATCGTCGAGCTTGAGCACGCCCGAACGCCGCCGCCGCCTGCCGCCGCCGTGGGACTCATCTCCGGCCACCCTAGCTCACGCCCGTAGCGTAGATCGACGCGGCCTGCTCTTCGCGTTCGAACGGCACTTCTCGCGCGTCAAATGGGCACCGGACGGTGGATCCCGATCGCCTCCCGTGCCCTCCGCCGTGTTTCGACGTCGCCGGCGGCTAAACGCCGGTGGTCTGACGTGGCCACTGTTAGCCAGGGGTTAGCCGCGCCCTGTGCCACTGACCACTGGGCCCCACGCGCTAATTAGTTAGTGGTTAACTAAACTGACTAATTAACTACCTTAATCAGCCACTGACAGAATGGCCCCACCGCTAAGTTAACCCTGTTTATTTAATTAAACATTGTAAACTCCCTGTGTCACTGATATGTGGGGCCCTGCCACTGTTTAAGTGGATAAGGCCGGCCCAGCCAGCTGCTGAGTCAGCAGCTGGGCCCACCAGTCAGCCTCTTGTGACACCCTGGTTTTGGCCACTTTTTCTTTGCAAATATTTTTCTGGTTTTATTTGCTTTTTGAGTGAATTTCAAACCAGTTCATTGACTTTGGACTGGAGGGTTCTTTGAATTTCTTTCTAAATGATCCAACACCCTCAACACCTTGCCAATATCTTGTTTCACACCCTCTGACCAGAAACTGTTTTTGATGCTACCATTCAGCTCTGGATGTATCTAGCCAGATCAGTGGCACGGGGAGGCTACGGGACCTAGGGTCAGCACACCAGACATGGTTTGGCAGGCCAGCTTGCACCGCGTGCGCCTGTGCATGCGGTGATAAAGCGGCCAGCGCTGCCAAACACGCGCTTTGGGTGCCGCCAGGCTCGGGTCTCGTCGGAGCGAGACGCCCGTGTCACCGTACCTTATCCACTCGTGCCGACATCATCGCCGCCATCCACCTGGACCCTCCAGAGCTTTCCCCCTCGCCGGTGGCACTCTCGCCGGCCGCCACCGAACGCCGCCACTGTTGCGCCCGTGCTGCCACTGTGGCCGCGCTGGCTTTCTTCTTCCCCTCGCCGAGCTATCATGTCGCATTAACTCCTCTGCCCTCCTCCATCACTTCGCCCCACCTCGCGACGGCCAGCTCGCCGTACTTGCTCCGGTAGCTTTTCCACGGCACCGGACGGCTCCAGCACCGCCCGTCCGCCTATAAAAGGCCCTGCCCGGCCTCCCCTCGCCTCACCACTCCACCTCTCCCCCTCCCAATCGCCTCCAGAGCACCCAGTCGAGGGCCGGGAGCTCGTCTCCCTCCGCTCCGGCCAAAGCTCTGCCGCCCGATCCACCTCCTTCGCCAGCTAGCTCCACCCCACCCCAGCCTCACCTGAGCCCACCATCGAGTCCAACAAGTCTCCCTAGTCCCTCCTGACCTCTTTCCTGACCGAGGTGCTGCCGGAATCGCCGTTTTTGACGACCACCGAAGCTAGCCGCCGCTGGAGAAGAAAGGGGCGACGCCATCCGGCCACCTCCCGTTGAGCTGCGGGTACGGCCTCGTCTTCGAGCGCTCGATCCATTCCCGCCTTATCCTAGCCCTGCCGCCGTCTCCACGCCGGAGAACCACCAGCGGTGAGCCGCCCCACCTCTGTTCTCTCTCTCCCTCCTTTAAAATATGACAGGGCGGCCCCACCTGTCATAGACCCCGCCACGCCCGAACAGTTTTTTAAGTGAAGGCGCATTCTGCGAGTACGCCATCGACGTGGTCCTCTCTGGAAATTCCAGAATTTCTGTTTAAATTCATTTTAATCCAGGATTTTGACCAAACTTTGACCAGCTCTAATTTTTAAACCACTAGTCCAAATCAATTGATTCTTTTTGCAATGGTTTTGTCTTGAGCCCCTTTATTTTTGGCAAAACTTGGTATTTTTCCAGCATGTATAGAATTTTTGGCCAGCAGAAATGCTTTATGTGATATTTTCTTTTGCCATTTAAAAATATTTTCAGAAGGAAATTGCTTTGGTGCTAAAGACCCGGAGTTTGTTGACACCCCACTTGAGCAAGGCAAGCCACATCATCCATTGCATAAGGCATTACAATAGTGTTGGCTCTATGTTGAATTCTTTTTGCCTTAATTAAAGATAAAAATAACCAAGCTCATATTGTTTTGTGGCATGGCAAACACTAGCAAGTATGATAAGATAACTTTGTCTGATGCATGTTATGTTATTCACTAAAACCTAAATTTGATGGTTGATCAAGTGCCACCGACCCGGACTTACCCGTGCAGCCACATCTGCCGGAATTGGACGGCCTTGACTTGGTCTAACCTCGTGCTCTTTTACCGGTACCACCAAAGAGGGAAGGTTATGCGCGCGTGCTATCCTAATCAGGTAGACGATGATAATCTTGTGAGCCCAAGTTAAGTTATTTGCCGGTGTCCCCGTTTGGGACAGTATAGTTGGCCACGATGGTGGCAGGTGTCAGGAGTGACACAGGGGCCACCCAGGGCATGACTCGGAAGGGGAATGATTGTTGGTGGTATGATAGAGGAGTCACGGGGTAGGCAAGTTTTATGGGACGAATGTCCATGGTGTGGGTAAAGTGTGCAACCTCTGCAGAGTGTAAGAATCTATTCGAATAGCCGCGTCCATGGTATTGGACACAGTCCGCACTAGGTCACACTGTGTGGTCAACGTTAATGATGGAAGAACTCATCTTAAGCTCAGACGTGGCCGATGGGTCACGAGTACTCTGGGGGGGTCATGCTGTGAACCCGGAGGAGAGTAAGTTGATAACTGATAACAGTAAGTTAGGCATTTCAATGCATGGCGATTTACTGTGCATTTATACTAGTCACTGCCATACTGTTGTTTGCTGCACTATTTTGGATGCTGTGAGCTTGCGAGTACATTCCAAGCCTGGCGTATCATGCCAGATGCAGGAGAAGCCGAGGATGGGGATCATGATGGTTCGTGCTACGCTAACTAGGTTGTGTCCCAGCAGTGTCCCTATGGGATGGAGTGTCTCACCTGATGTTCTGCTATGATGTAGTATCTCCCGCTAGTATTGAGGCCGTTGAGATGTTTCATAAATAATGTAGATACTGTCATAGCACGAGTAGTGCTCCTGGCCTCACTATGCTATGTAACGTCCAAGCTTGTAATTGTGTCATATCAATAAAGATCAGTTCTGTTCTGTTCCAAGTTGTTGTGTGTTTCCAGAAGACATGATCTCTGGGTTGGGAACACAAGGTAAACCAGTCCTCTGAGCCGGGGTGCCACAACGCTTGGTATCAGAGCTGTGCTGACTGTAGGACACCCTAGTTAACCTCGCGATAGAGTCCCGGTTAGTTTAAAGATTTGGTGTGCTTCGCTTGCTGCATTTGCCTGTTGCATAGCATGCATCTAGATTCATTTGTTGTGCTAACCATTGGTCTTATGAGTGTAGATGGCACCTGTTCCGTATCACTACAACCATGAGCCGGCGCCATTCACTTTTCCAGTACTGCTCCGGAGCGTTTGGCTTCGACTCTACCCCAATGGAGTAGATCCAGCGTATCAGGTGTTCCGAGAGCAGCTTGCAGGTTCAGTGTACGAGTATCACGCTGAGGCCTTCCTTACTACGAGTTCGGAGATCGACAGCTATTCCCGCTCCTCCAAGGGCGGAACTGCTTCTACTCCTGATCTGGCGATTCAGTTTGCTGCTATGGAGGCTCTCACTGACTTGCGCTTCCATGAGGTCGAGATGCAGACACATCCAGGTTTCTTTCACTTCCCCACCCTGTCGCCTACGACAGGGCGAGTCCTTTTTGCGCCTGTTGATCCGGCGAGTGATCAGGCTACTGGTGTATTATCCCGTTACCTGAACGCCAATTACCGTCTAGTCACTTCCCTGGCTGAGGAGCTGTCTCGTGCCCGAGAGGCACTTGCAGATGCTACTGCAGCACAGTCCCCTCCTCCTCATGTGTTTTCGCCTGTGTTTATACTGCCTATTCCACCTTCGTGTATGCATGAGACTCCTTCTAGCTCGTTCGGACCGCCAGGCACTTTGTCTGGTATCCGGCGTGAGACCCCAGCTGAGTGGGCCTCGCTGCTAGCCACTCCAGCTGCTCCGATGCTGAGGCATCCTGCTTCTTCTCCCTCAGAGGGAGAGCCTTCCCATCAGCGCCGTCGTGTCTCCTTTGTTCCAGAGGATGTGATCCACATCATCAGCTCCGATTCCGAGGCGGAATCAGACGATGAGGAGTCTTCAGTCTGCCAGTGTCCATGCCACCCGCGCAACTAGAGTGGATGTTGAGTTTGAGCATGTGTATGCATCATAGCATCTTTGCATATGTCAACTGCCGTATGAGCAGTACTAGCCATGATACCCTCTACTAGTTTGCCATGTATGATGTTGGGTTGCCTTGTATAATTATGTTGCTCATTTCGTTTTTCTTTGATTTTGTCTTCTTGGTGTCACATTGTTGTATTTCCCCTATGGATGTTGCTCATCAATTTGGTATTTTGCAATGGGAACGGATAAAGGATGAAGAGGTGTAGTAATGAAGGCGGTGATGGAACTCCGGTTCGTCGATCCGCCACACAAGCAGGACAACAACTAGAAGATTTGCCACATCCACCACCACAACCACCGACCACTGATCAGATTATGAGCATGTTTGAGGAGAAAAGAAAGAAGGATCTCATGGAATTCTTGAGAAGTATGCAAACTATGGTAGGACATAATCATAACAATGGGACGCACTCCAAGCTGTCTGATTTTCAGCGAACCAAGCCACCCAATTTTAGTCAAGCTGTTGATCCAATTGAAGCTGATGACTGGCTAAGGACCATGGAAAAGAAGCTGAAAATAGCTCACTGTGATGAATCAGATAAGGTTCCTTTTGTTACTCACTACCTGGAAGGGCCGGCAGCCATCTGGTGAGATAATGCAAAAATACTGTGGCCTCCTGAGGAAAACATTTCCTGGGAGAAATTCAAGGAGTTGTTCCGCAAGTACCACATTCCCACTGGCATAATGAAGGTGAAGCAAAGGGAGTTCCTTGCTCTTACTCAAGGAAACATGTTATTTGGTGAGTACCTAAACAAATTCAATAATCTGGCACGGTACTCCACCCATGACATGTCCACAGAGGAAAGAAAGATAGATCGATTCCTAGGAGGACTCAACCATGCCCTCCATTGTCAACTTTGCATGCTGGATTTTCCGGACTTCCAGACTCTGGTAAACAAAGCTTTCATAGCTAAGCGGGAGCATAAGTCCGGATATGATGACTGCAAGCGCAAGTTTGAACCCAAGAAGGACAGCCGCGAGCAGTTCACGCAGAAGCCACGTATCTGGCAACCGGTCCAGCCTGAGTACAAGCCCACTTGGAATGGCGGCAATAATAACAATAATTCAGGCAACCAGGACAAGACCTATGGCAAGCAGCCAGTGCTGGAGGACTGTCGATGCAACAACACTTGCTTCACTTGTGGTCAAGGCGGGCATTATTCCAAGCAATGCCCCACAAGGGCCGGAAAGCCACAGTCCGACTTCAAGCCACAAGTTAACAATATTGGACGCTGCCCCAACCAGGACTTCCGTCGCGGCCAAGTCCATCATATCTCCGTTGAGGAAGCCCGCGAAGCACCAGATGTGGTCCTCGGTATGTTTCCTATTAACGACATACCTACAATAATTTTATTTGATCCCGGGGCTTCCCATTCGTTTATTTCGCGGAGTTTTGCCACCATGCACAAATTTTCTCCCTCTCTTTTGGACAAAATCATGGTGGTACAATCCCCTAGCTCCATGCTCAGAACAAATGTCATATATAAGGACCTGGAAATCTTGATACATGGAGTTAAGTTTCCAGCTACCCTTATTGCCATTGAATCCCCCGGACTGGTCATAATACTGGGGATGGATTGGTTGACTCCGCACCAAGTCTGCATTAACTGCGCCACCAGGACAGTGACATTGGTTAACCCGGCAGGCCAAACAGTTCAGTTTACCGCTAGCAGAATGTTGTCAAAGAAAGGAATGGCATTCAAGACCACCGCTACAGATATGAACTTGATTCTGGTAGTCAGTGAATTTCCGGACGTGTTCCCTAAGGAACTACCAGGAATGCCACCCGATCGGGAACTGGAATTTGCTATTGATGTTATTCCCGGAACTGCTCCAATATACAAGAAGTACTACCGAATGCCATCCACAGAGCTGGTGGAATTGAAGAAACAATTGGATGAATTGCTACAAAAGGGGTACATTCGCCCAAGCATCTCGCCATGGGGATCACCCGTACTGTTTGTTAAGAAGAAGGATGGCAGTCTACGAATGTGCGTGGACTATCGCCTGCTGAATGAGGTCACTATTAAAAAACAAATATCCGCTTCCCGGCATTGACGATCTGTTCGACCAGTTAAACGGGGCCCGGGTATTTTCTAAGATTGACCTCCGAACAGGGTATCACCAACTAAAAATCAGGAAAGAGGATATCCCCAAGACAGCCTTCACCACCCGATATGGTCTGTACAAATTTACAGTCATGTCGTTTGGGCTAACTAATGCTCCAGCTTACTTCATGAGCATGATGAACAAGGTCTTCATGGACTTCCTGGACAAGTTTGTGGTAGTGTTCGTCGACGATATCCTTATATACTCCAAGAATGAAGAGGAGCACAAACAACACCTTCGTGCTGTCCTGGAGAGATTAAGGACCCACCGCTTGTACGCCAAGTTTAGCAAGTGTGAATTTTGGCTAAGAGAGGTGGGATTTTTGGGGCATGTTCTGTCAGAACAGGGTGTGGCCGTCGACCCCAGCAAGGTAACTGCTGTATTAAACTGGAAGACACCAGCTACGGTAACAGAAGTCCGCAGTTTCCTGGGATTGGCAGGTTACTACCGTCGTTTCATTGAAGGCTTCTCTAAGATAGCCAAGCCACTAACAGAACTGCTGAAAAAGAATCACAAGTTTGTTTGGACGGAGGAATGTGATAGTAGCTTTATGGAGCTAAAAACGAGGCTAACCACGGCCCCTGTCTTAATTCTCCCGGATATCCACAAGAGCTTTGACATATACTGTGATGCTTCCAGGCATGGAATTGGCTGCGTATTAATGCAGGAAGGAAAGGTTGTAGCGTATGCATCCAGACAGCTACGACCTCATGAGGAGAACTACCCCACCCATGACTTGGAATTAGCAGCCGTGGTTCATGCCCTAAAAATTTGGAGGCATTATCTCATTGGGCAGCGATGTGGAATTTACACGGACCATAGGAGTCTCAAGTATATTTTCACACAACCCGATCTCAACCTCAGGCAGAGAAGATGGCTTGAACTGGTCAAGAACTATGACCTCGGGATCAATTACCATCTGGGAAAAGCCAATGTGGTCGCAGATGCCCTTAGGAGGAAGCCAGGCACCGTGAATGCAATAACTGAAGGTATCCATCCGAGGTTACAGGAAGAGCTTGCCAAGCTCAACTTGGTACTTTGTGGTCCAATTAACCCGAATACGTTGGAAATCACTCCAACACTTATGGAGGAAATTAAAGAAGCTCAGAAAGCAGACAGGAGCACACAAGGGATCAAGGAGAACATACAACATGGAAAGGCCAAGTCCTTCCATATTGACGGTTAGGGAACATTATGGTTTGATAAACGGATATGCGTACCTGATCAAGAAAACTTGAGACAACAAATACTCTGAGAGGCGCATGAATCCGCATATTCCATTTACCCGGGAGGAACGAAAATGTACCAGGACCTAAAGGAAACTTTCTGGTGGCCAGGAATGCGAAAAGACATCGCCTACTACGTGGCATGTTGCGATGTATGCAATAAGGTTAAGGCTGAGCACCAGAAGCCAGCTGGATTGCTGCAACCTTTACAGGTTCCCCAGTGGAAATGGGATGACATATGCATGGACTTTATTGTTGGGCTACCCAAGTCAACAAGAGGCCATGACCCCATCTGGGTCATCGTGGATATACTTACCAAAGTGGCTCACTTTATTCCAGTAAAGACTACGTACAGGGCTGACCAGCTAGCGCAGCTCTATATGTCCCGGATAGTTAGCCTTCATGGAGTACCTAAGTCCATCACATCGGATAGAGGGTCCTTGTTCACTTCAGCATTCTGGCTACATTTGCACCAGGCTCTGGGAACCGTGTTAAAGCATAGCACGGCATATCATCCACAGACAGACGGGCAGACCGAACGAGTGAACCAGATATTGGAAGATATGCTTTGGTCTTGTGCCCTCACCTATGGACCCATGTGGGAGGATAGTCTACCCTATGCGGAATTTTCTTACAACAACAGTTATCAAGCAAGTCTCAAAATGTCACTGTTTGAAGCGTTGTATAGGCGTAAATGCCGCACCCCCTTAAACTGGTCATAGACAGGAGACAGTCGTATCTTTGGCACAGATTTGATGCTCGAGGCTGAGAAGCAAGTTAAGGAAATTCAAGAGCGCCTTCGAGCAGCTAAATCTCGCCAAAAGAGTTACTATGACCCTAAACACCGGGAGGTAACTTTTGAGCCTGGAGAGTATGCCTACCTCCGAGTAACTTCCATGAAAGGGGTAAAAAGGTTTCATACCCGAGGAAAACTTGCGCCCAGATGTATTGGTCCCTTTCCAATGATTGCTTGAAGAGGCAGAGTAGCCTATCAGTTGGAGCTACCACCAGAATTGTCCGACGTTCATGATGTCTTTCACATATCACAGCTGAGAAAGTGCGTTGCACCTCCGATCAAACAGGCAGATATGACTGAACTAGAGTTAACCAGGGATCTGACCTATGAGGAAAAGCCTGTCAGAATCTTGGATGAGATGGAAAGAACTACTAGGAGTAAGGTGATCAGGTTTTGCAAGGTACTGTGGGATCACCATACCGAAGAAGAGGCTACCTGGGAAAGAGAGGATTTTCTGAGATCAGCATATCCGTATTTGTTCCCTGAGCAACTGAATCTCGAGGACGAGATTCATCCTAAGGGGGGTAGGTTTGTGACACCCTGGTTTTGGCCATTTTTTCTTTGCAAATATTTTTCTGGTTTTATTTGCTTTTTGAGTGAATTTCAAACCAGTTCATTGACTTTGGACTTGAGGGTTCTTTGAATTTCTTTCTAAATGATCCAACACCCTCAACACCTTGCCAATATCTTGTTTCACACCCTCTGACCTAAACTCTAATTTTTATCCTTTCAAAATAACTCATTTCTCCTTGGGAAATGCTTATTTTCACTATGGGTTGTGAAGCAACCTATAGCTCTGCTGACTAGAAAATTCCCAAATTAATACCACACCTTCTTGACATCATCTACTCCCACAATACCCAAAAATATTTCATTGTCCAGTACAAAATTTTGCCCAGAAAATTCCTTTTACTTTCTAGACAGAATTGGCCTTTGTGAAGCAACCTATATATCCATGCCTCAGAAAATTCCCAAATTAATCCCTGAGATACTAGGAGTCATATATTTCCACAATATCCAAAAATATTCAATAGTCCAACTCAATTTTTCAGCGAAACTCTTCTTTTCAGCCTCTGGTCATTTCAAACCTTTGTGAAGGAAGTACCAGCTAGAAGTGCCCATTTGCTCTGAAATTTTTATAGCATCTTGCCACCACCAAATAACCTCCCAATACCAAATTTCAGCTCAAGGAGCCAATCCATGTGAGTGCATCATCCTCAACAAGTTTCTGGACCAGAATATGGTTTGTACATGAACCATACTCAAAACTTTGTAAAAATTCCTGAAATCTCTCCAGCATGTAGTCCTTCCAACCTAGAACACCCCAGACAAATCATTTGGCTCAATCCCCAACTCATCCTCTCTCTGGAACACTCCCAAGTTTCTGACCAGAAACTGTTTTTGAAGCTACCATTCAGCTCAGGATGTATCTAGCCAGATCAGTGGCACGGGGAGGCTATGGGACCTACGATCGGCACACCAGACACGGCTTGGCAGGACAGCTTGCACCGCATGTGCCTGTGCACGCGGTGACCACGTGGCCAGTGCTACCAAACACGTGCTCTGGGCGCTGCCATGCTTGGGTCTCGTTGGAGCGAGACGCCCGCGTCACCGTACCTTGTCCATTCGTGCCGACAGCATCGCCGCCGTCCACCTGGACCCTCCAGAGCTTTTCCCCTCGCCGGCCGCCACCGAACGCCGCCACTGTTGCGCCCGTGCTGCCACTATGGCCGCGCTGGCTGTCTTCTTCCCCTCGCTGAGCTATCGCATTGCATTAACTCCTCTGCCCTCCTCCATCACTTCGCCCCACCTCGCGACGGCAGCTCGCCGTCCTTGCTCTGGTTGCTTCTCCACGGCACTGGACGGCTCCAGCACCGCCCGTCTGCCTATAAAAGGCCCTGCCCGGCCTCCCCTCGCCTCACCACTCCACCTCTCCCCTCCCAATCGCCTCCAGAGCACCCAGTCGAGGGCTGGGAGCTCGTCTCCCTCCGCTCCGGCCAAAGCTCTGCCGCCCGATCCACCTCCTTCGCCAGCTAGCTCCACCCCACCCCAGCCTCACCTGAGCCCACCGTCGAGTCCAACAAGTCTCCCTGGGACCTCCTGACCTCTTTCCTGGCCGAGGTGCCGCCGAAATCGCCGTTTCCGACGACCACCGAAGCTAGCCGCCGCCGGAGAAGAAAGGGGCGACGCCGTCCGGCCACCTCCCGTCAAGCTGCGGGTACGTGCGGCCTCGTCTCCGAGCGCTCGATCCATCCCCGCCCTCTCCTAGCCCTGCCGCCGTCTCTACGCCGGAGAACCACCGCCGGTGAGCCGGCCCGCCTCTGTTCTCTCTCTCCCTCCTTTAAATATGATAGGGTGGCCCCACCTGTCATACACCCCGCCGCGCTCGAACCGTTTTTTAAGTGAAGGCGCATTCTGCGAGTACGCCATCGACGTGGCCCTCTCTGGAAATTCAAGAATTTCTGTTTAAATTCATTTTAATCCAAGATTTTGACCAAACTTTGACCAGCTCTAATTTTTAAACCACAAGTCCAAATCAATTGATTCTTTTTGCAATGGTTTTGTCTTGAGCCCCTTTATTTTCTGGCAAAACTTGGTATTTTTCCAGCATGTACAGAATTTTTGGCGAGAAGAAATGCTTTATGTGACATTTTCTTTTGCCATTTAAAAATATTTTCAGAAGGAAATTGCTTTGGTGCTGAAGACCAGGAGTTTGTTGACACCCCACTTGAGCAAGGCAAGCCACATCATCCATTGCATAAGACATTACAATAGTGTTGGCTCTATGTTGAATTCTTTTTGCCTTAATTAAAGATAAAAATAACCTAGCTCATATTGTTTTGTGGCATGGCAAACACTAGCAAGTATGATAAGATAACTTTGTCTGATGCATGTTATGTTATTCACTAAAACCTAAATTTGTTGGTTGATCAAGTGCCACCGACCCGGACTTACCCGTGCAGCCACATCTGCCGAAATGGGACGGCCTTGACTTGGTCTAACCTCGTGCTCTTTTACCGGTACCACCAAAGAGGGAAGGTTATGCACGCATGCTACCTTGATTAGGTAGACAACGATAACCTTGTGAGCCCAAGTTAAGTTATTTGCCGGTGTCCCCGTTTGCGACAGTATAGTTGGCCACGACGTTGGCAGTTGTCAGGAGTGACACAGGGGCCACCCAGGGCATGACCCGGAAGGGGAATGATTGTCGGTGGTACGATAGAGGAGTCACGGGTTAGCCAAGTTTTGTTGGACGAATGTCCATGGTGTGGGTAAAGTGCGCAACCTCTGCAGAGTGTAAGAATCTATTCGAATAGCCGCGTCCACGGTATTGGACACAGTCTGCACTAGGTCACACTGTGTGGTCAACATTAATGATGGAAGAACTCATCTTAAGCTCAGACATGGCCGATGGGTCACGAGTACTCCGGGGGGCTCATGGTGTGAACCCGGAGGAGAGTAAGCTGATAACGGATAACAGTAAGTTGGGCATTTCAATGCATGATGATTTCCTGTGCATTTATTCTAGTCACTGCCATACTGTTGTTTGCTGCACTATTTTGGTTGCTGTGAGCTTGTGAGTACATTCCAAGTACTCACCTGGCGTATCATGCCAGACACAGGAGAAGCCGATGATGGGGATCCCGATGGTTCGTGCTACGCTAACTAGGTTGTGTCCCAGCAGTGTCCCTATGGGATGGAGTGTCTCACCCGATGTTACGCTACGCTGTAGTATCTCCCGCTAGTATTTAGGCCCTTGAGATGTTTCATAAATAATGTAGATACTGTCATAGCACGAGTAGTGCTCCTGGCCTCACTATGCTATGTAACGTCCAAGCTTGTACTTGTATCATATCAATAAAGATCAGTTATGTTCTATTCCAAGTTGTTGTGTGTTTCCAGAAGACATGATCTCTAGGTTGGGAACACAAGGTAAACCGGTCCTCTAAGCCGGGGTGCCACACCTCTACTGACTGGGCAGTTGACCCATTCAACTGGGCCCCACTGTCAGCCCCATAAGCACTCTGTTGGGTACATTTCTAGGTACCCGTTGCATTTTATCCATTTAATTTCGAATTAATAATTAATCCAGTAAATTCCAAAAATCTTTTAAAACTTTGAAAAATCATATAAATTCAACCGTAACTCGGATAAAAATAATTTATATATGAAAATAATCAGAAAAATAAGACGAACCTGAATATGCCATCCATGTAGCTGTCACATGCCTCTATCACTGCAAACATGGAACCTTCCCCTCTGGATCATCTGTCTGATAATTGCCTAAAGCCGGGAAAATATTCCCAGATATCTTCCCGCTCTGCCCCCAGCACATCATATTGCCATGTCATGCTTTGGGATGCATCTGTGTGCTTTATATTTACTGTTTCTTCCCCCTCTTCTCTCCGGTAGACCCCGAGAGTGCCGTTGACCCCGAGTACGACTACGTCATCGACGACCCGTCCTTCTCATCAGAGCTTCCAGGCAAGAAAAAACCCCTTGATCATTCCTATACCGCCCATTCTTTCTCTCTCGTGCTTGCATTAGATTTTGCTAATGTGTTCAATAGCTCCTATTCTGATGCATAGCCTGTTTTTGTAACCTGTTATGATACTTTACCTGTTGTCCTATATGCATAGAATAGGCTGGTTAGTGATCCATCAGTGGCCCCACACCCTTGTCCGTGTTGCCCTGCTTTGCTACGGATGACTCGATCAATGTGATCGACGTGCAGAGACCGAACGCACCACTAGCACCCCCTTAGTTGTACGACTCTGCAGAGCTACTATCGAGTGCCAAGGGTGATGCCTCGTATCTCACTTCTGATGATATCTCTGTAGTATAGCACGTCGGTTGTGGATTACAGAGGGTGATTCCTCGCTCTCCACTCCCGATGATGACTCTGTCGTGCAACACCTCACGCGTGAACCCATCGAGGGTGATTCCTCCAAGTTCACCTTGACATTTACATCGAATAGGTATCTATCGAGGGTGATTCCTCAGATTCATTGATGTTATGGACACACGGTTACCTTGACTATTACCATAGACCTTTGTAGAAGTTGGGTCGACCCCAAGGGTACCCCCGAGAGTTATTGCAGTCTATAATGAAGTCGGGTTGACCATGAGGGTACCCGCGAGATTTATTGACGCGACGCGACCGGGTAGGTAGAGACCGCCCCAAGAGAGGGATGGGCCTGGCCCTTGTCGTAAGTCCGCGAGACGGGGCGACAGGATCACTGATCGTCTCCGTGGGCTCCCAATACACTAACGGTTTGGATATGTGATCTGAGTAGGCCTCTGGCCTTTTTGCACTAATCACCACGCAGGATAAGTTATGGGCACTCGGCGTCATACGATTCTCCCGAAAGCTCTGTCAGACATCAAGTTCAGCATTGCGGCATGGCTGGGCCGGCGCCATCCAGGACAGAGGTGGTGCCTGGGTCCGCCCTACGCGCAATAACCCGGAGCGCTTAGGACGATTGGCCCATGACCCCTTTGCGCTTAGGATGTAGACCAGCGGGGACCTCTCTGCGGAGCCTAGGTAGGACTACAGCGTGTCGATCAGCCGAGGCCGGGCATGACCAGGAAAATTGTACCCAGCCGGAGTTAATCAAGCGTGTTGGGTAAGTTGCTGCACCCCTGCAGGGAAGTTATCTATTCGAATAGCCGTGTCCACGATAACAGGATGCTCGGAGTTGTATCCCAATCTACTACAACTTGAACTGGATACTTGTGATACTTAACTGATATGATGGCTCCGGGATCGCTTTCTCGCAGGGTGTCGAGGAAGGATCTCTGGGCGTTACTAATATATATTTGTTACTACATGTTATGTTATTCTACTCTCTTCAGTTGTTGCAAGACGCTGCAAGATGCTTGTCTCCGATAGGCTAGGCCTTCCCCTCTATTCTGGCATTTCTATAGTATAGTCCACAGCTACAGCCCCTTCCCTTTGATACTGATGCATACTAAGCATAGATCTGATGTAAGTCTTGCGAGTACTTTGGATGAGTACTCACGGTTGCTTTGCTACCTTTTTCTCCCCTACCCGATTGCTGCGATCAGATGACGGAGCCCCGGAGACAGCTGATCCCGCCGATGACTACTACTACCCCGACGGAGCCTACTACTACGTGGAGAACGATGACCAGGAGTAGTTTAGGAGGCTCCGATGCAGGAGGCCTGCGCCTTTTTGATCTAGTTGTCGTTGTTTTGCTAGCATTCTTAAGGCAAACTTGTCTATTTATGTCTGTACTCAGATACTGATGCTTTCGCTGACTCTTGTGTAACTCGAGCTTATGTATTCGAGCCATCGAGGCCCCTGGCTTGTAATATAAAGCTTGTATTATTTTATTTTGTGTCTAGAGTTGAGTTGTGATATCTTCCCGTGAGTCCCTGGGCTTGATCGTGCGCATTTGCGTGTATGATTAGTGCACGATTGAGTCGGTGGCGCCACACACTTGTCCTAACCAAGCCACTCGATAAGCTTTACGTTGTAGGTGTGAGTGAACAAGTCCGGTACCAATTCCACTATTCTCTCAATTCACATTGAGTGACACGGGATGCATCCTCAACTTTGGGAAAAAGGTAGCTTGGTATTGTTTATCTCATTTCCTACTCACCTTTGCTCGAGTCTTGCGATGGATAGGCAAAGCACATCATCTTCGGTCTTCGACGGCAACGACAACATCAACAACTTCGGACTACAATGACCAATGCAAGGTACTTTGCATGACCGCATTGAGGGACTCGCCACCTACATTCATCACTACGAAGCAAGGAGAAGGGACTACATCGACGACAAGTTGGACGCACACATGGATCAACTACGAGATATGTTGGCCAACTACAAGCCTTCTTCCCCTTCGTCATCTTCAAGGCGGCGGCGAGTGATACGTCCAATTTGCATCACGATTTCCTACTGTTATTTATAATGTATTTGATCATTATTTCACTTTATGATGCAACTCTTATGCCTTTTCTCTCATAATTTGCAAGATTTATATGAAGAGGGAGAATACCGACAGCTGGAATTCTGGACCTGAAATAGCTACAGCAGAGATACCTATCCTACAGAGCTCCAATTGACTTGAAATTTCACAGAGATTTTTTATTGAATATATAAAAAATACTGGAGAAAAGAGATACTGGAGGGGACCCACCAGTTGCCCACAAGGCAACAGGGCGTGGCCCCCCTGGGCGTGCCCTGATGCATTGTGGGGCCCCCGGCTGGCCTCTGGCCCCCTCCTTCTACTATATAAGGTCATTTGCCCTAAAAAATTAAGAAGAAGACTTTCGGGATGAAGTGCCGCCGTCTCGAGGTGGAACCTGGGCAGGAGCGATTTTGCTCTCCGGCGGAGCGATTCCGCCAGGGATACTTCCCTCCGGGAGGGGGAAATCGAAGCCATCAACATCACCAACGATCCTCTCGTCGTGGGAGGACCAATCTTCATCAACATCTTTACTAGCACCATCTCATCTCAAACCCTAGTTCATCTCTTGTATTCAATCTTTGTCTCAAAACCTCAGATTGGTACATGTGGGTTGCTAGTAGTGTTGATTACATCTTGTAGTTGATGCTAGTTGGTTTATTTGGTGGAAGATTATATGTTCAGATCCTTAATGATATTTAATACCCCTCTGATCTTGAACATGAATATGATTTGTGAGTAGTTACTTTTGTTCTTGAGGACATGGGAGAAGTCTTGTCATAAGTAATCATGTGAATTTGGCATTCGTTCGATATTTTGATGATATGTATGTTGTTGCTTCCTTTAGTGGTGTCGTGTGAACATCGACTACATGACACTTCACCATCTTTGGGCCTAAGGGAAGGCATTGTGGAGTAGTAATTAGATGATGGGTTGCTAGAGTGACAGAAGCTTAAACCCTAGTTTATGCGCTATTTCGTAAGGGGCTGATTTGGATCCATATGTTTCATGGTATGGTTATATTTGTCTTAATTCTTCTTTCGTAGTTGCGGATGCTTGCGAGAGGGGATAATCATAAGTGGGAGGCTTGTTCAAGTAAGAACGGCACCCAAGCACCGGTCCACCGACTTATCAAATTATCAAAGTAGCGAACGCGAATCAAACAAACATGATGAAAGTGACTAGATGAAATTCCCATGTGTCCTCGAGAACGCTTTGCTTATTATACGAGTTTGTTCCGGCTTGTCCTTTGCTATAAAAAGGATTGGGCCACCTTGCTGAAGCTTTGTTACCATTACTACATGTTACTTGTTACGAATTACCTTACTATCAAACTATCTGCTACCAATAATTTCAGTGCTTGCAGAGAATACCTTACTGAAAACCGCTTATCATTTCCTTCTGCTCCTCATTGGGTTCGACACTCTTACTTATCAAAAGGACTACAATTGATCCCCTATACTTATGGGTCATCAAGACTCTTTTCTGGCGCAGTTGCCGGGGAGTGAAGCGCCTTTGGTAAGTGGAATTTGGTAAGGAAACATTTGTATTACGTGTTGAAATTTACTGTCACGTGTCACTATGGAAAGTAATCCTTTGAGGGGCTTGTTCGGGGTATCTTCACCTCGACCGCAAGAATTGAGAGTTGCTCCTCAACCTACTGAACCTACTGAAAATATTTATTATAAAATTCCTTCGGGTATGATAGAGAAACTTCTAGCTAATCCTTATGCAGGAGATGGAACGGTGCATCCTGATGCGCACTTGATATATGTGGATGAAATTTGTGGGTTGTTTAAGCTTACAGGTTTATGTGGAGATGGAGTTAAGAAGAAAGTATTCCCTTTATCTTTGGAGGGAAAGGCATTGACATGGTATAGACTATGTGATGATACTGAAACATGGGATTGTAACCGGTTGAAGCTGGAATTTCACCAAAAATTTTATCCTATGCATTTGGTTCATCGTGATCGGAATTATATATATAATTTTTGGCCTCATGAAGGAGAAAGTATCGCTCAAGCTTGGGGGAGGCTTAAGTATATGTTGCACACATGCCCCAATCATGAGCTCTCAAGAGAAATAATTATTCAAAACTTTTATGCTCGGCTTTCTCATAATGATCAATCCATGCTCGATACTTCTTCTATTGGTTCCTTTATGAAGAGAACTATTGAATTCAGATGGGATCTTCTGGAAAGAATTAAACGTAACTCTGAAGATTGGGAAATCAACAAAGGTAAAGTGTCAGGTATAAATCTTGAGTTTGATTGTGTTAAATCTTTTATGGAAACTGATGCTTTTCATAATTTCAGTACTAAATATGAACTTGACTCTGAGATAGTAGCTAATTTTTGTGAATTTTTTGCTGCTCATGTTGATTTCCCTAAGGAAAAATCATTTAAATATCATCCACCTATTGAATTAAATGAAGAATGTGTTAGAGTTAATGAAGAAACAATTGTTTACAATGTTGATCCAGTTGTGCCTACTGCTTACTTTGAGAAACCTCCTTTCCCTGTTAGGATTAAGGAACATGCTAAAGCTTCAACTGTGGTTAATAAAAGTAATACAAGAACACCTAGACCTTCTGAACAAATTAAAGTTGAACCTAATATTGCAATGGTTAAAGATCTTTTGGTTGATGATATTGATGGGCATGTTATATACTTTTGTGATGAGGCTGCTAGAATTGCTAAACCTGTTAGAAATGAACGAGATATGTTAGATAAGAATAAGCCTGTAGTTGGCATGCCTATTGTTTCTGTTAAGATTGGAGATCATTGCTATCATGGTTTATGTGATATGAGTGCTAGTGTGAGTGCTATTCCATTCTCTTTATATCAAGAAGTAATGCATGATATTGCACCTGTTGAGATTTGCTACTTGTAGACTGCGTTGGTATTTCCCCGAAGAGGAGAGGATGATGCAGTATAGTAGAGATAAGTATTTCCCTCAATTAAGAACCAAGGTTATCAATCCAGTAGGAGAACCAAGCAAAATTCCGTTAAGCGCATCTGCACACACAAAAGCAAACACTTGCACCCAACGCAAATAAGAGGGTTGTCAATCCTCTTAGCGGTTATTTGCAAGGATTAATTCTGATAGTGGTAGATAGATAAACTAAAGTACTAAATAAAATAAAAGTAAATAAATTGCAGCAAGGTATTTTTGAGTTTTTAATATATGATAAAGTAGACCCGGGGGCCATAGTTTTCACTAGAGGCTTCTCTCTTGAACGCATAGCATACGGTGGGTAAACAAATTACTGTTGGGCAATTGATAGAAAAGCAACTAATTATGACGGATTCATGGCAATGATCATGTATATAGGCATCACGTCTGAGACAAGTAGACCGACTCCTGCCTACATCTACTACTATTACTCCACCCATCGACCGCTATCCAGCATGCATCTAGGGTATTAAGTATGAAACAGAGTAACGCCTTAAGCAAGATGACATGATGTAGACAAAGTAAACTCAAGCAATATGATTAAACCCCATCTTTTTATCCTTAATGTCAACAATACAAATACGTGTCATGTCCCTTTCTGTCACTGGGATTGAGCACCACAAGATTGAACCCATCACAAAGCACCTCTCCCATTGCAAGACAAATCAATCTAGTAGGCCAAACCAAATCGATAGATCGGAGTGAAATACAAAGCTATAATAATCATGCATAAAAGAGTTCAGAGAAGACTCAAATATTTCTCACTAATAATCTAATCATAAACTCACAATTCATCGGATCCCAACAAACACACCACAAAAGAAGATTACATCGGATAGAACTCCAAGAACATCGAGGAGAACATGGTATTGAAGATCAAAGAGAGAGAAGATGCCATCTAGCTACTAGCTATGGACCCGTAGGTCTGTGGTAAACTACTCACACATCATCGGAAGGGCAGCAAGGTTGATGTAGAGGCCCTCCATGATCGATTCCCCCTCGGGCAGAGTACCGGAAAAGGCCTCCAGGTGGGATCACGGAAGAACAGAGGCTTACGGCAGTGTAAAAGTTATTCGGGGTGGCTCTCTGTTGGTTTCCCAATCTTTCAGAATTTATAGAAGTGGAATTAGGTCAAATGGAGCCACGAGGGCCCCACAAGGCAACACGGCACGCCCCCCCTGGGCCGTGCCCTGTTGCCTTGTGAAGCCTCCATGAGGCTTCTGGCCTCCTCCCGAAGCTTCCAAGGTCTCTTTTGTCCAGAAAAAATTTCCAAAAGGTTTCGTGGCATTTGGACTTCGTTTGGTACTGATTTCCTGAAAAACCAAAAACAAGCAGAAAACAGCAACTGGCACTGGGCACTAGGTTAATAGGTTAGTCCCAAAAAATGATATATAATTGCATATAAAAACATCCAAGATTGATACTATAATAGCATGCAACAATCAAAAATTATAAATACGTTGGAGACGTATCAAGATTGAAGATATTGATGTTACTATTAAGCTTGCGAATAGAGATACTATTACACCACTTGGAATTGTTAGAGATATTGAAGTCTTGTGTGGTAAAATCAAATACCCTACTGATTTCTTAGTACTTGGTTCACAACAAGATAATTTTTGTCCCATTATATTTGGTAGACCCTTCTTGAATACCGTTAATGATGAAATTGATTGTGTTAAAAATAAAGTTAGGGTTAAGTTTGGTGATATATCTCATGAATTTAATTTCTCTAAGTTTCGTA
The DNA here is from genome assembly GCA_039707655.1 of Elymus sibiricus. Taxonomy (NCBI): domain Eukaryota; kingdom Viridiplantae; phylum Streptophyta; class Magnoliopsida; order Poales; family Poaceae; genus Elymus; species Elymus sibiricus. The sequence goes on from CM077676.1 coordinate 205,288,820, forward strand.
GACAACTTGATGATAAGGATTACCTAATAGAGACGAAATTATAGGTCTTGTTTCTATTGCTATGCCTCCTACTGATCCTTTAGAACAATATTTGCTAGACCATGAAAATGATATGCATATGAATGAAAGAAATGAAATAGATGAGTTGTTCTTTAAGCAAGCACCTATCCTTAAAAATAATTTTCCTGTTGAAACCTTGGGAGATACTCTTCCACCGAAGAGTGATCCTATGTTTGAATCAAAGCAATTACCCGATACGCTTAAGTATGCTTATCTTGATGAAAATAAGATATATCCTGTTATTATTAGTGCTAACCTTTCAGAGCATGAAGAAAATAGATTAATTAAAACTCTAAAGAAGCACCGTGCCGCTATTGGATATACTCTCGATGATCTTAAGGGCATTAGTCCCACTTTATGCCAGCATAAAATTCACATGGAGCCAGACGCTAAACCCGTTGTTGATCATCAAAGAAGGCTGAATCCTAAAATGAAGGATGTGGTAAGAACTGAAATATTAAAGCTTCTGGAGGCAGGTATAATTTATCCCATAGCTGATAATAGATGGGTAAGTCGTGTTCATTGTGTTCCTAAGAAAGGAGGTATACCGTTGTTCCTAATGATAAAAATGAACTTATTCCACAAAGAATTGTAACCGGCTATAGGATGGTAATTGATTTCATGAAATTAAATAAAGTTACTAGGAAAGATCATTACCCCTTGCCTTTTGTTGATCAAATGTTAGAAAGATTATCTAAGCACACACACTTTTGCTTTCTGGATGGTTATTCTGGTTTCTCTCAAATACCTGTTTCACTCGAAGATCAAGAGAAAACCACATTTACTTGTCCTTTTGGAACTTATGCTTATCGTCGTATGCCTTTTGGTTTATGTAATGCACCTGCTACCTTTCAAAGATGTATGACTGCTATATTCTCTGACTTTTGTGAAAAGATTGTTGAGGTTTTCATGGATGATTTTTCCGTTTACGAAACTTCTTTTGATGATTGCTTGAGCAACTTTGATCGAGTTTTGCAGAGATGTGAAGAAACTAATCTTGTCTTGAAATGGGAAAAGTACCACTTTATGGTGAATGAAGGTATAGTCCTTGGGCATAAAATTTCTAAAAGAAGTATTGAAGTTGATAAAGCTAAAGTTGATGCAATTGAGAAAATTCCATGTCCTAAAGATATCAAAGGTATAAGAAGTTTCCTCGGTCATGCTGGTTTCTATAGAAGGTTTATAAAAGACTTCTCTAAAATTTCTATGCCTCTTACTAATCTCTTGCAAAAAGATGTTCCATTTGTTTTTAATGATGATTGTGTAGAAGCCTTTGAAATACTTAAGAAAGCCTTAATTTTTTCACCTATTGTTCAACCACCTGATTGGAACCTACCCTTCGAAATTATGTGTGATGCTAGTGATTACGCTGTTGGTGCTGTTCTAGGACAAAGAGTTGATAAGAAATTGAATGTTATTCATTATGCTAGTAAAACTCTAGACAACGCTCAAAGAAATTATGCTACTACTGAGACAAAAAATTTAGCTGTTGTGTTTGCATGTGATAAATTCAGATCTTACATTGTTGATTCCAAAGTTACTATTCACACTGATCATGCTGCTATAAAATATCTTATGGAAAAGAAAGATGCTAAACCTAGACTTATTAGGTGGGTTCTTTTGCTACAAGAATTTGATTTGCATATTATTGATAGAAAGGGAGCTGAGAATCCCGTAGCTGATAATTTGTCTAGAATGGAAAATGTTCTTGATGACCCACTTCCTATTAATGATGATTTCCCTGATGAACAATTAGCTATGATAAATGCTTCTCGTAACACTCCTTGGTATGCAGACTATGCTAATTACATTGTAGCTAAATATATACCACCTAGTTTCACATACCAACAAAAGAAAAAGTTCTTCTTTGATTTAAGGCATTACTTTTGGGATGACCCACATTTATATAAAGAAGGAGTAGATGGTATTATTAGATGTTGTGTACCTGAGCATGGACAGGAACAAATCCTACGGAAGTGTCACTCCGAGGCATACGGAGGACACCATGCGGGAGACAGAACTGCACATAAGGTATTACAATCTGGTTTTTATTGACCTACTCCCTTCAAGGATGCACGTAAGTTTGTCCTTTCTTGTGATGAATGTCAAAGAATTGGTAATGTTGGTAGACGTTAGGAAATGCCTATGAATTTTTCACTTGTTATTGAACCATTTGATGTGTGGGGTTTTGATTATATGGGACCTTTTCCTAAATCCAATGGGTATACTCAAATTTTGGTTGCTGTTGATTACGTTACCAAGTGGGTAGAAGCTATTCCAAGTAGTAGTTCTGATCATAACACTTCTATTAAAATGCTTAAAGAAGTTATATTCCTGAGGTTTGGAGACCCTAGATACTTGATGACTGGTGGTGGCTCACATTTTATTCATGGTGCTTTCCGTAAATTGCTTGCTAAATATGATGTTAATCATAGAATTGCATCTCCTTATTGAGGGTGTCCCGGACTAGGGGGTACTCGGGCTGCCAGCCTATCTCTCGTAGGTCGGGCCAATGGGCCGCTCTCTACTCGTCGATGGAAGGCCGGATTGTGGGCGACCCCGTGTATCAGAAGGAAACCTCCGAAGACTTGGCGTCTCCTCCAAGGAATAATTAGCGTGACCGGCATGTTTATCCCCTGATGGTAACCGACCATATGTAACCCTAGGACCCTCTGGTGTCTATATAAACCAGAAGGCTTAGTCCGTAGAGGATGATCATATCCATTGCCTAGGGTTTAGCCCATCCGATCTCGAGGTAGATCAACTCGGTAACCTTCATACAATCACATCAATACAATCTAGCAAGACGTAGGGTATTACCTCTTCGAGAGGGCCCGAACCTGGGTAAATCGCCGTCTCTACGTTCTCTGTTACCCATTGATTCCTAGACCCACAGTTCGGATCCCCTACCCAAGATCTGCCGGTTTTGGTACCGACATTGGTGCTTTCATTGAGAGTTCCGCCGTGGGTCACCAAGGATCAATGGCTCGCCTTCTCATCAGCGATGGAATCCACAGCGGGGACATCTTCATCCCCGGACAACTCTTCGCGTTCGGCAGCATTGTGCTGCACGCCGATCCGACCGGTCACCTTGACCGGGTCGGCAGCTTCGCCCCTGAGCAGGAAATCATGTTCGGCAGCCTTGAGTACGTCGCCGATGCTCGAGGCGATCTGGTCTTTACTGGGTTCTCGGCTTTACCCGAGGAGCCTACCAATCCCGAGGCCTCGACCTTGGATTCCCTCCCCGTCCCTGTCCCTGGGCCAGGCCTCAGTTCGGATCCAACCCCAGCGCCAGAAAACCAAGGGCCTCCCTTGCCGAACACATTCACAGTATTGGCGCGCTGGAGCTCAACTCCGATGGATGCCCGAACATGAATCCGGCTAACCTCTCATTTTTAAGCGAGATGTTAGATCGGATCCAGAGGATGAATATCGCGGATTGCCCGTCCTCAGACCAGGAGCAGGTCGGACAGGAGGCCAGCCACGGGGAATTTTGTGTCCCACCCATCACCCACTTGGTAGCCACTGTCGAAGACTTAACCGACATGCTGGACTACGCCTCCGAGGAGGCTGATGACATGGACGAAGATATCGACGTCCCGTCCTATACGGCTCCTTCCCTTGCCACTTCCAACACCGGAAAGTGGACCGCCACCTCCACCTATGACGTTTGCATGGTTGATACCCCCAAGAAGGATGGCGACACGACTATGAAGGACGGCGACGGCCCCGCCGAGGAACCGCCCAAACGCCGACGAAGGCAAGCCAGAGGGCGAGGAAAGGGCAAGGAAAACAACACAGACACAAATGGCACCGGAGAGAACGACACTCCGGATAACATGGGGGAGCTCGGCGACAACACCCCCGAGCAGCACGACGATGCCCCTGAAGGGCATGAAGACTAGGGTGACCCCGAGGACCTCGAGGATTCCGAGGACAGCAATTACCTCCCTCCGTCCGAAGAGGAGGATAGCCTCGGACCCGAAGACTTCATCGTCCCAGAGGACCCCCTGGAGCAAGAGAAATTCAAACGGCAACTCATCGCCACCGCCCGAAGCTTGAAGAGGAAGCAACAACAGTTAAAAGCAGAACAAAATACGCTCAACGACAGATGGACGATGGTCTTAGCTGCTGAAGAGGGCCTTGACGATCAACGTCAGGGTCAATACAAGAGTTACCCATGGCGGCGCCTACTCCCAGAATTTGAGGATGAGGCCCTTGAGCCCATGCCTCCAAGACAAACTAACGCAAGCCAGTCCGACCGACCCCCTCGCGGACGGATAGGCCGGCTGCGGAAACCGAACTCCCACCCGTCCCCCCTCGAGGACGGGATAGGGCGGCCGGGGAAGCCGAATACCCACCCGCGCCTCCTCGCCGAGCAGGCAAAGACCCGGTTCAACCGGACGACCGATATGATCTGCGCCACGACCTGTACGCCCGAGGGATCCAGTCCAGATCCATCTATGGATCCACAGGATATGCGCCCGCTGGACGGGACGGATACCAAGCCTGGCGCGATAGGAACAATAGAGCTCGGGAGCAGCACTGTGCCCGGATGACAACCGATCTTCGGCGCAATGTGGCCCAGGCCAGGGGCGCCGCACACCCAATGTGTTTCACCGATGAGGTGATGCAGCATCAGTTCCCCGAGGGGTTCAAACCCGTCAATATAGAATCCTATGATGGGACAACTGACCCAGCCGTGTGGATTGAAGATTTCCTTCTCCACATTCATATGGCCCGAGGAGATGATCTCCACGCCATTAAGTACTTACCGTTGAAACTCAAGGGACTGGCAAGGCATTGGCTGAACAGCCTACCCAAAAACTCCATCAGGAGCTGGGAGGAGCTCGAGGATGCATTCCGAGCTAACTTTCAAGGCACCTATGTTCGGCCACCGGACGCCGATGACCTAAGCCATGTCATTCAGCAGCCCGGGGAGTCAGCCCGGCAATTCTGGAACTAGTTCTTGACCAAGAAGAACCAGATCATCGACTGTCCGGATGCCGAAGCGATTGCGGCATTCAAACACAGTATCCGGGGCGAGTGGCTCGCCCGCCAGCTCGGCCAGGACAAGCCGAGAACAATGTCGGCCCTTACCTCCCTAATGACCCACTTTTGCGCGGGTGAGGATAGCTGGTTAGCTCGTCGAAGCAACCACCCCGAAGACCCCGGCATTCAGAGGCCCGGGACGGAAACGGGAAACCCTGGCGCAATAAGAACAATAAACGCCGGCACTCAAACAACGGCAGTGAAGCCGATGACGCAGTGGTAAACGCCGGATTCAGCGGCTCGAAATCAGGACCGCGGAAAAAACCCTCTAAAGGGAACCGGGACGGCCCGTCTGCGCTGGATAGAATATTAGATAGGCCCTGTCAGATTCACGGCACCCCGGATAAGCCCACCAACCATACCAACCGTAACTATTGGGTAATCAAACAGACCGGCAAGGTCACAGCCGAAGAACAGGGGAAGGGCCCCCGCAACGAGGATGACGACGAACCTCGCGGGCTGAACAACGGAGGCCAAAAGCAGTTCCCTTCAGAGGTCAAAACCGTGAACATGATCTATGTCACGCATATACCGAAGAAGGAGCGGAAACGCGCTCTTCGGGATGTCTACGCCTTAGAGCCGGTAGCCCTGAAATTCAACCCGTGGTCGGCTTGCCCGATCACTTTCGACCGTCGAGACCATCCGACCAGTATACGCCATGGAGGAACAGCAGCTCTGGTGCTCGACCCCATCGTGGACGGATTTCACCTCACCAGAGTCCTTATGGACGGAGGTAGCATCCTCAACTTGATTTACTCAGATACAGTGAGGAAAATGGGGATCGACCCGTCAAGGATCAAACCTAGCAACACCACCTTTAAAGGTGTAATCCCAGGTGTCGAGGCACGCTGCTCGGGATCCATGACATTGGAAGTCGTCTTCGGCTCGCCCGATAACTTCCTCAGCAAGGACTTGATCTTCGATATTGTCCCCTTCCGCAGCGGTTACCACGCACTCCTCGGCCGGACTGTGTTCGCCCGCTTCAACGCCGTCCCGCACTATGCATACCTGAAGCTCAAGATGCCAGGACCAAAGGGTGTTATTACCATCAGCGGTAATACCGAGTGCTCACTCCGAACAGAGGAACACACGGCGTCTCTAGCCGCCGAAGAGGTGTCGCAAGCCCAGTCTACTGCCAAGACACTCGACGCACGCAAGTGCTCCCGAGCTGCAGCCTCGGTCCCAGAGCACTCCCATGCTCACCCCAAATAGGAGTACGCGCCCCACAGCACGGCCCACCTAGTCGCGAAATACGTACCTCGAGTGCACCATTTCGCGCTCAAAATTCCATGGGCAGTTGTGGGGACACATGAAACAAAGGCCGAGAGCTCGGTTCGACTGAGCAATGGCCAACAGATGTCTTCGAATTAACATCGACAACGGACGCCATCTAGGGCCTGATCAGCATCAAACTGATATACCACGGCGACTTCTCAAAACCCTTCCCCAAGGGCTCGTCTGCCGAACATTACTACTTCTGTCGAACATACAGACGACAGCTTCGCTCACACGGAAGCTTCTTCAAGAGCAAAGGCACAGACGTGCAGCAGGGCGTAGTAGGGACGTCAAACCACTCATGAAGGCCCTGTGTAAACCTTTACTCTAACGTATTTATTTCTTCAAAAGTATCTATCAAAGTTACTTTGGCAATTCGGATTGTATGGTTGGACGTCACATATTCAAAGGAAATAAAGACCAATTTTTCTCTGGTAATTGTTCAGTCACTCGCGTTGCATATTCCTTTCCGCTTTTTCAGGCTGAGGTAAACTATTACGAGACGTCCCTTTTTCAGTAACCGGCTCATAGACCGGGGGCTCGAACATAAATCTTGCATAACTTTATCCCGGCACCTACTTTTATTTTATGTGCTCGGCGTCATGGATATTGCACTATATGAATCAGTTCCGAATTGTGTCTTTGGTCAATAGTTGGGTTGCCCGGCTCCTGTGTTTACCCTCTTACGTTCCGCACTGTTCGGCTGAGAGGGTAAAGGGAGAACCACTGCGATTGTACTTCTAGCTAGCCTGGTTAAGTACCTCAGGGGAGAAAGCCGAAAACTGACTGTCACAATAAAGCGAGAACTGGTCGGCGATCCGATGACTCGTGTCAAACCAAAAATCGTTGGAGGTTAGTCTGTGTTAAACGAAGGGTTCTCTGTTACAGAAACCATGTGATGATGGTATCAACCGCGACTCGTCTGAATATCACAAACACTGGGGGCTAGTCACCAGCCCCCGCAATCAAGCTCCTATGGCTAAGTGAAAGCACTAAAACCGCATAGTCTGATTGCCTGGTTTTCCGTACATACAACCGCCACCGAGCACCGAGACGTCGGCTAAGGGTTCAAGTATTACAAGAAAACACCCCATGCAGAATCTGCAAGGGGGCCGAAGCTGACGACTGGTAACTTTCAGTTTAAAAACGGCCGCACAGGAGTCAAAATTAACATAAGCAGGCATTATATTCACAGCCAACAACTTGCATAAGAATAAAACAAAAGTTTCAACTCCTTGGCTACAAGGAAACTAAATCTACTCATAAATTACATCTTTTGAGTACTGGGCCTCTATTGCCCGAGCACCGTCTATCACGATGGGAAAATATTGCTCGGGGCGCCTATGCTCCTTCCCAGGGGGTGGAGGTCCGGTGGCCATCTCGGCTGGCTTGATCTTCGGCCAGTGCACCATGGTCTTGCCGAAGGCCATCCGAGCTCCTTCAATACACGCGGAGCGCTTCCAAGCATCAATTCGGGGCACGACATCGTACAACCTCTGCATCAACCCAAAATAGCTGCTCGGCAGCGGCTCTGAAGGCCACAACTTGACGCAGAGGTCCTTCATCGTGGGCTCCACCATCCGATGCAGCTCCATCAGCTGCTTCATCTGGTTGGTAAGGAGGGGAGGGTGTTCGGGCACTTGAAATTGCGCCCAAAATAGCCTTTGTTCGGCCCGACCCTCCTGGGCGGCGAAGAACCTCGCCGCATCAGCCGCACTCCTCGGGAGGTCCACAAAGGCGCCTGCGGAATGCCACACCCACGTGAGCAAAGCGAACCTGTTACCTCCAAAGACACTCTGCAGCAAATATGGCTTACCATCCGCAATAAGCTTCACTTGGCGGAGTTCCTCCTGGTAGCCGCGCGCCTCTGTCCACGCTTCCTTGGCCACCGACCCTAGTAAGGTTAGCTCGGCGGTCTGCTCTTTATTCTTCTTCTTGAGAGCCTCACGCTTTGTGACGGCATCCGTGAGCTCTTGTTGCACTTGCGCCACTCTGGCTTCGTGCTTCTGACTAGCGGTTTTCACCGTTGTCAGTTCGGCAGCCGATTGTTCGGCTGCTGACCTCTGCTCCGCCGCTTCTAGCTGAGCCGTCCTTAGCGCGGCCTTGAGGTTCTCGACCTCCGCGGTGGTAGCTGTAGTCATATCCACTGATTCCGTTTAGGCTACTTTAAACCTTACTTCACAAAAATGCAACGGCTGTCGTAAATACTGCAGTTCGGACTTACCTTGCGCCTCATCCAACCTCTTGTTCACCAGGCCGAGGTCGTCCTCGGAGCTTTTGAGCTTCCGATTCAGCTCGGCCAACTCCTTGGCGTTGATGGCTGCTGCCGAAGACGACGCCTGCGCATCACTCTATGCACATTAGTACCCGAGATATTGATTTTGGATCCTCTGACCGGCTTTGATCAAGCCAGTCAGAGTCTCGGGGGCTACTGTGTATGAGGCTATACATTTGTACAAAAGAAATTCTTTAAGGGAAAACATTACTTGGCTCACCTTGAAGCCTGCGAGAAGGCCATTGAAAGCCTCCTTCAGTCCGCTATCCACGGACCGAAGACTTTGCAACACCGCGCCCATAAGGGCACGGTGCTCTTCGGCGATAGAGGAGCTGGTTAGAGCATCCTCCATCTCATCCGGCCACCCAGTCGACGCTCGCTCTGTGCCGGGTGGGGGTGGTGGGGGCACTTCGGTTTCTTCCCTCTCGAGGACCGGAGTGCCCGACTCCAGACGCCTTGATGACTCCGGAGCCGCTCTCGGAGAGAGCTCGGATTGTATGGGCTCCTCGTCTTCGTTAACCAGAGGGGCCCTCCCCTCCTGGTCTTCGGCGACCGAGGTGTTCGTCTCGGCCATGATGACGTCACCCCCTCCCCCTGTGTGTGGCACGGTAGGGTTCCTCCTCGACAGGACCTCCTCGGCCTCCTCGACGATTGGGGGAGGCGAGGCGCGCGATTCGGTCCCGCTCTCCGCAAGCGCGGCCGGTGGAGAGTCCCCCTCTGAGACTCGGTCGGTGGGGAGGTCGCGCAGCGGGCTGCGATGTCAAAAGCAAAAAGTGATCGATATTAAGCTTTGTTCGACCGAAAACACTTACGCGGATACTGGAATGCGTACCTTTGGGCCTGCGGTTTGGCCCTGGGGATCCTCCGAGGAACCTCTTCAGAGGCCTCGGAGTCCTCGACAGAAGCCGAGCTATTATCGGACAGGGCCACCTTGGCCCTGCATACTCTCTTGAGGGAGGGGCGAAGCGGCTCCTCCTCGACGTCTTCGGACGCCGCCCTTTTTCCTGTTCGGGAGGAATTGTCTTCCTCCCCTTCTCCTCCCTGCTCCTTTTCCTCCTCTTGTGCGGAGGGAGCGTAGGTGTCCCCGGATCCAGTGTCTGGGGGTCCTCGGGAGCGGAGGCCCTCTCTGTCCTCCCTCTTCTGGTCCTTCTTCTTCTCCTTCCTCTCTGGCGCCTCGTATGGCTCCACGGCCAACATGGCCGTCAGTAGGGGTGTCCTGGGCCCCTCTAGTAGCGGCGCCGGACTATTGATCCGCTCGGCCTTCTTCAGGCAGTTCTGCGGATGGGAAGTAAAAAAGCTAAGTACCTTATCAAAAGGAAATAGTTCGAGTATAAGAGCAAAATTAGTCATACTTCCCGTGGGGGATTTGCGGCGTCGAGTACGATGTCTTCCTCCTCGGCCGGCCAGTCCTTCTGCGGCTTGAACAGCGCCCTCCACAGCTGAGCGTGGGAGGTGCGGAAGAAGTGGCGCACGGTGGCCGGGTCTTCGGGCTTGGAGGCCCACATGGGGGAGGCCCTGTCCTGGCATGGGAGGATTCGGTGGCCGAGCATGATCTGGATCACGTTGGGCAGCTCGACGCCCTGCTCTATCATTTTGGCGATCCGGCTCTGCAGCTGCACCACCTCCTTGTTCACCCCCCAGTCGAGGCCTTTCTTGGTCCATGAGACCAGCCTCGTAGGGGGTCCGGATCGGAAGGCCGGAATCACCCCCCAATCCGCGCTCCTTGGCTCGGTGATATAGAACCATTCCTTCTGCCAGACCTTGACGGTCTCGATGAAGGTGCCCTCTGGCCACTCCACTCGGGGGAGTTTGCTGACCATCGCACCCCCATAGTCCGCCTGCTGGCCATCGACGATCTTTGGCTTGATATTGAAGATCTTCAGCCACAGGCCGAAATGTGGCCGGATCCGAAGAAAGGCCTCACAGATGATGATGAAGGCCGAGATGTGGAGGAAGGAGTCCAGCGCTAGATCGTGGAAATCAAGCCCGTAGAAGAACATAAGACCCCTGACGAAGGGATGGAGGGGAAAGCCCAGACCTCAAATGAAGTGGGGCAGGAATACCACCCTCTCGCCCTGCCGTGGCGTGGGGACGACCTGGCCGGCCTCTGGGGCTCGGTGGGCAAAGTTGGCGGGGAGATAGCCCGCGTCCTTCAGCTCCAAGATGGCGCTCTCAGTGACGACGGACGCCTCCCACTTGCCTTTGGACCCGGAGCCCGCCATTGCTGAATTGAAACTGATGGCCGGAAAGGTTCTTGGATAGGAAAGTGGATCTGGGCGCTGGAGCTCAAAGAATGGGGAAGGCAATGGCAAAGGCAGAGAAGGGAGCATGCGAAGGAAATGGAGACCGTTCCCCTTTTATGGGATGTAAAACCCACGGCCCCTTTACTGCGCCGCAGTCCTCGCCATTTCCCCATGTAACCGTGCCATCATGCACGCGTGGGGCGGGGCAGATTATTGATCATATCCCTTAAAACCAGGACACGATCTCCATATCGATGGGACGTGCCAATGAAAAAACCGCCTCGAACCGCGGATCGAGTTTTTCATAAAACAACTCGTGGTCGTGGCGCATTGTGACCCTTCGGTAAAAAGTTGTTAGATGGGGGTATTGTTCGTACCGAGGTAACTAGTCTTCAAGGCTAAGTTATCGATACCCCTTGGCGACCGAAGTGTATTTCGGGGCATGTGCGGCCAGGCAACACTTAAAGACTCGACTCAGAGGAGATACGGGCCGGTCATTGATATCACAGAAGGAAGGGAACTGGTCCACAAAGCCGATGGTGTTCGGCGTCTACCTCGGCTTTGAAGACTAGTTCGGGGGCTACTGAGGGTGTCCCGGACTAGGGGGTACTCGGGCTGCCGACCTATCTCTCGTAGGCCGGGCCGGTGGGCCGCTCTCTACTCGTCGATGGAAGGCCGGATTGTGGGCGACCCCGTGTATCAGAAGGAAACCTCCGAAGACTTGGCGTCTCCTCCAAGGAATAATTGGCGTGACCGGCATATTTATCCCCTGATGGTAACCGACCATATGTAACCCTAGGACCCTCTGGTGTCTATATAAACCAGAAGGCTTAGTCCGTAGAGGATGATCATATCCATTGCCTAGGGTTTAGCCCATCCGATCTCGAGGTAGATCAACTTTGTAACCTTCATACAATCACATCAATACAATCTAGCAGGACGTAGGGTATTACCTCTTTGAGAGGGCCCGAACCTGGGTAAATCGCCGTCTCTACGTTCTCTGTTACCCATTGATTCCTAGACCCACAGTTCGGATCCCCTACCCGAGATCTGCCAGTTTTGGTACCGACACTTATCATCCTCAGTCTAGTGGTCAAGTTGAATTGAGTAATAGAGAAATCAAATTAATTTTGCAAAAGACCGTTAATAGATCCACAAAAAATTGGTCTAAGAAACTTGATGATGCATCATGGGCTTACAGAACTGCTTATAAGAATCCTATGGGTATGTCTCCATATAAAATGGTTTATGGAAAAGCATGCCATTTACCTCTTGAGTTAGAACATAAGGCTTATTGGGCTATTAAAGAACTTAATTATGATTTTAAACTTGCCGGTGAAAAGAGGTTATTTGATATTAGCTCTCTAGATGAATGGAGAACCCAAGCCTATGAAAATGCCAAGTTATTTAAATAAAAGGTCAAAAGATGGCATGACAAGAGAATCCAAAAACAGGAATTTAAAGTGGGTGAGCAAGTTCTATTGTACAACTCTCGTTTTAGATTTTTTGCAGGAAAACTTCTCTCTAAATGGGAAGGACCATACATCATCGAAGAAGTTTACCGCTCCGGAGCTATCAAAATCAACAACTCCGAAGGCACCAACCTGAGAGTGGTGAATGGACAAAGAATTAAGCATTATATCTCAGGTACACCCATTAATGTTGAAACTAATATTATTCAAACTATGACACCGGAGGAACACATCGAAGAGTCCTTCCGAAATGCTCCAGAACCCTGAAAAGGGGTAGGTATGTGATACGGTAAGTAAACCGACTCCAAAAATTCCATAAAAATTATTTCTGACCGTTTTGGAATATTGGGAAAAAATACAAAAAAAAAGAAACAGCCGAGGGGACCCACGAGTCACGCACAAGGCAACAGGGCGCGACCCCCCCGGGGCGCGCCGTGATGCCTTGTGGGCCCCTCGTGTGCCCTCCCGACTCCGTTTTCCTCTCGAATGATTGTTTTGCAAGATAAAAATTCTTTATATATACTCACGGTGTTTTGACCACCGCATCGCAAGTTTTCCTTCTGTTCTTGTTTTGGGCTGCTTTTCTGACAGATCTAGATCCCCATGGCTCCCCGAAGACTCCGCACCAAGCACCGGATTGTGCAACCATCGCCCGGCAAGCGTCCTTTCAGCGAAGTCTATTATGAGTGGTCGTTCGGAGAGGAGGACACTGAGATGGAGGAGGGATCAGGAAAGGTCATGGAGGACCAAGTTCAGGGAGAAGAAGGATCAGCCACACGCATGTGAGAAGCACCAAAAAGGGAAGATACTTGGCAAAATCTTTATCAAAATCTCTCCCCATCTGAAATCGATACACTTAAGGTTTTTGAAGTAGTTTGTGCTCAGAATACGTTGCTTACCCGTGAAGTTATTGTGTTAGAAGAGCGGAATCGTGCACTTCGGAGGATCAATGGCAATTTGGAGTACTTACTGAAGTTAAAGGACAAGCCTAAACCTCTTCATCACCAACATCACCAAAGAAGGAGAGTTGAGTACATGGGTATGGGCACCACCCTTGGCTTGTGCCAAGCTTGGGGGAGGTGCGCCTGTAGAGGAACGCGACAGAAAACAAAAAATTCGGTACAGCGAGCACGCCCAGGATCACTATGGAGATGCATACAAGGTTTGGATCTGATCGTTACCGACTCGTAGCGCAGTGGAAGTAGAGTCGATGAAGATCGTTGGTGCAGATACCCACAGCTAGGATTTACAACCTTCTAACCACGAGGATGTACTCCCTAGTCAGCCCCTCGGACAGCCCTTCGGGAAGCGGTCGGACAGTCCCCCGGACGATGTCACGGACAGCCCTTTGGGAGGCACTCACAGAATCTCGGACGGTCACTCGGACAGCCCTTCGGGAGGTACTCTTGAACAGCCCCTCGGGCAAAAAGATAGAACCTACGACCTCTCTATGGGGTTGCACACATACGGTGTCAGCTATCCGGCAGGGCTTCGCTGTCCAGAACTAGTTCCCACCGGAACCCAGACAGCCTTTCGGCTCTACGAAACTATTTCGTGTGAGGAAGAGAAGAAGCCAGATCATTGCATGGCATAATGTATGAGAGAAAAGGCGAGTTTGGGCAGCCCCCTCCACCCCTATTTATAGGCCAAGCCCAAGGGGTAGAGGACACTTGGAAATACCAAAATGCCCTCAAAGGTGGCTTCCCAAAGAAGCTACCAAATAGTGTTTCCACTATTCATGAAAATATTTTTCCGCGACCGTTAAATCCGAAAATATTTCTGTAGGTCCAGAACATTTCCAGTACCCACTAAAACAATTCTAGACACGTTCCGAAACATTTTCGGATCAATGATTTTCATCAGCAAAAAGCAAACAAGAATGCGTTTTCACTATTCACACAGACAATTTTTCGCGTCCGTTAAATTCGAAAATATTTCTGTAGGGCCAGAACATTTCCAACACCCACTAAAACAATTCTGAATGTGTTCTGAAACATTTTTGGATCAATGATTTTCTTCAGCGAAAAACAACCAAAGCGGTTCCGGCAGCTCCGGAACATTTCCGGTTTTTTCTCCAAAAAAATCCCAGAAGTTCCCAGAACAATTCTGGCACCCTCTAAGAATTTCCAGGCGTGTGCCAAAACCATTTTGACTTAGTGGTATACTCCGAAACAACTTTTCGGTTTTACCGAAACTCTTCAAGTGTTCTCTCTCCGGAACTCTTCCGTTGTCTCCGAAACTTTTTCGGTGAATTTCTCTCAGACTCCCTGTCTAGTATTCAGCAGATAGATGACCCTTAAGTGTGTGACCCTATAGGTTTGGTGAAGTATAGACATGACCGGAACACTTTTCGATCAATGATCAACATCGGAGCCGTGGACACCCATATTGACCCCTATACCCACACGAATAAATATTCGAGTGAACCTCCAGTTGCCGTGTGCTATTCCTGTTGCTTCGCGATATGTTACAAACACCCGAGGTGAGATTTATCGGCATCCCCATGGATCAACACTTGTCCACAATGCCAGTTACCTCGTTACCGGTTTTGTTCTCTTTTCTCGTTCCCGTGTTCCGGCATCCCTGTGATCAAATCACAATGTGTCTGGCCAGACGATGATGGATACCGTAACACCGAGAGGGCCCAAACAATATCTCTCCATCGTCGGAGGAGCAAATCCCAATCTTGATCTATCAAGTCCCTTGACATACTTTCCCATGAACCCGTAAGCCGCCATAATAGCCACCCAGTTACGGATGACGTTTAACAAACCCCAAAGTTCATGAAGCAAGCATGAAGAAACTCGATACTCTCATGGTCTAAGGAATTATGCAAACATTAACTTTCTCTGTGTTATAAACCATTAACTTGTGACGAATGTATCTCATAGCATAACATCAATTCGGGTCGATTCAACACAAGTGTTCTTCTAACAATGTGCCCTCAAAGTTTGCTGGCATAGTCATGCCCATGATCAGGAAAACAGGATCATCATGCAACACTTGAGCTAGTCTTAGAGGCCAGACTAGGAATACATTTTATCGTTTATTATTCCACACGTGCATATGAGTCTTCCTTCGAGCCTCGTGGTTATTGCAGACTCGAGAACCATAGCAGTTATAGCACGGAATATAAACTTAATTACGAACATAGAGATAAATAATAACATTTATTATTGCCTCTAGGGCATATCTCCTATAGACTCCCGCTTGCACTAGAGTCAATAATTTAGTCAATGCTAATGCACTTTACACCTATGGCATACCGGTGTAAAATATGCTTCGCTTGTGGTATAGTCTACGTCTAACGGACCTGACAACTTCAGGGCCGTGTGTATCTTTGCATGTCCTCGTGTTTTCATGCTTTCACAAAATACATATTTTGTGTGGACTTGGCTTTGTATATATGTGAATCACTGGTCGAACCTTGATTCCTCAGACTGAGCTATGGAGCAACTATCTACAAAAGTGTTCCATTGACCAAAGCCATCTTGGAACCATACTAAGTTCATGAATGAACTATATGATTCAACATCTTCTTTGTCGCTTCTAAAGTGTCAACATACTTAGCCTTTGTTATAGAATTCGCCACAGTAACTTGTTTGGAACAATTTCCAACTACCGTGCCACCATATCATGTATTACACAAAACCCTTAACTTAAATCAAAAATCGCTTGGAGCATTCATGAAGACTGTTTTGATGTAATTACTCACAACGAGTACTTCATAATCTCAGCTTGCGAGAAAACATGTCATCAGTGCTACTCCAGTACACAATGACATTTTTCACTGTTGTCCCATGATCAACACGTTGATCACTTTGGTATCTGTACTCGCAACAACTTGGGAGTATTGGACATATCTGGTTGTGTTACATACCATGGAATACATGATTAATCCAAACACAAAAGTGTGTGGAATCTCCATCATGTATTTTGCTCATCAGTGTTTTACGACACTGAGTCTTGCAAAACTCTTTCCATGTGACTTTGGCAAGAATCACTCCTTGACGTTCTTATGCTAAACTGTTTTTAGCATCTTGTCAATATGTATTTTTGGCTTAGCCTATTAGGCAATTCTATCTCCGTAGATAAATATGCTAATATCAAGGCTACTTAGCCCAAGTACTTCATCGAAAAACTATTTTTTAATGAAGTCCTAATTTGTGTCAAGAAATTTATATTATTTCCAATCAACAATGTGTCAAGCACACAAGGTTTTTAGAAATATTATTATGCTCCCACTTACTTTCTTGTAACCACAAGCATCTTCGTTATCCATTGATGAAATCAAACTCTTTTGACTATTTCATCAAAAACGAAGATTCCAACTCCATTTTGCTCTCTTTTGTCCATTGCTGGAACTCTGAAGTTAGCATACTCACTAGCATCCTCTGGATAGACAAAATACCTTGGACTGTATCACATGCAAGTCCTAGGTAGCATTTCCATCACATGGAAATCCTTTTGGCATCCAAGTATCATATCTCATCATTGAAATATGTATTAATTGCTAGTTTAACCCGAACCGACTTTAAGCATCGCTACGGTGAGACAATCTCATCACAGTTAATCCCTTCAATTTGTTATAAGCAACAAGTCGAGCTTTATGGATAAAACATTTTTATCCGTATCCGTTTATAGTTCCATTAATATTCATTAGACTTCAAGTCTTCCGAAGGGTTTATCAAGATCAAATCTTGAATCATTTATATGGAAACTATCTCGGATTATATTGGCATTTATCCAATTCCGGAGTCAGGGCCCATCAATGCTTCCTTGTGTATCGTAGGTATATTGTTGTCTAGCAACAATATCTTGTCTACGCACCTGAGAGGTTTGCACGAGTTTTGCCTACGTGGTTCAGCTGCAAGTTCGACCGAAGTCCATACATCTCATGTAGAGGCTTCCGTATCAGTCGCAGTAGGAAACTCTGGAATCACTTCCAAGGTTTCTTTCCCTTGACCTAATGATGAAGATACTATTATCTTGTTGAGTTGCACTGTCCTCCCACTCATCTTTTTGCAAGAACCATTTTCTTCAAAATCATACCGCTCTTTGTGGCAAACATTTTTGCCTCGGTATAGTGATGGAGGAATACCCAATAAATTAGGATAACCTACAAAGTAGCACTTGTCTGATTTAGAATAGGTTTGTAAATATTTTACACGAGCCCCATATTCCAAATGTTAAGAAAAGACATAACATGGTTGGGTGTACCATACCATGGCATCATTTCAACAGATTTGATGGCGCTCTTTTCAGTGTAAAAGCCGCAGTCTCTAAAGCATTACTTTAAAAGGGATAATGGCAAATTGATTTATATCATCTTTGATCTTACCATGTCATAAATGGTTTGATTACATCTTCACAGACATTCCACTCACAGTGGTGTTCCGGGAGGTGTAAGTTATGAAACTCTTTTCACAACTCATCAGACATTTGCTAAACTTGTAACTCAAATATTTCTTTCCGCAATCTAATTGCAGAAACATAGTTTTCTTGTTACAATAATTTCTTCTTCATTTTGAAAACCTTATGAATGATTTCATAAGATCCAGACTTACGTCTCATCAAGTAAATATCCATATATCTACTTGAGTCATTTCTGAAGATAGATAAATCCACTGCTAGCAATAACCTTTATCGGACTACACACATCAAAATGTATGATCACCAATAAGTTCGTTGCTCGTTCCTTATGGCCTGTGAACGGTATTTTAGTCACTTCACTTTTCGGACAAAAGTTGCAAGTGTCAGATGATTCATAATCAAACGACTTCAAAATCCATCATTATGGAATTTCTCCATGCGGGTTTCTCCAATGTGACCAAATGCAGTGCCACACATATGTGGTATTATTTTAGTCTTGCGACATTTAGCATCAGTATTATGGATGTATCATTTTACCATTAATATTCATAACATACATCCCATCCTTGATGGAAGTATGGCCCTTATGTTATTCATAATACTGAACAACAATTGTTCTTTTATGAACAACACTCTTGCAACAAACATTATGCAAAAGGGGTAGAGTGTATAAAACTCTAAAATGAATTATGAAAGTAAATACAGAGGTAATGTATTATTATCAATATTCATAACATACATCTCATTCATAATGAAAGTATGGCCCTTATGTTATTTATAACACCGAACATCAAAAGTTCTCTTATGAACAACCTTCTTGCAAGATACTTTATGCAATAGGCTAGAGTGTATGAAACTCCAAAAATGAATTATGAAAATAAATACATAGGTAATACACCGATGGAAGGTATAGTAACATTTACTATGTTCCCAGCGCGTATCTAAATCTCATTCCCGGCAAGTCTTTTAGGCCATAGTAGTTCTTGCATCGAGTCGCAACAGAATGCAATCGAGCGGGTATCTCTGTGATCAACTCACAATACCCAAGAATCAGTGATTAACATGTTTAATCATAATTCCCAAGAACTATTTCTTTGACCAGCCTTCTATACATCAATAGCTTGTATGACTTTCATACATGAGCTGGATATTCCAGTCTTCTCTCTTTTTACCTTTATACTTCTAACAGTTTTACTTCCAATATTTCTCCTACTCTCAGAAGAAGCACCCAACTTTGAGAGTGGCGTCAGCCTCGGACTTCCTAAGCGCGTAAGTTTCACTAACACCCTTCGGACACTTCCTTTCTCTTTAAGTTGTTGTTTTATTCACCTTCATTTCATGACAGGCGTTCTTCTGGATCCCTCTTGTATTAGTCTAATGCATAGTAAACACTTTTACTAATAGTTTGCAAACAAACATTGCTTTGGATATCTCATATCTTTTAGCCTTTGTCTGCATCTGAAAATAATTTTCAGTTCCATGAATATCATATAACTATCCAAAACTTTTGAAGTTCGGGTCTCATGTAAGCAAACATATTGCACTTGACCGTAACGGAATTCTAGCTTTTGGATCGAAGGACGAGAGTCACATCATCCATAGCATTAGCGGGAGAATACCGAAAGCATGCGATAGGACAAAGTCCTTCTCGGCACTCTTGAGGACAATCCTCACATTACGTTACCAACCGTAAAGTTTTAACCAGATATTTAACAGCTTATTCAATTTCAATAGGGAAGGTGGAAACACGAGCCATTCTTCTATAACTATTATGCATATAACACTTAGACAATGTTCATAATTAATTGCACATAGAATTAAACAAGTTAATTCTACAGTGCGCTCCCACTCAAATCAATATCTCTCATAATTGATTGTGAGTGATACAAGACCCAAATTTCAATTCAACGCAAAGGATGCATCCATCTCAAGTGACGAGAATTTCATTTGGTAGGCCAACTTGCCAATCACATCTCTATGTGACTCTTGTTCATCTTTCGATGGGCGTGTTCCGAGCTCAGGACGATCCTCCGGAACGTCAAGACAACCAAGTGATCTTGCTGCGAGGTCTCAACTCACCCGCCTCACACTTCTCTAATCGTTCGTACCCATGCATCCATGTGATACCCCGAAGAGATAGGTGCCGTGACGGTGCTACACTTGGGAAACCACTAACTACTTGATATTTTTAGTGAGAGATCACCCTAATAAAAAGCGACTACCGCGCAATCAAGAAGGGTGCATTAAAGGGACAAACATCTCAGGCAATTCATAATAGCATGATATGGTATAGCTCTTTCTGACGGAGAAGTCTTTTATTTCTTCGTCTTCGGCATTCGCGTCGGTGTTCACCTTTGCGAAGATTGCCACCACCTTGTCGATGCACCAGATAATATTGCTATCTCTATAGCTAATAAAATAAGTGCATTACTTAAGGTTGACACGCAGGTCATTAAAGTGACAATCATATGGCTCCAGTCATCATGCCGAATCATGACCCGCAGGTCATTTTAATTTTACATCATATAGTCATCTCATACATAATCAAATTAATATGAGAACTACTATACCACATCACATGCACATCTCATGTCATCCTGCAAAACCAAGTTAGACGCCTCTAATTGGTTTATGCAAAAATTTATTTTACGTAGCTTCTAAGGTTTTGACTTAACCGCAGTTTCCAACGTTTATCATCAAGTATGATTATTCAAGTCGCTAGATTAACTTTGCGGGGTGTATCAAACACGAGATAATAAAATCTCGAGCCCCATACTGAACTTCGTCATACGCATGGCCCCCGTGCAGATCATATCTGCATTGCCCTTTTGTCTGCGAAAGTTCATCTTTCTTTTAACTATGGTGAAATTCAACGAACTGTTAGCACTTCGTTGATCAATCAGGATCGCGGATTGCCAGAACTTTGAAACTCCACCATGCCGTTATCAAGATCAGAAATACGCAAATTTCAGGGAAGCAACAAGAACATCGGGTAACAGATTTCATCTGCTACCCGCACAAATAATTTTCAGCAATAGAACTCATCTACTACAAAATTATATTGTGCAACACCCATACATCTCTATGTATTCTAGATCGTAACCTGCATCTACGCATAGCACGGCTCATGATGCCACTGTAGGGGAATGCGACAGAAAACAAAAAAAAATTGGTACAGCGAGCACGCCCAGGATCACTATGGAGATGCATACAAGGTTTGGATCTGATCGTTACCGAGTCGTAGCGCAGCGCAAGTAGAGTCGATGAAGATCGTCGGTGCAGATTCCCATAGCTAGGATTTACAACCTCCCAACCGTGAGGATGTACTCCCTCGTCAGCCCCTCGGACAACCCTTCGGGAAGCGGTCGGACAGTCCCCCGGACAGTGTCACGGACAGCCCTTCGGGAGGCACTCACAGAATCTCGGACGGTCACTCGGACAGCCCTTTGGGAGGTACTCTCGAACAGCCCCTCGGGCAAAAAGATTGAACCTACGACCTCTCTACGGGGTTGCACACATACGGTGTCAGCTATCCGGCAGGACTTCGCCGTCCAGAACTAGTTCCCACCGGAACCCAGACAGCCTTTCGGCTCTACGAAACTATTTCGTGTGAGGGAGAGAAGAAGCCAGATCATTGCATGGCATAATGTATGAGAGAAAAAGCGAGTTTGGGCAGC
This sequence comes from Elymus sibiricus, assembly GCA_039707655.1. Classification (NCBI taxonomy): domain Eukaryota; kingdom Viridiplantae; phylum Streptophyta; class Magnoliopsida; order Poales; family Poaceae; genus Elymus; species Elymus sibiricus. The sequence goes on from CM077676.1 coordinate 205,310,247, forward strand.
CCCCTCCACCCCTATTTATAGGCCAAGCCCAAGGGGTAGAGGACACTTGGAAATACCAAAATGCCCTGAAAGGTGGCTTCCCAAAGAAGCTACCAAATAGTGTTTCCACCATTCATGAAAATATTTTTCCGCGACCGTTAAATCCGAAAATATTTCTGTAGGTCCAGAACATTTCCAGTACCCACTAAAACAATTCTGGACGCGTTCCGAAACATTTCCGGATCAATGATTTTCATCAGCGAAAAAAAGCAAATAAGAATGCGTTTTCACTATTCACAAAGACAATTTTTCGTGTCCGTTAAATCCAAAAATAATTTTGTAGGTCCAGAACATTTCCAGCACCCACTAAAACAATTCTGAACGCGTTCCAAAACATTTCTGGATCAATGATTTTCTTCAGCGAAAAGCAACCAAAGCGGTTCCGGCAGCTCCGGAACATTTTCGGTTTTTTCTCCGGAAAAATCCCAGAACTTCCTAGAACAATTCTGGCACCCTCTAAGAATTTCCAGGCGTGTGCTGAAACCATTTAGACTTAATGGTATACTCCAAAACAACTTTTTGGTTTTACCGAAACTCTTCCGGTGTTCTCTCTCCGGAACTCTTCCGTTGTCTCCGAAACTTTTCCGGTGACTTTCTCTCAGACTCCCTGTCTAGTATTCAGCAGATAGATGACCCTTAAGTGTGTGACCCTATAGGTTCGGTGAAGTATAGACATGACCGGAACACTTTCCGATCAATGATCAACATCGGAGCCGTGGACACCCATATTGACCCCTATACCCACACGAATAAATATTCGAGTGAACCTCCAGTTGTCGTGTGCTATTCCTGTTGCTTCGCGATATGTTACAAACACCCGAGGTGAGATTTATCAGCATCCCCATGGATCAACACTTGTCCACAATGCCAGTTACCTCGTTACCGGTTTTGTTCTCTTTTCTCGCTCCCGTGTTCCGGCATCCCTGTGATCAAATAACAATGTGTCTGGCCAGACGATGATGGATACCGTAACACTGAGAGGGCCCAAAGAATATCTCTCCATCGTCGGAGGAGCAAATCCCAATCTTGATCTATCAAGTCCCTTGACATACTTTCCCATGAACCCGTAAGCCGCCGTAATAGCCACCCAGTTACGGATGACGTTTAACAAACTCCAAAGTTCATGAAGCAAGCATGGAGAAACTCGATACTCTCATGGTCTAAGGAATTATGCAAATGTTAACTTTCTCTGTGTTATAAACCATTAACTTGTGACGAATGTATCTCATAGCATAACATCAATTCGGGTCGATTCAACACAAGTGTTCTTCTAACAATGTGCCCTCAAAGTTTGCTGGCATAGTCATGCCCATGATCAGGAAAATAGGATCATCATGCAACACTTGAGCTAGTCTTAGAGGCCAGACTAGGAATACATTTTATCATTTATTATTCCACACGTGCATATGAGTCTTCCTTCGAGCCTCGTAGTTATTGCAGACTCGAGAACCATAGCAGTTATAGCGCGGAATATAAACTTAATTATGAACATAGAGATAAATAATAACATTTATTATGCCTCTAGGGCATATCTCCTACAGCCGCGGTATTGTATCACCCTCAGTTTTATCATCATTATCTATCTTAGTTCGATCCTTAGTTATTCCATGATTTAGAAGAATAAAGTTTTAGTATGATCTAGTTTCGAGTGCTTGCTTCGTGGTCTATCTATCTATGTAATCGTGTGTGAAAGTTATATAATAAAGAGTAGTTTGAATTGAGTGTTTTGCTTTTGTTGATCCAATCTTGGAAATAAAATAAAGAGAATAAAAAGTAAGATCATATGCTAATCCCATGGGTAATGATGACTTCACATAAAAGGAGTATAATTGATAAAACTTGTTGGAAGTTGACAAACATAGTATTGGTCATTGTTGCAATTCATGAAAAAGTAATAAAGGAAGAGAGGTCTCACATATAAATATACTATCTTGGACATCTTTTATGATTGTGAGCCCCTATTAAATATTCTATGTCAATTAGTCGACGTTGGACAAGGAAGACAAAGTAATGAGTTATGTTTGCTTATATTCACATAGAAGTTATATTGTTTTGGATCCTCTAACATGTGGTGCTTGTCCCCTATCTTTTGCTAGCCAACAATTCTGTACTAAGTAGAGATACTACTTGTGCATCCAAAAACCCTTAAACCCAGTTTCATGTCATGAGAGTCCACTATATCTACCTATGGATTGAATAAGATCCTTCAAGTAAGTTGTCATCGGTGCAAAAGCAATAAAAATTGCTCCTAAATATGTATGAACTTTTATTGTAAGGGAAAATAAGCTTTGTACGATCTTGTGATGGTGGAGAAATAAAAGTGACAGACTGCATAATAAAGGTCGCTATCACAAGGGGCATTATAAAGTGACGTTCCTTTGCATTAAGAGTTTGCACATCCAAAAACAAAGAGTGAATGACAACCTATGCTTCCCTCTGCAAAGGGCCTATCTTTTACTTTTATGAATTTACTTTTATGCAAGAGTCAATAGTATTATCTTCTATTCCGTTTTTATTTTTTCTCTTGGCAAGCATCATGTGGTGGGGATAGATCCAGGCATATATATCCAGTTGGATGTAGGTGATCATGAGTTATTATTGTTGGCATTACCCTTGAGGTAAATACGCTGGGAGGAGAAATTATAAGCCCCTATCTTTCTATGTGTCTGGCTGAAACTTTTGCTCCATAAGTATGCCGTGAGTGTCAGCAATCATAGAACACTAAATGATAGTTGAGTATGTGAACTTGCTAAACAAAGCTCTTACATAGACTCTTTCTGATAATATGATGAATTATAATTGCTTCAGTGACTGAGATCATAGTTTGTTAGTTTTCAATACGATTTATGGTTCATACTTTAACTTGTGAATGAATGTCACTTTTTCATGAGAAGTTTTATGATGATATATTGCTGTTATAATAAAGATCATGATGCCTTCATGTCCGTATTTTATTTTTATCGACACCTCTCTCTCTCTAAACATGTGGTCATGATTATCGATTTCGGCTTTTGCTTGAGGACAAGCGAGGTCTAAGCTTGGGGGAGTTGATACGTCCAATTTGCATCACGATTTCCTACTGTTATTTATAATGTATTTGATCATTATTTCACTTTATGATGCAACTCTTACGCCTTTTCTCTCTTAATTTGCAAGATTTATATGAAGATGGAGAATACCGACAGCTGGAATTCTGGACCTGAAATAGCTACAGCAGACATACCTATCCTACAGAGCTCCAATTGACTTGAAATTTCACGAAGATTCTTTATTGAATATATAAAAAATACTGGAGAAAAGAGATACTGGAGGGGACCCACCAGTTGCCCACAAGGCAACAGGGAGCGGCCCCCCTGGGCGCGCCCTGATGCCTTGTGGGGCCCCTGGCTGGCCTCTGGCCCCCTCCTTCTGCTATATAAGGTCATTTTCCCTAAAAAAATTAAGAAGAAGACTTTCGGGATGAAGCGCCACCGTCTCGAGGCGGAACCTGGGCAGGAGCTATTTTGCTCTCCGGCGGAGCGATTCCGCCGGGGATACTTCCCTCCGGGAGGGGGAAATCAAAGCCATCGACATCACCAACGATCCTCTCTTCGTGGGAGGACCAATCTTCATCAACATCTTCACCAGCACCATCTCATCTCAAACCCTAGTTCATCTCTTGTATTCAATCTTTGTCTCAAAACCTCAGATTGGTACGTATGGGTTGCTAGTAGTGTTGATTACATCTTGTAGTTGGTTTATTTGGTGGAAGATTATATGTTCAGATCCTTAATGATATTTAATACCCCTCTGATCTTGAACATGAATATGATTTGTGAGTAGTTACTTTTGTTCTTGAGGACATGGGAGAAGTCTTGTCATAAGTAATCATGTGAATTTCGCATTCGTTCGATATTTTGATGATATGTATGTTGTTGCTTCCTTTAGTGGTGTCGTGTGAACGTCGACTACATGACACTTCACCATCTTTGGGCCTAAGGGAAGGCATTGTGGAGTAGTAATTAGATGATGGGTTGCTAGAGTGACAGAAGCTTAAACCCTAGTTTATGCGCTATTCCGTAAGGGGCTGATTTGGATCCATATGTTTCATGCTATGGTTAGATTTGTCTTAATTCTTCTTTCGTAGTTGCGGATGCTTGCGAGAGGGGTTAATCATAAGTGGGAGGCTTGTTCAAGTAAGAACAGCACCCAAGCACCGGTCCACCCACATATCAAATTATCAAAGTAGTGAACGCGAATCAAATAAACATGATGAAAGTCACTAGATGAAATTTCCATGTGTCCTCGAGAACGCTTTGCTTATTATACGAGTTCGTTCCGGCTTGTCCTTTGCTATAAAAAGGGTTGGGCCACCTTGCTGCACCTTTGTTACCATTACTACTTGTTACTTGTTACGAATTACCTTACTATCAAACTATCTGTTACCGATAATTTCAGTGCTTGCAGAGAATACCTTGCTGAAAACCGCTTATCATTTCCTTCCGCTCCTCGTTAGGTTCGACACTCTTACTTATCGAAAGGACTACGATTGATCCCCTATACTTGTGGGTCATCAGCGAGCAAGTCGCACATCTTCGGAGCGCCCATCCGATGCAAGCGCAATTCGTCCACATCCTCATCTTCGTGACGACCACCATCACATTCGTGATCAACATCATCATGAAGGGCAAGTCACCTACAAGCAACATGTGCGCGAAGACGAAGAACACCATCGACTAAAAGTTCTAGCACAACAACGTCACCATCAAGATGAAGACGCTCGAGCGACGCACACCAACAAGTACAAAAGAGCTCTACATCAAGCTACGGCCAACCTTCATGGGCACAAGAGAAGACCGCGAGACGAGTGCCACCACGAAGAAGCTTCAGCGCCAAGTTCAAGGCGACCAACGACAAGTGAGGGTGACCCTTCCATCTTCAAAAGCACCCCAAGGAAGATGGTCGAGCATGGGAAATTCCCTTCGGTCTTGGAGGCGAGCAACGAGGTGCCACATCACATGGCCCTCCTACAAGTAGACGGCGACGAGATGGTCGAGCATGGGACTTTCCCTTCGGCCAATGCGGCGAGCACGAACACCTTCAACAACATGAAGATGGTGCCCATATGGGACTCATTCTCGGAGTCAAGCTACGAGACCGCACATGAGACCTTCTCTTTGGTCTCGGAGGAGAGTGATGATTTGCCACATCCTACGGCATTCATATTTGGAGGCACTATGTATGAGGAGGTTGAGCATGGGACTATTCCTTCAACCAAGGCAGCGAAAGGAGTTGAGAATGGAGAAGTTAGCACCTACATCTCTTCGACACCCACATATGACGAGATGCCCCAATTTCCATGTGAGGAGAGCCACCACCACATGAGTGAGATGAGTGACCCCACCACATATGACATTGAGTGAATTTCCTATGAGAGGATGAGTGTGACCACCACTAGCCCCACACACGAGAACATGCCAAACATCATATGTGAGGTTGAGAGCCATCACCACCCTTTGAGTGATTCGACCAACCATATGAGCGAGAGCATCATAGTGGGAGTGAGTGAGCCACAACACTTAGCGAGTGAGTTAGTTGATAGGGCTTGTGAGGCCACTATGATTTCTAACAACTTAACCTCTACTCCGAGTGTGTTTTCTTCCTTGGTGCTAGATCTCCTACAAGACGAAGCATCAATCCTTGACGAGTCCATACCTCCAATGGGCAAAACGATGGCCATGGTGGACGATGATGCACCCCCCACATGGTCCCATCAAGTTGATGAAGATATTGACCAAGCGTCGATCTTCGACACCTCACCTACAACACATGAGCGGAGCTCTAAAGGTAACATAGGTGATGGTGCTTCACTTGTCACACTAGTGGACTATCTTGACATTGATTGCTTGCATGATGTTGATCACCTTATGGATACACCACATACTATGTCTATATGCTTAGACGTGCCACCCATTTATGATGAATATGATGATGAGCGTGTAGAACTCTTTAGTTGTGATGCTACTCTCCATAGGATATCATGTGAAAATTCTATTTGTCACATCATGTTTGACAATCCATTAAACTTGTCATATGCTATGAGTGAGATTTCCCATATTGCATCATTACAATCTCACCATAGTGACTATGCATATGCCATTAAAATAAACCTAATTTGCACATATGGCATAGACGACAAGCCCATGGTTATTGGCATTTGTTTTTCTTGTGATGATATTGATATGCTCCCTTTGCATCATTGCCATCATATGCCATGCCATGACCACCTAGCTTCGAATATGTAAGGGAAGCTTGGAAGCGGAGACGGGGTTGCGAAGCTACAGCTACCGGATGCTCAGCATGACCACGCTCGGCCGACCCAAAGTCTAGCAGCTGCCAAGTCTACAGCGGCCGGACGACCGGCATCCACCGGACATCCGACACTCTACAGCGACCGGACAGCCGCCCGCCCCCGGAAATCTGGTACCTCTAAGACAGAGCCGAAACGTCGGATGTCCGGCGCCGTCCGGACGTCCGGACCCCCGCGAGCCTCTGGACGACTGACGTCCACCGGACGTCCGGTACTGCCTGTGCGTAGCCACTCGGGTTTTCACCCATGTATCTCCCTCTCTCTCTCTCCTAGACTATAAATACCCCTTCACTTGGACGAACTAGGGTTAGTAAAGTGATAGCTCATATCTAGAGAGAGCTTTGCTCATATCTACCACCTCCCCCATGGAGATCAAGACCTCCATATGAGAAGATCCCTAGTGGATATCAAGACCCCTTCTAGGGAAGGATCTATCTAGATCATCAAGACCTCATCTCCTCTAGGATTTGGGATGAACTCTACCTTGTATCTTGGTTCCCTTTGATTGTTCATGTATCTTGTGAATCTTGTGTGTTTATTGGTCTAGTGGATGTGTGATTGGACTTGTTCTTGAGTGTTCCTCTTGTGATTTCTACCCATTTCCCCTTGTGTTCTTTGTGTTCTTCCTCGAATCCACCTCCAATTCGTGAACATCGGGACAAATTGGGGCAATTTGGCCAGTGCCCTACATCAACTTTTTTTGCCACACAAATGTTTTTTTAGATCCACAAGTGTTGTTGCAGAAGCAACTTTTGCAACACAGGTGATGTTGCAGAAAAAAACACAACGAAGATGAAGTTGCAGCGGCGCCACCGCCGTTGCCGACAACACTGTCGTCGTCGAGTAACGCCGACAGCATCGCCGTCATTCGTCATCGCTGTTGCAGACTGCGAGAGGCCAGGAACTGGACAGGCTAGTCTTCTTGCATGTGCTAGGCAACGTACGCGTCGCCTTGGGCTCGTCGTGTGCGTGTGTCGCGAGGCGCAACTGTCGTCTCCTCCTAGGCACTCCGGCCATAGTTCCCGTGCGAGCCGAGGCCATCCCGAGGTTGGGCGACTGCGCGGCCAGGAGCTGACTTGGGGAGAGAGAGAGGCTTGATTTTGGGGAAGGAATATGCGAGCGTATGAGAACAACGATGTAGGGATAAGGTTGGATGGGAGACGTGGTTGGCTAAATTGAAACATGGGAAGAGATGCATGATTTTGATTGATCCAATGGCGCACCAAGCGGCGGACGTCGCGACTTGATCTGTCGGTTGATGTTAATTGTTTTCCTGTGGTAACCATTGGGGCAGAGGAATGAGAGTTTGCATGTCGGAGATTGTATCGAGATTAGACATGAAAAATAGATTTTTACTCTCGTTCCCTTGTTTGGTATAAGTTGAGAATTAGGTTGGAATAGAGCTCTACCCACGAATTAACAGGGCACCACATGGGAAGAAAGCTAAAAATGCTAGATGTACAGGTTTTTATAGGGATTCTACAGGTTGCTTCCAAACTTTCTAAACACCTCCCCTGAATTCAACGAGGGAGGGCCCGTGCCGCTGCTAATGACCGATTAAAAACTGCCATATCACCCTATAACCCCCTCATCCCTGTAACATCATGTACATGTAATGAACGAATTATTCTGGTTTCATCCAAGTAATGAAACCGGGGAGGAGCCTCCCTGTTCTTCTAAAAAAAACATCATGTACATGTAGCAAAGCTCGAAGAAAACGATGGTAATTGGCCCTCTCAACTCTCATTCCCCTTCCTACTTAAATTTTCATTCCCTCTAATCAATCAAAGGATTTTTAAATTTAACAGGATCTGGCTTATTCTTCCATCTCTTTCCTCCTCCACAAGAAAAGCTCTTCTCCTCCCGTCGGCGCCACGCCGGTCCGCCCCATCTCCGATGGCCTCTATGCCATGGAGGTGCGGAGGATCTCGGCCCCCCGCCGGCGGGAGGGACCCCGTTCTCGTTCTTGTTAGATTCAGCGTCTTGGTTGGGGCCGTGTGGCGGCGGCGATATCCCTTAGTAGGAATAATGTCTCCCACGTTCTATCCCCGTCCCGATGGTGTGTCTAGCATCGTCGGAGGGCGTGTGGAGGTTTGTCTCCGTCGAATCTCGCGGGATTCGGTCGGTGCTGGTCTTCGGTGGATCTGTTTGGATCCGGTCTTCGTTCGTCTTTGTTTGGGTGTTTACAGGTTTGATCCTTCTGATCTACGACTTTCTTCATCGGCGATGGTTGCTACTCTGGTGCGCTGGTCCTATGGGGCCTTAGCACGACGACTTCCCGACTGTCTACTACAACAAGGTTTGCCCGGCTCCGGTGAGGGAGGGGCGATGACGGCGGCGCGCCTTCGGCTCGCTCCAGTACTTGTAGTCGTCGCTAGGTGGTCCACGGACATGGTTGTAATTTTATTACCTCTGTTGTTCTTTGTACTGTCATGATTGAAGATGAATAGATTGGAAGTTTCTCGCAAAAAAAATAATCAATCAAAGGATTTTTAATCTCCTCATCCCTCAACTCCCATCCCCACCTCTAATTCCCACGAACCAAATAAGCTGTAAGTTTTTTACCAGCATGCCCTAAACCGCAAGCTGGAGCTCGACCAGATTTAGAAAACCGTCAATCAGGCGAGGCATCACGCACGGAGACAAATGACAAAACCAAGCAACAGACCGATCCATCGGCACTGCTCACCTCGTCGTCTGCTAGAGTTCCTTCTCGATGCTCCGTCACGAGCACGGACGCTCGCGGATGGGCATGTGCACGCGTCGTCGGTCTCCCCGTCCCGTCCCGTCCTGTCGTCCGCCGATCCCAAGGAGGATGTCCTCCTTGGCCGCGCGCGCGTGTCGTTTTGGCGCCGTTTCCCCGTCGGGGCAAGGCAAGCCGGGGCGGACAGGGCACTGTGCCCCGCGCGCGTAGGGCTCGTCCCGGGACTCATTGTGCGATGCGGTGTGGTGTGATATTCTCTTGTTCCTCTCTGTCTACCCACACGCAGCAGTCTGCAGCCAGCCATCGGTTTTGCAGGCAAGGTTTCCAAGGAAACATGAAAGGCTGCTTTTCGACTGCATGGCCGTCGGATCGCTAAGCCGTTAGTACTACCGACTGTTGCGGTCGCTTCTCTTTGTCTTTGTCATGGCATGAGTGGGTGTGGCTGACTATCTGCGTGCCTTGAAATGGATATTGGATGGATGATGCGGCCATTCTAGGTCCATTGGCATCATGTTACCACGTGAACCCTTCATGGAAATCACTGTGAGTACTACGTTGCACATTGCAGTTGCATTATACATCCAGGCAGATCGAGTCTTAAAGGGCTATAGGTGATCATGCAGTTGTTATAGCTTTGAAACGACAAACTATAAGACTCCATTCTCTCTGTAGGATAAGTTTGATAAGATGCTGGCACCAACCTGCTAGACTTTAGAAACCCGTGGGCCTGCTTAATAACAAAACGATACACTCCAAACTCACTACTCTAGCCTCTAGGAGGAGTGGACTTTTAGTTCAGAGACCGAGCCAGCATCAAGTTTATGTTATCCATACACCGTAACATATAAGATGCTCCATGACAAATCAGACTGTTACTCCGCATATAAGGTTTTTTCTGAAGTTCAACTTCATAAAGTTTAACCATATTTATAGAAAAAAAATCTACATTCCGACCTTTTTCTTAAGAACCTTAAACATGCAGACCTCTCAAGTCTGAACCCAAAACTTCCCGCAAAAAAAAAGTCTGAACCCAAAACCCCCACTAAATACTATCCGGTGATAAGGACATTTCTAACCGATCCCTTATAACCGATTAGAGGAGTAAAAATGTGGTTTTACTCCTCTAACCGGGACCTAGCCGATCCCTTATCCGCCGTATGGGAGTAAATTTTTACTCCTCTCCCTTAAAATCTCCCTAAATATACTTCATCTCTTGGCGGTTGAGTAAAATTTCTCATGCTCCGTCGCCCACGCCCGCCTCTGCCCCTCATCTTCCCCGGCCTCCCGCCCGCCGCCGGACCCCCCACCCGCCGCCGCCCACTGCTGCCGGCGCTCGCCGTGAGGAGCTCGCCGGCCAGCAGCCATGGCGCGGCTGCTGCTGCTCGCGCCCATGCATGGCTGCTGTTGCTGCTCACGCGCCCGTGCGGGGCTGCTGCTGGTGCTGCTAGCTCCAGTGCGGGGCTCGCCGGCCAGCAGCCATGGTGCAGCTGGTGCTGGTGCTGCTCGCGCCCATGAGGAGCTCGCCGGCTAGCAGCCATGGCGCGGCTGCTGCTGCTCGCGCCCGTGCGGGGCTGTTGTTGCTGCTCATGCGCCCGTGCGAGGCTGCTGCTGGTACTGCCCGCTCTTGTGCGGAGCTCGCCGGCCACCAGCCATGGCGCGGCTGGTGCTGGTGCTAGTCTCGCCCGTGAGGAGCTCGCCGGCCAGCAGCCATGGCGCGGCATGGTCCAATGTTGGCAGTGGCGGTGAAGCCGATGAGGACGCCGGTGAGTAGGACAAGGAGGAGGGCGAAGGCCTAGAGCAGGCACGGCCTTGCCTTGTCCGTCCTGTCGCCGCTGGGGTGCGCGCGGCAAGTGTTCGACGAAATGCATAAACAATCTGTAAGTTTTACTCCGCTAACTTTAGGGGATCGGCTAGGTGCGACGAAATTTTAGTGGAGTATATATACTCCACTAAAGTATATACTCCACTAACTTTTAAGGAATCGGTTAGAGTTGCCGATAGCAGCATATTGTACATATACGTGAGGTTGGTGAGCTAGAAAGTGGACATAAACATAAACCTGAAGAAAGTTTAGTAAGGACGAGACTCACAATACGTTCAACGTTGGGAGCCACCTGCTGATAGATTTCAGACAAAGCAAGACCAGAAAGAGGGAGCAACCGACTAAACTCCAAGATTTTGTCTGCAATAAAGAAAAATCTGCAGGTAAAGATGCGATTAGTGCTGCAGCTAGCTAGCGCAAATTTCAAGCAGCATGACATTAAAAAGCACGACGAGACACTGGATAAAGAACCCTTGATAACGCCTGGAGTCCTTCGCAAAGAAAAAAGGATAAACGCCTGGAGTAACACGGAAAAGGATCTTGGGCGACGTAATTTTCGTCTGGCACGCACCAACCGTCGTTTTCATTCCACGTAACAGGTGTATAAACTTACACCTATTCCGATCGGGGCCGTTCTTTTTAGGGTATGTTTTTTGTTCTTGTTGTTGAGAACAACATCGTGAGTCGGTCGCAAACACAATCATGATCGCTATAAATCGCACGTAATTGTTTTTAATAGGGATCACCTACAGGGCCGCATGGTTGGTCCGGCCTGGTACTGTAGTATATGGTTTGAAAAATTTCCCTGATTTTGCGTTGGTTTCTTTGGTTTTTCTTAAGCTTTTTTCGGCTTTTATTCGTTTTCCTTTGTATCTTTCTCGACATTCATCGGATTTTTCTATTTTCACTGTTTTGCATCGGGTTTCTTCTTGTTTTCATTGGTTTCATCAGTTTTTTTCTTTCTTCAGTTTTTACTGGTTTTCTTCCGTTTCTTTTGTTATTATTCTTCCTTCTATTTTTTATTAATTTTATACACATGTATAATTTTGCATACACATTTTAAAGTTTTTCTATACATCAGGAATTATTTTTATACATGTTAATATTTTTTAAATACATGACTAACATTTTTCTAAATATATGTTTTTTGTATACATTTTTCATACACGTTGCACATTATTCATATAAATCTACAAAATTAAATACGTTTAATATTTTGAAATACAAGATTAGCATTATTTTTAAACACTTGTTTTGAACATTTTTTTTGAATACGCGTTAATTTTTTACAAATATATATTGAAATATTTTTTGCATGATACTAAATATATTTTTAAAACTATCCTAACATTTTTAACATTGGAGAAACATATTTTAAAATGTCACAACCATTTTGTTTGAAACCCATGACCACTTTTCTAAATGTAAAATACATTTTTTTGAATGCACAAAACATTTTTTAATTACACAAACATTGTTTTACATCGTATAACATTTTTAAATATATAACACACATTTTGCTAAAACGCATGAACATTTTTGTAGTGTCACATACATTATTTTCTATGGTACAAACATTTTTAAAAAGTTAAGCGGAGAGTTTTTTACTCTCCACGATGTATTTTTAAATGTAAGATGAAACCTCTATATTGTTTAGCGTAATGCCCGACGTCAGCTTGACATACCCACATGGTTATTGGGCCAGTCCACTACTCGGTTCCATGCAGGCGACGGGGTCTAATGTCTCGCACGAAGCGAGGCATAGACGCGCCCATCAAACACAGTCCTCCTAGAGCTATGTCGACCTCGCCTTAGACAAGGGCCAGTCCAACAAACCGGTTTTTAACACGTTTCCAGGCGTTGTGCCTTCTATCGGTGAGAGGTAAGTTTGTTTTTTTCTTGCGTTTCCTGGCATTTCCTATTCGGCGCTTCAGGCGCCTTTTCTTCGTTAATTGCAAACGAGCGCAGACCCCGCTCCGCTCTGGGATGGCCCATTTCCCTTCTTTTTTCCGTTAAACTTCAAAAAAGGTGCTGGCGACGGGTTCGAACTAGCGACCTCATCGTTCGGAAGTAAGCGAGCAACCACTAGGCCATCTCACCCGCTTGTGCACACTTAATTCATTTTTTAATTTTTTTTGTTTTGTTCCTATTCAGTTTGGTCTTTTTCTTTTCTTAAATTTGCGTTTTTTTTCAAATTACATGATTTTTTTCAAAATCAATGAACTTTTTGAAATACGATGAACTTTTTTCATATTTAATATATTTTTTTCAAATTCGAGAACTTTTTAAAAAAATCGATGAACTTTTTTCATATTCGATGAACCTCTGTCTAAATCGATGAACTTTTTTTTAAACTCATGAACTACTTCCAATTTTCCGTTTTTTTCAAATTAATGAACTGTTTTCGAATATGCAATTTTTTTCCAGATCTACTTTTTTCAAGTCAAACGGTCAAACAACCAACTGTGGACCCGCTCAACTATGAACGAGCGAAGGAATCGGCGGCCAGCCGAGCTAGCGAAGAAGCAGGAACGGAGCGAGCGAGCGCGTTGAGCCGGCCCAACTGCGTGGCTGCGTGGGCGCCAGCAGCACTAAATGGCGCAGAGAGCACTCAATAGGAGCCCCCGCGTCTCTCGGCCACCGTCAATTGCTCCCGGCATGGACCTGAGAGGCAGGGAGGTACGTTATTTTTCTCTCCGTTTTTCTCCTTCTTTTCGTTTTATCCTTTGCTTTATTGTTCGATTTCTTCTTCTTTTTATTTTCTGTTTATGTTTATTTTCGTTTGCTCTATTTTTTTTTTTTTTTACTTTTCCTTTTTCCTTTTCCATTTTCTTCTTCTTTTCGTTTGGTTATTATATTTTTGTTCAACCTGTAATTCAAAATTATCATGGTGTATTAAAAATGTTTATCATGTACAAAAGAATGTTCATCGTCTATTTGGAAAATAGTTTATTGTATATTTCCAAATTTTGAAAATGTGTTAAAAAAATGTTTATCACGTATACAACAAGTTCATCAATTATTTAGCAAATATTCATATTTTCTTCTAATAAATTTTGATCATGTACTAAAAAAATTCATCATGCATTAACAAATGTTAATCGTCTATTTAATAGATATTATCGTGTGCTAAAAATGGTAATCTTGTATTTTCAAAAATGTTCATCATGTAATATAAAATGTTCATTGCGTAGTTAAAAATGTCTAACGTATAGTTTACAAAAATGTTTGTCTTGTATTTAAACAATGTTCATCATGTATATAACAAATGTTCATCACTTATTAAACAATCATTCATCATATATTTAAAAAGTGTTCATCGCGTAATACAAATTTTTTACATCTATTAAAAAATGTTCATCATGTATTTAAAAAATGTTCTTCATGTTTTTCAAAATGGTTCATCGTATACTAAAAATATATTTGCCCCCTATTAAAAAAAGTTTATAGTGTAATTCAAAATGGTCTTCTTGTACTAAATAATGTTGTTAGTGCAATTCAAGAAAATTCATCTTGTATTAAAAAAGTACTCATCATGTTTATCTAAAAGGTATATTTTAATAAAAAATATTCATCTTGTATTAAAATATTGTTCATCGTGCACTTAAAAAATGTTTATGGTCGATTAAATTCTTCAACTTGTATTGCAAAAAGTTTAATGTAGTTAAAAAAGGTTTCACGCATTTAACAATATGTCCATGTATTCATAAAGTGCTCGTACATTTTTTAAAGGCTCATTTTTATATAGAAAAAGGAAAATAATTAGAGAAAATAAAACATACAATAGAAAAAGAAAGGTCGGACCAAAAAGCACCAGAATAATCACAGGTTATGATTTTCATGTGTTTTTTAGACACACATTTGACCTTATTCATCCTTGTAACCATTGTAGGTACAATGCTTTGGATCTAAAATCCAAAATATTACAAAGTAACTCTTACAGCTAAGAATTATAATAACAATTCTTGGAGACGTCTTCTTCGTGGCATCAATCTTTGCAAGACAAAATACTTCTAAGACTTTAGTAAAGAGACTACAATTGGATTGGAGAAGTGACATAGTCATTCCTTCATCCTCACGAACTTGATTACCTACAAAGGTTTCTTAAAAACACATGACACTACTAGGAAATACCTTATAGGTAGAACCTTAACAGTAGCATGGGGAAATAGCCCAGCGCTACTGCTACTGCTGCCGGGTTGAACCCAACGCTACAGGTAAGCCTATAGTAGTAGCGCGGGCATGCCAACAGGCGCTGCTGATAAGTGGTCCCCACCGTAGCCACCGGGCCTGCCTATAGTAGCAGCGTAGCCCATAAAACACACGCTACTGCTAAACCTATAGCAGTAGCGCTGGAACCTTGCCACGCGCTGCAACTATTGTTACACTATGCCAGCTGGTGGGCCCGACTAAGCAACAACGCGTGATTTCTAGCCAACGCTATAGGTACTTGTCTTAGTAGTAGCGTTGTTCGTTTAACCCGCGCTACTACTATGCTGACCTTATCCCCCACAAGACCGTCCATTTACTCAGCTCATCAGTCACTCTCCCCACCCCACTCTGCGCTCTCCTCTCCTGGCCACCGCCACCGTCGCCTGCCGCCGTCGCGAGCCGCCGTCGCGAGCCGCCGTCGCCCGCCGCCGTCGACGCTCCCTCCTCCCGCGGTAGCTCTTCCTCCTCCCTCCCTCCCTCCCTCCCTCCCTCCTCCTTGTTGTTCTTCCACTGAATTGATAGGATGGTAGATAGGTAGAATGGTAGTAGGCAGTAGTGTGGTAGATAGGTAGAATGGTAGAATTTGCTTGTAGGATAGAAAATCTTGGTTTTTTTTAATAGAATCTAGGTATTTTGAATAGCATAGAAAAAAATATAGGTTTTTTAAATAGAATAAATAGGTAGAACGGTAGTAGGCAGTAGTGTGGATTTGCTTGTAGAATGTAGAATGGTAGAATTTTGTTGTAGAATGTAGATAGGTAGAATGGTCTTTTGAATAGAATAGAAAACTAGTAATCGAATAGGTTTTTTAATATAAAAATGTTGTATACAAGAATGTTAATAGTGAATGGTGTTGCTCATACAATTTTTATGAATGGTAATAGAATAGAAAATTTTAAGTAAAAAATAGTAATAGAATAGAAATTTTAGGTATCGAATAGAAAATATTTTAGGTATCGAACAAAATATAAAAATGTTGTTGCCAATTATATTGATGATCTAAATTCTTCACTCGGTGGATTATGCAGGATTTCTCGTGTCGCGTCTCCCTCTCCCGCTCGGCCCCATCCCGCCCACCGTGAGCACCTCCCTCTCCTCTCTGTTTAGTTTTAGGTTTAGTTTTTTTTAATATATATGTAGATGGATGTATGTTTGCTAGATGGCTCGTTAGATGGATGGATGCATGGATGCAAATTTCAGGCGCTCGATATGTCCTATTTTAGCAAAGGTCATGCCAAAAAAATTCGTGAATTTTGGCATGACTTGTGCTAGAAAGTAGGAAATATCGAGTGCCCCTGATTTGCCGCAACGGGAATTAATCGACATTCCGGCAGAACATAGGCCATTTTTGTGCCATTGCTCCATATATGTAACAGGTTGGCTTTCAGTCTATTGGGGCTCCTTCCTCCATATATGAGAGAGGAAGAATCCCGACTGTTGTGGTGGGGGTCGTTTCCTCTCCTTCTTCCCGTGATATACCTTGGTAATGCACGAGAGAAGGAGGGGAAGCGACCATCACCGACGGTCGAAATATCTGTGAGGGAGTGTCCATCATATACTGTTGAAATATCAGAGAGGAAGAATCCCGACTGTTGTCGTGGGGGTCGCTTCTCCTTTGTTCCCGTGTGCTAGATATTTTGGTGTAATGCACTCGGGAACGAAGGGAGGAGCGACCATCACCGGCGGTCGCAATATCAGAGAGGGAGTGCCCACCATATACACCACGTGAGATGAGAGTTTACCAAGGAAGACTCGACGGACCGAAAGTCAACCCCGTGCTGAATAGTGATCTGTGTGTTGAGTTTCCTGGTAATTGCCGTCGATCGATTTTTAATCTTTGAATTATATATGAACATAGGAAATGTCTGACGACGATAGGATTCCTGAGTGCGAGTACTGCTCCGACGACTGGGGTATGTGCGATAGGCCTCACCTGGAAGATGGTAGGCGCTTCACCATCAAGCTCGACGAGACCTTCGATGTTTTTACGATACGTCACAACGACAAGTCTTTTTTCGTAATTAAGCATGACTTCTGCTTCTTTGCTTCAACGTGTAATTTTCGTTTTTTACAATTCGACTAGTGCATCCCCTGTCATGCAAGACCTTTTGTCTTGGAGAAGATCGGTTTCGAAGATCGTGAGAGTATAGAGACGAAGAAAACCCACCTGAGGACCCAACATGGTTACACTTTTGTCGTTAAGCTATACAATGCAATGAACCACTCCCATTTTGGTTGCTCAAATTGGAGAGCACTGTGCAAGGCATATGCATTTCAGGAGGATATGCATGTCACCTTCGATATTCGTCCTGAAGATGACAATGAAGATAATATCGACATTTGGGTCGAGGTGGATACGCTTCCAGTTCTACCTCTATGTGATGGAAATATGCCCTAGAGGCAATAATAAATATGCTTCCAGTTCTACCTCTACCACGTGTCTGGCAAAGGGGGTACAAGAGTGATCCAGGAGTGGATCACTGGACAGCGGTCAAAATTATCCTTAGTAACTAAAGGACTAAGGAAATGTTTCTCGATTATGGAGGTGATAAAGAGTTCGTCGTAAAGGGTTACGTCGATGCAAGCTTTGACACCAATCTGGATATCTCTGAGTAGCAAACCGGATACGTATAATGGAGCAGTCATTTGGAATAGCTCCAAGTAAAGCGTGATAGCAGCATCTACAGTATGACATAAGGATTTGCAAAGTACACATGGGTCTGAATATTGCAGACCCATTGACTAAAATTCTCTCTCACGAGCAAAACATGATCACACCTTAGAACTCTTTGAGTGTTAATCACATGGTGATGTGAACTAGATTATTGACTCTAATGAACTCTTGGATGTTAATCACATGGCGATGTGAACTAGATTATTGACTCTAGTGCAAGTGGGAGACTGATGGAAATATGCCCTAGAGGCAATAATAAAGTTGTTATTATTTTATATTTCCTTGTTCATGATAAAGGTTTATTATTCATGCTAGAATTGTATTGACCGGAAACTTAAATACATGTGTGAATACATAAACAAATACCGTGTCCCTAGTGAGCCTCTACTAGACTAGCTCGTTGATCAAAGATGGTTAAGGTTTCCTAACCATAGACATGAGTTGTCATTTGATAACGGGATCACATCATTAGGAGAATGATGTGATGGACAAGACCCATCTGTTAGCTTAGCATATGATCGTTCTGTTTATTGCTACTGCTTTCTTGAATGTCAAATACATGTTCCTCCGACCATGAGATCATGCAACTCCCGGATACCGGAGGAATACCTTGTGTGCTATCAAACGTCACAACATAACTGGGTGATCATAAAGATGCTCTACAGGTATCTCCGAAGGTGTCTGTTGAGTTGGCATGGATCGAGACTGGGATTTGTCACTCCGTGTTTCGGAGAGGTATCTCTGGGCCCTCTCGGTAATACACATCATAAAAAGCTTGCAAGCAAAGTGACTAAGGAGTTAGTTACGGGATGATGTATTACGAAACGAGTAAAGAGATATGCCGGTAACGAGATTGAACTAGGTATGGAGATACCGACGATCGAATCTCGGGCAAGTAACATACCGACGGACAAAGGGAATTACGTATGTTGTCATTGCGGTTCGACCAATAAGATCTTCGTGGAATATGTAGGAACCAATATGAGCATCCAGGTTCCGCTATTGGTTATTGACCGGAGAGGCGTCTCAGTCATGTCTACATCATTCCCGAACCCGTAGGGTCCGCACGCTTAACGTTCGTTGACGATATAGTGTTATATGAGTTATGTGAATTGGTAACCGAATATTGTTCGGAGTCCCGGACGTCACGAGGAGTCTCGGAATGGTCGATAGGTAAAGATTTATATATGGGAAGTCATATTTTGAGTTCCGGAAAAAGGTGCAGTTTTTTCGGTATTGTACCGGGAAGCTTCCAGAAGGTTCCGGAGGATTCCGGAGGGGTCCGGAAGTCCACAAGTGGGTCCACCACGTCCCAAGGGCTGGCATGGGCTAAGGGGAGGCGCCCTGGCCCTATTGGGCCAGGCGCACCAAGTCCTCAAAAGCCCACGCAGCTAGGGAAGGAAAAAAGGAGAGTCCTAGTAGGAATAGGATTGGACTTTGGAGTCCAAGTCCACGTGTGTACTATTCACGTGGTACTGTTCACGTGGTACTATTCATGTGGTACTGTTCACGTGGCACTATTCCTTCTACTCCAAGCCCATACACATATATAAATAGAGGAGAGGGGGGCGCCCCAAAGAAGACACAACATTGTCTTAGCCGTGTGCGGCGCCCCTCTCCACAGTTCCGTCCCTCGGTCATATTTTCGCAGTACTTAGGCGAAGCCCTGCCGAGATAGCATCACCATCACCGTCACCACGCCGTCGTGCTGCCGGAACTCATCCACTACCTCGCCGTCTTGCTGGATCAAGAAGTCGAGGACGTCACCGAGCTGAACGTGTGCTGAACGCGGAGGTGCCGTACGTTCGGTGCTCGGTCGGTTGGATCGTGAAGTTGTTCGACGACATCAACCGCGTTGTTCTAACGCTTCCTCTTACGGTCTACGAGGGTACGTAGACACACTCCCCCTCTCGTAGCTATGCATCTCCATGGATATATCTTGCGTGTGCGTATAATTTTTTTTTGTTTTTCCATGCAGCGTTCCCCAATAGTGGCATCATGAGCCAGGTCTATGTGTAGATGATATGCACGAGTAGAACACAAAGAGTTGTGGGCGGTGATCGTCATACTGCTTACCACCAACGTCTTATTTTGATTCGGCGGTATTGTAAGATGAAGCGGCCCGGACCAACCTTACATGTCCACGTACATGAGACCGGTTCCACCGACAGACATGCAACTTGTTTTGCATAAAGGTGGCTGGCGGGTGTCTGTTTCTCCTACTTTAGTTGAATCAAATTTGACTGCGGCCGGTCCTTGTTGAAGGTTAAAACAGCAAACTTGATAAATCACCGTTGTGGTTTTGTGCCGTAGGTAAGAACGGTTCTTGCTAGAAGCCCATAGCAGCCACGTAAAACTTGCAACAACAAAGTAGAGGACGTCTAACTTGTTTTTGCAGGGTATGCTGTGATGTGATATGGTCAAGACATGATGTGATATACGTTATTGTATGAGATGATCATGTTTTGTAATTTATCGGCAACCGGCAGGAGCCTTATGGTTGTCTCTTTATTGTATGAAATACAAGCGTCATGTAATTGCTTTACTTTATCGCTATGCGTTAGCAATAGTTGTAGAAGCAATAGTTGGCGAGACGACCACGACGCAACGATGGAGATCAAGGTGTCGAGCCGGTGACGATGGAGATCATGACGATGATTTGGAGATGGAGATCAAAAGCACAAGATGATGGCCATATCATGTCACATATTTTGATTGCATGTGATGTTTATCCTTTATGCATCTTATTTTGCTTAGAACGACGGTAGCATTATAAGATGATCCCTTCACTAAATTTCAAGATAAAAGTGTTCTCCCCGAGTATGCACCATTGCTAAAGTTCGTCGTTTCGAAGCACCTCGTGATGATCGGGTGTGATAGATTCTACGTTCACATACAACGGGTGTAAGCCAGTTTTACACAAGCAGAATACTTGGGTTAAACTTGACGAGCCTAGCATGTACAGACATGGTCTCGGAACACTGGAGACCGAAAGGTCGAACATGAGTCATATAGTAGATATGATCAACATGGAGATGTTCACCATTGATGACTATCCCATCTCACGTGATGATCAGACATGGGCTAGTTGATTTGGATCATGTATCACTTAGTTAACTTGAGGGATGTTAATTTAAGTGGGAGTCCATTAGTAATTTGATTAATTGAACTTAATTTATCATGAACTTAGTCCTGATAGTCTTTGCAAATTATGTTGTAGATCAATAGCTCGCGTCGTAGCTCCCCTGTTTTTGATACGTTCCTAGAGAAAGCTTAGTTGAAAGATGATGGTAGCAATTACACGGACTGGGTCCGTAACTTGAGGATTATCCTCATTGTTGCACAGAAGGATTATGTCCTTGATGCACCGCTAGGTGATGGACCTGCTGCAGGAGCTGCTGCAGACGTTGTGAACGCCTGGCAGGCTCGATCTGATGACTACTCGATAGTTCAGTGTGCCATGCTCTACGGCTTAGAACCGGGACTACAAAAGCGTTTTGAACGCCATGGATCATATGAGATGTTCCAGGAGCTAAAATTGATATTTCAAGCTAATGCCCGGGTTGAGAGATATGAAGACTCCAACAAGTTCTTCAGCTGTAAGATGGAGGAGAACAGTTCTGTCAGTGAACACATACTCAGAATGTCTGGATACCACAACCACTTGACTCAGCTGGGAATTGATCTTCCAGTTGAGAGTGTTATTGACAGAGTTCTTCAGTCACTGCCACCAAGCTATAAAGGCTTCGTGATGAACTATAATATGCAAGGGATGGAGAAGACAATTCCCGAGCTCTTCGCGATGCTGAAATCGGCGGAGGTAGAAATCAAGAAGGAGCATCAAGTGTTGATGGTTTACAAGACCACTAGTTTCAAGAAAAAGGGCAAGGGAAAGAAGGGGAACTTCAAGAAGAACGGCAAGCAAGCTGCCACTCCCACGAAGAAACCCAAAGTTGGACCCAAGCCTGAAACTGAGTGCTTCTACTGCAAAGGAACTGGTCACTGGAAGCGGAACTGCCCTAAGTATTTGGCGGATAAGAAGGATGGCAAAGTGAACAAAGGTATATTTGATATACATGTTATTGATATGTACCTCACTAGTGCTCGTAGCAGCGTCTGGGTATTTGATACCGATTCAGTTGCTAATATTAGTAACTTGAAGCAGGAGCTGCAGAGTAACGGAGACTAGCTGAGGGCGAGGTGACGATATGTGTTGGAAGTGTCTCCAAGATTGATATGATCAATATCGACACGCTCGTAATACCTTCGGGATTAGTATTAAACCTAAATAATGGTTATTTGGTGCTTGCGTTGAGCATAAAACATTATATCTGGATATTGTTTATTGCAAGACGGTTATTCATTTAAGTCAGAGAATAATGGTTATTCTGTTTATATGAATAATATCCCTCGTGATCATGCACCCTTGTGAATGGTTTATTCTTGTTGAATCTCGATCGTACTGATACACATATTCATAATATTGATGCCAAAAGATGCAAAGTTGATAATGATAGTGCAACATACTTGTGGCACTGCCGTTTAGGTCATATTGGTGTAAAGCGCATGAAGAAACTCCATGCTGATGGACTTTTGGAATCTCTTGATTATGAATCATTTGATACTTGCGAACCATGCCTCATGGGCAAGATGACTAAAACTCCGTTCTCCGGAACAATGGAGCGAGCTACTGATTTGTTGGAAATAATACATACCGATGTATGCGGTCCGATAAATGTTGAAGCACGCGGCGCGTATCGTTATTTTCTAACCTTCACAGATGATTTGAGTAGGTATGGGTATATCTACTAGATGAAACACAAGTCTGAAACATTTGAAAAGTTCAAAGAATTTCAGAGTAAAGTAGAGAATCATCGTAACAAGAAAATAAAGTTTCTACGATCCGATCGCGGAGGCGAATATTTGAGTTACGAGTTTGGCCTTCATTTAAGAAAATGTGGAATTGTTTCACAACTCACGCCACCTGGAACACCACAGCGTAATGGTGTGTCTGAACGTCGTAACCATACTTTATTGGATATGGTGCGTTCTATGATGTCTCTTACCGATTTGCCACTATCGTTTTGGGGTTATGCATTAGAGACAGCTGCATTCACGTTAAATAGGGCACCGTCTAAATCCGTTGAGACGACACCGTATGAACTGTGGTTTGGCAAGAAACCTAAGCTGTCGTTTTCTTAAAGTTTGGGGATGCGATGCTTATGTGAAAAAGCTTCAACCTGATAAGCTCGAACCCAAAGCAGAGATGTGCGTCTTCATAGGACACCCTAAAGAAACAATTGGGTACACCTTCTACCACAGATCCGAAGGCAAGGTCTTTGTTGCCAAGAATGGGTCCTTTCTAGAGAAGGAGTTTCTCTCGAAAGAAGTGAGTAGGAGGAAAGTAGAACTTGATGAGGTAATTGTACCTTCTCTCGAATTGGAAAGTAGCTCATCAGAGAAAACCGTTCCCGTGATGCCTACACCAATAAGAGAGGAATATAATGGTGAAGATCATGAAACTTCAGATCAAGTTACTACTGAACCTCGTAGGTCGACCAGAGTACGTTCCGCACCAGAGTGGTACGGTAATCCTGTTCTGGAAGTCATGTTGTTAGACAACGGTGAACCTACGAACTATGAAGAAGCTATGATGAGCCCAGATTCCGACAAATGGCTTGAGGCCATGAAATCTGAGATAGGATCCATGTATGAGAACAAAGTATGGACTTTGGTGGACTTGCCCGATGATCGGCAAGCCATTGAGAATAAATGGATTTTGAAGAGGAAGACAAACGCTGATGGTAATATCACTGTCTACAAAGCTCGACTTGTCGCGAAAGGTTTTCAACAAGTTCAAGGGGTTGACTACGATGAGACTTTCTCACCCATAGCGATGCTTAAGTTTGTCCGAATCATGTTAGCAATTGCCGCATTTTATGATCTGGCAAATGGATGTCAAAACTGCATTCCTTAATGGTTTTCTCAAAGAAGAGTTGTATATGATGCAACCAGAAGGTTTTGTCGATCCTAAGGGTGCTAACAAAGTGTGCAAGCTCCAGCGATCCATCTATGGACTGGTGCAAGCATCTCGGAGTTGGAATATACGCTTTGATGAGGTGATCAAAGCGTATGGTTTTGTACAGACTTACGGTGAAGCCTGTATTTACAAGAAAGTGAGTGGGAGCTCTGTAGCATTTCTAATATTATATGTGGATGACATATTGTTGATTGGAAATGATATAGAATTTCTGGATGGCATAAAAGGATACTTGAATGAAAGACCTCGGTGAAGCTGCTTATATATTGGGCATCAAGATCTATAGAGATAGATCAAGACGCTTGATAAGACTTTCAATGAGTACATACCTTGACAAGATTTTGAAGGAGTTCAAAATGGATCAGTCAAAGAAGGAGTTCTTGCCTGTATTGTAAGGTGTAAAGTTGAGTAAGACTTAAAGCTCGACCACTGCAGAAGATAGAGAAAGAATGAAAGTCATTCCCTATGCCTCAGCCATAGGTTCTATAATTTATGCCATGCTGTGTACCACACCTAATGTGTGCCTTGCCACGTGTCTGGCAAAGGGGGTACAAGAGTGATCCAGGAGTGGATCACTGGACAGCGGTCAAAATTATCCTTAGTAACTAAAGGACTAAGGAAATGTTTCTCGATTATGGAGGTGATAAAGAGTTCGTCGTAAAGGGTTACGTCGATGCAAGCTTTGACACCAATCTGGATATCTCTGAGTAGCAAACCGGATACGTATAATGGAGCAGTCATTTGGAATAGCTCCAAGTAAAGCGTGATAGCAGCATCTACAGTATGACATAAGGATTTGCAAAGTACACATGGGTCTGAATATTGCAGACCCATTGACTAAAATTCTCTCTCACGAGCAAAACATGATCACACCTTAGAACTCTTTGAGTGTTAATCACATGGTGATGTGAACTAGATTATTGACTCTAGTGAACTCTTGGGTGTTAATCACATGGCGATGTGAACTAGATTATTGACTCTAGTGCAAGTGGGAGACTGATTGAAATATACCCTAGAGGCAATAATAAAGTTGTTATTATTTTATATTTCCTTGTTCATGATAAAGGTTTATTATTCATGCTAGAATTGTATTGACCGGAAACTTAAATACATGTGTGAATACATAAACAAATACCGTGTCCCTAGTGAGCCTCCACTAGACTAGTTCGTTGATCAAAGATGGTTAAGGTTTCCTAACCATAGACATGAGTTGTCATTTGATAACGGGATCACATCATTAGGAGAATGATGTGATGGACAAGACCCATCTGTTAGCTTAGCATATGATCGTTCTGTTTATTGCTACTGCTTTCTTGAATGTCAAATACATGTTCCTCCGACCATGAGATCATGCAACTCCCGGATACCGGAGGAATACCTTGTGTGCTATCAAACGTCACAACATAACTGGGTGATCATAAAGATGCTCTATAGGTATCTCCGAAGGTGTCTGTTGAGTTGGCATGGATCGAGACTGGGATTTGTCACTCCGTGTTTCGGAGAGGTATCTCTGGGCCCTCTCGGTAATACACATCATAAGAAGCTTGCAAGCAAAGTGACTAAGGAGTTAGTTATGGGATGATGTATTACGGAACGAGTAAAGAGACTTGCCGGTAACGAGATTGAACTAGGTATGGAGATACCGACGATCGAATCTCGGGCAAGTAACATACCGACGGACAAAGGGAATTACGTATGTTGTCATTGCGGTTCGACCGATAAGATCTTCGTGGAATATGTAGGAACCAATATGAGCATCCAGGTTCCGCTATTGGTTATTGACCGGAGAGGCGTCTCAGTCATGTCTACATCATTCCCGAACCCGTAGGGTCCGCACGCTTAACGTTCGTTGACGATATAGTGTTATATGAGTTATGTGAATTGGTAACCGAATATTGTTCGGAGTCCTGGATGAGATCCCAGACGTCACGAGGAGTCTCGAATTGGTCGAGAGGTAAAGATTTATATATGGGAAGTCATATTTTGGGTTCCGGAAAAAGGTGCAGTTTTTTCGGTATTGTACCGGGAAGCTTCCAGAAGGTTCCGGAGGATTCCGGAGGGGTCCGGAAGTCCACAAGTGGGTCCACCACGTCCCAAGGGCTGGCATGGGCTAAGGGGAGGCGCCCTGGCCTTATTGGGCCAGGCGCACCTAGTCCTCAAAAGCCCACGCAGCTAGGGAAGGAAAAAAAAGGAGAGTCCTAGTAGGAATAGGATTGGACTTTGGAGTCCAAATCCACGTGTGTACTATTCATGTGGTACTGTTCACGTGGTACTGTTCACGTGGTACTGTTCACGTGGCACTATTCCTTCTACTCCAAGCCCCTACACATATATAAATAGAGGAGAGGGGGGCGCCCCAAAGAAGACACAACATTGTCTTAGCCATGTGCGGCGCCCCCCTCCACAGTTCCGTCCCTCGGTCATATTTTCGCAGTACTTGGGCAAAGCCCCGCGGAGATAGCATCACCATCACCGTCACCACGCCGTCGTGCTGCCGGAACTCATCCACTACCTCGCCGTCTTGCTGGATCAAGAAGTCGAGGACGTCACCGAGCTGAACGTGTGCTGAACGCGGAGGTGCCGTACGTTCGGTGCTCGGTCGGTTGGATCGTGAAGTTGTTCGACGACATCAACCGCGTTGTTCTAATGCTTCCGCTTACGGTCTACGAGGGTACGTAGACACACTCCCCCTCTCGTAGCTATGCATCTCCATGGATAGATCTTGCGTGTGCGTAGAATTTTTTTTGTTTTTCCATGCAGCGTTCCCCAACACTATGTGAGTTTGTCAAACATATTTATTAAGTAATTTATATTGTTTATTTAAAAATAGTTGACAGCTTATTTCCATTGACAGCTTATTTCCATTCTTCAAGAAATGTACGGAACGTAGTAGACAAAACCTACTACAGTTATGGCTCTGAACTAACTTGAGAGGAGATAAATCATTTTGTTTCATGGATTAGTGATGTTGAGAATTTCAAGACGAGTCATGATATTCCTCCAAGTTATGATCAATACGTGCCACTAGTCCACGTATTGAACTACGGTAACATCCATCGAGATATCATGGTAAGATTTTTTTCTATTATGTCACAAGCGCATCTTTTGCATACATTCTTCTTAAGCTAAACAACATTGCTAAGTATGTTATTATGATGTTCTTCAACAGAAACTCCCGAAGGATTGTGTGCCTCGTCTGATTCATATGAAAGGTGACATGAACATTATTAGCTTACGGCCAAGTTGGCCTACGGTTCACCGCAGTGCATACACGATTTCACAAAGAGATGAAATCCTCACAATCAAAGACTGGAGAAAAGTTTTGAAAGATCGCAGGGAACTACTTGGGGGCAACATGAAGCGCAGCCCACAAGTGGGAGACATGTTGATCTCTATTCTCCATAATGGAGATTCAGGGGCTTATCTGTTTTATGCTATTTTACCTTCGAGAGAGTAGCATGTCTTAGGTAGTACTCATCATGTGCTAAGAACAATTAGCTATGTGCTACATTGTGGTAGAATGATTAGCTATGTGATACAGTGTTTGCTATGACTCTGATGATGATTAGGGGTTGTTATTATGATGACGATGATGATGAGTAATGTGCTACATTGTGGTAGAATGATGAGCTAATTCTTATATGACTATGAAGATGAGTTGTTATTATGATGATGATAATGCATGAGTTCTTATATGAATATGATGATGATGATGAGTTGTTATTATGATGATGATGAGTTATTATATCATTGGGTGGAAGAAACGCGGATTAGATTCATGATACTAATCCAACATTTGGTCACTTTGGATCCATCCACATGAATCTAAACCGCGTTTCTTCCACCCAATGATATAATAACTCATCATCATCATAATGATATAACAATCTCTTAATTGCTACTATATCAAAATTTGTATAATAATGTATATATACAATATAAAAGAAAAGAAATGAAATACAGACGAATAGTAGTAGCGCTGGGTGAAACACACGCTACTGCTACTTAGCAGTAGCGCCTCTTATACCAACGCTACTGCTAACTTCATTAGTAGTAGCGTGGGTCAGGACCACGCTACTGCTAATATTTAGCTGTAGCGCCCTAGCAGTAGCGCGGGAGCCCGCGCTACTGCTAGGCAAAAACCCAGCGCTACTACTAGGGTTTTCCCTAATAGTGTGAGTCGCCCATCCAAATAGACGGGAAGCCATGATCGATGAACATACTTGGTCCGAGGATAATTCCCTAGAAGTGCAGGTCATCGAATCACAAAAACTTCACTGCAGCGTTGAGAAAATTTCCAACACCGAAGAATCAAACCAACAAAAGCGTCATGACACAACAACATAAACTCATCTGTAAACGGATGACACAAATCTCTCTTATAACAATGCCACGGTAGAGATAGAAATTTTATTCGCAAAAGCCTATAAAAATGTTGACGAAAATCACAGAACTCTCGGATCCAAGGTCCCGTCACGTCTCAGCGCCAAGACGGTAGCCAAAGACGAGGGGATCGAGAAGATCTCCAGCCGTCGTTGTTTCTCAAACCCTACATCTTATCTTGGCCTTCACGTAGAGATCAGCTGTCACATAATTAATCGACGTGCCTAGGCTTCGCTACTCCTTTAGCTATTCCTAGTTAACAATATAAACTAGTATGATCTATGTTAGTGCCTATTGTGTGGTGTAAGTGAGAGAGTTGGGTTATTCTGTCCAGCCCATACAAGCGATGCAACGATATAACTCGCTATAAGCGAGAGAGGCACCCTACGTTGGTTGTTGTCCACTCACCCACGTGCCTGGGTGGGCCTGTTAAAGTGGGCTGGATAATCTACATTTCTTGGCTTCGGAGTTTTTTGGAGCCATGATTTTTGTACACTAAACAAAACACGATTTTTCGTTAATTGGGTCGTTGTGCAGCGTACTCCTTCGTGGAAGGGGAAGATTCCATTCCACGAATA
Organism: Elymus sibiricus; assembly: GCA_039707655.1. Classification (NCBI taxonomy): domain Eukaryota; kingdom Viridiplantae; phylum Streptophyta; class Magnoliopsida; order Poales; family Poaceae; genus Elymus; species Elymus sibiricus. The sequence continues at coordinate 205,339,048 of CM077676.1, forward strand.
GGGAGCGAAAGGGCGCTAAAACACTCACATTGCCCCCCCCCCCCCCCGCCCCCTCCACACAAAGCTCCCGCTCGCTTGTTGCTCCGCTGGCTTGGTTGGCTCGTTCCGCTTGGTGACTTTGTTTGTTTTTCTACTCAAGCTCCTCTGCTGCTCAGAGAAAAAACAAGAATCAATTTTTTGATAGTTTTGAAACATTTAGTGAAATCAAAAATAATTTCAAGAATTAAAAAATGCATATAATTTTAAAAAATATCATCAGATTCGGAAGAATATTTGAACTAAGAAGTGCTCATGATTTTAAGAAAATGTTAACAAATTTCAAGAAATGTTCGTAAATTTGGAAAACAATTTAGGAGTTTTAAAATTCTTCATGAATTTTAATAATATTCATGATTTCTAAAGAACATGAATTGTAAAAGTTCATGAATTTGTTTTAAAAAAAATCAATTTTAATATTGTTTGTGATTTTTTTTTAAAATCGTGAAATTTGCAAAGTGTTCGTAAAATTTAAAAACGTTCATGAATTTTAAAATATATTATACAATTCTTAGAATGGTCAACATTTTTTAACAAATTTATAATTTAAAATGAAAAACATAATGAAAAAGAAAAAGAGATAAAAAACATATGTAAAAGGAAAAAAAAACCTGCAAAATCAAAACTCGTAGAATTGTAGATTAAAAAGTCGGTAGTACCATAAAACGAACTGAAGCACTTTGTTTTTTCGAACGCTATACCGTTCCTAGTGTGTATCCATGGAATATGATTCTCCGGCGCGGAATGTACTTGCCATATGGCAAACCCTTTAGCCGCTTTCGACCACCTCACCCGTATGTACGATGGTTTTTCATTTTTACGTTATTTTTTTCATTCTTACATTATTTTTTCTATATGTTTTTATTTTTATAAAAAATTTATTCTAGATTTCTTCCTTTTTTTGTATCATTTTATTTTTCTATTGAATTATCCCTTTCTATTGTTTCCTTTTTTACACATAACTCTCTTTTAACACAAGATAAATATTTTTTATAATATATGATGAAACTTTAACAAATACATGATGAAGATTTTATAAATACGCAATGAGTACCTTTTTCAATACGCAACAAACAGTTTTGATATATATATATATACTTTTTAAATTGATTTACATTTTACAATTAGAAATATTTTAATAAAACTCCATTTTAAGAAACCCTCGGCTAAAAGACGACATGGCCTTGGCCCAAGAACGCCCTCGCATGACCGTTTCCACACCTATTCCTCGCACTAAGGAAAAGTTGAGTAACCTGCATTAGGTCCAGCCAAGCCCGTTGGATGTACTTTTGGCCCGTTTGTTTGCTTGAGTTGCACTTTATTCTTGGACCGTACGAACCTTAAAATACATCTGGGCCGAACTTTGGAGGAACGCTCGAATCAAGCGTTTCCAGTGAGCCAGGTCCGAGCGATGCAGTCCAGCGCACGTGGGTGTGTCCGATGATGCAAGCTGGGTGCACGTTGTAAGTGCGTTTGCAAGTGTTATGGTCCACTCATCTCCCTTAATCTTCTTCACATATTATCTCCTCCAAATACTTACCTTGACATGATTGGGCATGAGTTCCGAGAGACCATGGACACTCGTTGGTTTATAAAATTTGTTCACGTACGTATGGTATACACCTCGAGAAGTTCAACATTGTTCATGTTCATATAGATTCAAGTCGTTAAGCTTAACACTTCCGCTTCGGTAGACCCCCCTAATACAAGGATGGCTCAGATTGCCCGATACCCTTTCATAACCAGGGGCATGATGGGCATTTTCAAAAAACTGTCCGCCCGCCTGCCCGCCCGCCCCCGGCCAGTATACGTATACAAATACGTTGTTTTTTTTAGCGGGGTGGACCTGGCGCTATTTTTTTTTACTGCATGCAGGACGTGGCGCTAATTTCGGCCGCTAACTGCGTCGTCGCCGCTTCCCCTCACCCGGCGCGCCCCCGCTTCGGCCTCGCCCGCCGCGCCCCCGCTTCCGCCCGCAAAGCCCGCTTCGGCCTCGCCCGGCGCGTCCCCGCTTCCGCCTGCAGGCCCTCGGCCGCCTTGCCCCGCGGACGCGTGCTGCCTGCGGCCAACCCCCTGCCGCCAGCCGCTGCCGCGTGCCCCCGCGCAGCCACGTCGCCACCGCGTCCAACCAGTCGCCCCGCGCTATAAGAACGGCCGCGCAACCACCTCGCCAGCCACAACTTCCTCGCCACCTCGTCCACCACCTCGCCCAGCCTTGATGGCCCGTGGAAGCGGCTGCTTCGGGAGGCGCTGGTTCGACACCCGCCGAGCAGGAGACGGCGCCGGAGGCAGCCGCGGTGGAGGCGGCGCCTCACCGGCCGGCCTGTGGCCGTCAAGCCTCACCGGGCCGCGGACGGTGGACATCTACCGCCACGGCATCCCCGTGCCGCCGTCGTGCCGCCTAGCGCACGGGTGGCACATCACCACCGACGGATATGCGACTCCGGGTGATGCGCAACCCGGTCCGTGGAACCCCGAAGGCCGTCGGAGTTTTTGGGAAGGCCACGACTTTGACACCGTCGTCGCCTTCTACAAGTCCAGCGGCATGCGCGCAGACGCTCCAAACGCGCCCCTCGCGCCCCCGGCCGCCCCGCCCATGCAGCCGCGTGCCGGTCGACGCGCTCGTGCAGCCGCCCCGGCTGAGCCCGCCGCCGCACCCCAATTTCAGGTGCCGCCGGAACTGGCCGCGATGCAGGAGGAGGGCGACCCGTTGGAATCGCCGGGTTTGATTCGCACGATCCGGAACTCGACATCCGAGACGGGTTGGATTCCGCCGGCGGAGGTGGTTGACCCGAGGGACCCGGCCGACGAGCCGGGGTACTGGCAGGCGGTGAGGGAGTCGACCGAGAGTCTGGCGCAGCAGTGTGCGACCTCGGCTGAATTTTTTGCGCACTTCGGTAGCTCCGACTCGGACGGTGTCGAAGACGACGGAGGAAACGGCGGCGAAGGCATAGTTGTGGATCTTGTTAGCGACGACGAGTAGTTTGAGTTTTTTTTCGTTCTTTTTAATTTCGACTGTAAAATTTCGTTCAGAAAACTATGTAACATATCCTAAATATGAACGGAATGTTGTTGCTTCTAAGAATTATGGAAGGTTTAATATTAGTTCTTTACTTATGTTGTCGGTTGCATTTAAAAAATATATGTATAAAAGAATGCAGGAGCGGATGTTTAACGCGTTGAAAACTAGTTTAAATTCGGACTTCCCCTCCGGCACACCCGAACGGTGCCGGTTGCACATGGTCTACGTGATTGCATGCATGCAATGACACCAAAATTTGCAGGCATGTGGGCACGCCCCATGTAGGCCCCCACGCAAGAGTTGAGCGAAATCGGACACCGAACGAACGTTGCGTCACGTCCGTGCTGTGTTTTAGGGTTTTTTGACTGGGAAAATCATAGGAAATGCACCGAGCGTCGGAAATCGACGAATTTTGGCATGCATGGCCTCCATGGTGATGGCAATGTGTCACAAAAGTTTGGGGCCATTTGGCGGAGTTGAAAAAAAAACGTACTCCGGACTTCCCCTCCGGCACACCCGAACGGTGCCGGTTGCACATGGTCTACGTGATTGCATGCATGCAATGACACCAAAATTTGCAGGCATGTGGGCACGCCCAATGTAGGCCCCCACGCAAGAGTTGAGCAAAATCGGACACCGAACGAATGTTGCGTCACGTCCGTGTTGTGTTTTAGGGTTTTTTGACCGGGAAAATCATAGGAAATGCACCGAGCGTCGGAGATCGACGAATTTTGGCATGCATGGCCTCCATGGTGATGGCAATGTGTCAAAAAAGTTTGGGGCCATTTGGCGGAGTTGGAAAAAAAAACGTACTCCGGACTTCCCCTCCGGCACACCCGAACGGTGCCGGTTGCACATGGTCTACGTGATTGCATGCATGCAATGACACCAAAATTTGCAGGCATGTGGGCACGCCCAATGAAGGCCCCCACGCAAGAGTTGTGCGAAATCGGACACCGAACGAACGTTGCGTCACGTCCGTGCTGTGTTTTAGGGTTTTTTGACCGGGAAAATCATAGGAAATGCACCGAGCGTCGGAGATCGACGAATTTTGGCATGCATGGCCTCCATGGTGATGGCAATGTGTCAAAAAAGTTTGGGGCCATTTGGCGGAGTTGGAAAAAAAACGTACTCCGGACTTCCCCTCCGGCACACCCAAACGGTGCCGATTGCACATGGTCTACGTGATTGCATGCATGCAATGACACCAAAATTTGCAGGCATGTGGGCACGCTTAATGTAGGCCCCCACGCAAGAGTTGAGCGAAATCGGACACCGAACGAACGTTGCGTCACCTACGTGCTGTGTTTTAGGGTTTTTTGACCGGGAAAATCATAGGAAATGCACCGAGCGTCGAAGATCGACGAATTTTGGCATGCATGCCCTCCATGGTGATGGCAATGTGTAAAAAAAGTTTGGGGCCATTTGGCGGAGTTCGAAAAAAAAACGTACTCCGGACTTCCCCTCCGGCCTGTGTTTTAGGGTTTTTTTACCGGTGCTGATTTTTAGACGTGCTGATGCCGTGAGATCGTACGTGAAGTGGGTCGGCCGACGCATGCATAAATGATTGGATGGGCCGGATAATTGACGAGGAGGCGGGGACGACGTGCACAACTTGTACATGCACAACTTGTACGTGCACAACCTATACATGCATGCATGACACCTCTAAAAAAAAGGACTACCCTAAAAACCTGCATCTATGTGGGTCAAACCCCACGTTCGACACACCCCGCCGCCATCTCCGCCTGCACCCGCCGCCATCCACGCCCGCCAGCCCGCCCCCATCCACGCACAGAAGATCCGGGCAAGCCGACAGGATCCCGATCGGATCCCGCGCCGGGTGGAGATGAGACGCGCGGGCCACGTTGGACGTAGACGCGCGGGTCGGGTGCAAACCGCGTGGTCGGTTGGGCCCGCGCCAATGATTGAGGCGCGGTGGGTGGGGAGGCAGGCGCCCGCGTGGCGGACGCTGGTTGGGGCGGAGGAGAGGAAGGCGCGCCGTCCAGAGCCGCTTGACCCAGCAACGATCCCGGGGTGGATGCGGTCAGGTCTGCCGCTGTCAGCGGCATAGATCCCGAGGGGGATTGCACCAAATTTCGCCTGGGAGCTAGAGAACGCCCTGCGGTTTTCTTCGTTGTTACGTCCTGCAGCACGCCTCCAGCCCCGTCTGCACTCGTCGCCGTGGTGACGCACTCCTCCAGCCCCGTCCGCACTCGCCGCCAGCCCCGCCATGATCACGCACGCCTCCAGCCCCGTCCGCACTCGCCGCCAGCCCCGGCCCCACTTGCCGCCCTGCCCTATCCCGCCGTCGTCGCCGTCATCACGCACGCCGCCAGTCTCGGGCGTGTAGGTATATGTTTTTTTTAAATCTGTTGTAGTTTTGTTTGTAGCATCCGCCCTGTTTGCAATAGATGACACCGCGTGTTTTTTGTTGTAGCCGGTGCCGTGTTTAGTATGGACGAGTTTGGAGAAATATTCTGCTCTGTCGAGAAGTGGGTCATGTTGGTTAACAAGTTAACCTCTAGGCAACGCATGCGGTTTTCTGGCACTAAGTTGGAGAAAATGTTGTTGATTCCTCCTGTTCTAATGCGGAAGAATTTGTTGAAACATGTCATTAAAACATATGACGTGACAAAAAAAAGTTTGTTTTTCGTGAGAAAAACGGTGAGATATCACTACACACTGATGATGTATTTCACATCTTTGGCCTTGAGAACGAGGGTAAAGATGTGTTGAAAGTAATTGGGAAAGTAGGTGGTGAGGCAAAGGAAACAGTGCCATCTCGGTTTCTGGATTCCCGTAATGGTGAAATAGTGATAGACAAATTGATCGAGAGCATTGTTAGTAATGGCACATATGATGATGATTTTGTGCGTAGAACTATGTTGGTTCTTCTTGGCACAATTATAGCACCACACTCCACGAAAAATATTCCGCGGAGCTTTTACAAGTTGGTGCATGATGTGGACGCCATAAAGTCATTTAATTGGAACGCTTTTACTTTACGGGTCTGCATGGATAGTGTCACAAAGACGGTGAAAGATTTGAAAAAATTCAAATGGCCAGTTGGAAACCTCGCGCTTCTTCAGGTACATCCTCATTTTTAGTTCCATCTTCATGGACAATTACATTTTCTTTCTTGAAGAATGCTAACTCGTATTATGTTCATGCAGTATATGTATTGGGAAAAAATTCAGCCTACAGTTGGAGAAACAACGGATCCTCTTGCTCATGAGTACCCTCTAATGACAAATTGGTTAGAAGTTGTGGCTGCGAAGCGTGACGCGTATGACGGACAGTACGTCCGTGGTCACGGGAAGGTAAATACTTACGGCTTGTACCGCATGCATTGATCCAAAGTATGTTGTTGTTCATCTGGTTATTCCCGCTAATGATATGTTGGTTTGCAGATTGTTGACAACATAAGTGAACAGTACAGACAGAGCATAATTGCTAAGGAAGCAATTGTGGAGGAGGAAGAAACCGAGGCACCGAAACAAAAAGGTAGTAAGACCGAGTGTTCATCGAGCAGGGACACTACTTTGGATCAACTAATGAAAAGCATGAAATATATGCAGAAACAACTTCGTCTAATTCCTGCTAAGTGTGCTCAGGTAACGAATGATGTCAACTTTATTTTCAATGTGCATGTTCTTAGTGCTTGCATGTTTTTAATGTTTTGTGTGTGTTGTTGCAGATAATCATCCAGAAGTTACAGAAGGAAGGGCTAATCATGAAGGCAAACCAAGAGTTGCGTGACGAGTTTGATTGTGTGAATGAAAGTGAAGAGTGGATGAAGAAGTATCCACCAAAATATTTTCATGAAGTAAATTCAACTCCTATGAAAGAACGTACGGAGGAGAAGATTGAAACATCTCGGACGGGTGCGAAGCGTACGGAGGAGAAGGAGTACACAACCCCCGGTAAAGGTTATGAGAGCGACCCCTATATTATTGATGATAATGTGGGTTCACCCGCGGCATCATCAGCAACATTACCCACTAAAGATTTTCCTTCCGTCACTCGAACCCCACAGAATGGTACTACAGTATCAGGCGGGTCTAGCGCCAAAAATTCAGAGGAGGTTAGTACGGAGAAGGAGCCAGTTGGGAAGCGGAAGCGGAAAGAGTCAAAATACTTTCGGTCACCCTATAACAAGCAGGAAGCTGCAAAAAACGTGTTAAAAAGGGTAAGTTGAAGGTAAAATATTTTTGAATTACTTGATGTGATTACATATGGAGCTAATGAACTCCTTGTACGTAAATTGTTTAAAGTCTGTTTGGTACGAAGGGTGATATATTTATTTCGGAGAACATTAGTGAGTATCACATCGAGGCCTCGAGGATTTACATCGATACACTATCAAAGTCTAAGAAATTTCGTGCACAGAAAGTGGTTACCATGGTGGGATTAGGAGGGGAAACGTGTACGGCAGAACAACTTCAAGCTATCACTTCGCGTCGTTGGTTGAATGGCGCTGTAAGTATTACTACTATTTTTGTTACATGTATCTTTATTGTATTCAACGGTTTTTGTAACTGTCACATTTTTTTGTATGTTATTTTCAGGTAATCAATTGCTATTGCAACCACATGCAGACCCGTAGCCCCCGTTCTGATCGTCATGTGTTATCATCGTGGATTTCCTACTGGCTACTACTACGCGCTGCAGGAAAGGTTAAGAACGAAAGGAAACATATGATGGAAGAGTTCGCAGACAAATCAAAAACTTTGTCAAGAGTACGTGATGAGTATTTCGTGAAAGATAAGGTATTGCTTTTCAAATGACTCTGCACAATATGTACTTATTGCTACATACTCATACTTAACATCATTGTTTCGTAGGCATATTTTCCTTTTAATGTGAACAATAATCATTGGATTACTATTGTTATGCACAACAAAAAGGAAGAGTTTCAAGTTCTTAATTCCACTGGTGCAATCAGCAGTTCAGTTTTCGCAAAGATTATTACTATGGTGAGTTTATAAAAATGCATTACGACATTTGCAAGGTGTTCACTTCTAACGTACAATTTTATTTCAGAGGTCAGAAATTGCTAAAGATGCACAGGAGGTGAACTCCCTTCTAGACGCGGATTATCCCGACGTGTCTTCCTGGCCAATCAGGGAATACGACATGCCGTTACAATAGGACTCGTAAGTTCACAGTTGCATGCATAACTAATTGTGTGTTGCATCATTTTCTGACTCGTGTTTCATTTTCAGAGTCTCTTGTGGACTTTTCGTGATGCAATGCGTTCAACTCTGGGATGGAGACAAGTGGACGTATTTATTTAACCAGGACGATATTCATTCTATGAGGGGACGGGTCCTCGCGGAAATACTTTTTTCAGAGAGCAACACAGAGGAAAGGGTGAAGGACAAGATTCTGAAAATCATGTTGAAGGACTAAGTGCCATGCTTGGTACTTCATTTTGGTATTTGGAAATGGCATATCAGTGCGTGATAGTGAACTCAATAAAAGTGCCGTGCTCGGTAATTCGATTTTTATTGTAATGGCACATCATTACTTGGTACTATGTGTGCTCGCTACTTCGTTTTGCTATTTGGTAATGGCATATCAGTGTGTGTTAGTGACCTAAATAAAAGTGCCATGCTCGGTACTTGGATCTTTATTGTAATGGCACATCATTACTTGATAGTATGTGTCGTTCGTTCGAAATAAAAATGACATGCTTCGGACTATTTTTATTACTGACCGTTTGCAATGTGATTATTTGTGTGTGATTTTTGCCTCATGGCTGTGAAAAACAACTGTATACGTAAAAAAAATGAAAAAAAAATTGCCCGACCCCGCCAGTCGGGCCCGTCGTCAATCTAAATTTTTCATCCAAATCAAGCCAACGGCGACTCGGGTGGTCAATTAGGCTGACAAACGGGCCCACATGCGGGGTCCAACGGGGCGGACAAGTGGAGTTGTAAGAGGAGCTTGCGAGCTACCGCAGAGGCGGCTATTTAAGCCGGTCGCAGCTCCCGTCGGCTTCCGAGGTGGGACTAAACACGGGACTCCCGTGTGCGCGTGCGCCGCGGCGCATAAGTGGCCGTGTCGTCGGCCGGCCCAACTAGGCCCACTGTGCCCCCTACCGCGCGCGAAATGAGCCGGCCCAGCCGCGCGTTCGGCACCGACACCCACGAACGCGTCGCGTTTTTAGTCCCACCTCGGAAGCCGACGGGCGCCGTGACCGGCTAAAATAGCCGCTTCCGCGGTAGCCTTCGAACTCATCTCAGAACTCAACCTCTCCGCCCCGTTGGACCCCTCAGCTGGGCCCGTATGTCAGCCTAACTGACCGCTCGAGTCGCCGTTGGCTTGATTTGGACGGAATATGTAGTTGACGGTGGGCCCAGCTGGCGGGGTCGGGCTTTTTTTTTCCTTTACATATTAGCTAAAGAAAGTCCGTAAGATAACTTGTTCAAAAAACAGAATTAAACAACTGTGTACTAACTAAACTCATTCACAAAACAGTATAAAAAACGTCGCAACTCATTCAATAAATATGATATATGTTCACATAAATATTTTGAGCAAACATAGAGAAAACATTTATAAAAGTTTTCTGTCGCACACGTATAAATAAACAGGTACATAATTTATTCCAACGTGGCTCGTTCAACCAGAGTTCTCCTCCGCACAAACAAAGCTGCTTCACTACGCCTGATTCCTGAACGAAACATAAATAACTATGTGAGAAAATATAGTATGTACAATCAAACAAGCTACATAACAAAAATATGAATGTAAAACTTACTTTTCGTTTAGGGAACATGTCGCTTTGTTATGACCTGGAAGGTGACACAGGCTGCACAATGGACCACTTTTCTTCTCTCTAAAATCTTTTGGTCTACCATTTTTTGTAACGTCAGGCCCCCCCTTTGACTGCCCTTTCTTAGGTGCAACCTTCGTCGCAGCTTTCTCAGGATCACGTATACCAGGTGCACCTTGTTCCGCCTGACTTGCCTGCTTCGTTAGTAGAGCAAACCTTCTACGGCCTATGAGTTCCTCTTCTGAAACCTTTTTCTTTGCTATTATCTCGTCCAGACACTTCATCAACTCATCGTACAAGAAGGGATCATTTGCTGCAACATGAGCAGCTTCTGCGGACTTTATGCTCAGTTGGCTGTACCATTCTCTCTCCTCTGGCCTGACCATCCCCAGCCAAAAAGATCACTCTTGCGCTGCACAGGCAAGCCATCTCTCGCATTTTTCGTCAACCGATGGAGGACACAACACTTTGGTATTTCAGATAACTTCAGATGATGCAGAACAAAAAGAATGTGCTTGCACGGAAGCCCTTTCCGAACCATCCTGAGACAACTGCATGATATAGTTTGTTCTGAGTTCCCTGGTTGATACAGAACATTATACTTGAACTTGTGGTTATCCTGCCATGTCAAGATGAATGTCTGACTCTCGATTCCCAACATCTCCTCAAATATCTCAAGCTGTCCCATCTTTTCCAGATCATCTTGCAGAATGTAAAAATTGGCAGGAGTGAAAACGGCGGCAGCATGCTCCTCAATGGCCTTATATTCAGTAACCGGCGGTGGTACTTTATGATTACCCTCACAGTCATCGTGCGCCTCGTTCTCACGGAGGCGAACTATGCAGTTCTCATAATGCACCACCAAATCAACTATGGTCATACCATAGTCCAGGTGTAGGTGAAGGGAGGAGTTGAGGCTTTCGCTCCTATGGTTACTTCGCATACCAAGAAAAAAGCCATTAGAAAGATATGATGCTGCCCAAAGTCTCCTCTTCCGATACATCCTATTCAGCCACTCTTCAGTTTTACCCGTCCTCCATTTATTAACGAAGGCGGTCCATCTCTGCTCAAAGTTCTCTTGAGATGTGGCATAGTACAGGAGTGGTCTGAAGTCATCCAGTGACTTGTAATGTAGATGCTTCTGCATATTTTTCTCGATATGCCACGAGCAAAGACGATGGGACACACCTGAAAGGACAGTCCGAATAGCTCAAATCATTGCAGCGTCACCGTCTGTGATTACTGACTTTGGCTTCTGCTGACAGTTTGCCCTCATAAATGCCTCCAGCAGCCACACATATGTTCCTTCGGTCTCGTCAGAAACAATGGCGCAACCAAAAACGGTTGTGCAACGGTGGTTGTTAACACCAACAAAGGGGATGAAGGGCATACCATATCTGTTCATCTTATATGTGCTGTCAAACACAACCACATCTCCATAGTCCTGATAGTCCCTCCGTGACTGTGCATCGCACCAGAACAGACTCTTTAGTCACCCTTCCTTATCCAGCACATGCTCAAAGAAGAAGTCTGGGTCCTTCGCCTGCCTGCTCCTCATAATGCCCACTGCCGTCTCAGCATCACCCTTTGCAATGAGCTTCATTTTCTCTTTGCAGCACAGATTGTACACGTCCCTCCTAATAAGTCTGCACTTATCGTACGAAACGTACCGACTGATGAAGTTGTCCACCATTTATATGCTTCCTAAATCCAGTCCCTTGCATAGCCAGTATCTCTGCCCTCGTGCCATCTCCAATCCGTCTCTGTGACCACAAAAAGGCACCTTGTCGGGTCGAGCCATTGCGTGGTTGTGATCGTCCACGAATGACCCAACGAACCAAACTTCACGTTGTCTGTCATACTTCACCACCATATGCACCGCAGTCACAACGAGTCTCGGGTCTAAGCCTGCGGGTGCGGCCCTCCATGGTTATGAATTTGGCCTGCCTTCTCCCAGCCTTGGAGCAAAGGAACCGCCTGAACTGAATAATTCCTGCAGCCCCTTTACCTCATTTCACCTTCTGTCTCCTGATGCTGAACCCACGCTCTCTGGCGTGCTTGTTGTAGAAATTGTATGCATCTCCTTCGGACCGAAATGTCATAGCCATGACCTTCCAATGTGTCTCCAACATCTGCTGCTGCCTTTGAGCCGCCTCAATGTCCACCTCTGCCTCATCATGATCACCGCTAGGGCCATCTGACCCCTCCTACAAAATTACATATGAAACTATGTCAATTACTATCATTTATTTCATACTATTGCGTGATGTACAACATGTATGAACGAATCTGGCTCAAGTTATCCGCGAATGATTCCAGGAAACTATTTTGCACATTGTCAACATCCACATCTTCCTGCAAATTAATAAACATAGACAAATAGTTAGCCTTTCCATACTTTGCAAATTCAAAAATGAAATCAAAATATACGCCACTTACGTTATCACTATTCGCGCCAAGTTCATTATTATCAAAATCCTCCGGAGGTAAGATATCATATGAAGAGCACGAATCGTTGTCGCTGCTATCATCATCTTCGTTAATACTATCGTTATCAGTCTGAGTCACCTTATCAGTATCATTCTCATCCCCCGTGAATGCAGTGTTTTCGTCCATGTCAACACACCCAACTCACAGAATTGCACAACATTGATAATTTATCTTGTGTTAAAATTCATACAGTGGATCATGCCCAAGAATAAATTGCAACACTAATACGATTTTTTATACAATAACTACATGAACTAAATCACATCCATCCATCAAGCTACGTTCAGATGCCAAACCTTGGGCCACGGTGTAGACGTCGCCGGTCTAGGACGACGGGGCCTTCAGGCAGGGGGGCTCCGGCTTGATTCTAGCCGGCGGCGACGTGGAAGACGAGGAAGCCGCGGGATTTTTGCCGGATCCGCGGCGGGGGACGACAGCGGTCGGTCGCGGCGGAGGCGACGTCCGACGTCCGACGTAGGGCCGTTCACGTCCGCGGCGTCGGACGAGGACGGTGAGATGCGGCGTCGGACGGGGTTGGAACGGCGTTTCAACCGGGCGACGGCGTTCTTCCACACCTGCGACCACCGGCGGCGATCCGCCAGTTGGATAAAATGGAACGGGAGGAGCGATCGCCGGGCGGGCGCGAAGATCGCGCGAAGATCTTGTTTTTCCACGTACGCGGTTGGCAGGCGGCAGATCGTGTTTTTGCATGAGCGCGGGTATACGTACGGCGGCCTGTACTGTACAATACGAGGTGGGTATACGTTTCTTTCGTATGACCATTCAGCCCTTCTACGTTTTGTTGGGGGGAGGGTCTACCGAAGCACTTCTCTAAGCTTAAACTTATAATTAGAAGCTTCGGATTTCAAAAGAACATACTCCCGGCCCTAGTGTTGGTGGCTTGTGGCAGGTTGACATCACATGATTGTGCCCGAATTATGGAGGAACCCTCCATCGTTTCATAGCAAAGTTTATGTGCTTTAGCATAAATCGTATATGGATTCATTTGAATTTTCGAAAGTTTTTTCAAGATTGTCATTTTTACCCTTAGCATAAATCGCCGACCTAAGGGAGAATGGGAAAGGAGGGGAGGGGATAAAGTTAGGTCGTGAATGACTCGTCGTATCTGTCCTCTGCCAAGGTCGTATCTGTCCGCTGCTGCAAGTATATGCCGAAGCTGTTGGGTTGTTGGCGAAAAGGAAAAGCTTTCGGGATCTAACTCTACGGACATGTACATGAACCGAAGCATAGCTTTGAAAGTTGATGGCTCGATGTCATGCAGTGCATGGTAGCCTCTGCTAAGGAACCGAAGAGCTCTGCTCTGAACACCGACGATCGGGCGGCGAGCACGGCCCGGTGGGCGCGGAACGTCTCGCCGCCGACCACGAAGGTGACGTCTGAGCCGTCGGGGCATTCCAGCAGGCTTCCGAGATGGTCGCCTATGTTCGTGGCCGGCACGGGTATGGAGTTCCCAGGCAGAGCTATGACACCAGATATGAGCGTGATCCGACCAGCTGACGTTTTCACCTGTGTATTCGTCCAGCTGTGTATTCGTCCAGCTGACGTCTTCCGATATGGAGTTCTTGACATAGCTCGACTCCAGGCAATTTCGCTTCACGCAGAGATGACCCGACCAGCTGACGTCTTTACCTGTATATTCGTCGACCTCCAGCAATGACCTTTTTAAGCCGCACGAAGACGGAGCGCCGTCACTTCGCACCAGAAAGGCCTCGCAGAAGCCATTGAGCCTGTTGAATTTGCTGTACAGGGAGAGGTGGAGGTAGAGGACAACCTCCTCGTCGTCTTCCCAGTAGCAGCATTCGGTCTTCCAGCTATAGTGCTCCGCGGAGATGCTCTTGGAGAGGGGGTTGCCGAAGCCATGATTTTTTATTTCTGGGTAGTCAAGTTTGAACTCTGTAAAACTGGAGTCGACCATGTTTGCATAAGGAGTAGAAACTGTAGCACCAGGTTGAACTTATTGTTAGAGACCAATTAGCAGTTAGCATGTAGCGTTAGACATAGGCTAAGTAGGCAGTTAACAAGCTTGGCGTTGTCCAAACGCTGTGTCCATCCAAGAGACATCACGACTATTAGAACAGTCGCAATATCACTGTAACCGACATTGTAAGCGCCTGTTCAGGCAATATAAAAGCCCAGGCATCCGATCGATACATACAACTATTCACTTCATTTTCTCTTACTCTCTTCACGTTATCAGCACTGCCTTTACCAGGAGAGGCGTGATTCAGGACCATGGTTCAGCCGAACCTATGCTCCACACCGTACGATCAAACATCATTTTGCATGTGGATTCGCGCCATGCATGTCAATTCTATTCAAAACTTAATGCCATGCATTGTTTAACATGCAAACATCTCCCATCATGCATATTTTAATCAATCATGCACGGATCCTTATGAACAGTGTTTAGAGATCAATAGTGTGAAGCGTAGGTTCGGCTGAACCATGGTTCAGTAAAACATTTTCGCTCTACCAGAGCAACATCACAAAGAAAAGAGAGAAGACGAAACGCGGCAGCGGCCGGCATACCAGTCCGGTGGCCCTCGGCCCTACCGTTGCTCCTCGCATGCGCGGCATAGCCCTCCGGCGACGCGCTGGACGTGGCAGAGACCACCGCCCATCGGCGATGCGCGGCGTGCTCGACCTTCTCCTCAATCATCACCGTGGCCGAGCCATCCTGGATGCGGCGGTGCGCGTGATGCCCCTCGGCCATGACGTGCTCAAACCATGGCGGCTGTGGAGGAAACGGCCGGCATTTCTCCCACCGGAGTGTCCGTAACGACGGCACGCCACGGCCGACGCAGCCCAATCAACCAGAAACAAGGGCGGCGACCGGCAGGACTCCGCATCAACGCGTCCTTGCGGCGAGCCGGGCGCCCGGCACTCAGCCCTGAAACGGTGGTAGGTCGCAGCACACGCGGCGGTCCTCGACCCCGAAGCTGCTCCTCCGGAGACGGCGGCCCTCGGCCTCGACGTCCTCGACCCTCACCTCCAAATGCCGGCGCACCACGCGGCTGCGCCCCGCGCGTGCGCGACCAGGAGCTCAACGGCGGCGCATCCCGCGGCCTTCGGCTCCAATCTATGGCCTCGCACGAGCAAGACGCCATTTGGCCCTCCGGGACAAGGCGGCGTCCTCCAGCGTCCAGCGATGCCCTCTGTGCAAAGCTAGCTGAAACGAATCGATTGATTCGTACACAGGATCAGACAAAATGATAGAGATCTTTATCTCTTCGGCTGTTTACACTTTAGTCCTTCAGCTTATGTAATTTATTGTATGTTACAAATGAGCCCTCAGGCTCATGGGACTTTGCATTTTAACCCTCAGGTTTATTGTTTCCAACCTTTGTATTATTGCTATTTGTATTTTAATCCCCATTTTAGAGGAGATACATGTAAGACTCGTCATATCTTCATAAATTGCATAAATAATATTATGCATCTTTTTTACATCAAGTAAAATATCATATGAAGACCTAATATAAATATATTAGATGACTATGTCTATTTTTTTTTGCTTTTGTATGTATTTTCTCAACAATAATTTAGCAAAAGAACATTTACATTACATACCTTGTTTCTCTAAAAGCAAACTCATGGTGTGTGTGTGTGTGTGTGTGTGTGTGTATATATATATATATATATATATATATATATATATAGAAAGTCTATTAGTGACCCTGGGTGAGGAATAATATTCTTCACCCGGGTCAATCGACCGAGCGAAACGTTAGTCGATGTAATTTTAGGTCGATGGAAAAGTTAACCGGTCGCCCACCTCCCCCGGATGTAAAAAAAGAAAAAAACAGCCCACTCCCCCGGTCCGTTCCTCTCTCCCTCTCCTCCCAATCTCCCATCTCGTCATTGCGGAGGCAGCGGCAGCGACGGCACCGGAGGGACGACCCGGCGGCGAGGACTAACTCTCTGGCGCGTGGAGTACTTCCTTTCCTCTCTCATGCAGTAGGGACTCGGAGGCGCCGTGGGTGGTGTAAGATCCAGGCGAGCTCAGCAGCGACAACGGCCTTCTCCGGCGTCCCTCTCCACCGACGGCGGTATTATCGCCAGTAAGACCGCCCCCCTCCTCCTCAACTTCCCCTATCCTCCTCCATGAATTCTGAATTTCTAGGTTTACGGTTATTGGTTTTTGGGAGCGGTGCAGGGGAAGAGGAAGAAGACCAAGAAATGAAAGGAAAGAAAAATGAGGAGCTCAGGTGATGGAGGTAATGCTGGAGACGGGCTCCTGGCTGTGGGATCAGAGGTGTAGATCATAGCGGAGGAGATGAGCCATGTGGATGGCATAGAAGAGGGGGAGCTCAAGGCTGCGGAGACGAAGGAACAACAGTAGAGTATCAGGCTTCGATCTAGCTGAGATCAATTTTTGTTTGTCACGGGACATGTGAATCCTCTCTCTGGTTTTTCTTTTGTCTAAATTTGACGATTTTCCATCCTGTAGCAATAAATGATTGGTATGACTTAATTGAATGTTAGTAATGATGCACATAAAGAATCAACCTGTACCTAGCTGACAATGCTAATTCTCTGTAATTTTGTGTTAATTGAAATTTCCACATACGTACGAGCAATATTTCTTCAATTAAAAAATATTCACTTTACGAGGATTTTTGTTCTGTGCTATTCTTAAGATAAGATTTGAATTGATGATGCTAACTTTATGTTTTATGAATTTATTAGGCAAACGAGGAATTGGAATTCTGCCAAGAAATCTAGGAGCAAAAGAATATGTATGCAAGGGACTTGGAGACGAGGCAATGGTGCGCTGGCGAGAACATTATTGTTCTGATGGGTTAGGATTGGGGTTCGACTGCTCTTCAGTTTGTTATATCAAGGTTGGTTGCATCAGTCACTTCAGGAGATTGTCATGTGCGCCAGGAAATTAGCTTTATTCAAAGATAGTACAATCAGGCATAGCTGCTGGCGTAGCTAGCTGGACTATGCAGTTACCTAATTGGAATTCACAACTAGTGTCTTCGGCAGTTCCAACAAATCAAAGATTTTGTATAAAGCAAACAATTTTTCCTATTAGCAAACATTAACTGTGTTAGTTGCATAAGAACAGGACAAGGCGAGTGTTCTATTTTGGAGTTTGTTAAGCCATCTACAAAAAATGAATAACCCGATTTAGATTAAGGAGTGTTTACTAGTTGTCTGCTCATACAAGTACATGGTTTAGGTGTACGTCAATCTTTAAATCGTTCCTTTCTAGGACAATTTCTAAGACTGTTTTCCTTTTACCCAAAGGTTTTGAAGCTTTGGGAGCCTGCGGCCGGTTCGACGGGTGGCATCAGCAAGCGCCGGCCGGCCTCGGCACAGCTGCGGGTGGTTATATGTTGGGCGGAGCACACGAGTGGGCTTCGACGTCAGGGTACGGTGGCAAGCTAAATCCTATGTCCAACTAGGCTTTTTTTTCGTTCAGATTTTGTTACTGTTTTCCATTCGGGATTTCATGGTGAGCAAACCTAGCATTTGCAGTTGTTTGTTTCAGAAATTCATGTCCTGACATCAAATTTCGTTTGTAAGGTAAATCCTGCCGACAAGTCGATGGTATGGGCTTACTAGTTCTCTTAATTTTTCTATTCTAATTTTTATATGCAATTTAGATGAATACTGTCTATTTAATTCAGGGATACGTTCAACATGCTTGTGAGGTACAGATTTTGTAGGTCCAATTGTAAGTATTTGCTTGATTTGTCGCTCAAGTTTCATGTTCTAATGATGCTCCTTCACTTCAATACAATGTTGGCATGTAGGATGACTATCTATGCAACTTATCATGCACAAATTAAAAAAAGCTTGGCTCCTCTTCTGCATGTCTCCAAGGAATAATTTCTGATGTATAATGAGATAATGATTATTTATTTTTATTTCTTATCATGCGGATAGTTGCTACAAAAAATTAACACATACATCGCCACTTATCATTAAAACAAAATCATATCTGCCAAGTTTCTACATTCCGTCGAAGCTTGCAGATTTACCATCTATTTTGGTACATTGTTGAAACAAATCGTAACCATGGATTCTATATGGAAGATCGAAATATCATTTTTACATTAGGTTCATGTATACTGTAAGGAATCGACTTTGTTCATCTTCAACCCATTTTCCTATCTTGCAGAGCTGTCCATTCAAGTATGGTCAATTTCTACTCTGTGACTTAATACATTTGTAACACTGTCATAGTGCCATTGACATGCTCTTTTTTCGCCCCATTTAATATTGATTCATCTACATGGTTATATGCATGCATGCTTTTGCATACATAACTTATCCAGTCCGCTATTGATCATTTCCATTTTTCATCCCGGCAGTACGCCGATAGCCTATCCAGTCTGCTATTGATCATTTCCATTTTTCATCCCGGCAGTATGCCGATATCTATAAGCGAGCCAATAGTTCCAAAACGTTGCTTCACAATTACTCGGCAGTATTTTTCTATTTGGGCAGCACATAGCTGGCTTCGGTGGGTGGCATGGCATGTCCATTCTCAATTGAAGTTGGTCTGAAAATATCGAACTCTGCCATGAAATATAAAAGATAGAACTTTCCTTCATCTCGTTGATTTTTCTTAGTCTTCCTTTTGTGAAGCTGTGTAGCATTCTTCCTTTTACTACCTGTAATTTCTTCATGTGTTGCAATACATGGATCCGTTAATTTATCCCTCCTAATTATTTAATGTTGAATTCCAAGATCTGGTGAGTGGGATATGTACTAACGAGTTATTTTGCAGATAACCACCGTCCATAGCTCTCATGTGAATTGTGGAAACGCCACAAAACAAGTTTTCCATCGCCAGATATCCAACAGATCAACTGGTGTTATGGATGCTTCTTACAGATATTTTTTTGCCATTTCAAACATCAAACACCAACTACTCACAATGGAGACAGGAAACGTGTAGCTTCTGATGTCAACTAAGTGAGCCTGCCAATTGTGGCAATGGAAGGAGGTGGCATGTCGTCTCATTCATGAGGCTATTAGTTTCATAACAGACATTTTCCAGTTGCATATCTTTTGTAAAGTGTTCAGACTGTTTTTTTAGCAAAGAAATAAATTTTCTAAGAGTTTATCTAATTTTACTTTTTTTGTCGATTGTAATACTAAATCAATTTGTCACAGTTGTTTTTCCTTCGTAATAGTCTTGCAGTTTGTAAAACAATCCAAAGTATGTAGGCCTTTCAATTTTGCTAGAGACTAGATGTAATTAGCCAAAGATACGTACAATATACGCACACATCCTATGGGTAAAAAATTCAGGACCGCCTCTACTGCTCATTCCGTAATATTACGACGGCATCATTTGTTTTTTACAGTCATTTTGATCCGCCGGATTAGTTGCAACCATGCACGACCTAAAAAAGTGACTTGCATGTCGTAAGTTTACCTCCCTCTTTTTTTACGGAATGGAAGCTGATTCTTTCTTCGACCTGTAATTCTACCTCAAGTGCTTTTGTTTCTTACCTTTTCATGTAGTGGTCGTGGGAAATGGACTGGCGTGAGGAATAAGAATTCCTCACCCAGGGTGACGAATAGCGCGACCCTATATATATATATATATATATATATATATATATATATATATATATATATATATATATATATATATATATATATATATATATATATATATATATAGGAAAATTCCATCCTACCACCTGGGGGTAGTTACCCCACATGTCTCATATACTAACATCTGATAGTATATATACTATTTTATCATTGTAAGTATGTTCATATACTATATATAAGATACTTGAAAGTGAGTTACATGAAAAAAATGCAAGTCCGCCCATGGTTTTTATTATATTTACGTATATATTTGTACGTAAAAAAGAGCATACTCAAAATACAATACATACTACCAAAAAAGTAGTATATATACTAGTTAAACATTTTTATATACTACATACTACACGTACATACTCTCCGATTTAATAGATACTACATACAACATACAAAACTCAAGTGATGGTAACTACCACCGGTGGTGCATAAAATTTGTCATATATATATATATATATATATATATATATATATATATATATATATATATAAACACTATTCTGATTACGGGATCAGAATAATATCCTGATAACTACCCGACCCGTCGTAGTAGTAGTAGTTGAACTTCACCCAAGGAGAGGTTGAACTTCCGCGAACATTGTCCAAATGGGTCTTGCGATATACTGTTGGAAAGCTGTCGACACATGGATCACAACCTAACTTAAATATTTGTCAAAATCTACACGGATTAAGAGCAGTTTTACAAACCGTTTTTCGTCATACAAAAAAACGTGAATCGTATTTTTGAGCTCATTTCTAAACTATTTATCGGAATGAGGCAAATAATACGGCGTTGGAAAGCTGCTGCAAATCCGCTCATCCCATATATATAAAGTTTTTCCAAATTCCCTACGGTTAAAGAGCAATTTAAAAAATGGCGGAATTTCTCAAACCGAACAGCCAAGCTCGTTTTTTGGCGTAATTTGAAAATGGCAAGTCGGATTAATGCAAATGATATGACATTGGAAAGCTTATGAAAATGCGCTTCTTTTTTATATATAAAGTTTTTTCTAATTTTGATTGGTTAAAAAGTAATTTAAAAAACGGTCAAAGTTCCTCCGAGTTCGTATTTTCGGGTTTTTTCTTTTCTAAATGGTTTGTCGGAATACAGCATATGATATGGCGTTGGAAAGCCTGAACAAATGCGAAACTTTTTTGTATATAATGTTTCTTCCAATTCATTACGGTTTTAAGTTAATTTTGAAAATGGCTAAAAACGTTTTTTGGCCGTAATTTTCGCAAACTTTGTCAGAATGGGGCAAATAATATACCCCTGGATAGCTATGGAAAATGCGAAACTTTTTCATATAGAAAGTTTTCTCTGATTCCTAGCCGTTTTTAAATAATTTTGAAAATGGCGAGATCACGCGTTGTGCCTTCATCGCGAAAACAGAGTCTCCGAAAATGCACTGCGTGATGAGGTTGAACTTCTGGGGCAGTTCTGTTTGAACTTCACTCTGTTTTTCATGTGCTGTTTTTTGCCCGTAACTCCCCAACCACTTACCGGAATTGAGCAAATGATATACAGATGAAAAGCTGTTGAAAACACGCAACTTTCCCGTATTGATCATTTTTTCATACTCGCATCAGTTTGAAAGTTTTTTTTGAATACGTAAAAACGTGTTTTTAACGGTATACATGAAACTTTTAAACCGTTTATCGGAATGCAGCATATAATGTACCGTTGGAAAGCTTATGAATAGGAGCAACTTTTTCTTGTAAACAGTTGTTACAAATTCATTGCCGTTTGCGCGCAGTTTTAAAAATAGCGAAAACAACGATGTTTTTGCCTTTTTTGAACATGTAAATGAACGACGGATGTCTCGCCCTAGAAATTTTGAACCGTGCAGGGACAAGAACGTGAACTTCCTGCAACAACCCTTTTAGGCTTTTACTTTTTATTCTTTTATTCTCTTCCGAAACGCATTCCGTGTAGTAGTTGAACTACTTGTTGTTTTCACTTTGAACTTCTGTCACGTATTTTTTGCTCGTGATTCCTCACCCGTTCGTATTGGTAAAATCCTAGATTTTTTTAATAAACATCGAACCACTTCGTTTTTTTAGTTTGAACTTATAGTTTTCTAAAAAATTGGAAAATTCCTTTTAAACTTTTTTTAGTTGTTCCTTTTATTTTAATTTGAACTTCTTCATTTTATTCTTCAATAACGAGAAAAAATCCAAGGTGTTTAGGAACTTCGAACTTCTCTGTTATTGTAATTTGAACTTCACATTTTTATTTCGAATAAAGAGTTGTTTTTTATTTTAATAAACTTCGAACTTCTCTGTTATTTTAATTTGAACTTCTTGGTTTTATTCCTAAAATGATATGGTTTTTTAAATAAGCATCAATCATTTAAAAAAAAATTGAACTTCATCCTTTTATTTTTCCTTGGAACGGAAAGAATTTGAGTTTACCGTCTACATCAAACTACTCCTTTTTTTTAATTTGAACTTCTTGATTTTATTTCTTTAGTAACAAAAAAAATCTGAGTTTTTTATAAATATTGAACTGCACTATTTTTTTAATTTGGACTTCTTGGTTTATTTCTTAGAAAAGAAAAACATGATTTTTAAGTAAACTTCCGACAACTTTTTTTAAAAAAAAATAGAACTTCATATTTGTATTTTGCCTAGAAATAGGGAGAATTTGAGTTTTGTTATGCATAGAACTTCTTTGCTATTTTAATTTGATCTTCTTGCTTGTATTCTTTGAACTTCATATGTTTATTTTACTTAGAACCAAAAACATTTTAAGTTTTTTGTATTCACCGAACTACTCCACTTTTATAATTTGAACTTCTTGATTTTTTTTATAAAAATCAAACCGCTCCATTTTTTAAATTTGAACTTCTTATTTTTTCTAAGAAAATTGATAAATCCAATTTTTGTTCTAATGTTCGAACTGCTCTCGTTTGAAAAATTGAACTTCTTGGCTTTTGAAATTATTTTTTTTACAAATAATTTGAGTTTTCCATATACATCGAACTACTCCGTTATTTTATTTGAACTTCTCGATTTTATTTGTTTAGTAGCAAGGAAAATCCGAGTTTTTAATTCGAACTTCTTAGTTTTTTTAATCTGAACTTCTCGTTTTTTTTGAAACGGTGAAAATCAAATGCTCTGTTATTCTAAATTGAACTTCTAGGTTTTTTGTTTGAAAGCGAAATTCTGGATTTTTTTAAACGTCGAACTACACCGTTATTTTAATTTGGACTTCTAGGTTTTTTTAGAAACAACCTTCTTCGCCAGAAAACCGCGCTTCATCATATCGTATTTTTGAATTGCTCCCTGTTTTTCACTTCGAACTTCTGTCATGATTTTTGTTCATAATTAACCATTGAATTGTGCCATTTTTTAAATTTGGACTCTCTTGGTTTTTATTTTTGAGTAACGGGAAAAATCTGAGTTTTGTAATTAATATCGAACTGCTCCGCTTTTTAAAATCGAACTTCTTGGTTATATTTATTTAATAACGAGGAAAATCTGAGTTTTTTTATATAGATTGAACTACTCCTTTTTTTGAATTTGAACTTCTTGGTTATATTTTTTGAATTTTTTTACTTCCTCATATTTGTCTTGATGTTCCAGAATGGAACATTATGCACTCCCTTGAATTGTCATAGTTCACTCATCTACATTTTTTTTTCTGTTCGCCTCTTTATATTTTTTGGACACCCAAGGTGTGTGTTTTTCGGAAAGTGTTCAATTTGAACTATCCACGGCAGAAAATATGAACTTCTCATCCACAGTTTTTTGTGTGTATCCACATCTTTTTGTAGAGTACACACAAATTCGGATTTGTAATTTACTTTTATAGAGTACACACCCACTGGCGCAGAACTGCTATGTTTTTTGAACTTCTCGGTTACTTAAATTTGAACTTCTAATTTTTTTTAGAATTATAATTTTTTTGAACTTCTTTGCTTTTGTAATTTGACCTTCTTGGTTTTGTAATAAACATTCAACTTCTATGTTATTTTTACAACCAAAACGAAGCAACATTACACCAGCCAAGGAGATGCTGGGAAGAAACAAGCAGAGCAGACACAGTTATAACAAATAATATGCCATCAAGAAACACAACATCGACCAAGTGGTCGGGTATAGAACAAGATCACTAATTGACAATCAAAACCTTTTAGGCTTTAGTATAGAAACAAACCACTGGTCGTTGCATCATCAAGAACCATCAATTTCACATCCGTACACTGTAATATATTTTCAACATCAAGCACCAACAGGAACCATAAACAAGCATCATTTAATCACTTTAAAAAGAGCAGGCATCAAGAAAGATTGCTGCGGCTAAACAAAAGGAAAATTTATCAGCTACAAGTTTTTTGTGCTCCCCTGCAAACTTCCATATACATGGACTTCATTTTTCTGACAACATGAACTTTTGTTGTTGTCGCTGTATATGAACTTCTCCTGTAACCAAAGAGAGAGGATGCACTGAGACAGGGTAAGATGTTACAAAAAATACACTTTTTTGTTTGAGACATATACACAAACAGCTTGTGTGCACTGCTAGTACAAGGAGAGGGGCAGCTCGATGCGGACACTAGCGCGCGGGGGCAGAGTGTAAGGCAGCAGCAACATGGAGGAAGAGGGTAGCAACGGCATGGAGGAAGTGGGCGGCAGTGACGACGAGTGTGGTGCGCTGCTCCGCACACCGGCGCTGGAGCCGGGAGGAGGCGCGTGGCCTGGTGTGGCACACAGGGCCGGCGCGAGAGGATCTGGGGGCGGGGAGGATGGTGCAGGTTACGGAGAGGGGTCACCAGGCTCGCGTGGGCTGGTCGGCAAGCTGTCAACGCGGCGGCAGATCCTGCGGGGTGGGGTTGGGGGATCTACGGCGGCCCCGGTCGGTGGAGGAGCCGGTCTTCGCGCCGGTCGGGGATCTGGCGACGGGAGGCATGGTCTTCGGCGGCGCTCCGGCAGCTGCAGGCCGGTGGTGGAGGCGGTCCGGCCACGGGAGGGTCTGGGTGGCGGAGTTCCAGCACGGGAGGCGGGGGGCAGTGCGCCGGGGACGGCGCGGTGGCCGGATTCAGGCGTCGGGGCCGGATCCAGGAGGCGCCGGTGCCGGATCCAAGCGCTGGGCGGCTCGACCGCGGCTGGAAGGCAGCCACCGGCAGCCCACGGTGGAGGATGGCGCGGGGATGGTGGTGAAGCCGGCAGCGGCGGCGGCGTCTCCTGTGGGGGTTGGGCGGGGCGGCAGCGGCGTCACCGGTTGGGGGCGGGGCGGCGATGGGATCGGGGGAAGGTGGTGTCGTGGCTGATCTGTTTTTTTCGTGCTTGCCGTTCGGGTAGTTCGGGAGGATGTCCGTCTCCTAATATTCTGATCCTATATATATATATATATATATATATATATATATATATATATATAGCCGGTCTGTTCTCCGAATATTAGGAGAATAGTTATTCTGCTAACACTTCCGAACTGCACGCTCAATGCAAGTGCACGTCATTGTTGAGGCAAGAGCACTGTAGTACTGATGCGAGTGAACTTCTCGTCGCAAAAAAGTGCACGCGCCTTTTTGGTACTGTTTTTGCTCCAGTTTTTAAACCGTTTGTCGAAATGAGGCGTGTAGTATACCGTTGGAAAGAAATGGATTAGACACATCTTCGCCATGTAGAAATTTTTTCGAGATTCCTCACGGTTTAGGAGCATTTTCGAAAACGGTGCGGCGCACGAGGAGTGGCAGCGAGAGTTTTTTCGCGATTTTTTCTAAACCGCTCGTCGGAATGAAGCAAATGATACGCCGTTGGAAAGATATCGTCGAGGCGCAACTTTTTCATATATATTTATTTCTCCAATTCGTTACGGTTCAAGAGCAGTTTCAAATTTACTAAATCGTGGAATTCTGTTTTTCAAATTTTTGCAATTTTTCGGTACTGTTTTCGCTCCAGTTTTTAACCGTTTATCAAAACTAGGCGTGTGATATGCCGTTGGAAAGCTATAGACGAGACGCAACTTTCATATG
This sequence comes from Elymus sibiricus, assembly GCA_039707655.1. NCBI lineage: Eukaryota > Viridiplantae > Streptophyta > Magnoliopsida > Poales > Poaceae > Elymus > Elymus sibiricus. The sequence goes on from CM077676.1 coordinate 205,364,963, forward strand.
TAGAAATGTTTCTGAGATTCTTTACGATTTTAAATTAATTGTGAAAATGGTGCAACGGATGACGAGTGGCAGCGACCGTTTTTCGTGAATTTTTTACAAATCGTTGGTCGGAATGATTCAAATAATATGCCGTTGGAAAGATATCGACGAGGCACAACTTTTTCATTAGAATACTCTCTCTAATTCCTTAAGGTTTATGAGCAGTTTTGAAATTACCAAAATACGAACACTCTGTTTTTCGCGACACCAAAATCGACTAGGGAACTGCATCAGACAGAAAACCGCACTGCTTGAGAATAAAAACCGCACTGCATCAGACGAGCAAGTGAATTACATAATATCTTTTGTTGGACGTAAATTTCTCAGACGAGAAAGTGGACCGCACTTCACATCGGGCTTAAGTGAACCGCAAAAGTATGGAAAAGTGAACCGCATTACGTTTTTTTGTCATTTTCCATAACATTTTTTCTGCACTTCACGTTGGGAGTAAGTGAGCTACCGAAAATGAACCGCAACACCAGCAAAAGTGAACCGCATGTGTCATTTTCCATAACTTTTTTATGAATGAAAGTGGACTGCAGAGACAAGGGCAAGTGAACCGTATGATTTTTTTTTCTTTTTTTCTAACTTTTTTCATAGGCTTAAGTGGACCGCCATGGTCAACGAAAGTGAACCGCTAGGCAGAAACTAGCGAACTACATCTAAAAGAAGTGAACTTCTCTTTGAGGTGTTTTTCTTTTTTTTCTCGTTTTACCAAGTGAACCACAGAGTATTTTACACTAAACCACATTTAAGCATCAATTTTTTTTGTTGGCCGAAAGTGAACTACTGCCAGAAACTAAGTGAACCTCAGGATAAAATTTGGTTTTGTTCTCAACTTCTTTTGCAAAACGGCACGAATTGAAGTGAGCTGCGCGAAAACAGAGTAGTGGACTACACGGTTTTCTTACTTTTTATTTTCAGTGAACCACCGAATTTGTTCTGCATTTGTTTTTTTTTCTCAAATCATTAACAATATGACTTCTTCTGTTCATCAAGTACACTACTCTTCCAAGTTCACTAAGAATTCCACTAGCGAACAGAAGTCCAATTATCCTGCAATAGAAAGTAAGATGAACGAAGGAATGGCCAATAGCGAACTGAAGTCCACTTATTTTTTCTCCAAAAAAACACTAGAACAAGACTTCAGTAGCGAACTACACGGCCGTGCAAGCAAATTGCACACGCCCACGCGCCCGAGACCTTGCGAGCTGCCATCCACGCGCCGCGGATTGCACATGCATATGCGCCGCACTGCACGGACGCGCCAGTGGACTGCACGGAGGGAGGTCGCTGTCCGAACTGCACGGCCAGGGGAAACTGCAAGAAAAATGCAACGAACTATGACGGCGGAGCCCGTGCTCCGAGCAGCGAACTGAACTTGCCGGTGCCACCGGACTGCATATCCGACCACGAGCATCATGCCACAGGACTGCAAGCACGCTCGCCGGTGGACTGGACATCCAGCCGCACCGCACTGACAACCAAAGCGAACTGCAGTGTTGTGCCAAAGTGAAATCTGAAAAGGCAAAAAAAAAACAATCGAAGGGGAGGAGAGGACAATGGAGCCGGTGGTTGCAGCGCCAATCCGTATCGTGTGCCCCGGCGCACTGCAAGCCCGAGATGCCTGGACTGCAAGGGGAGGAGGGCAGCTCATCCGGAGGACATGGCGGATCTCGCCGACGATGCAGCAGAGACCCGCCGTACTGCATCAACCGTCGGGGACTGCTTTTGGACTACAGCAGGGGACGGTCTGCGGTGGAGCTAGGCACGGACCGGGGTGAGGGGAGGTGAGGCCTGGCAGGGTCGAGGACGACGGGAGGGGCCAGTGCGGAGAGCTCGACGATGCAGAGGAGGGAAGCGATGAGGCATCCGTGGGTGGTTGCCGGGTCGGATCCATCGGCGGCGGCGTGTTGGGCCTCGGATCCCTCGTCGTGGAGCACCATGGCGAGCGACCTCTTCCAGATTGGCCGCCATGGATCTCATCGGGGGCGGTGGCTCCAGCTCGCCGGCCTCCTTTTCCACGTCGGCCCGGTGGAGCCTGACCGGTGATCCGGCGCCAGCGCATCAAGGAGGAGGCTGAGTTCACCGAATCAGGTCACCGGCGCCTCGGGTGGTTGCTTTGGAAGGTGGCCACGCGCCCTGGATGTCACCTGCGAGGTAGGAAGAAGGGAAGGACGGAAGGCTGGTTCTGGTGGGACGCCGGAGGTTGGGTGGGTGGTGGGGCACCGGAGGGAGGGGGTGGTCGGACGCCGGAGGGAGGGGTGGAGAAGAAGATGGCGTGGCGGGGCTGGCTCACGGCCGCCGGGCGCAGAGAGGAAGGGGGTGGGGCGGCGCTGGCTTGCCGCGACCGCGCGCGGAGATGAAGGTGCGGCGCTGGCTTGCGGCTGCCGCGCGCGGAGAAGATGGTGGGGCGGCGCTGGCTCGTGGCTGCCGGGCGTTGAGAGGATGGCGGCGCGGCGAGGGAGGTTGAGAGGGCCGACGGGAGAAGGAGGTGGGGGAATTTGGGGGGCCTCGTGTTGCGGTAGGAGGTGGGAGGAAAAAGGCGGTCGTGGCCTCGTGGGTGGGGTGGAACCGACGAGTGGATAAGGTGGGGTGGGTGGGTGGCTGCGGTTTAGTTTGGTTCGGGGCGAGGCGGGTTGACAGGCTGTTAGCAGCATAAGCCGGGTGTTAGGAGAATAAGACTCTTAAGGGTGTTATGAGAATAGACCGTGGAAAACACAAAAGCGCCCGCTCCCCACCCACCTTCTCCCCTCGGTCAAATCCCCACCCCAACCCACTTCTACTAGCCATTCTTCCTCTTCCTCCCCCCGACTCCACCACCAGCGCTCTCGCCCCCACTACCTTCCACGGCCGGCGTGCCCCAAACCCCTCCAACCGCCGGCGCGACCCCATCTACCTCCCAAGGCCGACGCACCCCCAACCCCCTCCCACGTCCAGCGCGCACCCACCTACCTCCCATGGCCGACGCGCCCCCAATCCCCTCCAACCGCCGGCGCCCCCCGCGGACATGGCGGGATCCGGCTGCCACCACCTGATCCGACCGCCCCCACAACTGGATCCACCACCACAACGACGATGCACCGCCGGATCAGCGCAGATCCGTCGGTCGCGCGTTGGATCCATCGACGGGGAGGGCCATGGCGGGAACGCCACGACGGCCTTGGTGGGGAGGCCGGGCCCGGGCAGCGCTCTCCTCCGATGCTGTCTCCGTCCTCCTCTCGTCGCCAAGGGTGCTCTGGGAGAGGATCCACTAGGCCAACCTCTCCCCTTGTGACGAGGACGAGAGGGGCGACCACCTCTCCCTTGTGTGCAGTTCGGCTTCGCAATTGGTCCGGTACGGATTCGCAGGCGTGCGGTCCAGGGCTTCCTCGCCAGTGTGGTGTGTGTGTGTTGTGTGGCTGCATGAGGGCGAGGCCTCGGTTCCGCACCGCCGAGACCTGCCCCTGCCCTGCGCGGTGTAGGTACAGAGGGGGAGGAGCTCCACCTCGCACCGGCTTGACCTCCTCCTCTGGCTCGACCAGAGAGAGCAGTTCGCTCGGGATCTGCTCGTGGTTCGGTTGTGGGGCAGCTGCAGTGCGAAGAGCCATGGCATGCAATTTTTTTTGGACTGCTGCCTTTCAAGAAGACCGCCCCTGACCGCCTTCGTCCTCCGTCGCCATGAGACCCAGGACGAGAAGTAGCTCGCCGCGGCTTGGAGTTCGCCATTTTTAGTGTGTTTTTCATATTTTTTGTTGTTGATTTTTGTGAATTAAGTGTAGTGAATTTTCTAATGTTGTTCGACAAATCCTCTGTGCAGTTCGCCGAATGTTTGTGTGTGCCTTGCACTGCGGTTCAATCATCGCTCAACTCCGGCAAAACACCGGTCCTCATGCGAGGATGACGACGGGGCAGTGTGGTTGCAGTTTGCTTGCAGGCCCCCCCCCGGTTTGCCGCGGCCTTGCAGTTCGGCCGCACGGGTGCGTGCTGTTGACTTGCAGGGGTGCCTTGCTGTGCCGTTCGGCCCACGAGCAAGTGCAGTTAGAGGACCGATTGCTCTTTGCTAAGACCCAATTGCTTTTTTATTTAAGTTTTTAGGGATTGTTCTGTAAAAAGATTGTGACCCTATTTGTAATTGTTAAGAAAACCTGTGCAGTACATTTATAGCGAGTCGAGTGGTTCACTCTATAAAAAGGAATTATCGAAAAAACGTATGCAGTTCTTTACTCTCTTCAATGTGGTATAAGAAAGAATAATCAGGAAAACGTATCCAGTTCACTGCACTATTCCCTGTAGTGCAAAAACATGTGGAAAAAAAATCAGGATTCTTGTCCCCTGTAGTACAGACACACGAGGAAAAAACGATGTCTGCAGCTCACTTTGATTTGTTTCGTGGTTCACTTCCCCCAACTGCAATGCAGAACACACGAGGATGCAGTTCCTTGTGTCGAATAAGCACACAAAATGATGTGTTCACTTGCCCTTGTCTTTGCGGTGAACTCTCGTTCATAAAAAAAGTTACGGAAACTCCTCAGTGGTTCACTTGGTAAACAAAAAATAAGAACATCTCAAAGAAACTCGCTTTCTTATTAGATGTAGTTCACCCGCTCAGTGTATGTGGTCCACTCGCCCGGTCTACGCATGTAAAAAATAATAAGTGTAAAATAAAGACAACAAAAACTCACATGGTGTACTTTGGGTAGTGTCGCGGTTCACTTTCGATACTATCGCGGTTCACTTACTCCCAATGTGAAGTGCAGAAAAATGTTAGAGAGACGACAAAAAAAAGTAATGCGGTTCATTTCTTGGTAGTGTTGCGGTTCACTTACGTCAGATATGAAGTGCGGTCCACTTCCTCGTCTGAGAAAATTTACGTCCGACAAAAAGAACATGTGCAGTTCGCTTGTTCGTCTGATGCGCTGCGGTTTTCAGTCTGAAACAGTGCGGTTTTCTGTCCGATGCAGTTGAAGCGTCGATTTTGGTGTCGCGAAAAACAGAGTGTCCGCATTTCGGTAATTCTAAAACTGCTCTTAAACCGTAAGAAATTAGAGAGAGTGTTCTACATGAAAACGTTGCGTCTCATCGATATCTTTCCAATGGCGTATCATTTGAATCATTCCGACCAGCGGTTTGTAAAAAATCACGAAAAAACGGTCGCTGTCACTCGTCGTCCGCCGCACCATTTTCAAAATTAATTTAAAACCATAAGGAATTTCAAAAACCTTTCTACATATGAAAGTTGCGCCTCGTCTGTAGCTTTTTAACAGCGTATCACACGCCTCGTTTCGACAAATGGTTAAAAAACTGGAGCGAAAACAGTACCGAAAAATTACAAAAATTTGAAAAACGAAATTCCGCGATTTAGTAAATTTGAAACTGCTCTTAAACCGTAACGAATTAGAGAAAGTAATATATCCGAAAAAGTTGCGCCTCAACGATATTTTTCCAACGGCGTATCATTTGCTTCATTCCGACGAGCTGTTTAGAAAAAATCACGAAAATACGCTCGCTGCCACTCGTCGTGCGCCGCACAAATTTCAAAACTGCTCTTAAACCGTGAGGAATCTCGAAAAAATTTCAACATGGAGAAGTTGCGCCTAATCCATAGCTTTCCAACGGTATATTACACGCCTCGTTCCGACAAACGGTTTAAAAACTGTAGCGAAAACAGTACTGAAAAAACTGTGTGCAGTTTTTTGCGACGGGAAGTTCACTCGCCTCAGTACCGCAGTGCTGAAAATACATCCTACCACCTAGGGGTAGTTACCCCACATGTCCCATATATTACCATGTGCTAGTATATATTATACTTTATCATTTTAAGTATGTTTATATACTATATATAAGATACTCCAAAGTGTTTTACATGAAAAAATTGTAAGTTGGCCCATGGTTTTTATTATACCGAAAAAGGGTTTCCCCTCGCTTTATATTATAAAGCAACGATCACCGATACAGACAACGGAAACACACAACACCACACCACACCACCACACAACACACCCAAGGCAGGATACAGCAGGTACAGGAACAGCCACATCACCCCAACACCCCAAGCATACAGCAAATGAGCAATGAGGGCAGAGCTTGAAGTAGTCGGAGTAGTCCACCATGACAGACTGTCACGGAGAGACGAGGCTGAGCTCGGCCAATGTAGGCCTCCAAGACGGCGCCTTCAAGAAGGGGAACGACACCGGAGCGCCGTCGCCGCCGCATCCAAAGGATCATGGCTTTCACCTGGATCATTCGAAGGGGGAGAGTAGCCACGACGACGCCTTCAGGAAGGAGACGACGCCCACGGACGCCACCGCCGTCGGCCCGACCGAAGCCGAGCAGGGGATCTCCCTTGGCACGCACGCTCCACCTTCGAACCGCCACCGCTCGCCAAAGAACCGCCCGCCACGCCGCCCGAGCGGCCATAGCAACCAGCCTACACCTGAGTCGCGCACCTCGCCCACAAGCAACGCGACTACCACCACCGAGGCCGCCGCCCCGGCATCCATGACCCTCCCGCAACCACCACGACGGCTAATGGACGTAACCGACCGGTGACAGGTAAAAGGCACTCCCTTCACCCCAAAACAAACCCTTGGCAGGAAGACGGCCCAGCCGGCCAGATCCGGGTAGGGGAGAGGGTTGCCAGCAGCCGCCAGCCTCGACCTCGCCGCAGCCGCCGGCCTCGACCTCTCCACAGGTGCCGGCCTCGTCCTCGCCGCAGCCGCCGGCCTCGACCTCGCCGCAGCCACATGCCTCGTCCTCGCCGCAGCCACAAGGACCAGGACGCCCCTGCCGCCCTCCCCGGTGCGCCCCACCACCACCGGCCAGCCAACGGCACCCGCCGAGCCGCTGGCGTCCACCACCAGGCCGCCACCGTCCGCCACACCCACCAGCCGAGGAGCAGACGAGAGAGGGTCGACCACCACCGTCACGGTGCCACCCCCACCAAGGCAGGGGCCGCCGCCCGAGACCCGCGCCGCCCCCGGCCCACGCCGCCCGGAGGGCCAGATCTGGCGGAGCCGCGACCAGAACCGGCCCCCAGGCGCGCACATCCAGCACGCCGCCCGCCACGCTGCAGCCACGCCACCGTCGATCGGTTCCGGCACGCCACCGCGCTGCTGCGCCCGCCGTTAGCGCGACACACCGGCGCAGCCGCCTCGGCCCGCTCCGAGCCCGCCGAGCGAGGGGGCGAGGTCTCCCCGCCGCCGCTGGCGCCGACCAGGCTTCGCCTGGCTGCGCCCTCTGGCGGCGGCGAGGTGGAGGAGGAGAAGGCGGGGGACCCCGCCGGCGGCGGCTAGGGATTCCTCCCGGTCGCGAGCGTGGCGACCCGGGAGGAGGGAGGGGGGGTTGAGAGCTACAAACACTGGTTTTTATTATATTTATGAAATACATACATATTTGTACGTAAAAAGGAACATACTCAAAATGCGATACATAGTACCAAAAAAGTTGTATATATACTATATAAACATTGTTATATATTACATACTACGCGTACATACTCTTCGATTTGATAGATACTATATACAACATATAAAATGTTTAGGTACATAGTCTTCGATTTGATAGATACTACCTAAACATTATTATATACTATATACTACGCGTACATACTCTTCGATTTGATAGATACTATATATATATTTATACAGCCCGTCTATTCTGCCAATATTGGCAGAATAGTTATTCTGCCCACATCCGAACTGCACGCTCAACACGAGGGCACTGCACTTTCTAAAGCAAAGGTACTGCAATACAAACACTAGTGAACTTCTCGTCGAAAAAAACTGCACTTGGTGTTTTTTCGATACTGTTTTTGATCTAATTTTTTAACCGTTCGTCGGAATGAGGCATGTAATACGCCGTTGGAAAGCTATGGATTAGGTGCAACTTCGCCATGTTGAAATTTTTTCGAGATTCCTCGCGGTTTAAGAGCAGTTTCGAACACGATGAGCGCCCGACGAGTGGCAGCGAGCGTATTTTCACGTTTTTTTGCAAACCGCTTGTCGGAATGAAGCAAATGATACGCCGTTGGAAAGATATCGTCGAGGCGCAACTTTTTCATATATATTACTTTCTCTAATTCCTTACGGTTTAAGAGCAGTTTCAAATTTACTAAATCGCGGAATTCTGTTTTTTCAAATTTTTGCAATTTTTCGGTACTGTTTTCGCTCCAGTTTTTTAACTGTTTGTCGAAACGAGGCGTATGATACTCCGTTGGAAAGCTACGGACGAGGCGCAACTTTCATATGTAGAAATATTTTTGAGATTTTTTACGGTTTTAAATTAATTTTGAAAATGGTGCGGCGGACGACGGGTGGCAGCGGACGTTTTTCCGCGAATTTTTACAAACCGCTAGTCGGAATGATTCAACTGATACGCCGTTGGAAAGATATCGACGAGACGCAACTTTTTCATGTAGAACACCCTCTCTAATTCCTTACGGTTTAAGAGCGGTTTTGAAATTACCGAAATACGGACACTCTGTTTTTCGCGACACCAAAATCGACGAATGAACTGCATCGGACAGAAAACTGCACTGCTTCAGACTGAAAACAGCACTGCATTAGACGGTCAAACGAACTGCATGATTTGTTTTTGTGAGACATAATTTTTCTCAGACAAGTTTTTGTTGTCTTTTTTTCAACTTTTTTATGAACGAGAGTGGACCGCAGAGACAAGGGCAAGTGAAGCACGACCTATATCGAAGTGAACCGCATTACTATCTTGTTGTTTCGCTCAATTTTTCGCACTTTCATATTGGGCGCAAGTGAACAGTATCACTCTCAAAAGCGAACCACATCCGAGGACCAAACGCACTGCAAGTGTTGTTGTAGTCGACTGAATTTTGAGACACGAAACAAATTGCACTTCATACAGAGGGGTAATGAGCTGCTACACAAATGGAGTGAACTACTTTTTTCGATTGTCCCACAAACAAAACAAATTGCATTAGAAAAAGAAGTGAACCTCCCGTGGGGATTTCTTTCTCTTTTTTTTACAAAGTGAACCACTAAGGGGCTGCACTTTTTTTTTACAAAGTGAACCGCTTTTGTTTTTACAAGTGAACAACAAAGAGTTTCACAGTGAACTACATGATGTTTGAACAAATAAAAACAAGTGAACTGAGGCAAAATTAAGAAATAGGTAGGCAGCACATAAAAAAGTATCCAGCGAACTGCACGAAATAGGCAGCCGAGCCGCACGCGCGCGCAAACTAAGCTTCATGCCGCTCGGACCGAACGAAGTGCATGTCCACAAAGAATGTACTGCCCCCCAAAACGAAGTGCACGTCGACGTCCGCCGAACCACACCGCAATGTTTTGCAATCTGGGAATCAAGAGCAGCACTTGCAGGCCATATGCTCACATACACTGCAGCAAGATGGGCTTCTACAGGTTCAGTGGACAAATACGGGGACGGGGAACTGCACGCCCGTGTCCTCTCCACTGCTCGCCCCGGAGCCAGTGAACTGCATGAAGAGGCGCATTGCACTGCAACAAAAACCAAAATTCCCCCAAGGGAGGAGAGTGGAACGGTTGCCATGCCTATCGTTGATGCGTACTGCACGGCAGCCGCCCCTGATCCACGGGCGCCCAGCAGCAGTGCACTTCAAGCGGGCATGACAGTGTTCACCTGCAAAACACCCAAAGGGTAGGAGCCCGTGCGTCGCCCAATTTTGCCGTGGGAGGAGGTCGGTGGACTGCATCACCTATCTTATCTGCAAAAAAAAGAGTAAAATGAACCTCAAGAGCAAAAGTATAGTGGACTGCATTTGCACTTTCATTTCTCTTCAGAAGAACACAAAAAACACAAATCTCGTCGACGGGAATAACAAACTGCAGTGCACTGATTTTTCCTCCAAAAATCAAAAAAGTGAACTGCAACAACCTCAAACGCTGGCATGGTTGCCTGTTCGTCAGTGGGGAGAAGAAGCAGGGGATGCCGATGCACCGGGGAGAATCTCCAGGCCGGGATTGACCCGACCCCGGCGGCCTCCTGCTTGTCGCCGGCGTGCCTAGGAGCCGCGGCGACCTCGCCGTGGGGCCTCGATTTCAGTGCACACGAGGTCTGGGCGTTGATGCTTGCACGGTGGTGTGGGGCAGCCTGAATCCAGCCGCCGCGCAGATGAGAGGTGGGGCGGTGCGGCTCGTTCGGGGCTGCCCGGATCCAGTCGTCGTGCAGACCGGGGCGGGAAGTGGGCGGCGGGGGAGGTAGGTGGTGCCGCGGTAGGTGGTGGGACTGGGCAGCGGGGGAGGTAGGTTGTGCACGGGGGCGAGACCAGGGCCGCGCCGGATCTAGGTGGTGGTGGGGTGTGGCGGCTAGATTGACCCGATGGGGGTAGGTGTGGTGAGCCCTGGCCGGGCCAGAGATGAGGCCAGGATGAGGAGGAGAGGGGAGGGGCAGGTGAGCACCGCGGTTGACCGGGTCCTCGTCGCCGGATCTCACCGGGAAATGGGGCGGGGCGGCACCGTACGGGGAGGAGCCGAGCCGGGTTGAGGTGGGTGGGAGAAGGCAAGTGGGGCGGCCACCGGAGGCTGATGGTGAGGCCACGGCCGCGGGACGGCCGGATCCAGCGCGGGGAGGAGCTAGTGGACACCTGGGTGGCTGTGGCGGCTGGATCCGAAGGGTGGCCGGGACCGGGCCAGGGTGGCGGCGCAGGGGAGCAGGGGAGGTGGTGGTTCGGCGACGCGGGGGAGGGTAGCGGCGCGGCGGCGCAGGGGAGGTTGCGGGCTGGGAGGCGGGGTCGTGGGTAGAGAGAGAGAGAGGGAGTGGGGGAATGGGTACGAGAGGATAAGGCGGGCTGCCGGCCGCTCCCGCGGAAGAAGACGGGGAGGGGAGGGGCGGTGGCGCTCGGGTGGGTGTGTTGGCAGAATAAGCAAAAAGATGGTAAAATAAGGTCTTAAGGGGGTTGGTAGAATAGACCCACCCTATATATATATGACAAATGTTTTCTACCACCCGGTGGTAGTTACCACCGCTTGCGTTTTGTATGTTTTATGTAGTATCTATCAAATCGGAGAGTATGTATGTGTAGTATGTAGTATATATATTATATATATAAGATACTTCAAAATGAGTTACATGAAAAAATTGCAAGTTGGCCCATGGTTTTATTATATTTACGAAATACGTACATATTTGTACGTAAAAATGAGCATACTCAAAATACGATACATACTACCAAAAAAGTAGTATATATACTACCTGAACATTGTTATATACTATATACTATACGTACATACTCTTCGATTTCATAGATACTATATACAACATACAAAACGCAAGTGGTGGTAACTACCACTGGTGGTAGGAAAAATTTGTCATATATATATATATATATATATATATATATATATATATATATATATATATATATATATATATATATATATATATATATATATATATATATATATATATATATATATATATATATAGTAACACTATTTAATCCCAGGATCAGAATATTATTATGATCACATCACGCCCTATATAGGGGTGACGAGATCTTCCCAAACTCCCGAACCCGCAGAGAAAAAAAAATCCACGCCCACTCGTCCACCACCTCCCCCCGATCCCCAACCTCCCCCGGTCCTGGCGCCCTCGAGCTCGTGCCCCCCGCCACCACCGACGTGCCCAAGATCCATTCGACGCGCCGCCGTCCCAGCTTCTGACCACCGCCGCAGCACCATTCACCACCACCACCCGACGCGCTGTCGTCCCGGCTCCCGACCACCTCGGCGGCACTATCCCGCCACCTCCACCTGATGTGCCGGCGGCCGGCTCCCCATCGCGCCGCGACCCCAGCCGACCATCTCCGACCGACGGGCGGCGCAATTTCCGGACCCCATGCAACTTGACCCCCTTCCCCACCTCCCCGATTTGATCTTGCCCTGATCCCGCGTTCTTCCCCGTCGACGGGATCGAGAAAGCACCACCGGTCCTTGCGCTCCACCATGGGCGTGCATGGCCAGATTACCTCCAGTGCGGGCCACCGGCCAAACCCCACCCGCAGCCGCTGGCCGTCCCACGCGCATCCGGCGCCGCCGTCCCCTACGCATCACCGTCCAGCTACCATCGCCGTCAAGCCCTTGCGCCTCCACCATGCCTGGCTACGGCCGCGCTCGGATCCCACCGCCGCGCCACCGGATCCTCTGCCTTCAAGCCCATGCACCTCCAGCCAGTGCCATGCGCGTACGGCCCTGTTCCCAGTGCATGTGTGACGGCGGCTCCGATCCAGCATGTCCCAACCGCCGCCGTCGGACGTTGCTCCAGCCGCTGCTTCGGCAGTCCAAGTGCCCCACCCATGTCCGTCCGAGTTCCTCTGTCCGTGCTAACTCGTGCCGGAGCATTTGCCAGCAGCAGTGCACAAACCTGAAGATCATTTGGTGTGTCTTCAGCAAACGCTGCGTCGAGCCACCAGCACATGCTCGCATCCTCCCTCATCTCGCTTTCCTGCTATAGTGCTACTCCACTTCAGTTGTACTGTATCTGGATAAAGCGTTGATTCCTTCCTCCTGTCCAATTTTGTATTATTTCTAAGTGATTTTGATATCTGAAGTTCAACCTTATCTGCAGACTGCAGGTGCAAAAAATTGGTGTTTTGGTATGTTGGTTTCAGTTTAACAGGACCTTCAGTAATGGAAAACTTGAGTTTTCTTCCAAGTTTATCTCCAAAATGCATCAATGCCGTGGAGTGATAATTATTCTTGTATTCTTGTATCGAGTCTTGTGTTTCATGAATAAAGATAGACATTGAGCAATCGTTCATGTATCCTTTAAAGTATGTACGTCATAGACATCTTTGAGAGAGAAAAAGGTTAATGATGTATTCCGTTGAGAGATGCAGAGAGGTACGGGCTTCAATACTTTTGTAAACAAACTATCTGTGTGTGTCTCGCCTATGTAGGTCGCAACACATGCTCTGTACAGAAAACATGCACTACGTGTGATGTCAAAAAAAATGCACTACGCGTACAGTTCACTACATATTCTAATCAGTTCATGAATAAACACAGAAAAAGTCCAATGTTCGTGGAAAAAAACTGTTTGGTTTACACAGAAAATTTTGTAGCAGTCTGGGAAAAAAGGTTCACTGCATGTTTATTTCAGCAGTACAAAATGCGGCAGCTTGTGAAGTACTCAAAAAAAATGTTCTATAAATAAACTGCTCAATGGAACCCCAAAAAAATTTACGGGGAAGTTCGTTGGATGAACCTTGTTAAGTTCGTAGTAATAAAAAAGTGAAGTTAAAATAAGTATATCCGTCTTAAAAAAAACTCAGTTCACTTCGAAACATTTGAGAATTTAGTACTGCAAAACAAAGAAAGTTCTATAAAATATCAAAAAGAAAAAAAGTAAACAAAAATCATTGAGTTCGAGAGCAGCCGCGCGCTGTCGTCAAGCCGCGCAGACGACACCCCGCAAATGACCCATAAGGTTATTTACCCAGGGTTAACAATTTGAGTTTTTTTAGTTCACTGTTTGAGAGTTAAATATTGTTGCAAATTGAAAATTCTAGGTTATGAAGTTCAATGGGTGTGAGACTTCTTTGACCTTCCATTGCTAAAAAAGAGCATCCAAAAACTTTTCTACATGTTATGCATCCGCGCTCACATCTTCGACCTCCTTCATGTATGTTCTGTTTCTAAGAAATGCTTAATGAAAATTTTGTTTCGAGAAGTTCATGTACTATAACGTGGAAAGGTCATGTATTAGAACTACCTAGTAAGTGATAAATTTGAAGACCACAATTTTCTACAGTAATTGGTACGTCTCCAGTCCATAAGAAGTTCAAACAAAAATAATAGAACACTTCAAAAATAACAGGGCACTTTGAAGCGGATATTTCACCGTTTCTAAATAAAAAAACAAGAAGTTCAAATTTTAAAAATAGAGCAGTTCAAAATTCATAAAAAAGAATTTTCCCGTCTCCAAATAAAAAAAACACTAGAAGTCCAAATTTAAATAACGAACCACTTCAACATTTATTACAAAACTAGGATTTTTTTTGTTACTAAAATAAGTAAAACAAGAAGTCCAAATTGTTACTAAAGAAATAAAATCAGGAAGTTCAATTTAAAAAAACGGAGTAGTACGATGTATACGAAAAACTCAAATTCTTTTCGTTTCTCGGAAAAATAAAAGTATGAAGTTCAATTTTAAAATAATTGTTTGATGCTTATTAAAAACCCGTTTTTTCTAAGAATAAAACTAAGAAGCTCAAATTAAAATAACAAAGAAGTTTGAAATTTAGAAAGAACTCAGATTTTTTCTCGTTATACAAAACGAAGAATTTCAAGTTAAAATAAAGGAACAAAAAAAAACACTTAAATATATTTTCCCCATTTTTAAGAAATCTAGAAGTTCAAACTAAAATAATGAAGTGGGTTGATGTTCATTAAAAAACTAGGATTTGACCGTTATTAAACAACTCAATATCCCTTGTTATTATAAAATCAACCATGAAGTTCAAACTGAAAGAACGGTCAAATTCGATGTTTACTTAAACATCAAATAATTCTTTGCTAAAAAAATTGAAGTTCAAATTAAAGTAACACAGAATTTCAAAGTTTATTAAAACCTAGGATGCACATGTTCAATAAAAAATCAAACATCATTTTGGCATTCTTAAAAACTACTCATAAAAATGGCGACCAATTTGGAAAAACTCTCTATATGAAAAACACTTTCCAACGATATATTATATGATCCGATTGATGAGTGCTTTAGGAGTTAGGGCAAAATAAACGGAGAGTAGTTCAAAGTGATAACAGCCAGAAGTTCACGTACTGCATGGTGTGTGTTTCATACGAGAAAAAAAGAATAAAAAGGCAAAGTCTAAAATTTCGGTTCCTTGAAGTTCAAGAGCTTTGCCCGAAAAGTTCAAAAAATCTTGTGAGGGAGGTTCACCGTGTATTTACATGTTTAAAAACACACACAAAAGATGTTGTTTTTGGTGTTTTAAAATAATTCTCTCAATCCATTACAAATTTGAAACAAAAATGCTCCACATGAAAAAAGTTCCTCCTATTCAACAAAACTAGGATTTTTCCGTTACTAAAAGAAATAAACCAAGAAGTCCAAATTGAAAAAATAGAGCAGTTCGATATTTATAAAAAACTTAGATTATCCTTGTTACCAAAGAAATAAAATCAAGAAGTTCAAATTAAAAAAAAGGAAGTAGCTCGATGTATACGGAAAACCCAAAATTCTATCTATTTCTAGGAAAAATATAAGTATGAAGTTCATTTTAAAAAATGTTTTATGCTTATTTAAAAACATATTTTTTCTAAGAATAAAACTAAGAAGTTCGAATTAAAGTAACAGAAAAGTTCAAATTTTATAAAAAACTCAGATTTTTTCTCGTTACAAAAGAATTAAATGAAGAAGCTCAAATTAAAATAAAAGGAGCAACTAAAAAAAGTTCAGATTCAAACGCAAAATGGAAATGTTTGAAAACCAAACATGGGGTAGTTTCCCCACACAAAAAATTCAGGGGTGTTCTCAACATGAAAGTTTATCAATAAAAACAACAATTTGGATTTTATTAAAAATCAAATTATTCTCGTTACTAAAGGAAAAAAAACAAGAAGTTCAAATTAAAAAAACAGAGTAGTTAAAAATATTTATAAAAAAGAAGTGAATTTTCCCTGTTTCTGAAAATACCCTATAAGTTCAAATTAAACTGACGAAGCGGTTCAACGTTTACTAAAAACTAGGATTTTAAACCGCTTCTAAAGAATAAAACTAGGAAGTTCAAATTTAAAATGTGGAGTAGTTCAAAATTTATATAAAAAAGAATTTCCTCGTTTCTAAATAATATAGAAGTTCAAATATAAATAACCAAACGGTTCAATATTTACTAGAAAAACTCGTATTTTTCCCACTACTAAAGAAAAAAATATCTAAAGTTCAAGTTTAAAAATTGAAGCAGGTAAAAACACAAAATTTATTTTTCCCTTTCTAAAAAAACTAGATGCTCATGTTGAGAAAACGAAGCAGTTCGATGTTTACTAAAAAAGCTCAGATTTTTTCGGCTACTAAAGAATAAAATCAAGAAGTTCAAATTAAAAAAACAAAGTGCTTCGATGTTCATGAAAATTTCAGATTTTCTCAGTTTCAAAAAAAGCTAGAAGTTCAAATTAAAATAACGGTGTAGTTCAAAGTTTATTGAAAATACAAAATTTTGCTTTTCTAAATAAATAAAAACCTAGAAGTTCAAATTAGAATAACAAAGCATTTGACTTTCACCGTTTCAAAAAAAAAACCCAAGAAGTTCTGGTTAAAAAAACTAAGAAGTTCAAAAAAAGTAAATAAAAAGTTATTTTCATGGTTTTACCGGAAAAAAGTTCGATGTTTGTTGTAAAACTAGGATTTTCCCGTTTCTAAAGAATAAACTAATAAGTTTATATATGAAAGTCGGAGCAGTTCAACGTGTAATTTTTTTTAGAAAAGACTAAAAAAGCAAAGTCTAAAAAATTTGTTGCTAGAAGTTCAAGTGCTCAGCCTGGGAAAGTTCAAAAAAATTGTGAGAGAGGTTCACCTTGTATTTACATGTTCAAAACACAAAAAACGATGTTGTTTTTGGTGCTTTAAAACAATTCTCTCAATGCATTACAAAAAATGAAACAAAATGCTCTACATGAAAAACGTTCCTCCTATTCAACATCTTTCCAAAGGGTATATCGTATGCTCTATTCCAAAAAAAAGGTTAAAACAAATTGGTGTATATTGTTCGAAACAAAATTTTAACTGTATTGGAAAATTTTCTGTCTTTTTAATAGGTTCCTAAAAGGTATATCATTTGTGCAACTCCGGCGAACGGGTGAGGAATTATGAACAAAAATATATGACAGAAGTTCAAAGTGAAAACAGCGAGCAGTTCAACTACTACACGGAATGCGTTTCAAATTCAATAAAAGAATAGAACACTAAAAGACGAAAATGTTTGTTGCCAGAAGTTCACGTGCTCCTCCCTGCACGGTTCAAAATTTATATTGCGAGACGTCCGACCTTCAATTACATGTTAAAAAAAAAAGGCAAAAATGACGTTGTTTTTCCCATTTTTAAAACTGCTCTCAAAAGGTAACGAATTTGTAACAACTGTCTACACGAAAAGTTTGCTCCTATTCATAAGATTTGCAACGATATATTATATGCTTCATTCCGAGAAACGGTTTAAAAGTTTCATGTATACCGTTAGAAAGACGTTTTTACGTATTCAAAAAAATCTCTTGAACCATCGTGAATATGAAACAATGATCAACATGGGGAAGTTGTGCATTTTCAATAGCTTTCCATCGGTATATCATTTGCTCAATTCCGGTAAGTGGTTGGGGAGTTAGGGGTAAAAAACAGCACGTGAAAAATATAGTGAAGTTCAAACAGACATGTCCGAGAAGTTCAAGTCTTCACGAAGTGCATTTTCGAAGACTCTGTTTTCGCGATGAAGGCAGAACGCATGATCTCGCCATTTTCAAAATTACTTCAAAACGGCTAGGAATCTGAGAAAACTTTCTATATGAAAAAGTTTCGCATTTTTGATAGCTTTCCAGTGGTATATTATTTGCCCCGTTCTGACAAATTTTGCAAAAAATACGGCCAAAAAACGTTTTTAGCCATTTTCAGAATTGTCATAAAACCGTAAGGAATTGGGAGAAACATTCTATACATAAAAGTTTCGCATTTCTTCAAGCTTTCCAACGCCATATCATTTGCTGCATTTCAATATAGCATATATAAAATAACCCAAAAATAGTAACTCGGTGGAACTTCGGCCGTTTTCCAAATTACTTTTAAACTGTTTAAAATTGGAACAAACTTTCTATATGAAAAAGAAGCGCATTTTCATAAGCTTTCTAATGCCATATCATTTGCATCAATCCGATTAGCTGTTTTGAAATATAGCCAAAAATACTAACTCGGCTGTTCGGTTTCAAAAATTCCGCCATTTTTCAAATTACTCTTTAACCGTATGGAATTAGGAAAAACTTTCTATATGTGGAATGAGCGGATTTGAAGCAGCTTTCCAACGCCGTATCATTTGCCTCATTCTGATAAACGGTTTAGAAATTGGCTCGAAAATACGATTCATATTTTTTTGTATGAAGAAAAACGGTTTGCAAAACTGCTCTTAAACCGTTTTGATTTTGCAAAAAGTTAAACGTAGGTTGTGATCCACGTGTTCATAACTTTCCAACAGTATATCGTAAGCCCCATTTGGACAATGTTTCCGGAAGTTCAACCTGTCCGTAGGTGAAGTTCAACTACTACTGCTCCGAAGGGTCGACTAGTTATCAGAATATTATTCTCATCCCGTGATCAGAATAGTGTTTATATATATATATATATATATATATATATATATATATAGAGAGAGAGAGAGAGAGAGAGAGAGAGAGTAACACTATTCTAATCCCAGGATTAGAATAGTTATTCTGATCCAACGCGCCCTATATAGGGCCGATCGACTTGTTCCTGAGATCCAACCCCTCCCTGACCCACATCCCAACGGTGGCGCGCCTCCTCCCCCGCGGCCGGTGCGCCACCTCCCCCGCGACCTCCCCTCCTCCCCCGCGCCCACCTCCCCTCCTTCCCAATGGCGGCGCGGCCCCGGAATCCCCCTGCTTTCGCCGGTCTGTGGATCCTCGTGCGCCGCCGCAGGGCCCTGGTTCCCGAGCGCCATCGCCGGTCCCCGGATCCCACGAGCCACCGCCGCCTCCCTCCCCCTGAATCCAACGCAGTGGTGGCCTCTCCCCCATGAATCCATCGCGGCGGCGACCTCCCTCCCCCTGAATCCACCGCGGCGGTGGCCTACCTCCCCCTGAATCCACCATGGCGGCGGCCTCCCCCTGCTTCCAACGCGGCATCGCCCTCCCTCCCGCCAGCTTCTCGGAAAAGAGCACCGGTGCCATTCACTTGCGGCATGCTCCTCCTCGCTCGCTGTTGTCCCGGATGCGGCGGCGCCCTCCTTTCCCCGGGCACATCCACCCCCTCGGCCGCCGACGCGGATCTGATGCATGTGTCCTCCCTGGATCCAGCGTCATCTGAGGTGCGCGTGAGGCAGGTCGCGGCACCGTCCTGGGCAGGTCGCGGCAGCACCCTGGGAAGGTCGCGGGCAATGCCTTGGGCAGGTCGTGAGCACCCCATCCGTCGTTACATGTGCATCGACAGGAAATCCCGTGCCCCGATTCATCATCCCCACCGGAGCTATTCTCTCCGTCCTGCAACGACGTCGGTCATCCCGCTGGAGCAAAGAAAGGACTGCACGAATCTCCCTTCCATCCCCTCTCTACTTATTCCATTGTTTCTGAAATTTGGTCTCAATTGAAAAAGAATCTGTATTCGGCAGCGATGGCATTGCTGTGAACAGATAAATTTGGTTTTAAGTAGTCACAAAATGTTGTTTTGCAGTGCAATGTGACTCCAGGTTGAAGTTTGATGCATTGTACGTGATTGTTGTACATTATATCCTACTACAAATGCATAACACTTCCTGTCCGATTGTACGTGATTGTGCAGTCCAAAGTGACTCCAGGTTGAAGATTGTAGTAATACAAAAAACTTTGTATAGTCTTGTGCTGGGCAATTATAGCAGAGAGGAGTGGAGCCTCCAAAAAAAGAGCAAGTGCAGATAAAAAATAGATACATGCCTAAGGTTCTGGTGGTTAGGCCAAAAATGGAAACAAATTATTTTAGTGTTTCCTTTTATCTCAAACCAATTAACTTCTGTAATTTCTATAAACATGCATGCCCCTGCAAAACTATTGCATTAGAAGGTATGAAGCCGAAAGGGAATTTAAGGGAATCTATGTGATGCCATGTTAGCAATAAAAACACCACTAAAAAAAAGAAGCCCGTGTACATTCAGGGAGACATTTGACATAGAAAATTTATTACATACACAAAAAGTATGCATAGTGAAAAAAATGTCGAGAAGTTAAGGTCAACCGTTTAGAAAAGTTCAAATTACAGAAATTGACTGAAGTTCACGGAAGTTCAAATTTAATAAAAAAGAAGTTTATATAAGAATTGTTATCAAAGCGTCACCCATAAAAAAATAACTCTAGAAGTTCAAATTCAATAAACCTCAGAGTTCAAGAATAATATAAAAAGCAAAAAGGAGACACCCAGATGTTTGTACAGATTTTTCCCAATGGATTTCCTTGTTCCTAATAAAACATAAAACCAATAAGTGCAAATTAAGAAAATAGAGCAGTTCAATATTTTTTTTAAACTCAGATTTTTCTCTTTACCAAAGAATACAAGCAAGAAGTTAAAATTAAAATAGCAGAGAAGTACGATGCATAACAAAACTCAAATTCTCCCTATTTCTAGGCAAAATACAAATATGAAGTTCTATTTTTTTTAAAAGTTGTCGGAAGTTTACTTAAAAATCATGTTTTTCTTTTCTAAGAAATAAACCAAGAAGTGCAAAATAAAAAAATAGTGCAGTTCAATATTTATGAAAAACTCAAATATTTCTTGTTACTAAAGAAATAAAATCAAGAAGTTCAAATAAAAAAAAGGAGTAGTTCGATGTATACGGGAAACTCAAATTCGTTCCGTTCCAAGGAAAAATAAAAGTATGAAGTTCAATTTTTAAAAAATGTTTGATGCTTATTTAAAAACCATATTATTTTAGGAATAAAACTAAGAAGTTCAAATTAAAATAACAGAGAAGTACAAAGTTTATTAAAATAAAAAACAACTCTTTATTCGAAATAAAAATGTGAAGTTCAAATTAGAATAACAGAGAAGTTCGAAGTTCATAAACAACTCGGATTTTTTCTCGTTACTGAAGAACAAAATGAAGAAGTTCAAACTAAAATAAAAGGAACAACAAAAAAAAGTTTAAAAGGAATTTTCCAATTTTTTAGAAAACTAGAAGTTCAAACTAAAATAACGAAGTGGTTCAATGTTTATTAAAAAATCTAGGATTTTACCAATACGAACGGGTGAGGAATCACAAGCAAAAAATACATGACAGAAGTTCAAAATAAACTTCTGTATACGTGACAGATTTTCCTTGTTGCTAAACAAATAAAAATTGAGAAGTTCAAAATAAAAAAACGGAGTAGTTCGATGTATACGGAAAAATCAAATTATTTCCGTTTCTAGGAAAAATAAAAGTATGAAAGTTCAATTTTAAAAATTTGTTTGATGCTTATTTGAAAACATATTTTTTCTAAGAATAAGACTAAGAAGTTCAAATTAAAATAACAGAGAAGTTCGAAGTATATAAAAAGCTCAGATTTTTTCTCGTTACTAAAGAATAAAATGAAGAACTTCAAATTAAAATAAAGGAACAACTAAAAAAAGTTTAAAAAGTGTTGATGTGTATTAAAAAATATAGGATTTTCCGTTCTAAAAAAACACAGATATTCATTTTTGTTAAATTATCAACGATGAAGTTCAGAATGAAAAAGGTAGTCAAATTTGATGTTTATTTAAAAATCAAAAACAATTCTTTACTCAAAAATCAAAAAGATGAAGTTCAAATTGAAATAACAAAGAAGTTCAGAGTTTATTAAAACCTAGGATTTACCTGTTCAAATAATAAAAAACACAACTCCATTCCGATGAAGTGTGAGAAAATTACAGCCAAAAAACGATTTCGGCCATATTCAAAATTGACATAAAACCGTAAAGAATTAGGAGAAACATTCTATACATGAAAGTTTCGCATTTCTTCAAGCTTTCCAACGCCATATTTTTTGCTACATTCCGACATACCATTTAAAAAATGACGTGAAAATACCATCTCAGCGGAACTTCGGCCGTTTTCTAAATTACATTTAAACCGTATAAAATTAGGAAAAACTTTCTATATGAAAAAGAAGCGCATTTTCATAAGCTTTCCAACGCCGTTTCATTTGCCTCAATCGGATTAGACGTTTTCAAATGGCGCCAAAAATACGAGCTCGACTGTTCGGTTTGAAAAAATCCGCCATTTGTGAAATTGCTCTTTAACCGTATGGAATTTGGGAAAACTTTCTATATGTGGAATGAGAGGATTTGCAGCAGCTTTCCAACGCCGTATTATTTGCCTCATTTTGATAAACGGTTTGGAAATGGGCTCGAAAATACGATTCACGTTTTTTTTTGTGAAGAAAAACGGTTATCAAAACTGCTCCTAAACCGTTTAGATTTTGACAAAAATTCAACTTAGGTCGCGACCCTCGTGTCCACAGCTTTCCAACGGTATATTGCAAGCCTCATTTGGACAATGATAGCGGGAAGTTCAACCTGTCACCAAGTGAAGTTCAGGTCGAACAACCCAGGCAGTTCAACTAAGAATCAGAATATTATTCCGATCCCATGATCAGAATAGTGTTTATATATATATATATATATATATATATATATATATATATATATATATATATATATATATATATATATATATATATATATATATATATATATATATATATATATATATATATATATATATATATAGGGTGGGACTATTCAGGAACCCCCTTAAGAGTTCCTAAATAAGCTTATCCAGGAACCCCCTCCTACTCCCTCCCGACCTTCTACCTCCGGTCGCCGCGCCGTCCCTCCACCTCGGCGTCCCTTCCCCAATCCTGTCCAACCTTCTACCTCTGGCCGCTGCCGCGCCGTCCCTCCACCCCGGCGTCCCTTCCCCAATCCTGTCCAACCTTCTACCTCCGGCTGCCGCCGCGCCACCCCTCCACCCCGGATCCCTTCCCAAATCGTCCCAACCTTCTACCGCTGGCCACCGCGCACTACTCGGGCTCCCGCCGACGCGCCGCCAGGAATCCCCATGCACCGTCGCCTGGGAGCAGGTCTTCGCTGTGCGCTAGCTAGCGGGAGCACGGACTGGTGGTGCTCCACGCTCCTCTTGTTCCCCTCCCAGCTTCCCCTTCTTCCTCTGTTCTCTGCATCCAACCAATGTGCCCCCCAAGATCTCAGTGATCCCTGGACACACGACCTCATCATTGTCGTGTGCTCATGCTTTGATGGGATACCACATGGCTCCAGTCCAAGCTCCTCGAGAAGCACACATTTGGAGGGAGGGGACGCTCTGGATCGGTGGCGGCGACTGCCGCCACGAGCTTGGCTCCTCTCTGCTCCACGGCGAACGGATCCAGCCGATGGGCTCCCCCGTAAATGCCTCACCATCCTCATCCTGCTTCCCGTCAAGGAGGAGGACCACAAGGTCCTCGCCGTCAACAGATTCTCCCCGGGTGCTCGGAGGTTAGCTTCCCGACACTCGGCAGTTAGCCACCGACATCCCCGCTTCCCCGTCGTCATGGATCCGCCCCAGGTGGCTGGCAGTTAGCCCCCAGTGGTCAGGCGGTTTGCCCCCTTCCTCCCCTTCTTCAACAAACCACGGCCCTCTTCCTCTGTTGTCTGCCGCATGACTCTCTCCTTCCAGCCCGATCAGATCGGGGATCGAGCCTTTGATGTACACAGGAGCAGGAGCTCCTCCCTAGCCCCAGTTGTGCCTCTCCCATGTAGCGTCCCCTCCACCCCCGTGCAGCTCCACCACCGGTGAATTACGGTGCTATTGTATATGGTTTTCCTTCTGCAAATTGCAGCAGCTAAAGCAGTTATGCGTGCGTGTGTTCTGTCAGTGAACAGGAGGCTATCTGCCAAGCCCACGCCTGCTATTTGCACAACCACCGGAGAAGAGCCATCGACAATCTCCTCCACCACTCACTTGCTGCCTCGCCGGAACGGCCAGCTGTAGTTTGATACAGTATGTTTTTCTCTTTCACGGATGCAGTTTGCCCGATACATTTCTATGTGAGTTACTAGTGTGAGACGTACTGAACTACTACTTTTGGCTCGGGATTACAACAATTAGTTGCTAAAAGAATCAATGTGAAACAGTAGTAGTTATCCTATTTGGACCCGACAAACAAGAGTTAACTTACTAACAAGATAATCAAAGTTTACATGCGAAAGCGGAAAAAATGTTTTTTTTAGAGAAGAAGAAAAAAGTAGAAGTTAACTCATCTCAATTTCGTGGTTAACTTCAAGGACCGCAACATTTAATAAAAATATATTATAATATAATACATTAATTAAAAAGAGAGTTAACTTCAACGACAGTAGCGGTTAACCTCAGATGGCGATAGCACTTAACTGTGACAACCGTAGTAGTTCGGATTAAAATGATCAGCCTTTTTCATTTGATAAAATCATTAGGCCATAGTGGCAGTTAACATCGGCCGGTGGGGAAGTTAATCTCGACATTTATGGTAGTTAGCATGACCCACAAAAAATAACAAAAGAAAAAACTTGGTGCTAACTACCGTGATTACTGGCAGTTAGCAATTTCACTCTTGGCGGTTACTTTTACTTTCAAGAAAAAGAGAATGAAAAAATTTAGTATCTTCGGTCGTGCAGTTAACTAGGTGCTAACTGCCGTAATCCATGGCAGTTATCTATTTCACTCCCTGCAGTTAACTTGACCCGACGTTAAAAGTATAGAAGAAAAAAAAATCTTCAACCTCAGCAGTTAGCTTGTCAGCATATGTCAGTTAGCTATTCCATGCGAGCAGTTAGCGTGTACTGTAGCAGTTCGGGCAAAAAATGTCGAAAATGATGTTAGTTTTTTGAAAACTGCTCTTAAACCGTAGCAAATCTGAAAACGTGTAATATATGCCAAAGTTCGGGCTAATCGGTAGCTTTCTAACGGTATATCATATGCATCATTCCGACAAAAGCTTTGAAAATTCCTTTCACAAAAGCATTGAAAACTCGTTTGATGGATTTTCAGTTTTTTGAATTTTATTTAAAAACCGGATCAATTTTGCGAAAACGATCAACATGAGTTTTTTGCTCCTTCTCAATAGCTATCCAACGGTATATCATTTGCATCATTCCGATTAACGGTTCAATAATTACGACCCAAATATAGTGCGAAAAAATGATGCCAGAAAAAGTCCGCCCGGCAGTTAACTAGTATAGTTCGCACAGTTAGTTGTCTGTTCTTGGGCAGTTAGGAAGGGTTTCTGAATAGCTTATTCAGGAATGGGTTGCAGAATAGCTGGGATGTATATATATATATATATATATATAGGCAAAATATATCCTACTACCGGGTGTAGTTACACCCATATTCTCATATACTACCATGTGGTAGTATATATACTACTTTATCATTTTTAGTATGTTCATATACTATATCTAAGATACTCCAAAATGAGTTATGTGAAAAAAATTGCATGTAAGCCCATGTTTTTATCATATTTATGAAATACGTACATATCTGTACGTAAAAAGGAGTATGCTCAAAATATGGTACATACTACCTACAAAATAGTATATATACTACCCAAACATTCTTACATACTACATACTACACGTACGTACTCTCCAATATAATAGATACTACCTACAACGTACGAAACCAAATTGGGAGTAACTACACCTGGTAGTAGCGAAAATTTGTCATATATATATATATGACCTTATTCTACCCACAAAAAAGGTTATTCTGCCAACACCGCCGAACCCACCGCTCAACAGTCAACCCACTCCCGAACTGCACAAACAAACAAACAAACTCCCAGCCCACCACCGCATGCCTCCCCCATCCCGCTCCACCTTCCTTCTCCTGCCCCGAGCTGCCCATTCCTCCTCCTGCCCCACATCACCACGCGCCGCCAGAGCCCCATCCCGCCCCGCGCCGCCGGAGCCCCACCCCGCCGCACCACGTGCCGCCAGTGCCCCTCCCCACCACTCGCCGCGACTCCCCACCCCCCTCCCGCGGCACCATCCACGACCGGGCGCGCCCCAGCCGCCGGGGAGCCCACCCCGCCACCACGAGCTCCCCCTGCCTCCCCGGTAGTCATCCTCTCCCTGACGAGGGTAGCCGCCCTTCGATCCCGACCAGCGGGAGGTGCTGACTCGGCGTGGTGGCCGCCAAGACTTCCTCTCCTCCAGATCCGGCGGCCATGGCCTCCGCTGACTCCTCTGCTGCTTCCTTCTCTGCAGTTCGACAGAGCTCCGGTGGTTCTCCTGCCACGGATTCGGCCGTCCCTCGACCACCGGACCAGCACCTCGTTTGTCCCCTGCCTCCCCGCCACTGGATCCGGGACCCCATGCTGCCCCTCCGCCTTCCCTCTTTCTCTGCCTCCTCGTCGGTGGCCGCGCCGGATCCAGTCGGCGACCTCCTGCTGCACTGCTCCTCCTCCTTTCTGGCCGCCGCGGCCCGACGCCACCAGATCCCGTCGAGCAGCCACCCTGTGCGGTGGCGGGACAATGCCGCCAGCGTGCCGATGCAGTGAACTGTGACTCGCGTGCAGTACAGATCGTGCATCACGTGGGGTTGCAGTACGGTGTGGCGGCTACATGCCACAGCGATTTTTTTTTACTCATTTTGCAGTTCACTCGCTTGTGCGAGCGGTTCAGCGGGCAGGTTCCATGCGGTGCGTTCACAAGTTCTTGCAGTGCGGCATGTATGTTTGTGCAGTGCATTCGCATGTTCTTACCAACTGTTTTGATTTAGGCAAAAATTGTTCAGTGTGGTTCATAGTTTGCGTGCAGTTCAGAGCAGTGCGATGTGGGAGCTGCGTTTTTTTCTACTGATTTTGCTGTGCCATGCGATGTATGATTGCTGGATGTACTGTACTTCTTTTCGAAGTTCTATTGTTTGTGTATTCATTTTACCGCACGCGAGCGGTTCATTTCATGAAAAAAAAGAAGTCTGTCGACGGTTATATAGAAAAAATTAGAAATGAAGTTCATTGTGAAACGCCTTGTCGCTCACATGTACAGAAACTGGCAGAGCAGTTCACTCCGTTCGCATGATGGCTGGAAAAACAAAACGTACACATTTCGTGAATAAAAAGTGCAGTTCACTACACTCGACCAGGCCATCCAGATGCATTTATAAAAATAAAGTTAGAAAAATAAAATAAAACATGTAGTTTACTAGACTTGATCATGTGGTTCAGACGTGTTAAATAAATAAGCATTAGAAAAGAAAAAAGATACAGTTCAGTAGGCTCGACGATGTTGTCCAGAAGCGTTTACAAAAAAGAAAGAAAAATGACAAAAAAACGAATGTAGTTCACTTCCGCATGTAGTCTAACAAAAGTAATGCGGTTCACTTTTGAGAGTAATGCTGTACACTTAGGCGAGTGGTGCTGTTCATTTGCGCCCAACGTGAAGTGCAAAATTTTTAGGGAAACAACAAAAGAGTAATGCGGTTCACTTGCACTCGTCTTTGCGGTTCACTCTCGTTCATAAAAAAGTTTGAAAAAGGACAAAAGAATCATGCGGTTCGCTTGCATGTCTGATGTAGTGCGGTTTTCAGTCTGAAGTAGTGCGGTTTTTTGTCCGGTGCAGTTCACCCGTCGATTTTGGTGTTGCGAAAAAACAGAGTGTCCGCATTTCGGTAAAATCAAAACGGCTCTTAAACTATAAGAAATTAGAGAGAGTGTTCTACATGAAAAAGGTGTGCCTCATCGATATCTTTCCAACGGCGTATCATTTGAATCATTCCGACCAGCAGTTTGTAAAAATTCGCGAAAAAACAGCCGCTGCCACTGGTCGTCCGCCACACCATTTTCAAAATTAATTTAAAACCGTAAGAAATCTCAAAATAATTTCTACATATGAAAGTTGCGCCTCGTCCGTAGCTTTCCAATGGCGTATCACACGCCTCGTTTCGACAAACGGTTGAAAAACTGGAGCGAAAACAGTACCAAACAATTACAAAAACTTGAAAAAACAGAATTCCGCGATTGAGTAAATTTGAAACTGCTCTTAAACCGTAAGGAATTAGAGAAAGTAATATATATGAAAAAGTTGCGCCTCGATGATATCTTTCCAACGGTGTATCATTTACTTCATTCAGACAAGCGGTTTACGAAAAAACGGGAAAATACGCTCGCTGTCACTCGTCGGGCGCCCACCGTTTTCGAAACTGCTCTTAAACCTCGAGGAATCTCGAAAAAAATTCAACATGGCGAAGTTGCGCCTAATCCATAGCTTTTCAATGGTATATTACACGCCTCATTCCGACAAACGGTTTAAAAACTGGAGCGAAAACAGTACCGAAAAAGTCGCGTACAGTTTTTTCGACGATAAGTTCACTCATCTCAGTACTGCAGTCCGCTTGCTTCAGAAAGTGCAGTGCCCTCACGTTGAGCGTGCAGTTTAGAAGTGTGGGCAGAATAACTATTCTGCCAATATTGACAGAATAGACCGGCTGTATATATATGGTCGCGCTATTCGTCACCCTGGGTGAGGCCCCAGTCCATCTCCCACGACCACTACATGAAAAGGTAAGAAACAAAAGCACTTGAGATAGACTTACAGGTCGAAGAAAGAATTAGCTTCCATTCCGTAAAAAAAGAGGGAGGTAAACTTACGACATGCAAGTCACTTTTTTAGGTCGTGCATGGTTGCAACTAATCCGGCGGATCAAAATGACTGTAAAAAACAAATGATGCCGTCGTAATATTACGGAATGAGCATTAGAGGCGTTCCTGAATTTTTTACCCATAGGATGTGTGCGTATATTGTACGTATCTTTGGCTAATTACATCTAGTCTCTAGCAAAATTGAAAGGCCTGCATACTTTGGATTGTTTTACAAACTGCAAGACTATTACGAAGGAAAAACAACTATGACAAATTGATTTAGTATTACAATCGACAAAAAAAGTAAAATTAGATAAACTCTTAGAAAATTTATTTCTTTGCTAAAAAACAGTCTGAACACTTTACAAAAGATATGCAACTGGAAAATGTCTGTTATGAAACTAATAGCCTCATGAATGAGACGACATGCCACCTCCTTCCATTGCCACAATTGGCAGGCTCACTTAGTTGACATCAGAAGCTACACGTTTCCTGTCTCCATTGTGAGTAGTTGGTGTTTGATGTTTGAAATGGCAAAAAAATATTTGTAAGAAGCATCCATAACACCAGTTGATCTGTTGGATATCTGGCGATGGAAAACTTGTTTTGTGGCGTTGCCACAATTCACATGAGAGCTATGGACGGTGGTTATCTGCAAAATAACTCGTTAGTACATATCCCACTCACCAGATCTTCGAATTCAACATTAAATAATTAGGAGGGATAAATTAACAGATCGATGTATTGCAACACACGAAGAAATTACAGGTAGTAAAAGGAAGAATGCTACACAGCTTCACAAAAGGAAGACTAAGAAAAATCAACGAGATGAAGGAAAGTTCTATCTTTTCTATTTCATGGCAGAGTTCGATATTTTCAGACCAACTTCAATTGAGAGTGGACATGCCATGCCACCCACCGAAGCCAGCTATGTGCTGCCCAAATAGAAAAATACTGCCGAGTAATTGTGAAGCAACGTTTTGGAACTATTGGCTCGCTTATAGATATCGGCATACTGCCGGGATGAAAAATGGAAATGATCAATAGCAGACTGGATAGGCTATTGGCGTACTGCCGGGATGAGAAATGGAAATGATCAATAGCGGACTGGATAAGTTATGTATGCAAAAGCATGCATGCATATAACCATGTAGATGAATCAATATTAAATGGGGCGAAAAAAGAGCATGTCAATGGCACTATGACAGTGTTACAAATGTATTAAGTCACAGAGTAGAAATTGACCATACTTGAATGGACAGCTTTGCAAGATAGGAAAATGGGTTGAAGATGAACAAAGTCGATTCCTTACAGTATACATGAACCTAATGTAAAAATGATATTTCGATCTTCCATATAGAATCCATGGTTACGATTTGTTTCAACAATGTACCAAAATAGATGGTAAATCTGCAAGCTTCGACGGAATGTAGAAACTTGGCAGATATGATTTTGTTTTAATGATAAGTGGCGATGTATGTGTTAATTTTTTGTAGCAACTATCCGCATGATAAGAAATAAAAATAAATAATCATTATCTCATTATACATCAGAAATTATTCCTTGGAGACATGCAGAAGAGGAGCCAAGCTTTTTTTAATTTGTGCATGATAAGTTGCATAGATAGTCATCCTACATGCCAACATTGTATTGAAGTGAAGGAGCATCATTAGAACATGAAACTTGAGCGACAAATCAAGCAAATACTTACAATTGGACCTACAAAATCTGTACCTCACAAGCATGTTGAACGTATCCCTGAATTAAATAGACAGTATTCATCTAAATTGCATATAAAAATTAGAATAGAAAAATTAAGAGAACTAGTAAGCTCATACCATCGACTTGTTGGCAGGATTTACCTTACAAACGAAATTTGATGTCAGGACATGAATTTCTGAAACAAACAACTGCAAATGCTAGGTTTGCTCACCATGAAATCCCGAATGGAAAACAGTAACAAAATCTGAATGAAAAAAAAGCCTAGTTGGACTTAGGATTTAGCTTGCCACCATACCCTGACGTCGTAGCCCACTCGTGTGCTCCGCCCAACATATAACCACCCGCAGCTGTGCCGAGGCCGGCCGGCGCTTGCTGATGCCACCCGTCGAACCGGCCGCAGGCTCCCAAAGCTTCAAAACCTTTGGGTAAAAGGAAAACAGTCTTAGAAATTGTCCTAGAAAGGAACGATTTAAAGATTCACGTACACCTAAACCATGTACTTGTATGAGCACACAACTAGTAAACACTCCTTAATCTAAATCGGGTTATTCATTTTTTGTAGATGGCTTAACAAACTCCAAAATAGAACACTCGCCTTGTCCTGTTCTTATGCAACTAACACAGTTAATGTTTGCTAATAGGAAAAATTGTTTGCTTTATACAAAATCTTTGATTTGTTGGAACTGCCGAAGACACTAGTTGTGAATTCCAATTAGGTAACTGCATAGTCAAGCTAGCTACGCCAGCAGCTATGCCTGATTGTACTATCTTTGAATCAAGCTAATTTCCTGGCGCACATGACAATCTCCTGAAGTGACTGATGCAACCAACCTTGATATAACAAACTAACGAGCAGTCGAACCCCAATCCTAACCCATCAGAACAATAATGTTCTCTCCAGTGCACCATTGCCTCGTCTCCAAGTCCCTTGCATACATATTCTTCTGCTCCTAGATTTCTTGGCAGAATTCCAATTCCTCGTTTGCCTAATAAATTCATAAAACATAAAGTTAGCATCATCAATTCAAATCTTATCTTAAGAATAGCACAGAACAAAAATCCTCGTAAAGTGAATATTCTTTAATTGAAGAAATATTGCTCGTACGTATGTGGAAATTTCAATTAACACAAAATTACAGAGAATTAGCATTGTCAGCTAGGTACAGGTTGATTCTTTATGTGCATCATTACTAACATTCAATTAAGTCATACCAATCATTTATTGCTACAGGATGGAAATTCGTCAAATTTAGACAAAAGAAAAACCAGAGAGAGGATTCACATGTCCCGTGACAAACAAAAATTGATCTCAGCTAGATCGAAGCCTGATACTCTACTGTTGTTCCTTCGTCTCCGTAGCCTTGAGCTCCCCCTCTTCTATGCCATCCACATGGCTCATCTCCTCCGCTATGATCTACACCTCTGATCCCACAGCCAGGAGCCCGTCTCCAGCATTACCTCCATCACCTGAGCTCCTCATTTTTCTTTCCTTTCATTTCTTGGTCTTCTTCCTCTTCCCCTGCACCGCTCCCAAAATCCAATAACCCTAAACCTAGAAATTTAGAATTCATGGAGGAGGATAGGGGAAGTTGAGGAGGAGGGGGGGTCTTACTGGCGATAATACCGCCGGCGGTGGAGAGGGACGCCGGAGAAGGCCGTTGTCGCTGCCGAGCTCGCCTGGATCTTACACCACCCACGGCGCCTCCGAGTCCCTACCGCATGAGAGAGGAAAGGAAGTACTCCGCGCGCCAGAGAGGAAGTCCTCGTCGCCGGGTCATCCCTCCGGTGCCGTCGCTGCCGCTGCCTCCGCAATGACGAGATGGGAGATTGGGAGGAGAGGGAGAGAGGAACGGGCCGGGGGAGTAGGCTGGTTTTTCTTTTTTTACATCCGGGGGAGGTGGGCGACCGGTTAACTTTTCCATCGACCTAAAATTACATCGACTAACGTTTCGCTCGGTCGATTGACCCGGGTGAAGAATATTATTCCTCACCCAGGGTCACTAATAGACTTTCTATATATATATATATATATATATATATATATATATATATATATATATATATATATATATATATAGGGTCGCGCTATTCGTCACCCTGGGTGAGGAATAGTTATTCTTCACCCCCCTCTATTTTAACATTAATGCACCGTAATTTTATGTTCCGTAAATTTTGTCTTATTTCATACGAAAAAAGAGACCGTAAGAAAATATATAATCACCATAAAAAATATTTTATGTCACGTAAAATTACAAACATAAAAAAAATAGTGTAAAATGTACAATAAATTCAATTTTTCTAGTCTTGTAACCTATATTTTTGCTTTCTTATGTCGAATTTTACGTAGTGAATCAATATAAATATAAATATTTGTATTCCAAATGTAATTTATTAATAAATTGATCGTAAAATTATCTCAGGTGAAGAATAACTTATTCTTCACCCTGGGTGATGAATAGAGTTTCTATATATATATATATATATATATATATATATATATATATATATATATATATACCTCTAGCAATTTATATAACATGCTATTTGGTATGACAATTTTGCGATTGAAATCAAAATCTCTTGTAAAATTCTCATTGAAATATGAGATACAATTGCAAATTAAATATGTGACTGTCTAAAATTTTATTTGTGAATCACAAGGTAATGGCATCTACTGCATAAATTCCAGATTATTCATTACCGTGAGATTTAAATATTTGTCATTTTGACAAACTAAAATTATCTCTAAACTGCTCTTCCAAATATATTTTTGCAAAGTATAACACAAGGTATTAAGATAAAACGTCTACTAACATATGTAAGATTATGCTCCCTATTCCCGAGAGATGTACTCCACAAATATGGAGATTATCAACAATGTGTTAACTTACAATTTGACACACATGGTATAAAAGCAGCAGCATAAATTGTTCCTCTAGAACATATTTGTTATTTACTAATATAAATTTTACTATCAAAGTAAAATAAATTCATGCATGACCATTTCATGGTTCCATTATATTGGTAAAGGTAACATAAAAATAGTGGAGCCTATATCATTGATACGACCATTGCACCTTCTATCTATCAAGATAAGAGTACATCATATATAGCAATGGTTGAGTTTCGCACAAATTAATATAGGTCCTACATCATGTGGTGATTACCTTCACCAAGACTAACCATGCATATCTATGTTTTGGAGGTGAATGTAACATCACCCATCCCTTTTAGGAATGAAGTCCAAAACATTGATATAAACAACATTTAATGTCTCAACATTAAATGGCTACCCTATGGTCATTAAGGAATCATATTGACCATTAATGTGCTTAGTCGAAGAAAATTTTCATTTTAATTTACTATCACAGTAAATGAATTGCATGATCATCTAATGCAGGACATGGCTAGAATTTCCACAAAGGAATTCATGAACTCAAATTTGATAAGAGAAAATTGGATAAACATTCATTTCCCTCAACCTCCATCAAGGAGATATATGTTGCATAAATACAATGTGAATCTTCACTTATTTATTTTGTTGGACTTCTAGTCCAATGCAACTTATAATTCTGCTTGTCTATTGAGTAAACTCCAAGTTAATAATTTATGATCAGATAGCTCAAAAATAGATCTGATCCAAACCTAGAAATCACTTTACATCCTCACTTGATGCTAGTGCAATAACATTATCATCTCCATTTCAGGTGCACCCTACGAGTGACATACCCTTACTTGAAATTCATAATAGTACTCATATACTAAGAATCTCAATGGTCTCGAAAAGAACCATGAGAAATCAATGTAAAGTGGAGGTAAAATGACAAGAAGAATCAAAGTGATAAGATAACTATCAAGTTTATCAAATATGTTTTGGTATGAATCATCATACGTATGAATGCTCTCAAGCATTTGGTTGGGTTATTCCACAAATTCATTAATTAATGCGAGTTCAATGGGATAATTTTGAAGCTCACTTCAATAAACACAAGAAAATAATCTGGATGAAGATTGTACTTATAATCTTCATCAAAAAGAGAACATATAGGTACAGTCCGGGGAGATATATCCTTTTTGCAATAACGAATTTATTGCTTGATAAAACTCCCAAGACATTTTGGAGACCTTGTTTAGTCTCATAACTATCCCAATATGCCATCTAGTCTATATTATACTACTATATGTGGTATATATTCCATTAATATCATGTTCCTCAGGCATGATAATTTGAATGTGTGAACCAAATTCATACTACTTTTTTTGTTGCGTAGAAACTAATTTTTTGAATCTTTATAACTTAGAGATTTTTGGCATGATTGCCTAGGCCACCCTAAAATAGGGATGATACGAAAAATTAGTGACAATTATGTTGGTCACAACTTAAAAGCTGCAAAATTATCAAGTCATCAAATTTTATGTGCACCACATGTCCCATGAGAAAATTGATTTTTAAGACACTCTCACCTTAAAATTCAGAAAGTAGCCACTTGAATTTCTTGAACGCATCCAAGAAGATATATGTGGACTACTCAACCATTTCTGGGACATTTATTCATGGTATCCATAGACATCTAATAGATGATATTATGCGAGTCTCTAATCTCCACAAACCCATGAATTTTCTAAATTAATTGCTCCAATTATCAAATTAAGAGAAAATTATCCTAACATATGGGTTAAATCCATTTAAATACCATTTTTACGAGTATTTATGATTTTACTAAGTACCTCATGTACATACCCGAAATGGTGCAGCTAAATTCTTTATTAAAAGAATCGAACTAATCAAATGACCACTTCTACAGAATTTTAATTTACCAACATCTTGTTGGAGACATGCGGTCTTACACACCGCAGATCTATTCTAGATCATACCAACTGCATATCATACTGCTTCCCCTTGCAGTAAGTACGTGGAAATCAACAAGTATTTCCCATCTGCGATAATTCGGTTATATACCGATATCACCACTCCAGCGTACATTAACGGGACCTCACATTAAATTTGTGATCCATGTGAGTTATAACTATTTATTTACCCGTCAATCTTAAATATCTCAAGCTCCTATCAGGGGAATTGGTTATAGCCCGTACGCTGATTACATTTGAAATAAGGACATTTTTGGCATTAGGGGGAGATTCGTACCACAATGAATGCCGATAAATTAGAAATGTCATGGACTTTCAGTCATCATATTCACGTACTTAAAAATCTGAACATGAAGTTCAATCATATATTTGCAACACATTGCAAATCTGCCACATACATTTACTTATGACAAAGACGTCATCAAATCATATTATACATGCAAGCAATGTGCCATACAAAGTGGAAGTACCTCATACAACCACTATTCTCCCCAAATGAGAGCAAAAGGGGGAGAAACATGGTCACATGAGAAATGAGTTCTCACATGCATCCGCGGAAATAGAGGAAATTATATCCTCGACTAATAAATGTAGTTCAACCTCAAGTTGAATAACACATAACGGATGCTCATCATCCAAAGCCAACATAAACCTGCACACAATTTGAAGTGTTGGGACATCGAAACACCTTGACTCCATTGTTATGGGAAATCGTGAGGAGTTAAAAGATGTAATATTATTTCCACACATTCCATTGATTCCACAGAATCATATAACATAAAGACTACATTTGTCGACATATATTTATTCTTGAATTGCTAAAACCTTTAGGGCCCTGAGCCAAAGTCCATGGTAGAGTGCCTCATGCACTCATATATTGGTTCAACTAGAAGGAGGCAATTAAATAAGAATAGCACTCGCTCAACAAAAGAGAGGTATTTACCATAGTAATACATTCTCCTCATAAGTATCTTCCCTTTTTGGAAGACACATGACTTTTTGTTCATAACAAAAACAATGAGGTGGTGAAAAAGCGAGACTTGTAGCACAAGGGTTCACGCAGAGACCCGACATCAAATATGATGTAACATACCCTCTTGGTATAAGTGGAATTACGTTTCGATATTTAATATCATTGGCAGTACAAATGAATTTATCAATAAAGTTAATGAATGTAGTGGCCGCTTACTTATATGGGTCACTAGATGCGGATATTTATATTAAAGTCCCTGATGGGCTTAAAATTCTGAATCCAGATGAAAATCGCAACATGTATTGTGTAAAATTACAAAAGTCACTCTATGGCTTGAAGCAGTCGGGTAAAATGTGGTATAACCGACTTAGTGAGTTCCTTCTCCATAAAGGATACTCAAATAATGATGATTGCCCATGTGTTTTTATAA
Organism: Elymus sibiricus; assembly: GCA_039707655.1. Lineage (NCBI taxonomy): Eukaryota > Viridiplantae > Streptophyta > Magnoliopsida > Poales > Poaceae > Elymus > Elymus sibiricus. Next base: position 205,401,330 of record CM077676.1, read on the forward strand.
AGAAATCCTCAAAGGGGTTTTTTATCACCTCGGTATATGTTGATGATCTCAACATTATTGGTAACACTGTTGACATAACTGAATCACGCAATCATTTAATGACGGAGTTTTGAGATGAAAGATTTGGGAAAACCAAATTATGCTTAGGTTTACAACTTGAGAACCTTCCCTCAGGAATACTCGTTTATCAACCCGCCTATATTCAGAAAGTTTTGGAAAAATTCAACATGGATAAATCATATCCATCCAAAACACCTATGGTCATCAGATTCCTTGATATGAAGAAGGATCCTTTTAGACCTAGGGATGATAACGAGGAGGTATTGGGACCTGAGTTTACATACCTCAGTGCCATAGGAGCACTAATGTACCTTGCAAATTGTACTAGACCAGACACTGCCTTTGCAGTAAATTTACTCGCCCGACATAATGCGGCTCCAACAAAACGCCATTGGACGGCTCCAAGCTTATGAGTTTCAAGATCTTTCTGAGGGATTGCAGTATACATGTTGGCCATGGAGTTGTGATCCATCTTGAGCTTGGCATAAATATCTATGTCATCATCCTCTTCCTTGGGTGCACCAAGAAGACTTGCCCACTCAGAGATGGTAGACTGGTATCTGATACCCTCAGTCATCCATATAATGCGGCCATCTGGATAGAAGTGTGCAGTAGAGTAAAACTGCATGACCATCTCATCGTTCCACTTGGTCAACTTCTTATCGACAAACTCGTCAACTCCTGCAATCCTGAAGCTTTCATGGACGTGGGGAAATAATCCTCATGCTCATCGATGTATTCCCAATCCACCCATTTCATGTCACTGACTATGGGCTTCTTATCAAGCAACACTGTCTCATAAAAGTCCTGTTGTTCACGGGTGTAAAAGCGATAGTCACATGCTGTCTTCCTCCTGATAGCATAGGGATCTGTCAATCTCCACTGACGCAACCCTTTATCCTTCCTCAGCATCATGTTCTCTGCGACTGGGTGTGCATTGTCATGTTCTGGAATCTTAGGCTTCAATTTTCTGAGCACTAGTGGATCTTCATCAACATTTGACTCAGGCACTGGGGCCTTGTTCTTCTCTGCGGCTGATATGTTCCTGGTTGACCTCTTGGGTGCTGGTGCCTTTGGTTTGGACTTGGGGGGGGTGCAGCAGTCTTTATTGCATCAGACATGAGCTTCTGAGATTTTGCAGGGGGTGCACTGGCTGCTGGCTCTTCCTCTTCTTCTTCCTCCTCATCAATCATCATGGAGGGTCTGCCAATCACACGGGCAAATTATTTCCTTACTCTTTTCTTCTTAGCTCCTTCAGCTGCCTCTGTGTTACTAGGCCTTTGCATAGTCTGCTGAGGCACTTTCCTCACAGCAGTCCTCTCTTTGGTAGAAGTAGGCTTGGTGCTGTACTCCTTAGCAAGCACAACTCTCTTTTTCTTAGTTGCAGCTTCACTTGCAACAAAGTCCTCATCCTCACTGTCTAAGGTTTTCTTCTTCCTTGTTCTGGTTGCAGCTTTGGGAAGATCTGGAGAGATCCTCTCTCCCTCATAGAAACTTTCAGCTGGGCTTGACCCTTCACTCATTTCTGCCTGCTGCTCTGACCTGTTCTGACTGTCACTGCCACTTGACATCTTGCTGAGCTGACCCTGTGAATAGTTGGGTATAGGCAGAGTAGACGAGTCATCATAAAAAGCAGAGATTTTTCATAAAATTTGAGTTCAACTCTTAGTTTCAAGTTTTCACAGGATGCATATCGGATGGACCGAGTTGATCATCTTGGTGATACCGAGGCACACTACAGAGACCTTACACGCCACTTTGGTCCGACCGATATGGGTTTCGGTGGCTCCGAGATGCTAGGGTTTCACTGAGACTTTACTTTCGGTCTCACCGATTCGTACAACTCGGTGGCACCAAGACGTACTAGTGCTATGGTCAGAGACCAAATCGGTGGTACAAAAAATTTCGAATCGGTTGGTCCGAGATGCATTCGGCGGAAACTTAAACCTAAAAATTTTACTCGCATCTAATCTATGGAATTTGCAGTGTAACAGGAGTTCTCAATCCGTGGCAAGAATTCAGGCAGTCCAATCGTGCATTGAATCAGAAAAGGGAAGCACGAGAGGGATCGAATCTCACCCTAACTTGGTGGAGATCCTCTACGGCGGCAACGGCGGAGGAGATTCCCGTTGACGGCGATGGAATCCGGCGGCGAGAGCTCGCTGGAGACGACGGTGAAGTCCGGAGACGAAGGGCGACGGCAGCGACGGGGAGCGGGAACGAGTGGGGTCGAGAATTTTCAACCGTTCGGTCTGCGCGATATATATACCCATACGCTGTCGGTGGCGCCGAGTTGAACAACTCGGTGGCACCGATATGTGTAACTGCACGCAGCATAGCACATCGGTGGCGCCGAAATGGTTCAATTCGGTAGCACCGAGATGGAAAACCTAGATCAATCTAAGTGATTTCGGTTGGACCGAGTTGGAGTGAATTGGTTCGGCCGAAATCATTAAGAAGGTTTTGGAGGTTCAGCCCTTTCAGATCGGTGGCTCCGAGTGCTTCTCACCCGGAGTGTCCGAAAATGACTTGTTCAATTTTTGTGATGCAGCAAGAATAGATTTTGAGACAAGAAAGCATAGATAGCTAGAGAAGGTACTTAGGCATTCTTGTACATCCACTTGGCCAGAAAAACCAAGACAATCAAAACAACAAATGAATGTCCTCGAATGATGAAAACATGCAAATCAACATGCTCACACAATAAGATAGCAAATGAAATATGTGTTAAACATGCACAACCAATTCTAGCATCTATCAAGCAATGGCAATGACTAGGTCATCTATATATGAGTATATTGACTTAGGAGCCAAATGAGAACATTTGATCATAGGTCATACTCATCATTTAAGCACAAGTGGGGTTACCACTTTTACATAAAGCATTAATGTGTTCACACCATTTGAGTTGCTTTTTCTCAATTTCTTAGAGCAAAGCTCCCCCAAGATGTGATATCCCCCCTAAGAGGGATGAACTTACCTTGGGTTTTGTCGATGATGACTTCATGTAGATGTTGAAGATGTGAATGCTCAATGTTGATGTAGACCATCAAGAGTTGGGAGCAATCATTTGGAGTTTTGTGCTTTCAATACCTACATGGGTTAGTCCCACACAAGGAACATACAAGGATATCCATAGACATAGAGTGAAATACACATATGATGATGTCCATGAATGCATTGAATACCTTGTCCCTTGCCTTACCAACAAGAGGGTTTGTGACTCCATGAACTAGTGCAAAATGTGGAAGTGGGTTGCACAAGTTCTTGCCATAAAGAATATGAGTGAAGTTTGTTGGCGGAGTCACCCTCAAGAACTCTCTAGTTCTTCTTCTTTTGGACCCACATCAACTTGATGGGAATCCTTGGAGTTGTAGTAGCACTTGATGAAGTAGAACTTGATGAAGTATTGAGAACCCACTTGACCATGGCTTGAGGAGCTTCTTCAAATGAATCAATCTCTTCTTGAAGCTTGTCCTTGCCTTTTAGCTTGTGGTCTTGTGGTGGAAGATCTTCTTGAGCTTGTGTTCCCTTGAAGGAAGTAGGATCATACTTCTCTTGTTGAGGAACAAACTTCGTCTTGGGGTATTGATCTTCTTCCCACTCAACTCCATTGGCATTGAACTTTTGTTCAAAACCAACACCTTGGTTCTTCCGGTGCCTTCCTTGCTTGCGTACAATTTCCTCAAATTGCTTACTTCCGGCAAGACTCTTGTAGACACCTTTCTCTATAATTCCTTTCAATAGCATATTTTGTTGCTCAAGTGTAACATGGCTAAGAGAATCATTAGTGGAATCAATAGAACTACTGGAAGTAACAACATTGGATTTAGCATTGTTATTGTTACTACTAGAGGTAGAACCATTTTTACCCTTGTTGCTAGTTTGCTTAGATTTAACTTGTGGCATAAAGGTAGACAAGAGTAAACGCTTGGCAAGATATGAAGAACTCTTCTTTCGAAGATCATCATTGATACCTTTAAGAAACTCATGCTCTTGCTCTAAATTTAGCTTCTCGAAGCGTAGCTTCTCATGAGTTCTTAGAAGTTCTCTATGATCCTCTTGAGTTGTTTCATGAGCTAACTTAAGAGCATTTAGTTCTTTAGTTAGATGCTCAATCTCCATAGCATTGTCACTCGTTTCCTCTTGACTATCATGATTACTAGCATTTTCATTATAGCTCACATCACTAGCCCTATCAACAAGTAAATCATCATCACCAAGCAAATCATCTTCATCACTATTAAAATCAAGATACTCGGGGTGTGATACCTTGGGGCCTTTTGCCATGAAGCATCTTCAAATTCCTTCATTTGGTGAGTCAAATAGATCATAGGAGTTGGATGACACAAGTGCAAGTCCGGCAACACCTTCATCGTGACTATAGTTGGAGTCGGAGTGATAACTTCTCTCGGAGTGGTCGTCGGAGTCGGAGCCGGAAACCCATTCACCAACATGAGCTTGATGTCTTCTTCTTGTATAGCTCTTGGATGACTTGTCCTTCCTCTCCGAATCCTTGCTTCTTCTAGAGTGTCTTCGTTCATAACGATCATCTCTACTCCTTCTCTCCTTATGAGGTGATTCATCTCTTCTATGTCTTCCTCTTGGTGATTCGTCTCTTTTCTTGTAGGGAGCCGTACACTCATTTGAGTAGTGTTCGGGCTTCCCACAATTGTAGCAATTGCGGTCACAACTTGATGATCTTCTCTCATAGTGTCTTGAGCTAGAGCTTCTTTCTTTGCCTTTGTTCTTGTAGAACTTGTTGAACCTTTTCACCATTAGGCTTATCTCTTCATTTGATACTAGCTTGTCACTTGACGTTGTTGGAGCATCGGTTGAGGCCTTGTAAGCACCACTTGATTTGTTGTGCAGCTCCTCTTTGTCCTTGAGTGACATTTCATGAGCAACAATCCTTCCTATGAATTCCGTGGGCTTGAGATCTTTGTAATTTGGCATCATTTGGATCAATGTGCAGACGGTATCATATTTTCCATCCAAAGCTCTAAGTATCTTCTTGATGATGAATTTGTCGGTCATCTCTTCACTTCCTAAGCCGGCAATCTCATTTGTGATGAGAGCAAGCCTAGAGTACATCTCAGCAACTCCTTCACCATCCTTCATCTTGAACTTGTCAAGTTGACTTTGAAGCACATCCAACTTAGATTCCTTGACGGACTCGGTACCCTCATGCATATCAACAAAAGTATCCCAAATTTCCTTTGCATTCTCGAGGCGACTGATTTTGTTGAATTCTTCGGGACATAAACCGTTGAATAGAATATCACAAGCTTGAGCATTGTATTGCAACATCTTCAATTCTTCCGGGGTTGCTTCACGATCCGGTTCCTTGCCATCCTCAAAGAAGTCACCTTGCAAGCCAACACGAACAACAGCCCAAACGGCAGGGTTATGACCAAGAATATGCATTTTCATCTTATGTTTCCAACTAGCAAAGTTTGTACCATCAAAATATGGACCTCTACGGTGATAGTTACCCTCACTAGACGCCATACTCTCCTAGGTTGTGAAACCAAGGCTATGATCACCAAAGCAATGGAAATCAAGGCTTAAGGAAACCAAAGCTCTGATACCACTTGTAGGATCGAAAGTATGTCTAGAGGGGTGGTGATTAGACTACTTGACCAAATAAAACCTAACCTTTTCCCAGTTTTAATTGTGGGCAGATTTTAACAATAGTACATGTCAAGCTTCACCCTACACATGCAATTCTAAGAGTATAGCAACGGAAAGTAAGCAATTGCATATGTATGTAAAGGAGGGGATCAGAGAATTCAAACGCAATGAAGACACGGTGGTTTTTGGCGTGGTTCTGATAGGTGGTGCTATCGTACGTCCACGTTGATGGAGACTTCAACCCACGAAGGGTAACGGCTGCGTGAGTCCACGGAGGGCTCCACCCACGAAGGGTCCACGAAGAAGCAACCTTGTATATTCCACCATGGCTTACGTCCACGAAGGACTAGCCTCACTCGGGGTAGATCTTCACGAAGTAGGCGATCTCCTTGCCCTTACAAACTCCTTGGTTCAACTCCACATCAGGTTGGAGGCTCCCAAGTGACACCTAACCAATCTAGGAGACACCACTCTCCAAAAGGTAATAGACGGTGTGTTGTTGATGAACTCCTTGCTCTTGTGCTTCAAATGATAGTCTTCCCATCACTCAAACAACTCCTCACAGATTTGGCTATGGTGGAAGAAGGATTTGAGTGGAAAGCAACTTGGGAAAGGCTAGAGATCAAGTTTCAAATGGTAGGAATGGATTAGCTTGATCTCAACACATGAGTAGGTGGTTCTCTCTTAGAAAATGTATGGTGGAAGTGTAGGCACGTTCTGATGGCTCTCCTTACTGAGAAGGATGTGGTGGAGGGGTATATATAGCCTCCACACAAAATCCAACCGTTACACACTTTTGACCCAACTCGGTGGCACCGAAACAATGATCTCGGTAGCACCGAACTGTGTAAAAGATATGAACTTTAGGAATCTCGGTGGGACCGATACAAACAACTCGGATGGACCGAAGTGCAATGGCTAGGGCAATCCTCATCTCAGTGGCACCGATTGCATCGACTCGGTAGGACCGAAGTGAAGCAATAAGGCAACAGAGAGTTGGCAAGCCATCTCGGTGAGACCGATTTGCACAACTCAGTGAGACCGAAGTAAGTGCAAACAATTACAGAGAGTTGGCAAGGCCATCTCGGTGAGACCGAGATCCATTTCGGTGGATCCGATTTGTTATGGTTTTGGCAGTGACTATGTCTTGGATGAACTCGGTGGGGCCGGATAGGAAATTTCGGTGAGGCCGAGTTAGAATGTAGGTTCTGCACATATTTGGGATTGAGAGAGTGGTTGAGGGTTTAGGAGTACTGTCACTAAGCACTTGAGCAAAAAGACCATTAAGCAACACCTCATCCCCTTTTAATAGTATTGGCTTTCATATGGACTCAATGTGATCTTGGATCACTAAACCAAAAATGTAGAGTCTTGATCTTTTGCCAATCCTTGTCCTTAGCATTTTGAGGGGTCCACTTCTCTAGTCCATGCCATGCCAATCATTGAACATCCTGAAATCTTTAACTTGAATGGACATTAGTTCAATGAGATATATGTTGTTATGAATTACCAAAACCACCAAGGGAGCAAATGTGCTTTCAACTACTATTTCATGGAAGTCAACAAAACAGACTTTCGTAGCAACCTCCACTAACCACTCTGAAATAATTGCATTATATGAAGCTTCACGAGAATGTGTATGGCTCCGTAGAGTGATAAATCATGTTCAGACATCATGTGGTATTGGTTCCTTAGAATAACCAACCATTATCTAATGAAGATAATGTTGCATGTGTTGCCCAAATGCATATGTGATATATTAAAAGTAATATCACAAAACATATTTCTTCAAAACTATTTTTTCCTCATCAATTACAGAAAGATGGAGAGATTGATATTTTGCAAACAAAATCTTGTGACAATCTTGCAGATGTGTTCACTAAGTCTTTACCAGCAGCCGCATTTCAAAAGTGCATTCATGGCATTGATATGAGACGATTACGAAATTTGCAAAGTTCATGGTGAGAAAACTGATAGAACTAAAACTTATTTATTATTATCCTCTGATAATAATTGAATTGTACTCTTTCCTCATGAGTTTTCCAACGGCTTCCTCATACATGTTTGAATGAGATAATTAATTATACTAACAGTATATATCAAATTCCTATATTTTCTCCTTTTATTTTTCACAGGATTTTTAGAGGATATCAACTATACAAGATCAAAAAATACTCAAGCATTTAAGATTAAGGATTATCAAGATTATGCAAAGATTTTTCAGCACTCGAAGATATATGAAGATTCTCAAGACAATGAAGCTTGGAATATAGCGTTGTCCAAGGGGGAGTGTTAGAGACCAATTAGCAGTTAGTAGTAGTTAGCATGTAGCGTTAGACATAGGTTAAGTAGGCAGTTAACAAGCTTGGCGTTGTCCAAATGCTGTGTCCATCCAAGAGACATCACGACTATTAGAACAGTCGCAATATCCCTGTAACCGACATTGTAAGCGCCTGTTCAGGCAATATAAAAGCCCAGGCATCTGATCAATACATACAACTATTCACTTCATTTTCTCTTACTCTCTTCACTTATAAACAAGTGTTGTGGACGCTTGTGATCCCTAGCCCAGAGGGAGTAATGTGGGCACCTTTCCAACCCCTCGAGAATCTGAATGTGTGGTGCCGTGGGTATTGAGCAGAGAGATGAGATGATTGTATTCTGATGAAGGTTGTGTTAATTGGTACAGTACGTAATTGGTGCAAGTTCAGTGGCTCGTCTCTTCGGCTAACCTGCCGCGGCACATGCGGCAGCCGTGTTGTAACAACAAATTAACACACCGACGACCGCCCAATAGCCCAAGCTGCCAACAATAATAAATTATCGGTTTTGCTATTCATCGGGCAACTAAAATTATGATTTCCCGCCACTCATTTTTTCAAGAAGCTCCGAGGCCGAAGATGACCGGTGATGGAGGCAAAAAAAAGTCAGGAGAGGGGGGGGGGCGACCGGCGAAGGTGACGGCTCAAGGCAGGCGGTGTGACGAGGCCGCGCTGCTAGCCACGAGGGTAGAAGCAGGCCGGTATTGAAGGGCGTCAGGAGAAAGTGAAGAACATATACGATGTTGGATTGGGAAGATAAAGGACGATCATATCTAACAACCATCGTTTTTCATACACTACAAGTTCGAAAATATGTGTAAATGACCCGAAACATTTTCCAGTGAATAATAAACAACACGATCTGGACACCCTTGATAATTCTCACATATTCACGAAGATCCTTATCGAGCAAACTTTTTGTTACTGCATACAACTCTCTTTGCTTCACAATATGTTATACAAAACCTGAGGCAAGACATTTAATGCATGATCAACATTTTGATCAATATACCTGTTATCCTTACTATAGGTTTTGTTCTCTTTTCTTGTTTTCATATTCCGGTATCTCCGTGATTGATATCACCCTTATGTCTAGCCAGACGATGATGGATACCGTAATACTGAGTGGGCCCGGAGAGTATCTCTGTGAAATTGGAGTCGACCATACTTGCATATGGACTAGAAACTGTAGCACCAGGTTGAACTTATAATCAAGTAATGTGGACGCTTGTCATCCCCAACCCAGAGGAAATAATGTGAGCATCTTTCCAACCCCTCGAGAATTTGAATGTGTGGCGCCTTGATTATTGACCAGGGAGATGAGATGATTATATTCCGATGAAGGTTGTGTTAATTACTGATAAGTAAACTCTCTCTGGTATTCCTCCACAAAACCTGTCTGTTTCGGTGCCATTAGGGTCTTCATCTTGTTCTGATGCACATTGATATCAAACTCCATCATAGCCGCACATCTGAACTCGCTCCAATTGGGCCACTCATGGCTTAACTTGTAGGCATGGTAACCCATTTGTTGCATCTCCTAACATGTAGAAAGTAACTAACTCGTAACCTTGAAGTAGTCAGGAATTTCATAGAGCAAAATACACCAAAACCAATTACTACCAAATGCGCACATCGGTCTCGTCAAATCAGGGGAAATCCAACTTCGGCATCCACGGCTTGCGTGGATCCTGCTCTTCACTACTACCTCCAGATTCAATATGTTGACGATGAACCTGAGGTGGAATCAGGTATTGCAGAGTGAAAGACGTACCCATCTGAGGAATCGGTGGCAGGGACTCTAATATGCTTTCCCCTGCCATCGACAAAGTCTGAGGTGACTGCTTGTTCTTCATTTCACGTGCAGTCGCCACTTGCTCCTGACGCACTTTACCGAGTGACTTCATGGCAATTGTTTATCGTTATCTATTATTGGATATCTCAGCAATACATAGATGAGTTTCGTATTATCCTTCAACAATTAGTGCATCGTGCCAATATTCACACTGTCACAGATTTAGAAAGAATGTCAATATTTTGTTGGGAACTTTACAGTGACCGTCATAGAGACGTTGAAATTGTCTTTGGCTTTCACTTCAAAATAGCAACCCAAGGTCTAACCAAGTAATACAACGGGATCATTTTTTGTGTTAGTCAACCACTCAACTACCCATGCAGCTGGTTGCAAGTCCAGGCCCTACAATTATGTGGAAAATTGAATAATGATGGGGTTGGAAGAAGACAAAATAAACATAGCCTTGCATCAATGCTATTGATCGTTGACAATGGTGAAGGCCTTATAATCGATGTTAATGGAAGGAGTAGGGATTGACATGCAACTAGGATGCACATAGCGATGAATATATGAAAGCGCTCCTATGGACCAAGTGGAGGGGTGCATCCAACTTGCTTACTCATAAAGACCTCCAGCATTCGAGAGAAGGCTTCCTAGAATTGTGAAGAAGAGAAAGTGTAGAAGAAGAGGTTGGTACTAAATGTTGTCTCCTTAGGTGAACCGACGATTCCAGCAGAATGAAGCATCAATGAAATATGCAAACTAAGTTCTATAATTTGAAGTCCCCACTAGTATATATCAATGAAGGTCATGGAACTTTTCTATTTTACACATGATGTATTGCCACTTTGAAACACTTTAGTGCATACTAAAAAAAAGAATGGTGTTTCCCATTCTCTCCCCCCCTCTCTCACTCACTCACAAGCGCGCACACACACACCCTTTTCTCCATTTTTATTCTTTTCTTTTCCTCTTTTATTTCTTTTATTTTCCTCTTGTTTCTCCTTTTTGTGACACCACCATGGTGATTTCGTTACTTGATCTTTTTTGTAAAAGCAAACACTTTCCAAGAATGATCAATATAGTTCATAATGACAAAAAATCCATTTATGACCCCGAGCTCGATGCTCCCTGAATGAACAGTAAATTTAAATAAAATGTTTTTTTTGAAATAGGTGCCTGCAAAAATTCCATGGTGATATGACAGAGGAGCTCGGTAAAAAAAATGAGGCTGGAATTTTGTTGCAACTTTGGACATTTTTGGAGTTTTGTTTTCTTTTACCGAGCTCCTCGAATGTCATCTCGGTGCGAAAATTTGGAAGCACCTAGAAAAGGCTCTAATCTTTCATGTGTAAATTTTTAATTTTTAATGATTTTTTTGCTATTTTTCTAAATTTACAGTTCACACGGGCGCAGATGCACCGAGTTTCGAAACGTCGCTCTCCTATAATGATATACTTCAACTAAAAGTAATCATAACTCAGTCTATGATTACGATGAAAACTTTATACGAATGCCTCTAGCAGTATACCAGGTGATTACAATGATCTAGTTTAGTATATAACAAAACAATGATGAACAGTGAGTAATTGTGTCAAACTATACAAAACTATCTACATGAGCACGTGACAATAAATCCCTAAGTGGCTAAGTCATATAGTATAATGTAATGAAAAATGGAATGATGGTAGTGCATGTGTTTCCCCCTTGGCCTTCTTCTCAAGCGTAGCAGCCGCTGCGCCACCTTGCCCATGGCCGGAACCGACAACTCCGGCGGGCCAGAGAAGCTGACGGGGGAGGAGAAGTTGAAGGAAAACCGTTCGGCCCTGCCTGCTCCCGCGAGTGGGGGGACGAACCCTAGCCGCGCTGCCGCCAGCCTTCCTCACGCATCCCCTCTGTTGAGCACGTTGTATTGCATGTATATTGTCTCTTGTACATCAGGCCCACCTCTCTAGTTTTCCTTGTATAGATTGAGGTAGAGGCCCACCTTGTACATCATATATACCGTGCACATAGCACATGATCAATACATTGTGCAATTCCAATATTCTACATGGTATCAATTTCCAAGTTCTAACCCTAGCTTCCGCACACGCGCCGCTGTCGCACCCCTGCCGCCGCCGCGCCCTTGCCCTAGCGCCACTGCCCCATCTCCCTGCTGCCGCCGCCGCGCTCCTCCCACCCCACTGCCGCCGCATCTCCTTGCCGCCGCCGCGATCTCCACTCCACGCCGCCGCTGCTCTCCTCTGCCACCGCCGCGTCCAACCCAAGTTTCTGCCACCGCCGCGTCATCTGCCGCCGCCGCGCCATCCCTCTCCTCATCCCAACCCTAGCCCGTCAACATGTCCTCCACCCACTCCTCGCTGTCCGGAGCCAGCAACCCATTCGCCGGTGCTAACCCGCCCGACGCCGCCGACATCCGCAACCTCAACATCTATGAGCGGGTCCCGGTTCGTCTTGCTCAGGCCGACTCCACCTACTACGCATGGAAAACTTACTTCTCCCTTGTGTTTCGAGAGTACAACCTCATCGATCATGTGGACGGTTTCATTGACTCAAGCCTCGTGCTCGCGGATCACGAGTGGTCCGCCATTGACGCCACGCTCATCCGATGGTTCTTCCTCACCATCTCGTCGGACCTGTTTCATACGGTCGTGCGTGACGGTGATGATGCCCACGCCGTCTGGACCGAGCTCAACGGACTCTTCACCGACAATCGCCTCCAACGGCGCGTCTTCTTGCAGCAAGAGTTTTTCGGGTGTCATCAAGATGATTCCTCCGTGGATGATTATTGTCGCCGCCTCAAGACCCTTGCTGACGAGCTCCGCGACATTGGTGCGAAGATTGACGATGATCTTCTTCTCAGTACGCTCACCACGGGTCTCAATGAGGACTTTGGCAATGCCGCGGCGAACCTCACCCTGATTCCCGAGCCCTCCTTCGCCAAGTTCGTGGCTTATCCTCGGTTGGAGGAACGCCGGATGAAGCAGGTGAAGACCCGGGCCATGCACCATGCCCTCGCTGCTGGCACCACTCGCGGCGGCCCTCCCCCGCCGCCGCCCGTCTCCTCTCAGCCGCGGGCTCCCGCGCCCCACCCGCCGCAGCAGCAGCAGCACCCGGGGCCGCCGCAGCAGCCGTTCCAGGCGCCCTACCAGCAGCTCCCCTACGGGGCACTGGCTCCCCCGCAGCCGCCCGCGCCTCCCACTGATCGCCGCCGAGGCGGCAAGCGCGGTGGCCGCAAGCAGCAGCAGCAGCCCGGAGGTGGCGCTCCTCGCCAGAACCAGTCGGCGCCGCCATGGTCGGGCGGCTACAACCCGTGGACGGGCGTCGTGCATGCTTACACCATGCCGGTTCCTCGGGCGCCGGCGCCGAGTGTTCCGAGTCTTCTAGGCCCGCGCCCCCCGGCTCATCAGGTTCATTACGCTGCGCCACAGCCGTTAGGCGGGTACGCCACGCCGTCGCAGTATGGAGGGTACTTCCCTGCTCCACCACAGCAAGCTGGCGGCTACAACTTCAACATGGCGTCTCCATCCCTTCCACCGGCGCCATGGGATCCTGTCCTCCTCGCCGCGCTGCATACCGCCCCTTCGCCCAACACCTACAACGGCGGTGGCGACTGGTACATGGACACCGGGGCTACTGCCCACATGTTCTCTCATCCTGGTAATCTCAACTCCTTTCATCCCGTCACTACCGCCACCCGCATCACTGTCGGTGACGGCTCCACTCTTCCTATCACACATGTTGGGCATGCTTCTTTTCCTTCTAATTCTATGCCTTTATCTTTGTCTAACATACTTGTTTCGCCATCCCTCATTAAAAATATGATTTTCGTACGTTGTTTCACTCGCGAAAATCCTGTTACTGTTGAGTTTGACGAACTTGGTTTTTGTGTCAAGGACGCTCGAACCAGGATGGTACTCCACCTATGTGACAGCCCTGACGAGCTCTACCCGGTGCATCCACCCTCCTCCATCGCCACCGCTCCCGTTGCACTCTCCGCTAGCGTAGATCTTTGGCATGCTCGTTTGGGTCATCCCAACCTGGTCACTCTTTGTCATATTCTTAAGAGTTTCAGTTCTAATAAGATTGAGGATCACACTTGTCATGGATGTCGTGTTGGCAAACACGTTAGACTTCCGTTCAATAATTCTACCACCATTGCATCATATCCTTTTCAGTTGATTCATAGTGATGTGTGGACCTCTCCTATCATAAGTAATATGGGCTACCTTTATTATCTTGTCATTCTAGATGATTACTCTCACTATGTGTGGTCTTTCCCCTTGCGGCGGAAATCGGATGTGCTTCCTACTCTGACGGCTTTTTATTCCTATGTCACCACACAGTTTGGGCGTCCCATTCATGCTCTTCAAACCGACAATGGAAAAGAGTTCGACAATCTAGCCATTCGTACCTTACTCTCCCACCATGGTACTGTTTTTCGTCTCACTTGCCCGTATACTTCGCAACAAAACGGTCGAGCTGAACGTGTCCTTCGCACTCTTAATGACTGCGTTCGCACGCTCCTGTTTCATGCTAACATGGCACCTCGATTTTGGCAGGATTCTCTCGCCACCGCGTCTCTTCTTCTCAATCTCCGGCCATGTCGGCCGCGATGGAACTATGCACCACATCACTTGCTTTTCGGCACGCCACCTTCTTATGATGGTTTGCGTGTTTTCGGGTGTCTATGTTATCCTAGTATTGCCGACACTACTCCTCATAAACTTGCACCACGCTCTCTCACATGCATCTTCATCGGCTATCCCGCTAACACCAAAGGCTACCGGTGCTATGATCCAGTCTCCCATCGCGTGTTCACCTCCCGGCACTTTGATGAGAATTTTTTTCCGTTTCAGCAGGTACCTCCTTCCTCACAGGTGGACGCAGGTGGTCTTTCGCCGCCATCACATCAGGGGCGATCGCGGGCTGCTCTTGGCCCGCCCCCTGGCTTTGAGGCGCGTCACGCGCCTGTGGCCGGCTCGACTGCCTCTACACCGACGTCCGCGGCGGCCTCACCCTCGGCCGCGGTCGACTCCGCTGCCACGACAGCCTCTTCGCCACCCTCCACGATAGCCTCGCCTTCGGCCGCCCCAGGCACGGCTTCGGCCGCCCCTGGCCCTGTCTCGGAGGGGCCCTCGTCGGCCTCTATGGCCGGCTCTGCTGATTCGGTAGTGACGGGGTCTTCACCGCCCACTACCCCCGTTGCACCGGTCCCCCGCATGGTGACTCGTGCTCAGGCCGGTGTTCATCGCCCCAGCACACGGTACTCGGCTGCTGATTATCTCCTTGCCGCTGAGGTGCCCTCGACATCACCTCTTCCATCGTCAGCTCGCGCGGCTCTTCGTGATCCTCACTGGCTCGCTGCGATGCAAGAGGAATTTGACGCACTTCAGCACAACCGGACATGGCAGCTTGTCCCTCGGCCTCAGCACACTAACGTTATTAGCGGCAAGTGGGTCTTTCGTCACAAGACTCGGCCTGATGGTACCCTTGAGCGCTACAAGGCTCGCTGGGTTGTTCACGGTTTTCGACAGCGTGCTGGAGTTGACTTCACCGACACCTTTGCTCTGGTTATCAAACCGGGCACGATCCGCACGGTGCTTCAGCTCGCGGTCTCTCGTACCTGGCCGGTGCATCAGATGGACGTCTCCAATGCTTTTCTGCATGGGCACCTTGATGAGCAGGTCTACTGTCAGCAGCCCACCGGCTTCGTTGACGCCACTCACCCTGATCATGTGTGCTTGCTCTCGCGCTCTCTTTATGGGCTCAAGCAAGCACCCCGTGCGTGGTACCAGCGGATTGTCGGGTTCCTTCAGCAGCTTGGGTTCGGCGTTACACGCTCCGACGCCTCTCTGTTCGTGTATCACCATGGAGCGGCGACCGCCTACCTTCTGCTCTATGTTGATGATATCATCCTGACAGCATCCTCGGTTGAGCTCCTTCAGCAGCTCACTGCTCGTCTCCGCGACGAGTTTGCTATCAAGGATTTGGGTCCCTTGCATTATTTTCTCGGGATTGAGGTGGTTCGCCGTGCTGATGGGTTCTTCTTACATCAATAGAAGTACGCTCACGAGCTGCTCAAGTGTGCTGGCATGCTTAATTGCAAGCCCGTCTCTACGCCTGTTGATACGAAGGCCACGCTCTCCTCTCAGGATGGATTACCAGCATCGGATGCTCCTTTCTACAGTTCCATCATCGGTGCACTTTAGTACTTAACGCTCACCAGGCTAGACTTGCAGTATGATGTTCAGCAGGTGTGTCTTCATATGCATGAGCCTTGTGATACTCATTGGAATCTGGTGAAGAGGGTTCTCTGTTACATCCGTGGCACTATGGCGCTTGGTCTCACGTTGACTGCTTCGCCATCTACCGACATGGTCGCCTATTCCGATGCTGATTGGGCCGGCTGCCCTGACACTCGACGTTCTACTTCCGGCTATTGTGTCTACCTTGGTCCTTCCCTCATCTAGTGGTCGTCCAAGCGACAACCAATAGTCTCGCGTTCTAGCGCGGAGGCAGAGTACCGAGCTGTGGCCAATGCTGTTGCGGGGTGTTCTTGGCTACGACAACTTCTTCAGGAGCGCATCACGACGTCTCTAAGGCTACGGTGGTCTATTGTGATAATGTCTCCGCCGTCTACCTCTCCGCCAACCCCGTTCATCATCGTCGGACAAAACACATCGAGCTTGATATTCACTTTGTGCGTGACCAGGTCGCCCTTGGACCTATCCGGGTTCTCCATGTTCCGACTGCACAACAGTTCGCCGATGTGATGACCAAGGGTCTGCCTACCTCCATGTTCGAGGAGTTTCGGTCCAGTCTTTGTGTCGCTCCCGACGCTTCGACTGCGGGGGGTGTTGAGCACGTTGTATTGCATGTATATTGTCTCTTGTACATCAGGCCCACCTCTCTAGTTTTCCTTGTATAGATTGAGGTAGAGGCCCACCTTGTACATCATATATACCGTGCACATAGCACATGATCAATACATTGTGTAATTCCAATATTCTACACCCTCCACCCGCCGCCGGGTAAAGCCTGGTCGGCGTAGGCGGCGGCGGCGGCGGGGGGGGGGGCTTCCTTCCTTCTTGGTGGCCCGACTCAG
Organism: Elymus sibiricus; assembly: GCA_039707655.1. NCBI lineage: Eukaryota > Viridiplantae > Streptophyta > Magnoliopsida > Poales > Poaceae > Elymus > Elymus sibiricus. The sequence continues at coordinate 205,418,251 of CM077676.1, forward strand.
TGAGGGATGCGGCGGCTCTGCCGGAATGCGGCGCTTCTGTGGGGCGCAACGGCAGCAAGGCGGACGGCCGCGCCGGCGGCGTGGGCGGCCGTTGGGTCTGCGGTGGCTACATATGCTCGGCTGGGCTCAAGCATTGTGTCTGCGCGGGCCTAGCTGGTGGTGCGTGTCAACCCCGCTGGTGGTGGACCGTGGCCTTCCTCGATCTGGCCTCCGGCAGCGGCAGAGGGCGCGGGTTGCGTGTGGCGAGGCTGGTGGCCTCTGGCACTCACCTACGGTAGTGGTGGTCGGCGGGGGTGGCCTGGAGGGTGGTTGGTGGTGCGTACGTAGCGGATCTGGCCTGATCCGGCCGGATTTTGGGCGGGTCTCGGTGTGCGGCGCGGTGGCCGGCGGCCTAGGGTGGTGTTGCGGTTCTTCTCGTGGGCATGGAGGTAGGGTAGGGGTTGGCTGGTGGTGGCCTTGGCCTGGACGGTGGGGACGAAGCTCTACGTGGTGAGCCGATGGGGGGCGGGGACGCCGGAACGGCCGCGCAGGCTGCCATGAGCGGCTCCCATTTGTGGGGTCGTCGTCCGTCTTTCCCGGGTGTGGTTGCTGGCAGTAGGCCGGTGACGCAGACCTACCGACGGGGCATGAGTTTGACGTGGTCCTCCTGTCCGGGGTTGGGTGCTCCTCACGCGAGTTCCGGCGCGATGTCGCCTTGGAGTCGGGTTGCTCGGCTCTGGGTCCCTTTCGATCACGCTAAGGTGGGAGCTTTCAGTTCGATTGGGGAGGCGTCCTCACGTTGTAGCGTCGGTGAAGGTCTATGGTGGTGGTGGTCGGGACAGCGTTGTATCGCCAGGCGGATCGGTGCTCGAGTCGTGGACTTGGCATCGTCTGTGCCGATTTCTCGACGATGGCCGTCGGCAGTCACTGGATCATGTCCCCTCCGGTCCATCGGGATTGGAGGGGATTGCAGGTGTGGGCACCGAGATTAAAGGCGTTGTCGTGGAGCTTAGGTGTACTAGGGCGTAGCGTAGCGTTGGTCTCACAGCTTCCTGTATTTTCTTCTAGTAGCGTAGTCGCCTGCATTCTGCGTGTTCCGCATTTCCAAGGATTGGCTTTGAAGAGTGGTACCTCACCATTTTGTATCGTTCGGCCGTGTACTTTATTCGGTTGTTACTTTATATATAAAATGGGTTGAAAGCCTGTTTCGACGGGTGTTGAATTAGTAGGGGCACGTATTTGGGACTGGAAATTTTGCAGAAACCGATGTGGTTCTTCTCCGTTGAACTGGACGGTCAAACATGATCAAACCACACTGCGTCAGAACAACTTAATACGTCTCCATCAAAAACGAGCCAACCGTTGCTGACTGGGTAGAACTTAATCTACCCACATTCAGCGTTTCCTGAGTTCGATGACTAAATTGCATACTACTGACAAGTTCAATTACTATGATGAATTCCACTCTACCAGTAGCACTTTCTTAAGCAAAATAACGAAGTTTCAACTGTCCAAAAATCAGGTCACGCACGGCAAAGTGCTAGTCAAGTGGAGACAAGTCATTGTTTGTCGACCCCAACTTAACTGCTTTATCTGAGAAGTATATTACTTTCGGCGACAACAACAAAGGAAAGGTAATTGGGTTAGGTAAAATTGCTATATCCAAGGACAAGAACATTGATGATGTTCTACTTGTTCAGTCTCTTGGATTCAATCTCATGTCAGTTGGCAAGCTTTGTGATCTAGGCATGCTAGTTCTATTTTCCAAATCCAAATGCATCGTCTTTATGGCCACTGACAATTCCTTCGTCTTCGAGGGAAATAGAAAAGGTGATTTATATATTGTGGATTTCTCTAAGGGTCCCTCAGTCCGAACTTGCTTGCTTGCAGAAGCAACCGAAGGATGGCTGTGGCACCGAAGACTTGGTCATGCAGGTATGAGAAATTTGCAGACTCTCGTGAAGAAAAATCATCTTCGTGGTATTCCTGATGTGAAATTCGACAAGGATCGTCTTTGTGCTGCATGTGAAGCCGGTAAATTGGCCAAGAAGCACCATTCATCAAAAACTGTCATGACCACAACAAGACCACTGGAAATTCTTCATATGGATTTATTCGGGCCTCAAAACTATGCAAGTTTCGGAGGCAGTCACTATGGTCTAGTTATTGTTGATGATTTCTCTCGATACACTTGGGTATTCTTTCTCGAAGACAAAACCTGCACCCAAGATATCTTCAAAAGATTCGCCAAGAAGGCTCAAAATGAATATGATGTGCGAATTAAGCATGTTAGAAGTGACAATGGTACTGAGTTCAAAAATACTCATATCGAAGATTTTCTCGATGAAAATGGTATCACTCGTGAATTCTCTGTCGCATACACTCCCCAACAGAATGGAGTTGTTGAGCGAAAGAATAGAACTCTCATTGAAATGGCGAGAACAATGCTCAGTGAGTATAAAACTCCCATTCATTTCTGGTTTGATGCTATTAACACTGCTTGCCATGTTGTGAATCATGTTTATCTTCAAAAATTCCTTAGGAAAACTTCATATGAGCTTATCACTGGCAAGAAACCGAATGTTTCTTATTTACATGTTTTTGGTGCACCTTGGTATATTCGTGACATGAATCATAATTCTAAGTTTGCACATAAGGCACATGAAGGTTTTCTTCTCGGTTATGGCTCGAACTCGCATACTTATCGTGTCTATAACTCTCACCACGGGAAAGTTATGGAAACGGTAAATGTGCAGTTTGATGAATCTAACGGCTCCCAAAAGGAGCACCTGCCTAATGTGATAGATGAACCTCCGATTTCGGATGCTATTCGGCAAATGGCTATTGGGGACATCAGGCCAGTCGAAGGAAATACACCAGACTCTTCTGATGATGATGCTCCCATAGCTCGACGAACACGCCAATCTACTGCCGAAGAAAATGCCGCATCGAACGCAAATTGCAACCCAAATGCAAATGCACATGCCGATCAAAATGGCAATCATGATGAAAATGGTGATACTAATGCCAATCCTGATGCTGATACTGAGGAAAATGAAAATGATCATCAAGAAGGAAATCCTCTCCCACGAGTGGCAAATCGAGTTGACCCTGCATTAATCCTCGAAGATCTCGAGAATCCAGGTTACCGACCCACAACTCGCTCTCGCACTCGTTTGGCTAACTACTGTGGCAGTTTCTCTTTCGTCTCATTGACAGAACCTACCAAGTATGAAGAAGCTATGAATGATCCCGATTGGATGAATGCTATGCAAGAAGAGTTGGTGCAATTCGAATTGAATGATGTGTGGGAATTGGATGACAAACCGAATCCTAAGAAGCACAATATCATCGGCACAAAATGTATTTTCCGGAACAAGCAAGATGAAAATGGCATTGTTGTGAGAAACAAAGCACGTCTTGTCGCTCAAGGGTATACACAGGTAGAAGGTATTGATTTCGGTGAAACATATGCTCCTGTTGCTCGCCTTGAGGCAATTCATATTCTTCTCGCTTATGCAAATTACAATGATATTTTGCTTTATCAAATGGATGTGAAAAGTGCTTTCCTCAATGGTGAAATTGAAGAGGAAGTATATGTTAGGCAGCCACCTGGCTTTGAAAACCCTCAGTTTCCTAACAAATTTTTCAGGTTGAAAAAGGCTCTGTATGGGCTGAAGCAAGCCCCTCGAGCATGGTATGACACACTGAAGAGGTTTCTGCTCGACAAAGGGTTTAAGCCAGGATCCACTGATTCCACTCTTTTCACTCGTGCTATTGATGGCGATCTATTCGTATGTCAAATCTATGTGGATGATATTATTTTTGGCTGTACTAACAATGCCTGCAGCATGGAATTCGGGCTAATGATGTCCGAGAAATATCAAATGTCTATGATGGGTGAACTCAAGTTCTTTCTCGGACTCCAAATTCGTCAACAGGACAATGGAATTTTCATATCTCAGGAGAAATATCTGAGAGATTGACTGAAGAAGTTCAAAATGCAAGACTGCAAACAGAAGGGCTACAAAACTCCCATGCCCACAAATGGCCAGCTGGACGCAGATGTGTATGGTAAAGATTACGATCAGAAAGCTTATCGTTCGATGATTGGTTCTTTGCTTTACTTATGTGCATCCACACCTGATATTATGTTGAGTGTTTGTATGTGTGCTCATTTTCAAGCTGCACCGAAAGAATCGCATCACCAAGCGGTCAAGCGTATTCTAAGATATTTGGCTCACACCCCCACCTTAGGTTTATGGTATCCTAAGGGAGCACAGTTTGACCTCGTTGGATATTCAGACTCAGATTATGCAGGTGACCGGGTTGACAGGAAATCTACCTCGGGGACATGCCATTTCCTCGGCAGATCATTGGTATGTTAGTCGTCAAGGAAGTAGAATTGTGTCTCACTCTCTACGGCTGAGGCCGAATATATTGCTGCTGGCGCTTGTTGCACTCAGTTATTATGGATGCAGCAGACTCTGAAGGATTATGGCATCAAGGTCAAGAAGATCCCTCTATTGTGCGACAATGAAAGTGCGATCAAAATTGCACACAATCCTGTGCAGCACACTCGCACCAAGCATATTGAGATCAGACATCATTTCCTACGTGATCATGTTGCCCGAGAGAATATTGTTATCAGTCACGTCAATACCGAAGAAAATCTCGCCGACATCTTCACCAAGCCTCTCGATGAGAAAAGATTCTGTGCGTTACGGTGTGAGCTAAATATCCTAGATTCTGCGAACGTGCAGTAAGCTGGACTCGGCACCCGTACCATAACTTCCACATCTTAGAAGGAATGGGTGCATAACACTCGAAGAGTTTGAAAATTTCGACAAAGTGAAATTTTATTTCTGAGAGTGAATACATTAACGAAGAACTAGACTAACCGGGTGCCACGATAATTGTGCGATGCTGGGGGTCATACAGTTCTTATACGGTGGGTAACGCCACCACAATTTCACTTCGTTGAAGTTGGATTTGAATCTTTTGTGTTAGTCCGAATGTATTTCACTAATAGCTTTTCTCTCGGGTGCTTGTGTTTCTTCGTCTGAGTGAAATACCTAGGACCCTGTTTTCCCTCTATTCTATCTCTTCCAGTCTATGCTGATCTGTTATGAATGCACAAATTCATCTGGAAACGAAACTTTATCTGGTGTCCTTGACCACGTTAAAGTTTCGGTCCAAACTTAATCTGTTTTGGCAAAAGCGGTCCAAAATTTGGGGTTTCCCGCTCAAGTCTGGACCACGTTCTTTGGTGACGGTTGCCACGTGCTCCTCATCAACTGCCAGGTTATCTGGTCCGTTGAATCGCAATAGTCCTCTGACTGTGGCCGTCCGATCAGATTCACCGGGTGCGGTTATTTCCTCCTCGCATATAAATACTGTTCCGCCACCCTCCTTGTTTCACTTCGCATCTCCACTGTCGCCACCTTCCGAAGCCCTACCGCACTGCTCCTCCTCAAGCTCGACGACGTCGACCATCTTCGCCGCTTCGCTGCCGGAAAGAGGTCGCCGGAGTCATTCCTCGCCGCCGCAGATCATCTTCCTCTCTGCGCCGCCGTAGTCGCTGCACATCACCGAGTTAGGGTATGTGTAGTGAGAACTCGTTCTTCCATTCATCCTGTTTGAGTTCGTCCGCGGTAGAAATTGCTTATTTTTACTGCATTTCCTAGATCCTTTTTTTTGGAATACGCATAGCATGCGTATCATTTATATAGAGAGGAAAGGGTAGGAGAAACCCTCCACCGATGGTACATTACATATTACATGTTGCACCCCACAGTTCATCCACTCCACCCACTAGATACATCAGGGACTACTCATGACTACTCCACCTACTCAACTTTCCTAAGAAATCGTCTATATTGCCGCGCATGAGACCTGCCGTACGCCAAGCTCGTGCCTCTTGCTCCACCCGGCTCATAACCACACCAATATCTGGGAGGGCGCCGTTGAAGACCGCAGCATTACGGTGCTTCCAAAGTTCCCACATCCCCAGGAGTACAACTGCCCGAGTGGTTCGAGCACTCAATCCTACCTTAGCTCTGTTGGGGCACCAACTAGTTAACACGTCCTCCACCGTGGGAGCCCATGTCGGGACGCCTAAAGCAATGCAAATGTGCAGCCATACCTCATGGGAGAACACACAGGTCAGTAGAACATGATTGATGGTTTCGTCCTCCTGGTGACAGAATGGGCACGAGTCCTGATGCGGCAATCCACGTCTGGCAAGCCTGTCCGACGTCCAACATCTATTGCGCAAAACCAACCACGAGAAAAAACGGCACTGCAAGGGGGCACGAGATTTCCACGAGAAGTCGGCGGTGGGTATGACCTCACGGCCAGCAAACCTTGCCGCATATGCTGATCGGACAGAGAATTCCCCTCGTCGCTCCCAAGCCCACTGTATTCCATCCGGGCAACCCTGATTGAGCGTGACACCATCGATCCTCATCCACAGGCCTAAGTACTCCTGGATTGTGGCGATGTCAAGATCCGGTCCAAGTTCCCTCGCCCAAGCCCGATCCATCAGCGCCGTGCATACTGTCTGTGATCTTCGTACCCTCGCAGGTATGCTGGCGTACACCTGCGGTGCCAGTTCCTGTAGGCGGTATCCATCAATCCAACGATCCTCCCAGAACAGAGCTCGCTGACCATCTCCAAGCTGTACCCTTGTCGCTGCATTGAACAGCTGCATCGATTTCTTCGGAACCCGGATTGTGAACTCCTGCCAGCATCTATTCCCCTCCGCTCGCTGGATCCAGGGCCATCGGGCTTGCATAGCGATATTCATCCACTTCAAGTCAAGGATCCCAAGACCTCCAGCCCACTTTGGTGTACACACCGCCGACCACGCCACTGAACAATTACCTCCCTTGGCCTCCTTCTTGCCGCACCAGAGGAAGCCATGAATTATCTTGTTGAGCGCGTTTATCGTTTTTGTAGGCAACTCCATGGCCATCATCGCGTGCAGCGGCATTGCACTCAGGACAGATTGAACTAATAGTAGACGACCACTCTTAGGCAGCATTGCAGCACGCCATGATGGTAAACAGGCACTGAGCCGGTCCACAAGTCCTTGCAGCTGCGCGGCCGATTGCTTCCTGAGTGTAAGCGGCAACCCCAGGTATTTGCAGGGAAAACTCCCCACCGAGAAGCCCAGCATAGCATTGACAGCCGCCATTTGCTCCGGTGAGCATCTAATGGGCACCGCAGCGCTCTTCCTCAGGTTAGCCTGCAGCCCCGATGCCACTCCAAATGCCTCAAGCATCAATCCACAACTTTCGATGTCCACTGTGTGCGGCTTCAGAAAAATCATCACATCGTCCGCAAAAATGGAGAGACGCTGCTCCAATCCACGTGCAGCCAGCGGAGTAAGAATGTCGTTTGTTGCTGCCTTCTCAAACAATTTCTGTAGCGGCTCCATGATGAGTATGAAAAGCATTGGCGATAGAGGATCGCCCTGTCAGAAGCCACAGCAGCTCATAATTGGTTTCCCGGGAACTCCATTGACCATGATGCGCGTCGATGAGGTTGCTAGTAACCCACTGATCCACGCAATCCATCGCCTACCAAACCCCATTTGTTGCAGGACCTCAATGAGGAAAGGCCATTGGACTAAGTCGAATGCCTTCGATATATCAAGCTTTAGCATAACTGTAGGATCCTTGAGTGCGTGTAGTCTCCTGGCCATACACTGGACGAACATGAAGTTATTGTGAAGTACTCGCCCTCGGACGAAAGCGCTTTGATGTTTGCCCACCAAGCGTGGGAGGTCGTCTGCAAGTCTCACTGCCATAGCCTTGTCAAAAAAAATTATGGTTCCATGTACCAAGCTCACTGGTCTAAAGTCTCGCAGTTCATCCGCTCCATCCACCTTTGGCAGCAGAGCCACTAACGCCTTATTTATAGCCGCCATGCCCCTCATATCTCCATGGTAGAAAGCATCCATGGCGCGCATGAAGTCGTTCTTAATGATGTGCCAATAAGTCGCATAGAATCGCCCCGTGAACCCATCCGGCCCAGGGGCCTTATCCATAGGCATTGACTTGATGATCTTCGCCACCTCATCCTCGAGAAACGGTCGCTCCAAGTGTGACAGGTCTAGTCTCGGCAAGTTCAGATCAGCCAGGCTTAGTGTGTACTCCCGTTCCGGGGTAGACCCAAAGATCCTTTCATAGTACTCATCCATGGCAGCAGCAATGGATTCATGCCCGGTCAGCACTTCCCCATCCTTCTTCAGCGTTGTAATAACATTCCGTCTCAGTCTCTGCCTTGCATGCCGGTGGAAAAACTTCGTGTTCGCGTCCCCCTCCTTCAAGTAAAGCAACCGGGAACGCTTGTGGTTTGTAGTTATGCGGATGTGGTTTGTAGTTGTCCCTCGCATCAGAATCAGATCTAGGGTTTGTGTTATGTCTCGTACGAATAGAATGCTTAGCACATTTACTAGTATTTTCTTCGAACCTACTAGTTCGTTCTAAACATTTCCTTCGACCGAAACATTTCTTAAAGTCTGCATCTACCTCTTCATCAAAAACAAATTCTTTTTCAAAATCTTCGCTGTGTGCATTCGTAACCCTGTCCCCATTTTTCCTCGCATCTATCTTTATTCACAGGAAAATGCAGTCAGTAGAGGATTCGGCTAAACCAGTTAGCATGGCTGACCGAGATGATGCTGTTCTGGGTACTGCTGATGAATCCAAAGCTCCGAATGCTAAGGGCCCAACGGTAGGCCCATCAACCAGCAAGCGAAAAAGAACCGAGCAAAATGCCGATGAGCAAGAAGAAAATGCTCCAAAGAAGAAGAGGGGTGGCAGACAGGCATAAACAAACACAGCTGAGTATATCTCTCATGATCGGTACGGTACTGTTCCAGGAGAAACCAAACACCAGAGACATACGCGTCAACAATGGATTCGCCGTCACTGGGTGCGCAAGTGGTTCAACTATGAATTTGTTCATCCTCGGTTTGCTTAGAACTTTGCATTTCATCCACCATGGGGTGACTGCCGGGAAATTTCTCTCATCAAGCCAAATTGTCCCCAAGAAAGACCACCTCCTCCACCGAATGATCATGAGTCATCTCTTCGTACACCCGCATCTTATCCTGATGAGCTTGCTAAGCGTCAGCGCAATGCCATCAAGCGAGCTCAGAGGGCTGAAAAGCAAAAGGCTCGTGAAGAGGAAAACCTTTGCCTTCTGAAAGATGACGTGGAGAAGAAAAAGGCCGAAGGAAAATCTGAAGGTCGTTCTAAACGAAAGCATGATCCCAGTGCTGCTGCAAAGAAAAAGAGCGCACCAAAGAAGAAAAATGCTGATCCTACTGATGACATGGACATGAATGATTCTTCGGCTGATGATGATGACCCTCCGCTCACCAAAGAAGAAGTTGCTGCTACTCTCAGCAAGGAAGTCAATATTACCACATCCACTGTGTTGCCTGATCTTCGGGTTAATTTGGTTCCAGAAGTACCACCGAGGAAGATACCAGCAAGAAAAACCCCTGCTATCACTGTCACTATGAAACAGCATGTGAACACAACTCCTCATCCAGATGCTATAAATTTGAAGGATTTGGTTGTTGACACTCCTATGAGTTCTACAAAGCCAGGCGAAAATATTCCCAAGCCTGACTTGAAGAAAATCAAGGCGCCTACCGAGAAAGTTGCTCCACCCGCTACTGCTCCGAAGGAGAAGGCTGCTAAGATTGCCCCTACCTTGACTCAGCCATTGGCTTCTAAGCCTCCCTCCGAGCAAGTTCCTGTCCCGATTGCTCCCTCAGTCAAGTCTGATGCTCCTCGTTATTATGATCACATATTCATCATGGAACAGCTCGATAAATTTGTGGACAATCCATTCGATGGAGAAGTGGCATCTCTACCTATTCTTGCCGAAGTCATTACTCAAGCCACTTCCGTAGTTCAAGAACTTCGAGAAGACGCAATTGAGATAAACTCTCTCTCTGCCGAGCTAATGGACCTTGATAATCAAATGAAAACTGCCTCTTCAAAATTTGTCATTAAAGCTCTCGAGGATTCCTACAAGGACATTAATCGTGCTATGACTCTCCTTCGTCACCGACGGTTACGCTTTCACACGGATCTAGATGAAATTGTTCGAAAAATCTGTGATGAACATCAAGCCAAAGTCACTGGATATAATGATTTGGTCAAGGGTCACATTGATCAAGTTGCTCAGCAAAAGAAAAAGCAACGAAAGAGAATGGCAAAGAAGAATGTACCTCCTGCTCCGAAGGAACCGTCGCCTGTTCCCCAAGCTGCTCAGTCTCCTCCTGCTCCGAAAGAAAAATCTCCTGAGCCAGTCATTCCTTCAAACCCATCAGTCAAAGACTGGAATGCTCCTCTCTCGCCAAGGCCAACTGAATCAGTGCCTGTGGCCTCCCCTGCTCGGGCTGATATTCCCTCGCCACACCTGATTTCTGAGGAAGGTGAAATCGCTCACTCCGAGCCCCAAGCTTCTCCGGCTCATGAAGCTCCAAAAGTCTCGGCTTCTTCCATAGTCAAGCAACAACAGCTTCCAGTGTCACAACCGCAACCACCTCCAGTGCAGCATTCGGCCTCAGTGCCTAAACGGGATGAACCTGCCCTGCTGCCTACTGCCTCAGCACCTCCCTCTGTTGCAACACCTACTCCGTCTCCACTCAAGTTATCCATCGACACAGCAACACGAATACCTGATGTTGGTCCTTCCGAACAAAAATCTGTCTTTGCTCGCCGCACTGACTCGGTTGTATATCGTGATGAATATCTTTCTTCTGAAGAAGAACTCAAGTACCCATATCCTCGTGAAGAACTGCCTTTGTTCTCTTCAGGCGCAGGCGCAAAAGGTCCGCTTTTCAATCGGAATGCACATCCTAAATTCTTTCAAGCTAGTCCTTATGATGGGCCGCGCACTTCGGAATCGCCTCGCTTCTGGACTAAGGAACATGCCATCTATTACTCTCAGGTTCTCTATGAGAGCAGAAAGCTTTTTCCTCACGAATATCTCGACATTCCTGCTATGCGCAATATTGGCTGCTTCAATCAATTGCTTCAGGATTTGGATGATTTCTGCCTCACCAAGGTCTTTGAATTCGAGCATCCTTGGAACAGAGAGATTATTCTTCAGTTATATGCGACACTGTATATCTCTGGCGATGAATCTGATAGCTCCAAATGGATTATGGAATGGATGACCGAAGGAAAACGCATTAAATGCACTTCGACAGATTTTGTCTCGCACTTCCATTTCCCTCGCTTTGAGCATGGTAACACTGAAATTCGGGTCCACAACATTGATGTCATATCGGACGAAAATTTTCGGTGCACAATGAATCAAGAAAAGATTCGTGACTACACTGGTCCTCCTCGCCCTGAGCACTTAACCTTCGAAAATCAAACGCTATTCCACATGCTTTCCTACACCATTTGTCCTCTGGCTGGTATGAATCTGGACAAATCCATCTCAGATGTTCTTTGCAACGCTATTTATGCCATCTCTGAGCAATATATATTCGACGTGGAAGACATGTTCCTACGCATTCTAAAGGATTCTGCTCAATATCCCTTCTGCATCAAAGTGTTCGCGCCCTGGATTCAGAAAGTTGTTGATCATGCAATGCGCACAGTGTATCTTGCGAAGGAAAGCCATAAAAGCTTCATTCCTCCTGTTCGCGATACCCTGCAAGTCATGGAAGATATTTCTTCGGGCAAGTCGCCTGCGTCAAGCTCCCAAGACTATCATAAGAAATTTGATGGGCCACGTCTGCCTCAGCGCGACCGAAAGATTTTGCCTCAACCTCCATCGCAACTCGAAGTCAGTTTGCGCACACAACAACTGCTGCTGTAGCATATCGCTGAGGATTGACGCGAGAAAGAACATCTCGCCTCCGAGCTAAATGCTCTCAACAATCGCACGAGGATAATGCATCTGATAGCGGATGAAAACAAGTAGAGGCTCTGGAAATTGCTTCACAAGTTCTTCACCGAGAAACAACTCCTGAATGTCAATCTGTAAGAGCTCTATGACTACATTGACAAAGGCTTCATTGTTGAAGATTTTCAAGATCGGAGTACCCCTCCTCTACCTGTTCATGAGCAAACCACTGATCTTCTTCATCTCAAGCTTCGCAAATTGCTTGACGAGTCTGAAGCCACCTCACCGACTAAGAAACCTACCGACGGCAATGTGCACTCCCGTGTTCCTCCTGTGGCCACTCCACCTGTTCCCTCGTCTGCTCAGCCCCAAGTCCTTATTCCTGAAGGAAAATCTGATGCTGCTGAAGACGAAGACAATCCTGTCACTTCCGAAGAAGAACTCTCCTCAGATAGTTCATCTGGAGATGACACCGACTAAACCGTTCTGCGCTTTTGCACTCATGTTATTCGTCACCTTTTTGACACTTGTTGACAAAAAGGGGGAGAATTACATCGAGTCTCGATAGATTTGCTTTCGGTGTTTCGATTGGTTTTGGTTTCGTGCGAGTTTGCAACTTCTGGTTTTTTAAGTTTATCTGTACTATGTTGTAAAACTCGTTAACTTATGTGCCTTAATGTCTATAACCCCTGCTGCTGCACCATTTCTCTCGAAGCATTTGTCTTGCAGGTGGAATTATTATCAAAAGTTATAAATGATTGCACTACGATCTCGATGGATTAAATCTCATCAGTGCGCATCAAATGTCTCGAATGTTTGAAATTTCCTCCATATAATTCAATACTTGCAGGAGAATTTATCTCATATCTTTCTTCCCTGCATACACGCAGGGGGAGTCTATTTCATCTTTGAGCAAAGTAACTCTTATTCACTCTTGTTGGTACTGCTTTACACTTATCTATCTTCACTTCGATGATTATCTGTTTTGTCATCAATCGCCCAAAAAGGGGGAGATTGTTGGTGCAATAATTTGCCTCCTTATGTTTTGGAGATTGTTGACAAACAGTGAGGGACTGATGTGTTTGCTAGTGCACACAGAGTAACAGGTCCCTGGAGCCAAGAGGAGTTTGGATTCAAACTCCGAAGAATATTCCCTGTGTGGCAGTGAAGGTTATCACCGAAGATTGTGATGACAAGAGTGACCCCTCAAAAATTGTTGATGCAAAGCAATTCATTCGGTGTCCATCCGAAGAAAGTGACTGCAGCCGAGGAGATTGAAGACGAAGTGAAGACGTAGCATTCATTTCATTGTTTCTTTTCTCTTTATTGAGTCATAGGACCACCGTACTATTAAGAGGGGTGTAGCGTTCGAAGCTTTGATTCTCTGATGCTAAACCCAAATCCTATGAAAGCTGTGAGAGAAATCTCTTTGTGTTCCGAGCAAGTGCTTGCCAGCAAGAGACTGTGATCTTCTTCGCTGCGAGAGATTTGTCTCTGACCGAGGAGTTAGCATTACTTGCTCCTCAAGTAATGTTACCGTTGCTCTTGAAATCCGACCGTTGTGAACGTGTCGGTTGGCCATTGGCTGGACCGCGTGTCCAAAATGGTCATTTCCCATCAGGGAAGGCTGCGGCTATAAATAGCCACCCCGCACCGGCGTTGTCCGGTGGCTGCTCCGTTTGATTCTGAGAAGATTGTTGAGCAACCCCCTCTCCGAGAGATTTGAGTTTAAAATCCACCGAGAGAAAAACCCTAGAGTCGAAAAATTAGATAGTGGTTCAGCATCACTCGAATCTAAGTCCAGTATGCTCCGCCTATTACTCTTGAGAGCTGCGAACTCTCTAGACGGTTAGGTGTCAATTTCTTCAGAGACCAAGAGTAATTGTGGCTCTCGAAGAAGAAGTTTGTAAAGGTTCGGAGATCGCCTCAAGCATCTACCACGAGTAATCGGCATTGGTTGACGAACCAATTGTCGAGGAGAATAGGGTGAAGAGAGTTTATCTTCTGTGTTAAATCACAACCCCTCCAACCAGATGTAGTCCTTTTGCAGAAGGGCGAACTGGTCTACCAAATACCTTGTCGCCATCGAGCATCACTGGTCACCTCTGCTACCCTCTTTTACATTCGAACTGTGACATATGACATATTTCAAACATGTGATTTACCTCGATGCATGTTGTTAGTTTCCATTCGGTAGTTTGTATTCGTTCACTGTATACTGTTTTCATTCGTTCCGCTGCTGGGTTCCGAGAGTTTTGATATTTCCGAAGAAAATTTAAAACTCCCATTCACCCCCCCTCTGGTAGACATACTTCATTCCTACAAGAAGTACCAGAGGGGGCCACCCAGGTGCCCACGAGGCACCAGGGCGCGCCCACCCCCCCCCCCTCTAGGCGCGCCCTGGTGGCTTGTGGGGCCCCTGGCCAGCCTCCGGTGCCCATCTTCTGGTATATAAGCCCATTTGCCCTAGAAAAAGTAAAGAGAAGACTTTCGGGATGGAGCACCACCGTCTCGAGGCGGAACTTGGGCAGGAGCACTTTTGCTCTCCGGCGGAGCGATTCTGCCGGGGATACTTCCCTCTGGGAGAGGGAAATCAAAGCCATCGACATCACCAACGATCCTCTCATCGTGGGAGAACCAATCTTCATCAACATCTTCACCAGCACCATCTCATCTCAAACCCTAGTTCATCTCTTGTATTCAATCTTTGTCTCAAAACCTCAGATTGGTACCTGTGGGTTGCTAGTAGTGTTGATTACATCTTGTAGTTGATGCTAGTTGGTTTATTTGGTGGAAGATTATACGTTCAGATCTATTATGCTATTCAATACTCCTCTGATCATGGACATGAATATGATGTGTGAGTAGTTACTCTTGTTCTTGAGGACATGGGAGAAGTCTTGTCATAACTAATCATGTGAATTTGGTCTTCGTTTGATATTTTGATGATATGTATGTTGTTGATTCTCTTAGTGGTGTCATGTGAACGTCGACTACATAACACTTCACCATCTTTGCGCCTAAGGGAATGCATTGTGGAGTAGTAATTAGATGATGGGTTGCTAGAGTGACAGAAGCTTAAACCCTAGTTTATGCGCTATTCTGCAAGGGGCTGATTTGGATCCATATGTTTAATGCTATGGTTAGATTTATCTTAATTCTTCTTTCGTAGTTGCAGATGCTTGCGAGAGGGGTTAATCATAAGTGGGAGGCTTGTTCAAGTAAGAACAACACCCAAGCACTGGTCCACCCACATATCAAATTATCAAAGTAGCAAACGCGAATCAAACAAACATGATGAAAGTGACTAGATGAAATTCCCGTGTGTCCTCGAGAACGCTTTGCTTATTATACGAGTTCGTTCCGGCTTGTACTTTGCTACAAAAAGGATTGGGCCACCTTGCTGCACTCTTTGTTTCCTTTATTACTTGTTACTTGTTACAAATTATCTTGCTATCAAACTACTCGTTACCGATAATTTCAGTGCTTGCAGAAAATACCTTGCTGAAAACCGCTTGTCATTTCCTTCTGCTCCTTGTTGGGTTTGACACTCTTACTTATCGAAAGGACTATAATTGATCCCCTATACTTGTGGTTCATCAAGACTCTTTTCTGGCGCCGTTGCCGGGGAGTGAAGCGCCTTTGGTGAGTGGAATTTGGTAAGGAAACATTTATATTACGTGCTGAAATTTATTGTCACTTGTCACTATGGAAAACAATCCTTTGAGGGGCTTGTTCGGGGTATCTTCACCTCGACCGGAAGCAATAAGAGTTGCTCCTCAACCTATTGAACCTACTGAAAATATTTATTATGAAATTCCTTCGGGTATGATAGAGAAACTGCTAGCTAATCCTTATGCAGGAGATGGAACGGTACGTCCCGATATGCACTTGATCTATCTGGATGAAATTTATGGATTGTTTAAGCTTGCAGGTTTATCCGGAGATGGAGTTAAGAGGAAGGTATTCCCTTTATATCTGGAGGGAAAGGCATTGACATGGTATAGGCTATGTGATGATACTGAAACATGGGGCTGGAACCGGTTGAAGCTGGAATTCCACCAAAAAAATTATCCTATGCATTTGATTCATCGTGATCGGAATTATATATATAATTTTTGGCCTCATGAAGGAGAAAGTATCGCTCAAGCTTGGGGGAGGCTTAAGTATATGTTGCACACATGCCCCAATCATGAGCTCTCAAGAGAAATAATTCTTCAAAACTTTTATGCTCGGCTTTCTCATAATGATCAATCCATGCTCGATACTTCTTCAGCTGGTTCCTTTATGAAGAGAACTATTGAATCCAAATGGGATCTTCTAGAAATAATTAAACGCAATTATGAATATTGGGAAATCGACAAAGGTAATGAGTCAGGTATAAATTTTGAGTTTGATTGTGTTAAATCTTTTATGGAAACCGATGCTTTTCGTAAGTTTAGCACTAAATATGAACTTGACTCTGAGATAGTTGCTACCTTTTGTGAATCTTTTGCCGCTCATGTTGATCTCCCTAAGGAGAAATGTTTTAAATATCACCCACCTATTGAATTGAAAGAAGAACATGTTAGTGTTAAAGAAGAAACAATTGTTTACCATGTTGATCCAGTTGTGCCTACTGCTTATATTGAGAAACCTCCTTTCCCTGTTAGGATTAAGGAACATGCTAAAGCTTCAACTGTGGTTAATAAGAGTAATATTAGAGCACCTTGACCTTCTGAACAAATTAAACTTGAACCTAGTGTTGCAATGGTTAAAGATCTTTTGGTTGATAATATTGATGGACATGTCATATATTTCTGTGATGAAGCAACTAGAATTGCTAAACCAGACCCTAAGGATAAAAACAAACCTGTGGTTGGCATGCCCGTTATTTCTGTTAAAATTGGAGATCATTGCTATCATGGTTTATGCGATATTGGTGCTAGTGTGAGTGCTATTCCGTTTACTCTCTACCAAGAAGTCGCGAATGATATTGCACCTGTTGAGATTGAAGATATTGATGTTACTATTAAGCTTGCAAACAGAGATACTATTTCACCACTTGGGATTGTTAGAGATGTTGAAGTCTTGTGTGGTAAGATCAAATAGCCTACTGATTTTCTTGTTCTTGGATCACCACAAGATGATTTTTGTCCCATTATATTTGGTAGACCCTTCTTGAACACTGTTAATGCTAAAATTGATTGCGCTAAAGAAACTGTCAGTGTTAACTTTGGTGATATATCTCATGAGTTTAATTTCTCTAAGTTTCGTAGACAACCTCATGATAAAGAATTACCAAATAAAGATGAAATTATTGGTCTTGCTTCTATTGCTGTGCCTCCTACTGATCCACTAGAACAATATTTGCTTGAGCATGAGAATGACATGAGTATGAATGAAAGAAATGAAATAGATGAATTATTCTTTAAACAAGCACCTATCCTGAAACATAATTTGCCTGTTGAAACCTTGGGAGGTCCACCTCCACCCAAGGGTGATCCTGTATTTGATTTGAAGCAATTACCTGATACTCTTAAATATGCTTATCTTGATGAAAACAAGATATATCCTATTATTATTAGTGCTAACATTTTAGAGCATGAAGAAAAGAGATTACTAAAAACTCTGAGGAAGCACCATGCTGCTATTGGATATACTCTCGATGATCTTAAGGGCATCAGTCCCACTTTATGTCAGCATAAAATTCATATGGAGCCAGATGCTAAACCCGTTGTTGATCATCAAAGAAGATTAAATCCTAAAATGAAGGATGTGGTAAGAACTAAAATATTAAAGCTTCTGGAAGCAGGTATAATTTATCCCATAGCTGATAGTAGATGGGTAAGTCCTGTTCATTGTGTTCCTAAGAAAGGAGGTATTACCGTTGTTCCCAATGATAAAAATGAACTCATTCCACAAAGAATTGTAACTGGTTATAGGATGTTAATTGATTTTAGAAAATTAAACAAAGCCACTAGAAAGGATCATTACCCCTTACCTTTTATTGATCAAATGTTAGAAAGATTGTCCAAGCATACACACTTTTGCTTCCTAGATGGTTATTCTGGTTTCTCTCAAATACCTGTGTCACCTGAAGATCAAGAGAAAACCACCTTTACTTGTCCTTTTGGAACTTATGCTTATCGTCGTATGCCTTTTGGTTTATGCAATGCACCTGCTACCTTTCAAAGATGTATGACTGCTATATTCTCTGACTTTTGTGAAAAGATTGTTGAGGTTTTCATGGATGATTTCTCCGTTTATGGAACTTCTTTTGATGATTGCTTGAGCAACCTTGATCGAGTTTTGTAGAGATGTGAAGAAACTAATCTTGTCTTGAATTGGGAGAAGTGCCACTTCATGGTGAATGAAGGTATAGTCCTTGGGCATAAAATTTCTGAAAGAGGTATTGAAGTTGACGCTATTGAGAAAATGCCATGTCCTAAAGATATCAAAGGTATAAGAAGTTTCCTTGGTCATGCTGGTTTCTATAGAAGGTTTATAAAAGACTTCTCTAAAAAATTTAGACCTCTTACCAATCTCTTGCAAAAAGATGTTCCATTCGTTTTTGATGATGATTGTGTAGAAGCCTTTGAAATACTTAAGAAAGCCTTAATTTCTGCACCTATTGTTCAACCACCTGATTGGAACCTACCCTTTGAAATTATGTGTGATGCTAGTGATTATGTTGTTGGTGATGTTCTAGGACAAAGAGTTGATAAGAAATTGAATGTTATACATTATGCTAGTAAAACTCTAGACAGTGCCCAAAGAAACTATGCTACTACTGAGAAAGAATTTTTAGCAGTTGTGTTTGCATGTGATAAATTCAGATCTTATATTGTTGATTCCAAAGTTACTGTTCACACTGATCATGTTGCTATTAAATATCTTATGGGAAAGAAAGCTGCTAAACCTAGACTCATTAGGTGGGTTCTATTGCTACAAGAATTTGACTTGCATATTGTTGATAGAAAGGGAGTTGAGAATCCCGTAGCTGATAATTTGTCTAGAATGGAAAATGTTCTTAATGACCCACTCCCTATTAATGATGATTTCCCTGATGAACAATTAGCTGCGATAAATGCTTCTCGTAATACTCCTTGGTATGCAGACTATGCTAATTATATTGTTGCTAAATTTATACCACCTAGTTTCACATACCAACAAAAGAAAAAGTTCTTCTTTGATTTAAGACATTACTTCTGGGATGACCAAAATCTTTATGAAGAAGGAGTAGATGGTATTATTAGGCGTTGTATACCTGAGCATGAACAGGAACAAATCCTACAGAAATGTCATTCCGAGGCTTACCGAGGACACCATGCGGGAGACAGAACTGCACATAAGGTACTACAATCTGGTTTTTATTGGCCTACTCTTTTCAAGGATGCTCGTAAGTTTGTCTTATCTTGTGATGAATGTCAAAGAATTGGTAATATTGGTAGACGTCAGGAAATGCCTATAAATTATTCACTTGTTATTGAACCATTTGATGTTTGGGGAATTGATTATATGGGACATTTTCCTTCCTCTAATGGGTATACACATATTTTAGTTGCTGTTGATTACGTTACTAAGTGGGTAGAAGCTATTCCAACTAGTAGTGCTGATCATAACACTTCTATTAAAATGCTTAAAAAAGTTATTTTCCCGAGGTTCGGAGTCCCTAGATATTTAATGACTGATGGTGGTTCACACTTTATTCATGGTGCGTTCCATAAACTGCTTGCTAAATATGATGTCAACCATAGAATTGCATCTTCCTATCACCCTCAATCTAGTGGTCAAGTTGAATTGAGCAATAGAGAAATAAAGTTAATTTTGCAAAAGACCGTCAATAGATCTAGAAAGAATTGGTCTAAGAAACTTGACGATGCATTATAGGCTTATAGAACTGCTTATAAAAATCCTATGGGTATGTCTCCTTATAAAATGGTTTATGGAAAAGCATGTCATTTACCTCTTGAGTTAGAACATAAAGCATATTGGGCAATTAAAGAACTCAATTATGATTTTAAACTTGCCGGTGAAAAGAGGTTATTTGATATTAGCTCGCTAGATGAATGGAGAACCCAAGCTTATGAAAATGCCAAATTGTTTAAAGAAAAAGTTAAAAGATGCTATGATAAAAGAATTCAAAAATGGGAATTCAAAGTAGGTGATCATGTTCTATTATAAAATTCTCATTTTAGATTTTTTGCAGGAAAACTTCTCTCTAAATGGGAAGGACCGTATATCATCGAAGAAGTTTATCGCTCCGGAGCCATCAAAATAAACAACTCCGAAGGCAATAATCCGAGAGTGGTGAATGGGCAAAGAATTAAGCATTATATTTCAGGTACACCTATTAATGTTGAAACTAACATTATTCAAACTATGACGCCGGAGGAATACATAAGAGAGACCTTCTAGAACACACCAGAACCCTGAAAAGGAAGAGGTACGTGATACGGTAAGTAAACCGACTCCAAAAATTCCATAAAAATACTTTCTGTCAGTTTTGGAATATTATAAAAAAAATACAAAAATAAGAAACAGCCAAGGGGACCCACGAGGTGCACACGAGGCACCAGGGCGCCCCCCCCCCCCCCCTCGACACGCCCTGGTGGCTCGTGGGCCCCTCGTGAGCCTTCCCGACTCCGTTTTCTTCTGGAATACTTGTTTTGCAAGATAAAAATTCTTTATATATACTCCCGGACGTTTTGACCACCGTATCGCAAGATTCCCCTCTGTTCTTGTTTCGTGCTATTTTTCTGACAGATCCGGAAGTATGTCGTCTCAAGACTCAGATGGAGAGAGCTTCATATCACACTATGTTACAAATCCAATGACCTATGGGGATACAGATCCCTATGGATGGTCCACGGAGGAGGAGCGAGATGTCAACTTGAAGGGAACCAAAGACGCGAGCTCGGATGAAGACGATGCCCCTCTACCTCAACCGGGAGATATGCATGTGGAGTTCAAGAAGTCAAGCCTCCCAAACACAGTAAACAAATCTAAGATCCAATTTATCCCTTTCCGTCTTCTACAGGAAAACAAGAACGTATTATGTGAGAAGATAGTGGAGCTTGAGCAAGAAATTAGCAAGTTGAAGGAAGAAAACTGTGCTCTCAAGCGGAAACTGAAGGACAAACCCACCACTTCATCACCATCATCATCATCGAAGAAAGAAACTTGAGTATATGGGCACTCCCCTTGGCTTGTGCCAAGCTTGGGGGAGGCGCCCCGGTATCGTATCACCATCACTTTTATTATCTTTACCTATCTTTAGTTCGATCCTTAGTTATTTCGCGATCTAGTTGAATAAAAGTTTAGTATGATCTATTTTTGAGTGCTAGTTTCGTGATATATCTATCTATGTAATCGAGTTGAGAGTTATATAATAAAGAGTAGTTTGAGTTTTTGCTTCTTTAGTTTTATGTTTCAATTCTAGCAATGAAAATAATGAAAAAAGGATCATATGCTAATCTTATGGAAAGTAATGACATTACATAAAGAAAAGTATAAGTGGTAAAATTTATTGAAAGTTAACAAAAATAGCATCGGTCAATGATGCGATTCATGAAAAAATTAATAAGGGAAGAGAAGATTCACATGCAAATACACTATCTTGGACATCTTTTATGATTGTGAGCCCTCATTGAGTATTTTATGTCAAATTGTTGACGTTGGACAAGGAAGACAACGTAATGAATTATGTTTGCTTATATTCACATAGAAGTTATATTGTCATAGATCCTCCAACATGTGGTGCTTGCCCAATATCTTTGCTAGCCAAAAATCCGCACCAAGTAGAGATACTACTTGTGCATCCAAAAACCTTGAACCAAGTTTCATTCCATGAGAGTCCACTATACCTACATATGGATTGAATAAGATCCTTCAAGTAAGTTGTCATCGGTGCACAAAGCAATAAAAATTGCTCCTAAATATGTATGATCTTTTATTGTAAGGGAAAATAAGCTTTGTACGATCTTGTGATGGTAAAGAAATAAAAGCGACGGACTGCATAATAAAGGTTGCTATCACAAGGGGCAATATAAAGTGACGTTCCTTTGCATTAAGAGCTTGTGCATCCAAAAACAAAAAGCGCATGACAACCTCTGCTTCCCTCTGCGAAGAGCCTATCCTTTACCTTTATGTATTTACTTTTTATGAAAGAGTCAATAGTGTTCTCCTCTATTCCTTTTTATTTTTCTCTTTTGCAAGCATCATGTGGTGGGGAAAGATCTAGGCATATATATCCAGTTGGATATGAGTGATCATGAGTTATTATTTTTTACATCACCCTTGAGGTGAATAAGTTGGGAGGCGAAATTATAAGCCCCTATCTTTCTATGTGTCTGGCTGAAACATTTTGCTCCATATATATGTTGTGAGTGTTAGCAATCATAGAAGACTAAATGATGGTTGAATATGTGGACTTGCTAAAAAGCTCCTACATGAGACCCTTCCTGAAAATATGATGAATTGCAATTGCATTGTTGACACAGAACATAGTTTGTTAGTTTTCAAGAAAGTTTATGCCTTATACTTCGTTGTTGTGATGAATTGTTACTTGCTCATGAGAAGCTCTGTGATAATGAATATTGCTGTTATAATAATGATCATGATGCTACTATGTCCGTATTTTGTTTTTATCGACACCTCTCTCTCTCTAAACATGTGGACATGATTATCGATATCGGCTTTCGCTTGAGGACAAGCGAGGTCTAAGCTTGGGGGAGTTGATACGTCCATTTTGCATCATGTTTTCCTACTGTTATTTATAGTGTTTTTAATCAATATAACACTTTGTGGAGTAATTCTAATGCCTTTTCTCTCTTAATATGCAAGATTTACATAAAGAGGGAGATTGCCGGCAGCTGGAATTCTGGACCTGAAAAGGCGATGTCAGATATACCTATTCTGCACATCTCCAAATGAGCTGAAATTTCACGGAGATTTATTTTGGAATAAATAAAAAATATTGGAGAAAAGAAGTACCAGAGGGGGCCACCCAGGTGCCCACGAGGCACCAGGGCGCCCCCCCCCCAAACGCGCCCTAGTGGCTTGTGGGGCCCCTGGCCAGCCTCCAGTGCCCATCTTCTGGTATATAAGCCCATTTTCCCTAGAAAAAATAAAGAGAAGACTTTTGGGACGAAGCGCCGCCGTCTCGAGGCGGAACTTGGGCAGGAGCACTTTTGCTCTCCGGCGGAGCGATTCCGCCAGGGATACTTCCCTCCGGGAGGGGGAAATCGAAGCCATCGACATCACCAACAATCCTCTCATCGTGGGTGGACCAATCTTCATCAACATCTTCACCAGCACCATCTCATCTCAAACCCTAGTTCATCTCTTGTATTCAATCTTTGTCTCAAAACCTCATATTGGTACATGTGGGTTGCTAGTAGTGTTGATTACATCTTGTAGTTGATTCTAGTTGGTTTATTTGGTGGAAGATTATATGTTCAGATCTATTATGCTATTCAATACTCCTCTGATCATGGACATGAATATGATGTGTGAGTAGTTACTTTTGTTCTTGAGGACATGGGAGAAGTCTTGTCATAAGTAATCATGTGAATTTGGTATTCGTTCGATATTTTGATGATATGTATGTTGTTGATTCTCTTAGTGGTGTCATGTGAACGTCGACTACATGACACTTCACCATCTTTGGACCTAAGGGAATGCTAGAGTGACAGAAGCTTAAACCCTAGTTTATGCGCTATTCCGTAAGAGGCTGATTTGGATCCATATGTTTAATGCTATGATTAGATTTATCTTAATTCTTCTTTCGTAGTTGCGGATGCTTGCGAGAGGGGCTAATCATAAGTGGGAGGCTTGTTCAAGTACGAACAGCACCCAAGCACCGGTCCACCCACATATCAAATTATCAAAGTAGCGAACGCGAATCAAACAAACATGATGAAAGTGACTAGATGAAATTCCCGTGTGTCCTCGAGAACGCTTTGCTTATTATACGAGTTCGTTCCGGCTTGTCCTTTGCTACAAAAAGGATTGGGCCACCTTGCTGCACTCTTTGTTACCTTTACTACTTGTTACTTGTTACAAATTATCTTGCTATCAAACTACTCGTTACCGATAATTTCAGTGCTTGCAGAAAATACCTTGCTGAAAATCGCTTGTCATTTCCTTCTGCTCCTCATTGGGTTCGACACTCTTACTTATCGAAAGGACTACGATTGATCCCCTATACTTGTGGGTCATCACGGTTGGTCGTGACCGGTGCTGCCCCCCACGCTAAGGGTGATGGAGGAGCATGGAGGCACACAGTGTCACCGTGTCGATCGAAGTGGAACTCGAGGCTCTCGAAGTGCATGACGTCGATGGAGGGCGGCGTGAAATCGTAGAGCAGCCCGTAGTTGTCAACGGCGAGCTCGAAGGAGCCAAATGTTGGGGAACGGAGCATGAATTTCAAAAATTTCCTACGCTCACGCAAGATCTATCCATGGAGATGCGTCGCTACGAGAGGGGAGAGTGTGTCTACGTACCCTCGTAGACCGTTAGCGGAAGCGTCTCACAACGCGGTTGATGTAGTCGAACAATCCTTCGAGCTCCACCGATCGAGTACCGAACGTACGGCACCTCCGAGTTCTACACACGTGCAGCTCGGTGACGATCCTCGCCTTCTTGATCCAGCAAGACGTCGAGGAAGTAGATAAGTTTCGTCAGCACGACGGCGTGGCGACGGTGACGGTGAAGTGATTCCGGCAGGGCTTCGCCTAAGCTCTCCGAAAATATGACCGAGGGGGAAAACGGAGATCGGGGCACCGCACACGGCTATGGGACAATTGTGTACTTTGGGGTGCCCCCTTGCCCCCGTATATAAAGGATGAGAGGGAGGAGGCCGGCCCCCTAGGGGTGCGCCAAGTGTGGGGAGTCCTACTAGGACTCCTTAGTCCTAGTAGGATTCCACCTCCCATACGGAGTAGGAAAGGGGGAAGGGAGAGGGAAAGGAAAGAGGGGGCTGCGCCCCCTCCCCTAGTCCAATTCGGTTTGGGCAAGGGGGGGCGCACGCCTCCTCACGTGGCCTGCCTCTCCTTTTCCCGTATGGCCCAATAAGGCCCATTATTTCTCCCGGTGAATTCCCGTAACTCCCCGGTACTCCGAAAAATACCCGAATCATTCGGAACCTTTCTGACGTCCGAATATAGCCTTCCAATATATGAATCTTTACCTCTCGGACATTCCGAGACTCCTCGTCATGTCCGTGATCTCATCTGGGACTCCGAACAACATTCGGTCACCAATCACATAACTCATATAATACTATATCGTCATCGAACCTTAAGTGTGCGGACCCTACGGGTTCGGGAATGATGTAGACATGACCGAGACAACTCTCTGGTCAATAACCAATAGCGGGACCTGGATGCTCATATTGGTTCCTACATATTCCACGAAGATCTTTATCGGTGAACCTCATATGACAACATACGTTGTTTCGTTTGTCCGGTGGTATGTTACTTGCCCGAGATTCGATCGTCGGTATCCAATACCTAGTTCAATCCCGTTACCGGCAAGTCTCTTTACTCGTTCCGTAATACATCATCTTGCAACTAACTCTTTAGTCACGGTGCTTGCAAGGCTTCTGTGATGCTGTATTACCGAGAGGGCCCAGAGATACCTCTCCGATAGTCGGAGTGACAAATCCCAATCTTGATCCATGCCAACTCAACAAACACTTTCGGAGATACCTGTAGTGCACCTTTATAATCACCCAGTTACGTTGTGATGTTTGATACACCCAAAGTATTCCTACGGTATCCGGGAGTTGCATGATCTCATGGTCAGAGGAACGTGTATTTGACATAGTGAAAGCAATAGCATTAAACTGAACGATCATATGCTATGCTGACGGTTGGGTCAAGTCCATCACATCATTCTCCTAATGATGTGATCCCGTTATCAAATGACAACTCATGTCCATGGTCAGGAAATCTTGACCATCTTTTGATCAACGAGCTAGTCTAGTAGAGGCTTACTAGGGACTCAGTATTTGTTTATCTATTCACACATGTATTAAGTTTCCGGTCAATACAATTCTAGCATGAATAATAAACCATTATCATGAACGGGGAAATATGATAATAAACACTTTATTAATTGCCTCTAGGGCATATTTCCAACAGTCTCCCACTTGCACTAGAGTCAATAATCTAGTTTACATCTCCATGTAATTAACATCCAATCAGTTCTAGGGCTGATCATGTTTTGCTTGTGAGAGAGGTTTTAGTCAACGGGTCTGCAATATTCAGATCCGTGTGTTCTTGGCAAATCTCTATGTCATATGTAGATGCTACTACCACACTCTGCTTGGAGCTACTCCAAAAACGACTGTCCCACTTTACGTATCCGGTCTGAGACTCATAGTCTTCCGGATCGGTGTTTAAAGCTTGCATCGACGTAACCCTTTACGACGAACTCTTTATCACCTCTATTCCCGAGAAATTTTTCCTTAGTCCTTTTCAGGTACTTCAGGATATTCTTGACCGCTGTCCAGTGATCTACTCCTGGATCACTTTGGTACCTTCCCACCAAGCTAATAGCGAGGCATACATCAGGTCTAGTACACAGCATGGCATACAAAATAGAGCCTATGGCTGAGGCATAGGGGATGACACTCATCTTCTCTTTGTCTTCTGCCATGGTCGGGCTTTGAGTCTTACTCAATCTCACACCTTGCAATACAGGCAAGAACCCTTTCTTTGACTGATCCATTTTGAACTTCTTCAAAATCTTGTCAAGGTATGTGCTTCGTGAAAGTCTTATGAGGCATCTCAATCTATCTCTATAGATTTTGATGCCTAACATGTAAAACAATCTTTACCTAGATTTTCAAGTCTTACTCCACTTCACACCAGGCAAGAACTCATTTCTTTGACTTGATCCTATTTTGAACTTCTTCAAAAAACTCATCAAGATGTGTGAACTTTTATCAGGCGTTTTGATCTATCTCCATAGATCTCGATGCCCAATCTGTGGATAACTCAAAAACAGGTTTTTATTGAAAACCTCCTTTCAATTCTTTATGCTTTCCAGAAATTCTACATCATTTCCAATCAACAATATGTCATCCACATATACTATTAGAAATGCTATAGAGCTCCCACTCACTTTCTTGTAAATACAAGTTTCTCCATAAACTTGTATAAACCCAAACGCTTTGATCACTTCATCAAAGCGAGTATTCCAGCTCCGAGATGATTGCACCAGTCCATAGATGGATCGCTGGAGCTTGCATATTTTGTTAGCGCCTTTAGGATCGACAAAACCTTCCGGCTATATCATATACAATTCTTCCTTAAGGAATCCGTAAAGAAATGCCGTTTTGACGTCCATTTGCCAGATTTCATAATCATAAAACGCGGCAATTTCTAACATAATTCTGACAGACTTTAGCATCGCTACGGGTGAGAAAGTCTCATCGTAGTCAACTCCTTGAACTTGGTGATAACCTTTAGCAACAAGTCGAGCTTTATAGACGGTGATATTACCATCAGCATCCGTCTTCTTCTTAAAGATCCATTTATTTTCAATAGCTCGTCGTTCATCGGGCAAGTCTACCAAAGTCCACACTTTGTTCTCATACATGGATCCAATCTCGGATTTCATGGCCTCAAGCCATTTGTCGGAATCCGGGCTTGCCATCGCTTCTTCATAGTTCGAAGGTTCACCGTTGTCTAACAACATAACCTCCAAGACTGGATTTCCGTACCACTCTGGTGCGGAACGTGTCCTGGTTGACCTTCGAAGTTCTGTAGTAACTTGATCCGAAGCCTCATGATCATCATCATCAACTTCTTCTCTGGTCTGTGTTGGTGTCACAGAAATTTCTTTCTGTGGCGTACTACTATCCAGAGGAGGTACAATTACCTCATCAAGTTCTACTTTCCTCCCACTCACTTCTTTCGAGAGAAACTCCTTCTCTAGAAAGGATCCATTCTTTAGCAACGAAAACTTTGCCTTCGGATCTGTGGTAGAAGGTGTACCCAACGGTCTCTTTTGGGTATCCTATGAAGACGCACTTATCCGCTTTGGGTTCGAGTTTATCTGGCTGAAGCCTTTTGACATAAGCATCGCATCACCAAACTTTCAGAAATGACATCTTAGGTTTCTTGCAAACCACAGTTCATACGGTGTCATCTCAACGGATTTAGACGGTGCCCTTGTTTAAAGTGAATGCAGCTGTCTCTAATGCATAACCCCAAAATGATAGTGGCAAATCGGTAAGAGACATCATAGAACGCACCATATCCAATAGAGTACGATTACGACGTTCGTACACACCATTACGCTGTGGTGTTCCATGTGGCGTGAGCTGTGAAACAATTCCACATTGTCTTAAGTGATTGCCAAACTCGTAACTCAAATATTCTCCTCCACGATCAGATCGTAAGAACTTTATTTTCTTGTTACGATGGTTCTCTACTTCACTCTGAAATTCTTTGAACTTTTCAAATGTTTCAGATTTATGCTTCATCAAGTAGACATCTACTCAAATCATCTGTGAACGTGAGAACATCACGATATCCACCGCGCGCGTCAACACTCATCGGACCGCATACATCGGTATGTATTATTTCCAATAAGTTGGTTGCTCGCTCCATTGTTCCGGAGAACGGAGTTTTAGTCATCTTGCCAATAAGGCACGGTTCACATGTCTCAAATGATTCATAATCAAGAGATTCCAAAAACCCATCTGCATGGAGTTTCTTCATGTGTTTAACACTGATATGACCTAAGCGGCGGTGCCACAAATATGTGGTACTATCATTATCTTTTGGCATTTGTGTTATGAACATATGTATTACTACGATCAAGATTCAATAAACCTTTCATTTTAAGTGCATGATCATCAATGATATTATCGAAATAAATAGAATAACAATTATTCTCTGAAATTGAATAACCGTCTTGCAATAAACACTATCAGATATAATGTTCATGCTTAACGCAAGCACAAAATAACAATTATTTAGGTTCGTCACTAATCCTGAAGGTAGAGAGAGCGTGGCGATGGTGATCACATCAACCTTGGAGACACTTCCAATGCACATCGTCACCTCGTTCTTAGCTAGCCCTCGTTTATTCCGAAGCTCCATGTTTCAAGTTGTAAGCAACTGAACAAGTATCAAATACCCAGGTGCTCCTATGAGTACTAGTAAGGTACATATCAATAACATGTAT
Organism: Elymus sibiricus; assembly: GCA_039707655.1. Lineage (NCBI taxonomy): Eukaryota > Viridiplantae > Streptophyta > Magnoliopsida > Poales > Poaceae > Elymus > Elymus sibiricus. The sequence goes on from CM077676.1 coordinate 205,447,306, forward strand.
ATCAAATATCTTTGTTGACATTGCCAGTCTTATTATCTGCCAGTTACTTTGGGGAAGTTCCGCTCCCTGTGACATTTCCCTTTGCAATGGGAGCGCTAAGTCTCGGGTTTGGTTCAGCCTTGGGTTTCTTCGCGTGAGCGGCAACTATTTTACCGTTCTTCTTGAAGTTCCCTTTTCTTTCCCTTGCCCTTCTTGAAACTAGTGGTCTTATTAACCATCAACACTTGATGCTCCCTCTTTTGATTTCTACATCCGCAGATTGTAGCATCGCGAATAGCTTAAGGATCTTCTATCCCTTGCATGTTTATAGTTCATCACGAAGATCCAGTAGCTTAGTGATAGTGACTAGAGAACTCTATCAATCACCACTTTATTCGGAAGTCTAACTCCCACTTGATTCTAGTGTTTGAAGTACTCAGACATTCTGAGTACATGCTCACTAACGGAGCTGTTCTCCTCCATCTTGTAGATATAGAACTTGTCGAAGGTGTCATACCTCTCGACCCGGGTGTGAGCTTGAAAAACAAATTTTCAGCTCTTGGAACATCTCATATGCTCCGTGTTGCTCAAAACATATTTGGAGCTCCGGTTCTAAGCCGTAAAGTATGGCACACTGAACTATCGAGTAGTCATCTTTTCTTGTCTGCCAGACGTTCATAACGTCCTCAGACGAAGCCGTAGGGGTATTTCACTGAGCGGTGCATTAAGGACATAAGCCTTCTGTGCAGCAGTGAGGACAATCCTCAGATCACGGACCTAGTCCGCATAGTTGCTTCCATCAACTTTCAACTTCGTTTTCTCTAGGAACATAATAAAAACAGGAGAACTACAACGCGGTCTATTGATCTACAACATAAATTTGCTAAGACAAGTAAGACTATGTTCATGACAATTGAAGTTCAATTAATCAAATTACTTAAGAACTCCCACTTAGATTAACATCCCTCAAGTTGTCTAAGTGTAACATGATCCACATCAACTAAACCACGTCCGATCATCACGTGAGGTGGATTAGTTATCAATGGTGAACATCTTTCATGTTGATCATATCTACTATATGACTCATGTTCGACCTTTCGGTCTCTTGTGTTCCGAGGCCATGTCTGTACATGCTAGGCTCGTCAAGTTTAACCCAAGTATTCTGCGTGTGTAAAACTGGCTTACACCCGTTGTATGCGAACGAAAGAATCCATCACACCCGATCATCACGTGGTGCTTAGAAGCGTCGAACCTTCGCAACGGTGCATACTAGGGGAGAACACCTATCTTGAAATTTAGTGAAGGGATCATCTTACAATGCTACCGTCGTCCTAAGCAAAATAAGATGCATAAAAGGATTAACATCACATGCAATTCAATATGTGACATGATATGGCCATCATCGTCTTGTGCTTTTGATCTCCATCAGCAAAGCACCGTCATGATCTCCATCGTCACCGGGTTGACACCATGATCTCCATCGTAGCGTCGTGACACCTTGATCTCCATCGCAGCGTCGTGGTCGTCTCGCCGGCTATTGCTACTACTACTACTGCTAACTCATAGCGGTAAAGTAAAGCAATTACATAGCGTTGGCATTGCATACAATAAAGAGACAACCATAAGGCTCCTGCCGGTTGCCTGATAACTTACAAAACATGATCATCTCATACAACAACTTATATCACATCATGTCTTGGCCATATCACATCACCAGCATACCCTGCAAAAACAAGTTAGACGTCCTCTACTTTGTTGTTGCAAATTTTACGTGGCTGCTACGGGTTTGCAAGAACCGTTCTTACCTATGCAAAACCACAACGTGGTGTAGTGATTGCTTTTTGATCTTCTAAAAGAACCCTCTTCATTGAAACCGATTCAACTAAAGTGAGAGAGACAGACACCCGCCAGTCACCTTTATGCAACGAGTGCACGTAGCGGTGAAACCTGTCTCGCGTAAGCGTACGCGTAATGTCGGTCCGGGCCGCTTCATCTCACAATACAGCCGAATCAAGTATCAACTAGTAACGGCAAGCAATATGTATACACCCACGCCCACAACTCGTTTGTGTTCTACTCGTGCAAATCACATCTACGCATAGACCTGGCTCTGATACCACTGTTGGGGAACGGAGCATGAATTTCAAAAACTTCCTACGCTCACGCAAGATCTATCCATGGAGATGCATCGCTACGAGAGGGGAGAGTGTGTCTACGTACCCTCGTAGACCGTTAGCGGAAGCGTCTCACAACGCGGTTGATGTAGTCAAACAATCCTTCGAGCTCCACCGATCGAGTACCGAGCGTACGGCACCTCCGAGTTCTACACACGTGCAGCTCGGTGACGATCCTCGCCTTCTTGATCCAGCAAGACGTCGAGGAAGTAGATGAGTTCCGTCAGCACGACGGCGTGGCGACGGTGACGGTGAAGTGATTCCGGCAGGGCTTCGCCTAAGCTCTCCGAAAATATGACCGAGGTGGAAAACGGAGATCGGGGCACCGCACACGGCTATGGGACAATTGTGTACTTTGGGGTGCCCCCTTGCCCCCGTATATAAAGGATGAGATGGAGGAGGCCGGGCCCCTAGGGGTGCGCCATGTGTGGGGAGTCCTACTAGGACTCCTTAGTCCTAGTAGGATTCCACCTCCCATACGGAGTAGGAAAGGGGGAAGGGAGAGGGAAAGGATAGAGGGGGCTGCGCCCCCTCCCCTAGTCCAATTCAGTTTGGGCAAGGGGGGCGCGCGCCTCCTCACGTGGCCTGCCTCTCCTTTTCCCGTATGGCCCAATAAGGCCCATTACTTCTCCCGGTGAATTCCCATAACTCCCCGGTACTCCGAAAAATACCCGAATCACTCGGAACCTTTCCGACGTCCGAATATAGCCTTCCAATATATGAATCTTTACCTCTCGGACATTCTGAGACTCCTCGTCATGTCCGTGATCTCATCCGGGACTCCGAACAACATTCGGTCACCAATCACATAACTCATATAATACTATATCGTCATCGAACCTTATGTGTGCGGACCCTACGGGTTCGGGAATGATGTAGACATGACCGAGACAACTCTCTAGTCAATAAACAACAGCGGGACCTGGATGCTCATATTGGTTCCTACATATTCCACGAAGATCTTTATCGGTGAACCTCATATGACAACATACGTTGTTCCCTTTGTCCGGCGGTATGTTACTTGCCCGAGATTCGATCGTCGGTATCCAATACCTAGTTCAATCTCGTTACCGGCAAGTCTCTTTACTCGTTCCGTAATACATCATCTTGCAACTAACTCTTTAGTCACGGTGCTTGCAAGGCTTCTGTGATGTTGTATTACCGAGAGGGCCCAGAGATACCTCTCCGATAGTCGGAGTGACAAATCCCAATCTTGATCCATGCCAACTCAACAAACACTTTCGGAGATACCTGTAGTGCACCTTTATAATCACCCAGTTACGTTGTGACGTTTGATACACCCAAAGTATTCCTACGGTATCCGGGAGTTTCATGATCTCATGGTCAGAGGAACGTGTATTTGACATAGTGAAAGCAATAGCATTAAACTGAACGATCATATGCTATGCTGACGGTTGGGTCAAGTCCATCACATCATTCTCCTAATGATGTGATCCCGTTATCAAATGACAACTCATGTCCATGGTCAGGAAATCTTGACCATCTTTTGATCAACGAGCTAGTCTAGTAGAGGCTTACTAGGGACTCAGTATTTGTTTATCTATTCACACATGTATTAAGTTTCCGGTCAATACAATTCTAGCATGAATAATAAACCATTATCATGAACGGGGAAATATGATAATAAACACTTTATTAATTGCCTCTAGGGCATATTTCCAACACCAAAAGTAAAGGTTTGACCTGGCATGTAGTCGTTAGGCATGAACAAAGATCCGACATGGGTTTGTTCTCCGATCAGCGTAGCCCCTTCCTAGCGCACCAATTGACGATATGTAGAACTGTCGGTACCCTTGGTAGGGTGACAAACGTGGCTGGCAGCACCAGAAGGGAGTTCGCACAAGGGGGTTACCCAAGTTCGGTCCCTCGGTGAGAGGTAATACCCTATATCCTGCTTTTGAGTTGTATTCATGGTGGAGCACCTCGTGCGAGGGGTTTACAATGGAGATGATGTATAGGATAGCGAGAGTATGGACTACGGAAGTAGATGCGTACAACTACCCCTAGCTCTGACTTATATAGATGACAAGGGCTAGGGTTTACAAGGGATCAACTGATCTCACGCCGCCGCCATCTTGGCGTGTTTTCCAAGATGGTCTCTTGATCCTTATCCAGACCTCTGGGCTCCCACCCATCACTAGATCCTTGCCAAGCATCCTGGGCCCCAAGTAAGGCTAGCTGCCGAGCTGCCCACCGAGGGTCACCCCCGGTGAATTTCTCCGTCAACGTGTCTCTTTTTTTTCTCAACTTCCGTTCTCAAAATTTGTTTAGAGGAACCCTCTATATGGTCCATGCCATTGTCGTCAAGTTCAAGCCCTTTGGCGAGTTCATTGCATCGGTGAGTCATCTATGTTGCTTCCCTAAACACTTCCATTTACTAAAGTGCTCTAATCCACCTCTTATACCTCCAAGACATGGTGATGCGTCCATTCGAGCATATTGGTCACGACGATGCCGTACCATGCCATCGTCGATGTTCCGACGATCTTCAACCATGGATTACAACTGCATCTACAACACAGACCACACCTGAATCACGCGTCGCCTTCTCCTCCCACTCCGGCGAACTAGTTGTGCAGCCCGGTGAGCCTCCCACTACTCCTTTATATCTTTGTTGTCGGATCTCGATTCAACGCTCAAAAATTATAATATTTATAACACGAACCCGTTCAAAGCATGGGCCTTTGATCTATAATCCAATGACCTGGATTAGACAACTTTAGTGACCAAGGTGGTAAGCACTGCTAGCCCTCAATCTCAGATCGGACGGCTCTAGACAGATCACTTTATACATAGTCACCGGTTAGTTAATTTTTCATGTAACCGTTAGATTTTCGTTGAGCTCTGTTTATAGACTTGGATAACCCTTCGTTGTGGCAAGTCATTCCAAGCCATTCAACTCAGTTCACTCATATCTAACTATCACAAGTTCAAGTCTTGAGAGAGCAGGGGCTCCTGCTCAAGAAAGAAGAGATGAAGTGATGGGTGACTCCATGAATACTTTTCCGATTCTTTGAAGACCAAAGAATTCCTCCCTTGTTCTTTAAACCCTGCACCTGGTGTTCCTATCTTCTTTCACCACTTTATAAGAATGACTATATAGAAATGATTGAAAGGAAATTATAAAAGCATAATACACACCTATAGTTGGTATCATATATGCTGCCTATAGAGAATTCATGTAATATACATCTAAGATGAAATCTGATGATATTGTCTAGCCTCTTATCCGCATATATCCCCTTTCTCCAGTTTCAATTGTTTAAGGTATAAGATGCAAATTGCACTTATAGTTTCTCCACTTTTTGGTTTGTGTTGCACGTTGGTTAAATATATTGTTGAGGGGTCCCTACAGGAACTACACAAGCTGAGAGATAAATGGTACAATAAAATGCCGGCAAGAAGCCAATGGTGCACAACTCCTCACCACATGGATACTAGCGTTGGATCACACTAAGCAAGGAGGAACCAACACTGATAGGAGAAGAGGGCTGATCTGACCTGATGTTGTCAAAAGAGAGGCCTGGTCACCTCAGTAGACACGTCTATACAATGTATGTACAATGTTGTTCCTTTTTCTTTTTGACATCAAAGTACTCTTTATTGCAAGGTGATCACCATATTATCTTTTACTCCCTCCGTTCCTAAATATAAGTCTTTTTAGATATTCCAATGCGGACTACATACGAAGCAAAATGAGTGAACCTACATTCAAAATTATGTCTATATACATCCGTATGTAGTTCGTATTGAAATCTCTAAAAGGACTTATATTTAGGAACGGAGGGAGTACAAGAGTACCTTACTTCTAGCTAGTTTGGCTAAATCATGGGCAGCACAATTAGTCTCTCTAGGAGCATACTCAAAAACAATATGCGGAAAATCACACGAAAGGTGATATATATATCATCAAAAACTGCCGCCGATAGACCGAAAGAGCGACACCCCGTACAATGTTATTCCTTGCAAAACTATTTTGACTTTTCTTTTTCGGGAAAATCCCAAGGCCATATATTAAATAAAACCAGCCCTTACACGAACTTCTTTACAAGAATATGAAATCCCATTGTCGCTGCTGCCCCAACTTCACGAGTGACGAAGAACTCGAAGACCCTACGAAACACAGACCGAACACACAAAAACTGATTTGACCCTTCATGCACATGGAACCAGTATATGTCTGGCTAATATGTTTTTGAGATTTAACAAGATTTAGTTTATTTAGTTTTGTTCCCATGTAATAAGGCAATTTTAAGACCACAAGTGATTGTTGTAAATTCCAAAATTCATAATGATTTCAAACATTAGAGATCCATGATGCTAATAAACAAGATTGGAAAGGTAGATGGTGAGCTTTTTCATTCTCTTTTGAGATGATGGTTGTATTGTGGAACGAATAACAAATTTGTAGTGGCAAAAACTGAAAATCAGATGTTTCAATGGTATAAATTACTGTATATGTTTTTTTTCAGTTCGCCACAACATATTGTTTATCTTCAACTGCCAAATTTGCTTGTTTGTGGACCTGTAAAGTGGCATTCCTTTCTCCTTTGGGATCCATTAAATGTTTTAACATAATTCCTGAAAACATTTAGAAATCTCATTTTAGGGACGGGCGAAGGTTACAGAAGGAGAGGGGAAGGAGAAAGTGGCCCACGCAAACCCACCCCAGTTCAGCCACTCATGCCACTCGCTGCCCCGAATGGCTCACAACAAGCCCCAGCCAAGTCAATCACAGTGCTAAACCATTTCATATTAAACTGTTCCAACCTTTATTGTACAGAAAAAATGGACGGATGTACCATTGCTCATGAAAGAGTTTAAACTAAAACGTAACACTAATGCCTGTAAATCATCAATTCCATTAAACAGACTGTAAATCCTCCTAGGAAGCAGCTGAGCAAATTAAAAAAAAACATGAAAACGTATTGTGAATCCTCCTAAGAAGCAACTGAGGAATAGCCAACATGAAACAAACAAGAAGAAAATTATCTAATGTATATATTATTGTTTCAATTCATGCACCGTATCAGGATTCGGATAAACAGGATAAACAAAGATGAAAATAACAGGACTGCAGTACACGGCATTGAGCAAGCGAGCCAGAAGCGCACCTGCGCATGCAGTACGTCCAACAGAACAGAGCAGACTAAGTTAACCTGATAAATCTAATGACGAGTACCCCTAAGCCCCCTCCGATCTCAGCTTAACCCACCCTCACCGGTTCTTTTACTGGCTTGCCCTTTATGTACACATGAGCAGCTGGGTTGATTTGGCCCAAGCACACCAACTAGTTAGCAAAATCCTCTCCTAGTCCTCGCCTCTTACCACTCCTGCGGCATGTCTGGATCTTCGTTGAGGTCAAACATCAAGTGGCCCTTCTCGTCCCAGTAATTGTTCTCAGTTTTTTTATCCTGCACAACATCAGCGAAAATGATTTAAGTTGGAAGCTCCAGGAAAATCGAAAACGCTACTATGAAAGAACACTGCTTAATCAAATACAGGATGACAACAACTAGACGGATCTCGGTAAGATGCAAGATCGAGGGAATCACGTGGAATCACTGTTAAGAGATCCTAGCGGAATAAAAAAGTGATACTAATCCGTACTCGCATAGATGCAATGCAAAGGAATCGAGACAGCTGCTACAGTACTTACCAACAAATAAGCCAGCACACTTATACGAGTAGTAATTTTTTTGAGAAGCTAGTTTTTTTTTTTTTGAGCGAAGCTAGTTACTATAGTAGAGTTGGATTTCGTTTTGAAGGAAAAAAGAAGGCGCAGCCCTGGCGGGCCTGGTGCGGTGACATGATACCACACCAGTCGCGCCTCACGAGCCCATGCTGGACTAGGGAGTGGTCACTACGGCATCCAATGACCACGTTGCCGACCGATGGGCTGCACCCCCACCCCTGTGCACGTCGGTCGCGCAAGGGACCCACGTCGGGGACTGACACGTAAAGGCGCACGCACCACTTTACAACAACCCTACCGCAAGCAGAGGCAGGAAAAGTTTCTGTTTCCCTATAAAAAAAAACTTCAATCTTCGCGTTAATTTCCACTGAAGATTACTAGTACTGCGGTTATTTCTGTTGGTCGCATTTTCCGCCTGAATTAATAAGCAAAATAAACGACGACAAAAAAGGAAAAGCCGATGACACGCGGGGTCAAACCAGCCATCGAACTCCGTGGGACCGGGTCCATGAAAACTGGCCGGACCCACGCGGCCGCACGGGAAACAGCACCGGAACCCCGAAGAAAGTCTACAATCTTGCAAGGCAAGTCAGAAGGAAACGAAATTTACCATTAGCGGGCGAGAAACACGCACGGAGAGTGCGGGAAACAGGCGGCCGAAAATGACACGCGGGACCACGCGCAGAGGAGCGACGAAGCCATCACATGATGGCCATGGGGATTCGTCCTCAGCGAAAACACACACAACATGTAATTGAGTAATTCCAAATCCGCAGCTAACGACACACACAATAATTAATTCGCCTTCCAATTCAAAACCCCGCAATAATCGACTTTACGAAATTACTACTCCTTTTTTCACGCTTGCTGCTTCCTTTTTTTCTCTCCCTATTACTTCTCCTTTTTTCTATCCCTATTACTGATTGGATGGAGCGAGGAATAAATAAAAGCAAATAATAACAGAACTACTCTATCTACCCTGCCTCGTCGGCCATAGGCACTAGACACGGCTACAGCTACACTAGACTCCCTTTCCTTTTGGCGGACCACACAAAAGCCACACGGTCACGAAAACGACCCCGGAGGCCGGAGTCCGTACGCGAGAGAATGATTTATCCTCTCCGGCGAAGCGCCGACGCCGGAGCACGACGCAAGAACTCGATCTTCTAAACCAGCTCATTCTATCCGGTGAGAATCACAAAAACTCCCGAGATTCCAACGAAGAACGCCACGCCACACGTATAAACACATCAACGATGGGACAAACAAAAAAGAATCATGGCAAAGGAACTTCCTCGACAGATTGATGAGTAACGAGACAGTCTCACAAAACCGAGGGGGGAATACTGCTGCAATTCACGCGACTTCAACAAGACTGGCATGCAAGAAAGGCCTCAGAGTCCAACCAAAAGCGAGACGAATAAACCGCAGAGAATGAGAAAGCGATAAGGCGATTGAAAAAAAAAACTCACCTCAGCTTTAACCGCGGCTGCCGCGGGTTGGGCAGCGCCGACGCCGGCGACGTCCGCCCGCGCGCGCTTCGCCGGCGAGCTGCACCCCTCGTCGCCGCTGGAAGGCCCTCCGGATCCGCCCGACCCCTGCGCCTTGCGCTTCGCCGACGACCGCGCCACTTCGTCCCCGCTCGAGGACGCCCCTGATCCAGCGGCGTTGGCGTAGTCGAAGGGCGTCTCCGGGCTCGATGCCGCCATGGCGGCGTCCGTCCACGAGGCCGCCGTCGTCTGCGCCTTCTCGCTCACGCGCGGCCGCCGCCGCGACCGCGCCCGGTCCATGCCGCTCGTGGAAGGGACGGATCCGGTGGCCGAGACGTAGTACGGCGGCGTCTCCGGCCCCTGCGCCGCCAAAGGCTCGCGCTTCGCCTTCGTGACGCGCGGGTGCGACCGCGCCCTCTCCTCCCCGCTGGAACACGCGCCGGATCTGGCGAGAACAGGTTGCCCCAGCCGCGCAAAGGGGCTGTCCAACGACAGCAGCCACGCGGTTCCTTTGGCCACCGCACGCGGCGGCAACCGCGGCCGCTTCGGCCACCCCTCCGGAATCGGCGGCAGCTCGTCCTCCGCCTCCTCCGGCCGCTGGAGATCCGCCGGGAGGTCGTTGGACGGCCGCGGAACCCACTCCGGCCACCGCGCCAGCTTCCTGCTCCGGAGGCTGAGAAGTATCTCGGCGGCCGCGATGGCCATGCCCTGCTCGTCGTACTCCGCCATGGGGAAAGCCTCAGGAAACAAACTCGCGCACGCCGCCGCCCTGAGATGGATTGGAGGTGGGATTTCTCCTCTTGCAGAAATACAGGAAAAGAAGGGGGCGACGGGAGGGCGGGTGGCTTTTATAAGTGGATGCGGAGACGGAGGCGGACGCGAGTTGGGCGAGGAGGAGGAGACGGACAACAGTGGCCGCCGCCTAGAGCCCTAGACCCGGTGTTCGTGGACCCATCTCACCGGCCCCTGGGCCCCTGCATTTAACTTGCGGGTGGGTCAAGTCGAGGCCGGGCGAGTTGGTAAACGGCATGAGCTTTGCGTTCGCGAAATCGTCTCCCTGTTACGTGGGTCCATCCCACGGGAGTAGTTCTATGTAAGGGAATTGTCTCGCGACTCGATTGGTGGGGAGCGGAGGAATGCGTGTTTGTACTCTGCGTTGTATAGTGCCTGCTTATTTAATGGCAGGAAGGTGGGCCCGGGCGAAAAGGCATCCGAGTTTATTAGGGCAGGCCGGATCCGGATGTGGATGCATTTCGCTCTCACGTATCCGTAAAAAAAAAAAAAAAAGCTATAAACAGTTTATTCATAGAAGAGAATGTTAATTCCCTCCCCGCTAGGGTTTCTCTCCTCTCGCCGCCCCGCTGGTGTTGAGTATCCCCTTCCCTTCACCGCCCTCTCCCGCTTGGTCCTCGCTCGGGCTGAAGAAGGGGAGATTGTGCATTGTCACCCGACCTTGGTTAGTCTCTTGGTCATCATGGGTTAGGAGTTTTGGCCCGATGGCTACTCTCGGCTAGGGTTTCATGGCGGTGGAAATTTTAAAGGGTGCGGCGACAGCCCAAGTGATCTACAAGCAATGATGAAGGAACTATGCCTCAATGACGATGATCTGGACGATGTTGTCTTTGAGAACGAGGTGCCGCGGTGGATGAAAGCAATCCGTTGGATGACTATAGCCCGGGTGCACATGGATAGATAATAGAGTAAGTTTTAGTTTTACAGAACTTGTGATTGTCATGGTATCGTTGCTCAAGAAGTGTAGATCAAGTATGTGGATTATAACCTTTACACAATGCAATTTTCTTGTCTCGGTGACTAGGAAAAGGTGATGGAAGGGGTTCCATGGACATACAATGGCTTCGCCGTAGTTCTAGCGCCTTATGATGGATTTACCATTCAGATTCATGACCTTCTGGACGGGTTTATCAGTATGCTAAAACCCCTTGCTAGCATGGTTGGTGGATTCAGGCATCTCGGGATTTTCCAAGAAACTTTTAACATGTGCATATTAAACTGGATGTTCGAAAGCCACTCAAAAGCACAATTTCAATTGTACAGAGTGGGAAGCCAGTTGTTCCTCATGAAATATGAACATTTGTCAGGCTGGTGCTCAGTATGCGACATGCTTGGGCACATTTTCAACAAGCATGGCGATGCCATCCATTTTCCGAGTTTTCTGGTCTTCAAGAATCTACGCGCTCATTGGAGCTTGCAATCATCTCTTGGCCAGGGCAGCGAACGAGGACCTGGCAGAGGACGCACAATCACGGTAAAGGCTCGTTTGACTTTTATGCACAACACACGAGATTCAAGACTACTTGCACTTGAAACATATTCAAGAAATCTCCAAGTCATAGCTATAATGAAAATTGGAGACATACGATCATAATCCTGCGATCCATACTCATGTAAAGAGAAGGGAAAACCATTGACTGGAATCCTCTATCGGCCCTCTTTGATCGAATAAAGTTTTGGAGGATTATGTTTCTTAGTATTTTCTTTTTACTATGAAGAGCCTTTTTGATCTACAGGACTGAAAACCATAAGATTCATCCTACTACAATATAAGAGGTGTAGTTTTAATCCAATCTAACAGTTATAGTAGGTACCTTTTGTTAGTCTTCACCCAAAACATAGCAAACAAAACATATAGTCTCTATCGCATAAGACAAGAAAAAAATGACCCCCGGTCGCCCCATTGGTGGTATCTTGAGCGGAACCCTAGCCGCTACCCCTTGATGACGTATTACATATCTATAATTTTTAATTGTTTCGTCCTATTATATTATCACTTCTATATACTTTTCATATCAATTTATATTATTTTTTCTGGACTGGCCTAATAATTTAGTGCCCAGTGACAATTCTTGTTTTCAGCATATTTTTTATTTCATAGGAAAACAGTATCTAGAAAGGTCAAAATACGATGCCAATTTTTGACGATTTTTTCTGAACCACGAAGGACCCTAGAAGCTTCGGGGAAGAAAGAGACGTGCACCATGGGGCCCACGCGACCAGGTGGTGCGCCCTGGCCCTAGGACGCGCTACCCCGGGCGTGTGGGGCCCACAACAACCGCCTTAGCTCCGTTCCACCACCATAAATCCCTATAAATACCGAAACCACCCGTCATATTTTTAGAAGAATTTTATCGCCACCGCAAGCTACTGTTTCGCGAAGATCCAATCTGGAGGCCTGTTCCAGAGATCTGCCGGAGGGGGAATCCATTGTCGGAGGCTTCTTCATCAACCTTGCTACCTCCATGATGATGTGTGAGTACTTCCATTAGGGCCTTAAGGTCCATAGTAGTAGCTAGATGGTTCTCTCTCCCTCTCTCTCTCCCTCCCTCCCTCCCTCCCTCCCTCTCTCTCTCTATCTCTCTCTCTCTCTCGGATCTTCAATACCATGTTCCCGTGAGCTTTCTCACATGATCGGGATCAATTCGATTTAATCTGTGGTGTGTTTTTGGGATATGATGAATTGTCACTTTAAATAGCTTTACATGCTCACCGATCTATCTATCTTCTTTGGCTAAGTTCGATGGGTTTTTCTTCAGAGGGAGTTGTGTTTTGTATTGGGTTCAATCTTGCGGTGATTTAACCCAATTGGACGCCGCTGACGCGCCCGATCCTCCAGACGACACGGGACCGGATCGCCTCGGGACCAGCTCGATGTCGAAAGTCGATGAAGAAGAAAAAACCATCTGCGCCATTGATCGATAGATGCGCAACCCCATGGTGGGCGCCAACTATCGTGGGGATGATTATGACAGTACAAGAGAGGGGTAGAATGGAGCTTGATCTACCAAAACACACATGGGTGCACACATGGCTTTTTATCCAGGTTCGGGCTGCTCGGAGGAGTAACACCCTACGTCAGCTGAGTGTATTTTCTTCATGTGTATATGAGACTACAAGTATGGGTATGAGTTTGTGAGAGAGAGAGGGAAAGAGAGAGAGACCGTCCCCTATCTAAGTAGTGGAGGGTGGCTTATAAAGAGTGAGCCACCCTATTCACCTCCTACGTTACAAAAGGGAGTTACCATAGTCATTATTTCAGCCCACTACAAAGATAACTCACATGTTGTTATTAGCAACGCATGCTCCACTAATGATGGCGATGCTACAAATTCTTTACGTGACCGTTGTGCTCCCTTTATCTGAGTGACTACTCGTCCGAATATCCGGGAGTTCCTCGTCCGAGTGAAACGGTGTACTTTCCTCGTCCGAGTAGATTTATGTCCTGATGTCCTCCGACTGATCAGGATCTCTTCGGCTCTGGTTGATGTTTTGATATTTTTAAGCGATGGACTTGAGACCCTTGGGCCTGCACGAGTTTTAGATCATTGTGGGCCTACCCCATGATAGGTTTCCCCATCTACCGGTGCGAAAGTCGACATCCATCCTCCGCACCACAAACTTGAGACCCATATCCACTCTTTTGCTACTTCCCTCAACTACGGGGCCGAAAGAGAAGATATATGTGGCACCATATCCAACGCTAACGATTTGGGATATTTGAGGCCTTGGCAAAATGCAAAATCGAGAATTAGAGTGCATGTACGGCGATTTGTGGTGCATGGAGGTTTTCGGATAGGCCCTAAGACTACACACTTCCAACCAAAAATTCATGAGCTTCCAACTCCATAAACTTCAAGCTTACAACTAGAGAACTACAAGCTTCCAATAGAAAAACATGAATTTCTGACGTGATATCCAAACACATTGAACTAATTTGATCTCCCAACTAAAGTTGATAAACTTTCACCAAAACAATAGCTTCAAAGTGAATGAATCACATCTTCCAACATATGGACTAGGAGCTTTCAACCATAAACAAAACATATTCCGTAAAAAACCATAAAAGTGACTCCAAAATCCTAGAACAACCACCAGCTTCCCAATGTGGTGTAGGCTTCGCCAACGCGGCGGCCCTGGAGGGCACATGCTTCATCTGCGACACTAGAAAACAAGGGGAAAGGAAGGGAGGTTGCTCACCAGCTGGCCATGGTAGTGGCACACGTAAGGTGAACAACTATTGGAGTGACACAAACATGAGAGGATGGAAGCCGTGGGTAGCGTGAGGAGGACAACATGAGAGGAAAGGGTGATGACTGCGGGAAGGATGAGGTGCTAGGGGAATGAAGTGCATAAGGAAGCAAGGAGGGAACTATGTGTGCCCACCAAAAGACGTGTGATGCGGAGCATCCTACGGACATCACCATGTCAAGAGTCCGTTTGGCAAGTGACACGTGTGACATCTACTTCGCATACACAAAGGTGAATCATCTCCTTTATGTTGGAAATATGCCCTAGAGGCAATAATAAATTGGTTATTATTATATTTCCTTGTTAATGATAATCGTTTATTATCCATGCTATAATTGTATTGATTGGAAACTCAAATACATGTGTGGGTACATAGACAACACTGTGTCCCTAGTAAGCCTCTAGTTGACTAGCTCGTTGATCAAAGATGGTTAAGGTTTCCTAGCCATTGACATGAGATGTCATTTGATAACGGGATCACATCATTAGGAGAATGATGTGATGGACAAGACCCAAACTGTAAACGTAGCATTTGATCGTGTCAGTTTATTGCTATTGTTTTCTGCATGTCAAGTATCTGTTCCTTTGACCATGAGATCATGCAACTCACTGACACCGGAGGAATACCTTGTGTGTATCAAACGTCGCAACGTAACTGGGTGACTATAAAGGTGCTCTACAGGTATCTCCGAGGGTGTCTGTTGGGTTGGCATGGATCAAGACTGGGATTTGTTACTCCGTATGACGGAGAGGTATCTCAGGGCCCACTCGGTAATACAACATCACATTGAGCCTTGCAAGCAAAGTGACTAAAGAGTTAGCCACAGGATCTTGTATTACAGAACGAGTAAAGAGACTTGCCGGTAACGAGATTGAACTAGGTATAGTGATACCGACGATCGAATCTCGGGCAAGTAACATACCGAAGAACAAAGGGAACAGCATACGGGATTAACTGAATCCTTGACATAGAGGTTCGACCGATAAAGATCTTCGTAGAATATGTAGGAGCCAATATGGGCATCCAGGTCCCGCTATTGGTTATTGGCCGTAGAGGTGTCTCGGTCATGTCTACATAGTTCTCGAACCCGCAGGGTCTACACACTTAACGTTTGGTGACGATTAGTATAATTGAGTTATTATGTTGGTGACCGAAAGTTGTTCGGAGTCCCGGATAAGATCCCGGACATGACGAGGATCTCCGGAATAGTCCGGAGGTAAAGATTGATATATGTGATAATAGTGTTTTGATCTCTGGAAGGGTTCCGGAGTTCACCGGAAGGGATTCCGGATGTTTACCGAAGTGTTCGGGTGCAGCAACACTTTATATGAGCCAAAGGGATAAAGCCCACAAGGTATTGGAAAGTGCAAAAGTAGTTTTGCTGCCGCGTAAGCGGTACTACCGCTTGGTGAAGCGGTACTACCGCCCGAGCGGTACTACCGCTTGTGTGAAGCGGTACTACCGCCCAAGCGGTACTACCGCTTGTGTGAAGCGGTACTACCGCTTGTGCGCGGCTGTGCACGGTTCGGCAGGGATCCGAGTTGGACTCTTTCCCTGCGGGCCAAACCGACCTTGTGCGGGCAAAACCGACCCGGAGGAGGCTTTTACTCCAAGTTTAGACCCCAAGGCTCAACATATAAATAGAGGGGCAGGGCTAGCACACGGGACACATCAGGATTTCCCAAGCCGTGTGCCGGCAACCCTAGCCCTCTAGTTCCTCCGTCATAATCTCCGTAGCGCTTGGCGAAGCCCTGCAGAGATTGTTCCTCACCACCATCACCACGCCGTCGTGCTGCTGGAACTCAACCACTACTTCATCATCGCTCGCTGGATCGAGGAGGTGAAGGCGTCATCAAGCCGTACGTGTGTTGAACGCGGAGGTGCCGTCCGTTCGGCACTAGATCGGAAGGATCGTGATTGGATCGCGGGACGCTCGGCGATTTGGATCGCGAAGACGTTCGACTACATCAACCGCGTTTATTAACGCTTCCGCTTAGCGATCTACAAGGGTATGTAGATTCACTCTCCCTCTCGTAGATGCTCATCACCATGGATAGATCTTATGTGTGCGTAGGAAAATTTTTGTTTCCCATGCAACGTTCCCCAACAGTGGCATCATGAGCTAGGTCTATGCGTAGATGAGATCTCGAGTAGAACACAAACGAGTTGTGGGCGTGGATGTATACATATTGCTTGCCGTTACTAGTTGATATTTGATTCGGCGGTACTGTGAGATGAAGCGGCCCGGACCGACATTACGCGTACACTTACGCGAGACAGGTTCCTTCAACTGACATGTAACTTCGTTGCATAAAGATGGCTAGCGGGTGTCTGTCTCTCTCACTTTAGTTGAATCGATTTCAATGAAGAGGGTTCTTTTAGAAGATCAAAAAGCAATCACTACACCACGTTGTGGTTTTGCGTAGGTAAGAACGGTTCTTGCAAACCCGTAGCAGCCACGTAAAATTTGCAACAACAATTAGAGGACGTCTAACTTGTTTTTGCAGGGTATGTTGTGATGTGATATGGCCAATTACATGATGAGATATATGTGATGTATGAGATGATCATGTTTTGTATAGAATATCACGACTTGCATGTCGATGAGTACGGCAACTGGCAGGAGCCATAGAGTTGTCTTTAATTATTGTATGACCTGCGTGTCAATCATTAAGCGCTATGTAATGCTTTACTTTATCGCTAAACGTTAGCTATAGTCGTGGAAGCAACAGTCGGCGCGACAACCTTATGGCGACACGTTGATGGAGATCAAGATGATGGAGATCATGGTGTCATGCCGGTGACGATGGAGATCATGCCGGTGCTTTGGAGATGGAGATCAAAAGCACAAGTTCATGGCCATATCATGTCACTTATGATTTGCATGTGATGTTAATCCTTTTATGCATCTTATTTTGCTTAGGACGACGGTAGCATTATAAGGTGATCCCTCACTTAAATTTCAAGATAAATTGTGTTCTCCCCAAGTGTGCACCGTTGCGAAAGTTCGTCGTTTCGAGACACGCCGTGATGATCGGGTGTGATAGACTCTACGTTCGCATACAACGGGTGCAAGCCATGTTGCACGTGCGGAACACTCGGGTTAAACTTGACGAGCCTAGCATGTACAGACATGGCCTCGGAACACAAGAGACCGAAAGGTCGAACATGAGTCATATAGTAGATATGATCAACATGAAGATGTTCACCATTGAAACCACCTCAACTCACGTGATGATCGAACTTGAGTTGGTGGATTTGGATCTTGTTACACTCGAATGATCGGAGGGATGTCAATTTGAGTGGGAGTTTTTTAAATATGATTAACTAAACTCATTATCTAAGAACAATAGTCTAAGTTGTCTTTGCTATATTTATGTTGTAGATCATGGCTCGCGCAGTAGCACCCCTGAATTTTAATGCGTTCCTAGAGAAAGCTAAGTTGAAAGATGATGGAAGTAACTTTGTGGACTGGGCCCGTAATCTAAGGATTATCCTTACGGCTTCCCAGAAGGCTTATGTCCTTGATGCACCGCTTGGTGATCCACCCGCTCCAGTTGAGTCTCTAGACGTTGTGAACGCCTGGCAGGCTCGTTCTGATGATTACTCAATAGTTCAATGTGCAATGTTGTATGGCTTAGAACCGGGACTTCAAAGACGTTTTGAACGTCATGGAGCATATGAGATGTTCCAGGAGTTGAAGTTTATCTTTCAGAAGAATGCCCGGATCGAGAGATATGAGATCTCCGATAAGTTCTATGCTTGCAAGATGGAGGAGAACGGGTCTATCAGTGATCACGTGCTCAGAATGTCTGGGTACTCCACCCGTCTGGCTGAGTTAGGGATGCCCCTTCCGCCAGAGGCTATCACTGACAGAGTTCTTCAATCATTGCCACCTAGCTACAAGAGCTTCGTGTTGAACTATAACATGCACGGGATGAACAAGTCAGTCGCCGAGCTGTTTGCGATGCTGAAAGCCGCTGAGTCTGAAATTCAGAAGGAGCATCAAGTGTTGATGGTCAATAAAACCACTAGTTTCAAGAAAAATGGCAAGGGTAAGAAGGGTAACTCCAAGCAGAGTGGCAAAGCAGTTGCTCCTCTCGTGAAGAAACCCAAGGCTGGACCCAAACCAGAAACTGTGTGTTTTCATTGCAAGGGAACTGGACACTGGAAGCGGAATTGCCCCAAGTATTTGGCTGACAAGAAGGCGGCCAACAACAAACAAGGTATATATGATATACATGTTATTGATGTGTACCTTACCAACTCTCGTTGTAGTGCCTGGGTATTTGATACCGGTGCGGTTGCTCATATTTGCAACTCAAAACAGGAACTGCGGAATAGACGGAGGCTGGCAAAGGACGAAGTGACGATGCGCGTGGGAAATGGTTCCAAGGTTGATGTGATCGCCGTTGGCACGCTCGCTCTTCGATTACCGTCGGGATTAGTGATGAACCTAAATAAGTGTTATTTGGTGCCTGCGTTAAGCATGAACATTATATCTGGATCTTGTTTATTGCGAGACGGTTACTCATTTAAATCAGAGAATAATGGTTGTTCTATTTATATGAGTAATATCTTTTATGGTCATGCACCCGATGTGCGGGGTTTATTCTTATTGAATCTCGATAGTAATGATACACATGTTCATAACATTGATGCCAAAAGATGTAGAATTGATAATGATAATACCACTTTCTTGTGGCACTGCCGTTTAGGTCATATTGGCGTAAAACGCATGAGGAAGCTCCATGCTGATGGACTTTTGGAGTCACTTGATTTTGAATCACTTGACACATGTGAGCCATGCCTCATGGGCAAGATGACTAAAACGCCGTTCTCTGGAATAATGGAACGGGCAAGTGACTTATTGGAAATCATACATACTGATGTGTGCGGTCCGATGAGTATTGAGGCGCGCGGTGGTTATCGTTACTTTCTCACCTTCACTGATGACTTAAGTAGATATGGGTATATTTACTTAATGAAACACAAGTCTGAAACATTTGAAAAGTTCAAACAATTTCAGAGTGAAGTTGAGAATCATCGTAACAAGAAGATTAAATTCCTACGATCTGATCGAGGAGGAGAATATCTGAGTTATGAGTTTGGCAGTCACTTAAGACAGTGTGGAATTGTTTCACAATTGACACCGCCTGGAACACCACAGCGTAATGGTGTGTCCGAACGTCGTAATCGAACTTTATTGGATATGGTGCGATCTATGATGTCTCTTGCCGATTTGCCACTATCGTTTTGGGGTTATGCATTAGAGACAGCTGCATTCACTTTAAATAGGGCACCATCGAAATCCGTTGAGACGACGCCATATGAACTTTGGTTTGGCAAGAAGCCAAAGCTGTCGTTTCTTAAAGTTTGGGGATGTGATGCTTATGTCAAAAAGCTTCAGCCTGAAAAGCTGGAACCCAAAGCGGAGAAATGCGTCTTCATAGGATACCCAAAAGAGACAGTTGGGTATACCTTCTACCTCAGATCCGAAGGCAAAGTGTTTGTCACTAAAAACGGAACATTTCTTGAGAAAGAGTTTCTCTCGAAAGAATTGAGTGGGAGGAAGATAGAACTTGATGAGGTTGTTGAACCTTTACTTCAACCTGAGAGTAGCGCAACGCAGAAAGTTGTTTCTGTCGAGCCTACATTAGCTGAAGAGGAAGTTAATGATGATGATCATGAAGCTTTGGATCAAGTTGCTATCGAACCTCGTAGGTCGACAAGGACGCGTACTGCTCCTGAGTGGTACGGCAACCCTGTCTTAGAGGTCATGTTGTTAAACAACGATGAACCTACGAGCTATGGAGAAGCGATGATGGGCCCGGATTCCGAGAAGTGGTTAGAGGCCATGAAATCCGAGATGGGATCCATGTATGAAAACAAAGTATGGACTTTGGAAGTATTACCTGAAGGGCGTAAGGCCATTCAGAACAAATGGATCTTTAAGAGGAAGACGGACGCGGACGGTAATGTCACCGTCTATAAAGCTCGACTTGTGGCAAAGGGTTTTTCACAAGTTCAAGGAGTTGACTACGATGAGACCTTCTCACCCGTAGCGATGCTTAAGTCCGTCAGAATCATGTTAGCAATAGCTGCCTTTTTCGATTATGAAATTTGGCAGATGGATGTCAAAACAGCGTTCCTTAACGGTTACCTTAAGGAAGAGTTGTATATGATGCAACCAGAAGGTTTTGTCGATCCAGAGAATGCTGACAAAGTTTGCAAACTCCAGCGATCCATTTATGGACTAGTGCAAGCATCTCGGAGTTGGAATCTTCGTTTTGATGAGGTGATCAAAGCGTTCGAGTTTATACAAGTTTACGGAGAAGCTTGTATTTACAAGAAAGTGAGTGGGAGCTCTATAGCGTTTCTAATATTATATGTGGATGACATATTGCTGATTGGAAACAATATAGAAATGCTGGAAAGCGTAAAGGAATATTTGAACAAGAGTTTTTCAATGAAGGACCTAGGAGAAGCTGCTTTCATATTAGGCATCAAGATCTATAGAGATAGATCAAGACGCTTAATAGGACTTTCACAAAGCACATACCTTGATAAGATTTTGAAGAAGTTCAAAATGGATCAGTCCAAGAAGGGGTTCTTGCCTGTTTTGCAAGGTGTGAAGTTGAGTAAGACTCAATGCCCAGTGACTGCAGAAGATAGAGAAAAGATGAGTGTCATCCCCTATGCTTCGGCCATAGGCTCTATCATGTATGCAATGCTGTGCACAAGACCCGATGTCAGCCTTGCCATAAGTATGGTCGGAAGGTTTCAAAGTGATCCAGGAATGGAACACTGGACGGCGGTCAAGAATATCCTGAAGTACCTGAAAAGGACTAAGGACATGTTTCTCGTTTATGGAGGTGATCAAGAGCTCGTCGTAAAGGGTTACGTCGATGCAAGCTTTGACACTGATCCGGATGACTCTAAGTCGCAAACCGGATACGTATTTATTCTTAATGGGGGTGCGGTTAGCTGGTGCAGTTCCAAGCAAAGCGTGGTAGCAGATTCTACATGCGAAGCGGAGTACATCGCTGCCTCGGAGGCGGCGAAGGAAGGTGTCTGGATGAAGGAGTTCATGACAGATCTTGGAGTAGTGCCTAGTGCACTTAACCCAATGACTCTGTTTTGTGATAATACTGGTGCCATTGCTCTAGCCAAGGAACCAAGATTTCACAAGAGGACCAGACACATAAAGCGACGTTTCAATTCCATCCGCGATTACATCAAGGAGGACGACATAAATATTTGCAAAGTACACACGGATCTAAATGTTGCAGATCCGATGACTAAACCTCTTCCAAAGGCTAAACATGAACAACACCAGAACTGCATGGGTGTTCGATTCATTACAATGTAAATCACATAGTGATGTGAACTAGATTATTGACTCTAGTGCAAGTGGGAGACTGTTGGAAATATGCCCTAGAGGCAATAATAAATTGGTTATTATTATATTTCCTTGTTAATGATAATCGTTTATTATCCATGCTATAATTGTATTGATTGGAAACTCAAATACATGTGTGGGTACATAGACAACACTGTGTCCCTAGTAAGCCTCTAGTTGACTAGCTCGTTGATCAAAGATGGTTAAGGTTTCCTAGCCATTGACATGAGATGTCATTTGATAACGGGATCACATCATTAGGAGAATGATGTGATGGACAAGACCCAAACTGTAAACGTAGCATTTGATCGTGTCAGTTTATTGCTATTGTTTTCTGCATGTCAAGTATCTGTTCCTTTGACCATGAGATCATGCAACTCACTGACACCGGAGGAATACCTTGTGTGTATCAAACGTCGCAACGTAACTGGGTGACTATAAAGGTGCTCTACAGGTATCTCCGAGGGTGTCTGTTGGGTTGGCATGGATCAAGACTGGGATTTGTTACTCCGTATGACGGAGAGGTATCTCAGGGCCCACTCGGTAATACAACATCACATTGAGCCTTGCAAGCAAAGTGACTAAAGAGTTAGCCACAGGATCTTGTATTACGGAACGAGTAAAGAGACTTGCCGGTAACGAGATTGAACTAGGTATAGTGATACCGACGATCGAATCTCGGGCAAGTAACATACCGAAGAACAAAGGGAACAGCATACGGGATTAACTGAATCCTTGACATAGAGGTTCGACCGATAAAGATCTTCGTAGAATATGTAGGAGCCAATATGGGCATCCAGGTCCCGCTATTGGTTATTGGCCGTAGAGGTGTCTCGGTCATGTCTACATAGTTCTCGAACCCGCAGGGTCTACACACTTAACGTTTGGTGACGATTAGTATAATTGAGTTATTATGTTGGTGACCGAAAGTTGTTCGGAGTCCCGGATAAGATCCCGGACATGACGAGGATCTCCGGAATAGTCCGGAGGTAAAGATTGATATATGTGATAATAGTGTTTTGATCTCTGGAAGGGTTCCGGAGTTCACCGGAAGGGATTCCGGATGTTTACCGAAGTGTTCGGGTGCAGCAACACTTTATATGAGCCAAAGGGATAAAGCCCACAAGGTATTGGAAAGTGCAAAAGTAGTTTTGCTGCCGCGTAAGCGGTACTACCGCTTGGTGAAGCGGTACTACCGCCCGAGCGGTACTACCGCTTGTGTGAAGCGGTACTACCGCCCAAGCGGTACTACCGCTTGTGTGAAGCGGTACTACCGCTTGTGCGCGGCTGTGCACGGTTCGGCAGGGATCCGAGTTGGACTCTTTCCCTGCGGGCCAAACCGACCTTGTGCGGGCAAAACCGACCCGGAGGAGGCTTTTACTCCAAGTTTAGACCACAAGGCTCAACATATAAATAGAGGGGCAGGGCTAGCACACGGGACACATCAGGATTTCCCAAGTCGTGTGCCGGCAACCCTAGCCCTCTAGTTCCTCCGTCATAATCTCCGTAGCGCTTGGCGAAGCCCTGCAGAGATTGTTCCTCACCACCATCACCACGCCGTCGTGCTGCTGGAACTCAACCACTACTTCATCATCGCTCGCTGGATCGAGGAGGTGAAGGCGTCATCAAGCCGTACGTGTGTTGAACGCGGAGGTGCCGTCCGTTCGGCACTAGATCGGAAGGATCGTGATTGGATCGCGGGACGCTCGGCGATTTGGATCGCGAAGACGTTCGACTACATCAACCGCGTTTATTAACGCTTCCGCTTAGCGATCTACAAGGGTATGTAGATTCACTCTCCCTCTCGTAGATGCTCATCACCATGGATAGATCTTATGTGTGCGTAGGAAAATTTTTGTTTCCCATGCAACGTTCCCCAACACTTTACACGTGTTCACTTGACCCCTTCGAGGATGGTATACTATTTGAGATTCCTCTCATGTGCATGCATAGGTACTACCGGAGCTTCACGGACGACGACGAGGAGTGCAAGCGCCAAGGAACGCCTACACCATCCGCGAGGGAAGCGTGGAAGCGAAGACGGAAGAAGACGGAGCTGCAGCAAAGCTACAGCCACCGGACGTCTGACGATCCATCGGACGTCCGACGCGACCACGCCCAGGCCAGCCAGAAGAGCTACAGCCGACGAGTTCTACAGCGGCCGGACGACCGACGACTACCGGACGTCCGACAAGTACCAGTGACCGGACGACCGACGCCGACCGGAAATCCGGCAACACCTGTCCAGAGAAGAAACGTCGGAAGTCCGACGCCTTCCGGACGTCCGGACCCCCGCGAGCGACCGGACGACCGACAATTGTCGGACGTCTGACATTGCCTGTGCGCAGACGGGCCTTTGGCCTTGTATCTCTCTCCCAGTTACCCCTTCGTGGCTTAGACTATAAATAGACCTTCCCCTCCCCATTTCTAGGGTTAGCAAATAGGATAGCTCATTTCTAGGTGAGCTTTGCTCCTTTACCACTCCTCCTCTTGAGAGATAGAGAGAGAGACCACTCCATTGGAGTTCAAGACCTCCATTGGAGAAGATCCCAAGGGATTCAAGACCCCCATCATGGGAAGGATCATCTAGATCATCAATACCTCAACTCCTCACGGATTGGGATGAACTAGCTACCATTTGTATCGTCCTTTGTTGGATTTGGATCGTGAATCTCTCCGTATGTATGTGGATTTAGCACATGTGTGATTGTGTCTTGTCTATTTGAGTGTTTCCTCTCATTTTCCCCCGCTCCAATCGTGAAAGATCGACACCGTTAGGGTTCCACCCTACATCATCTTGGATCAGAGCTTAGGTTCTCACGATTTTGGAGTCTCCCTCTTCGTTTTCTAGCCTGATTTTGCTTTATTTCGTCCTAAATTCGAAAATCCCCACCAAAAATAGCCCCAAAAATTTTGTGATTTGTTGGTTTGATGAAGTTTTGTTGATTTTGATCCGTGAATTCGTTGTGTTTCAAGTGGATCTAGCCTTCCCCATCTTTTTCCCCATTTCCATCCACGAAATCTTCCCAATTTTGACACCGAAATCCCCAATTTCCGTCCAAAATCGCGTCCCGGATCTGAAATCCCGAGTTGACCCAGACTCGTCGGACATCCGACACTTTTCCGGACGTCCGGAGCACCCGGAAGTCCGGTACTTACTGGAAATCCGACACCCCGAAACAGAGAAGAATTCTCGGAAGTTCGGTAATTCTCGGACGTCCGGTCCGTGTGAAAACTGACACGGCTGAAATCTTGTTTTGGCCATAACTAATTCATCCGAACTCCGATTTTGACGTTCTTTAGCTCGTTTTGTAGCTATTGACATCCCCCATCCCACAAAAATACCACCATGATCATTTGACTCCATCACATTTTCAGAAATTTGGCAAGTTTGCCTAGGCCCTCCACCATATCATCAGCCATACCGCCTCCGACTTCCGCAACCTAACCCATTGTGCTCCATATAGCATTTGTGGTTGCTTGATTAGTGACTCGAGTCTCCTAAGGTGTTTCGGCTACTTAGGGACGGTTACTACTCCATCCACCATACCTTCCGCATGACCACCCACCATACCTCTTCCGCTACATTAACCCATTTGACATTTGCGTTTGAGATTTTGAGTTCGTGGTTTTTCCGTTTCCTAAGGTGTTTCGGCTAATTAGGAACGGTTCGACATTGAGAACACCGCCACTCATCATCGCCACGAGGTGGTCATCGACATTGCCACTTCACCATTTTGACACCATCAACCGTAAGCAAGGGACGGTAACTTCGACGACACCATTGTATATTCCCCTTGCCATTGCATTGTTAACCCCTAGCCCATTTTGCGTCACTTGCCTATCGAGACTAGCCTTTGAGTATTGCCGGCAACGTTACTTGTGCACATTAGTGATCATCGACCCGCACCTTCCATTGCATACATACATCATATTGGTATCATCTTGGTATCATAGTATCATCTCTTGTGTCACAAATTTGTTCCCGCATATACACACTTGCTATCTTGGTTTGTGCATAAGTGGCCATATAAAAAAAAGCTTTTAAGCAAAAAGAAAGAGAAAACAAAGAGCTTCTAAGCAAGAGCCATAGCATCATACCACATCACATATCATACTACCATATTGATCATCTTGGATCATCGTGTGAGAAACACCGGGAACCATACATACATAGCATACTTGGGATAGAAGTCGACACGTTTTGTTTCTATAGGTTGTGCACAAGTTCGTATCCGCCTATTGAGCAATCGTGCTAGCGTCTCTCTAGCATTGTGCAACAAGAGCATTTTCCATGGATAACACATTTTGAGCTCATTCCTTGGTTGCATGACCCCATTTATCTATCCGTGTGTGCGTTTCTGTGTACCATTCATTGCTATTGGTCTACTTGTTTCATTTGCGAATTTGTGAATCTCTTTCAACATTATTGACTCTTACTAACAATTGCATCAAATTTTTGTGCCACTATCCTCACCAAGCTACTCCATAAGCTTTACTTGTGTAGGTGTGAGAATAGACAAGATCCGGTACCAATTGTGCTACTTCCATAATACATTATTGAGTGATCATTGATCCATCTTCAACATTGGATAAGGTACATTTGGTCTAGTTCTTTCCTTTCTTCCACTCACATTTTTGCTTGAGCATGATGGATAGGCAAAGCCCATCTACTTCGGTCTACACCAACAACGACAAGTTCGGTGCCACGAAAAACTTCATCGACGCCAAGATGCAAGCTCACAAGGAGGAGCTCATAGCCCTCATCAAGACCACCAAGAGGTCTCCCTCATCTTCGAGAAGACCCTCAAGTGCACATACTTCCGAGCTACCATCTCCGGCAAGGTCACATCGGCATCGACACCATCACCGTCAAGAATGTGAAGGTCAAGAGCTCAACACCAACCATCGCTCTACGACTTCACCATCTACCTTGGCATCTTCGCCAAGCGACTTCACGGCATCTTCGCCTTTGGACATATGGCATCTTCGCCAACAAGCACCTCAAGATTCCGCTAAAGAGAAGCTTCCCAAGCTCAAGTCCGCGACTTCCACCAGCTACTACGACCTCGACACCGACCACGAGCTTCCTTTCTATGGGACTCAAGACCCCGAGGAGTATCTCGAGTGGGAACGCAAGATGGACGGCTACCTCACGCTACATCAAGTCCCCTCCGACGATCAAGTGAAGTGCGCCACAACTACCTTCCATGACCACACGTCAACATGGTGGCTGCACCGACCTTCGACGAGCTTCCCCATGAGTTGGCCCAAGACGAAGAAAGTGATGCGGCGAGAATTTTTGCCTTCCACCTACACGGAACATCTTCGACGCCAATTGGAGAACACCATCCAAGGATCCAAGTCCATCGACGAGTACTTCAAGGAGATGAAGAAAGCCTTGCGACGAGCCGGTGTGGACGACCCCATTTCGATGAAGTTCCACTTCATGATGGGATTGAACAATGACATCTCCAAGACTATCTTCCTCGACAACTACAAGTCCCTCGACGACAACTACTTTGGTGCTCTCAAGGCGGAAAAAGAACTCAAGAAGGCCAAGGCTTCTCCACCCCAAGCACACTTCGCGCCGACCAAGCTCCAAGACGGCAAGCATGAGGATAGTACCACCACAATGTCCAAGCCCAACGAGCTCCAAGACGATGCTCCCAAGTTCGACTTCACCGTCATCCCTCTTTGTGGCATTGACGATGCCGAGTCTACCATGACTCTTTTTGAAGACGGCGCAACGACGACTACGACTACGGAGCCTCTCAAGGAACAAGATTTGGAGGCGAGCGACAAGGTGGCGAGCAAGGATGATGCTTCCATCTTTGGAGGCGAGAGTGATGATGTGCCATCTTCGGCCTTCATCCACGGCGACGGTGACGAGATGGTTGAGCATGGGATTTTCCCTTCGACCACGGCGGCGTTTGGAGATGAGTTGAACGACATGAGCCACCATATTGAGAGTGAGAGCGAGTTCACCACTAGCCCCATATATGATGAGATGCTTCAATTCCCATGTGAGGAGAGCCACAACCCCCACCACTTGAGTGAGACGAGTGACTCCACCATATGTGAGTTTGAGTGCACCTATTTTGAGGGAGTGAGTGAGCCACCACATAGAGAGAGTGAGATAGTTGATAGGGCATTTGATGCCATTTCGATTTCTAACGACTTACCCTCTACCTCTCTTGTGTCTTCTCATTTGGTGCTAGGTCCCATATACGACGACGCCCCGATCTTCGACGACTTCGTCCTTCCTTTGGACAAGACGATGGCCATGGTGGACTATGATGCACCCCCCCACATGGTTCCATCACGATGAACATGACCACGATTTGGTCTTGGTCACCTCACCTACACCACATGAGTGGGATGACAAAGGTAACATAGGTGAAGGTGATGCTCTTGTCCCACTAGTGGACATTGATTTCTTGCATGATGTCGATCCTCCTATTACCATGCTTCATACTAGTATGATTTCCCCATGCGATGATTTACCAATTTATGATGAGTTTGATGATTGCCATGTGGAGTCTATTAGTTGTGATGCCATGTTGCATAGAATTTCTTGTGATAATTCTCTCGGTCACATCATGTTTGACAACCCGCTTGACTTGTCATATGCTATGCATGAGATCAACCATTTGTACCATTTGCAATCTCATCGTAGTAACTATGCGTATGCCATTAAATTGAACCCAATTTGCACTTATGGCATAGATGACAAGCCCATGGTTATTGGCATTTGCTTTTCTTGTGATGATATTGATATGCTCCCTTTGCATCATTTTTCTCATATGCCCTGCCATGACCACCTAGCTTCGGATATGCTTTGTTTTGGATGTTGTTCATATTCTCCATATGATGTTTCCACTATTGCTCATGAGGAGACCCCCATAGTTTCCTCATACATGTTAGGAGATTTTGATCCATCCTATGAATTGCATGATCCCAATAATTGCGTGCACAATATTCTCCCCATGAATGAATTTGATCTTGTTGTGCCATATACTTGCATGCTAAATTTGTGTCCCCATCGTGTTATACATAACAACTATTCTTTCATGATGGATGACATGTTCATATACCATGCCTCAAATTTCTTTGAGCATTGCTTGTTTTGTGCTAACTCTCACGTGCACATACACATCATGATGGATGATGTGTACCTTTATCACGCACACACTTTGTTTCGTTTGTCCCCATGTTGTGTAGGTACATATGCTTCCTCGTCGACCTCGCAAGCACAAGAGTTGACGAAACGAGCTCTAGAGAGCAATGATGATTTGGGATCCCGTGGATTTTCATTCCCACCGCTCCCATCGCGCAATGACTTCGCGCATTTCTTCTACATGGCCCTCACATGGTTATGGGTTATTGTCCATTACATATTCTATGCCCATATTGCCATGTTCACTTTGCATGATATGCTCAATTCCATTTGGATGACATGCTTGGGTGACCCATGCTTTGCATTACACATGATGATTGATTCTCCTACTTGTATGTGTATTTGCAAGCTTGGTGGAGATATTGCTTGTTCTTGCCATGTTTCCTTTGTGACCCATACCTATGATGATACTTTAACCATGCTTTGTGTTCGTGCTTGCGATATGTCATGTGCATTGCCTGTGCCTACTTTTTGCTCACATGACATGATTGCCATGATTTCCTCTAGTGTGTTGCATCTTCGCTCCACTAGTTTGCACGACATGATTACTATGACTGCTTGCCTTGTTGCATCACCGGTGATTCATACTTGCTCGTTTCATGCGGTTGATGACAACCATTGCCATGCTTTACACATGATTGATATTGCTTCTTGTCATATATCTCCATATGTTGCATCTCTCATGCTAGATGATTTGCCATGTCTTGAGTACAACAATGCTTTTAGTCTTGCTAATGAGATCGCCCCCATAGCTTTCTCCCATATTATTGGAGCTTTTGACATCTTTCATGTGAAGCATGCGTGTCTACCTTCTTTGCACCATATGCCTAGTGCCATGAACATTAAGATTGTTGCATCATATTATTCATGCACTTTTGCTACTAATGGTTATGTGCACGAGAAGAGAACCATCATGATGGATGATGTGTTTATCTACCATGCACATACGTTCTTTGCTTGGTTGTGTGCATGTGTAGGATCGTTCGACTCCGTGTCAACTTCTACTTCACGTGAGTTGACCATTCGAGCTCTTGAGAGCGGGCCACTTTCGACCGACTCGCGTCTACATCGCACTTGCTTGTGCTTCGGCATTGTGAAGGACGCACAAGGACACACTTTTGAGGTGATATCCTTCTATTTCGAGAACCCCAAAACCTTGAGCATGGATATTGTGGATCATCCTACTTGTGTTGCTTGCATCATGAGACTTATTGGTCATCCTGGACTACTTGATTGCGCACATGTTAGCGATCTTGCTTTGACTTCCCATTTTCAAATTTCCATGCCTCATGATATATATGCCTTGTGTGTTGCATCCGACTTGTGCATTACTTGCTCCTATAATATGCTTGGTTGCAACAATGTCATCACTTCACATATGCCATGTCCCATTAATTGTCACATGATTGACTTGATTGCCTCACACATGATGAACACTTGCTATTTCTATTGTGTTGAGTGCCACACTATTTTCACTACACCATGTGCACCTTATGCTTGGTTTGTCTTGCATTCGACCCATGTGTTTAGACACTTCATTTTATTTGGTGTTGTGAATGATTTCTATGCCTACCATAGACCTTTTGTTGAGCACTTTGTGCATGATTGCTATGACATTGAGGTAGATGCTTGTTCATTTGTCACACACATTAGCATCTTCACCTCACCTTTGCATGATTGTTTCCATGATGACTTTGCTTGTGCTCACTTAATATGCTTACATACCATGTCTCACTTCTTTGTCAAACCATATGCTACGCTTGATGACTACACTTGTTGGGTGAATCACAACTTGAATGTTTGGTTTTGCACTCACGCTAACCACATTTGTTTTTCCAAGTGTTTGTTGTCCTTGCTCCTTTTGAAGGAATCACAAGACGGTGCGACATTGGAGTGTGCCCATTTCGAGCCTCAAGACGAAGAGTGTTTGGTGATCGTCCACTTCTACACGGCGTCGACATCTCTTTCCCATGGTGATTTGGTTTTCGATCCGAGGACGGATCTTTTCCAAGGGGGAGGGGATGATGCGGAGCATCCTACGGACATCACCATGTCAAGAGTCCGTTTGGCAAGTGACACGTGTGACATCTACTTCGCATACACAAAGGTGAATCATCTCCTTTACACGTGTTCACTTGACCCCTTCGAGGATGGTATACTACTTGACATTCCTCTCGTGTGCATGCATAGGTACTACCGGAGCTTCACGGACGACGACGAGGAGTGCAAGCGCCAAGGAACGCCTACACCATCCGCGAGGGAAGGGTGGAAGCGAAGACGGAAGAAGACGGAGCTGCAACAAAGCTACAGCCACCGGACGTCCGACGATCCATCGGACGTCCGACGCGACCACGCCCAGGCCAGCCAGAAGAGCTACAGCCGACGAGTGCTACAGCGGCCGGACGACCGACGACTACCGGACGTCCGACAAGTACCAGTGACCGGACGACCGACGCCGACCGGAAATCCGGCAACACCTGTCCAGAGAAGAAACGTCGGAAGTCCGACGCCCTCCGGACGTCCGGACCCCCGCGAGCGACCGGACGACCGACAATTGTCGGACGTCCGACACTGCGTGTGCGCAGACGGGCCTTTGGCCTTGTATCTCTCTCCCACTTACCCCTTCGTGGCTTAGACTATAAATAGACCTTTCCCTCCCCATTTCTAGGGTTAGCAAATAGGATAGCTCATTTCTAGGTGAGCTTTGCTCCTTTACCACTCCTCCTCTTGAGAGAGAGAGAGAGACCACTCCATTGGAGTTCAAGACCTCCATTGGAGAAGATCCCAAGGGATTCAAGACCCCCATCATGGGAAGGATCATCTAGATCATCAATACCTCAACTCCTCACGGATTGGGATGAACTAGCTACCGTTTGTATCGTCCTTTGTTGGATTTGGATCGTGAATCTCTCCGTATGTATGTGGATTTAGCACATGTGTGATTGTGTCTTGTCTATTTGAGTGTTTCCTCTCGTTTTCCCCTCTCGTGTTCTTCGTGTTCTTCGCGGGATCCGCTCCAATCGTGAAAGATCGACACCGTTAGGGTTCCACCCTACATCAACGTGTCAGTGTTGGCTATGTGAAACTCTTATCGTGGATCAGGATGGGAATGGCCCGACCCGGACCTGGCCTTGGACCCGGCCCATGTGGTCCCAAGGCCAATTTGGGAGGCCACAGGTCGACCCATATAAAGAATAGTTGGTGGCCTCGTTGGCCCAATGGGTATTTCGGGTCGACCCAAATTCTTGCTTTACATTGCCTTGTGGACAAACAAGATATTAAAATTAGGCACGATATAATGGAATCCGACTAGTGTAAGAACTAATAAGATTTCTAATACATGGTTAATCAAAAAAATCAAGCCGTTTGCTTGTGGTTTTGTACGTGCGCATCTTGTCGAAGCATATCAAGACAATTTTGTTGTTCATATACGCGAGCGGTTGCCAGAAATTACACGACAGACTACGTCGCAAAATCAGGTCCTACGACAACGCCGACACGACGGAGATTGCAACTGCTGTGGGATATAAGACTATAAGGTGGGCCGACCCGGCCGACCCGGCTGACCCAATGCATCTGCACTTATATGAAAATAAGGAACGACAATTCTCTCTTTAAAGAATTAGCACGGGCACCCAACGCCTTTTTCATTGCAAAATCAAACTTATAGTAGTTTGAGATAGTTAATAAGGGACTATGGAGCTAAGACAACGCATAGTTACATTATTAGAATAGCTGAAATGGACATCCAAAAAAAAGCTTCAGTACAGTGCACATCCATAGCTCTGTATCTGAATTGTGCCACGATTTCCTCCATGTCCCCCTACTTGCCAGTATCACTTGGCAACAATATTTTTCGTCTAATCCAGTGCTGCAAAAGGAACAGTTTGAAATTAACCACCAATATGATATAGTCCCTAAACTAAGTCCAAAATATCAGAACACTGTACTAAAGCTATCCCTGACGCCTGAAACATAAGTGCAGATGCATCCCACTAACCTCTGTCTCAACTCCCAACCTTCGCTCTCAGCTCAGCAAGAATGGAGGGGAATTTATGCAGCAAGCTAATGAAACTTTCAGTCAACACGGTCTTCTTGAAATTATCTTTTGCCACAACAAAGTCAATGCACCTGCTCTTCAACTCTTGGCAATTGTATATCTCAGCGCAAGCTAAAGCATCCGCAACCGTATCAGCCGACACACCTTCCCACAACTTCTGAGCACATGCAAGCTTCAACCGGTCCAATGCATACCGATCAGCTGCAGCAAGCAGATGCTTTACCATATCAGTGACAGAGTCCCCAAGCTCTGTGTCTACAGGCAGGGAATCAGTGTATACGAACCGAAGCAGGGTTTTAAACACCACAGGTTCAATTTCGTGCAGCGTGACGCACGCCATTGTAGCCTCGGCCATGGAGCCGAAGAGCTCCGCCATGAAGACCGGTGACCGCGCGGCTAGAATTGCCCGGTGCGCGTGAAACGTCTCGCCTTTCACGCAGAATGAAACATCCGTCCCCTCGGAGCGATCCAGCAGACCGCCAAGATGGCTCTCTATGTCCGAGGCTGGCACAGCAATGGAGCTGTCACACAGAACCGTGATCCCACATAAAAATGTAACGCATCCTTGCCGGACGGAACCAGACTCCAGATCGCTTCGGCTTACAAACTCATGCCATCCCCTGCTCCTAGAGCTGATGCCATTGGGTGGGTACACCTTGGTACATCTTTTTGCACGCCCAGGGCCGCCCCTGCGTAGCAGGGAAGCCTCAAAGATGGCCTTGACACATTTGGCTTTGCTGACGAGCCGTAGGTACAGAGAGACGTATCTGCCTGTGTTGGCCTTCTTGGTGCCATGTGGGTAACAGTATATCTTCCAGACGTGCCCTCCGGCAAAGATCTCATCGGTGCGGACGACGTCGCCGACTGAAAGGTTCTTGGTTTTTGAATATTCCAGTTTGAACTCGATGAATCTGGAGCCCAGCATCTTGGTATCCGATTAATGCTTGCTAATAGGTTTTCCTCCAACTACGTTTCCAAAGAGAAATTATTTGGGTAAAAATTACACCCAGCAAACTCTATATCAATCTGACTCCGTTTAAAAAAAATCAATCTGGATCGACCTTACCCTTATATAGAACTGAACAACTGAAAAGAGATCAGAAGAGGTAGGGGGTGCTCACCTCCCACGGCGGCGGCGGCGGCGGTGGTGGTCGGAAGCTAAGGCGCCGTCGCCCGTCGGCCACTCCTCCCGTCTTCCTCGTTGGCGCGTGCTAGGGATGAGACTGCGCCCACGCCGTCGTCGTCGCTAGTGCTCGCCGGAAGGTCGCGGGCGAATGACCCCCGCCGACTTCTGAGCGCGGCCAGTGGGGGAATTCCACCCGCGTCGTGGGCCGCGTCCGGGGGTATACTCATCTGGGCTAGTTCTCGACTATGTATTTCACCCACGTTGAAAACACCACCGCGCTCCGGTCAAAAAAAAAAAAAAAGAGAGACAACTGTGCCATTGCTAAAAGAGTACTCCCTTCGCTTCAAAATGAGGTCTATTAGATATTTATTTCCAAGTCATGTTTTGTAAACTTTGATCATTTTTTTAGAAACAAATGTCAATATCTAGAATACCAAATTAATACCATCAGTGGTGCTGGTTAGTGATGTATTAATTTTTTGCGTTGTGGCTTAATCATAGTCCCCCATGTATTGAGGAACTTGTGCCTCTCGATTGTAACTCGGTAAACATCGAATAAAATTACCTCACAAAAAAAGATTCAGCATGAAAAAAGTGTATGAAGCCCGCACTTTGCTACGAGTTTTATTTGAAATGCATATATATAATTTTGTATTGTTTTAGGAATAGAGTTGCAAAGTTTAAATATCATTGAAGTAAACAACTGAAATGTTAAATTTTAATAAATTAGTTTTCCAGGCCAGATAAGGCAAATTCAATGGTCGCATCTTTTGGGAAGTTATAAATTAATATATTTTGTAAACATGAATCTCACAATTCGCGCTTTTCTTTTCATCATTTTCTAATATTTTTTAGGAAGATACATCATTTCACTGTCGCACGTGTCTTTCCACGAAGAGAGATATTTTCACCAAGGGACTTGTCTTTTTTACAAAAGACATCTTTTAATCGAGGGACATGTCTTTCCACGAAGAAGTTATCCTTTCGCCAAAGGATGTGTCTTTTAACCAAAGAACATGATTGTTCATAGGCTCCAAATGGTGAGATATAATTTATTTGATTGATCCTCGATATAGTCCAACGATTGTTCTCTTTAGAGTGATGTGGCTTAATGAGTATGTTTATTAGGAGTCAGTTTTAGAATAAACAAGGGTGTGTTCAAGTTTACTGTAACATTCAAAAAATTTAAATTTTGGAATGTTAATTATTAAATAGGATTAATTCAAACTTTCTTGTGTTGCTTGAGTTTTGATAATTTTGCCTAGGATTTGAAACTTTATAGTTAAAAGGAATATTCAAAAGATAGGGTATAAAATGACATTCCCAAATATTCATTTTGGACCTTATTTGGATTTAATATTCAAAACAATGCCAACTCAATAAGAAAATCAAAAGAGAGAAGGTAATATTACTCCGTCAATATAAAAGGAGTTGGGAAATCTTTCAAAAATTATTTCAATATTTGTTTGGATGTTCAAAAGAAAATTTGGAATTATTTAGAACCAAAATTTTATTTTAGGGTATATTTATAAATCCCAAAATAAAGTTTGTAAAAATATCATATGTATTTTAAGTAAAGTTTGAGGGTGAGTATATATTTTTGTACTATATACTTCTAGTACTTTTTTTTTGGTTTTTATGGTATTTTTGGGAAGCGAATAGGCATTTTATATAGCCATATTTAGTTTCCTGTTAATTAATAGCGGTAGAGCCATATTCCTGTTTGGGCCGCAGCCTGAGCAGCCCATCACTAGTAGAGAAATGAGTAGCCACAATTTTAATTGGTAGCGCCCCATTTTCAATCAATGCCACCACTATATTTTACAAAAAGTGGTGGTGTTGGACTATTTGGTATGACATCACTAAGACAATAGTGGTGGCGTTGGCACATTTTTGAACGCCACTTGTAGGTGGGACCCACATTCGAAACAAGGCGCAACTTAGTGGTGACGTGGCATAACATCAAACGCCACCACTATTAGGTTTTCTTGTGGGGTGATATGTGTTGCCGCGTCACCACTATATTTTTGAGAATTACTTTTCTTTGTAATTATTTATTTTTCATTGATTAAAATGTGTTTTAAGTATTTCACAAATATTTTAGCCCAAAATCTATTATTTTGTGAATGGTGATATTTTTATAAAATATTATGAGTGTTTCAATTGTTTTACCTTTTTATTTTTTGTAAATGGTAAATATTTTTATATTATATTAATCAAAAAAAATATTTTATTTACTTTTATTAAATTAAGAATATTGTAATTGGAAATGGTGAAATTTTTATAATATATTTTGAGTCTTTCAATTGTTTTACCTTTTTATTTTTTAAATGGTGAACATTTTATATTATATTAGTAAAAAAATATTGTAGTTACTTTCATTAAAGTAAGAATATTGTAATTGGAAATGGTAATATTTTTATAATATATTTTGAGTCTTTCAATTGTTTTACCATTTTATGTTTTGTAAATGATGAACATTTTTATATTATATTAGTCAAAAAATATTGCAGTTACTTTTAAGTAAGAAGAATATTGTAATTGGAAATGGTGACATTTTTATAATAGATTTTGAGTTTTTCAATGTTGTTACCTTTTTATTTTTTGTAAATGATGAACATTGGTATATTATATTAGTAAAAAAAATATTGTAGTTACTTTTATTAAAGCAATAATATTGTAAATGAAAATGGTGACATTTTTATAATATATTTTGAGTCTTTCAATTGTTTTACCTTTTTATTTTTTGTAAATGGTGAACATTTTTATATTATATTAGTCAAAAAATATTGTAGTTACTTTTAATAAATTGAGAATATTGTAATTGGGAATGGCGACATTTTTATAATATATTTTGAGTCTTTCAGTTGTTTTGACTAAAATAAAAATATTGTTTTTACTTTTATTAAAGCACAAAAATTATTTAAAGTAGAACGGAGGGGCAACGACCCACTGACCTATTGGGCCTAGCCGAGGAGTGCGTCGGTAGCACTGGGTCAAAACGGAGGGGCAATAGCCCCCTCGCCCCAATCTCTCTCTCTCTCTCTCTCTCTCTCTCTCTCTCTCTCGCTCTCTCTTTGTGCCCACGCTCGATCCACTTTTACCGCCGCTCGTCGCTGGACGATTCCGACCATTTCCGGCCGTCTCCCCCTTTCGCTGCCCTATCTCGTAGACTCATTAGATTTACTTTTTGTGATCACTTAGGTCATCCCGATTTGATTCCCACGCTAGGGATTTGGCGACGGCGGGGGAGACGATGGTGACGAGCTCTACCTCGACAAGGTGAGCTCTGCTTAGATTTCTTGCTTGTTTCCTAGGAATTAGTGTATCCGACGGTGACTATGCTTGTGGGTTAGGGTATCCGATTTCTATTCAATCAATGGTCAATAACAAGTTCTAATAAGAATTAGTGTCTACTAAAATTGACTTTAGTGCATTGGGATAATTTGATCGAGATCCGATTCAATCCATGGTCAATAACAAAAAAAACTAGTGTCAACTATGAAATTGTCTTCGGTTCATGGAAAAAGACTTGATTTTGTCCTGTCATCATAGTAGAGGTATAGGTTCCAATGTTCTATTGTTGTAGTGCTGAGTTGTGCAGTTGGAAATCGGTGCAAATGTGATTTTCTAGATGACCCTATATATGCATAAAATTAGCAAAGTTCAATGGTGCAGAAGTTTGTAAATGGTAATAAAACTTGACAATGTAGAATGCTTATACCATTAGTGTGGCATTCTACCAGCATTCTTTAATTCTATGGCATCAACATTGTATTTCCAAGTGATGATTGCATTGAAGCACTTAGCAATGGGTTGTACTGCTAGTACATTGCCATGATGTGTTAATGGCTGTAGTTTTATACATTGCTAGTACATTGCCATGATCTCCAAATTGCTGGTTCATGGCTGTAGTTATATACATTGCTAGTACATTACCATGATCTGTTAATTACTGTTATGAACTAACAATTAACTCAAATGCTTATAATATAAGTGGTACTATTCCTGTTGTTAATTATATATGATATAGTCCTTT
Source organism: Elymus sibiricus (assembly GCA_039707655.1). Taxonomy (NCBI): domain Eukaryota; kingdom Viridiplantae; phylum Streptophyta; class Magnoliopsida; order Poales; family Poaceae; genus Elymus; species Elymus sibiricus. The sequence continues at coordinate 205,485,516 of CM077676.1, forward strand.
TTATTATAGATCATGTTTCAGAGAAATGTGTAGTCAAAATAGCAACTACAAATCCGACTTGTTAATATTTTGTAGTTTGTGTCGATGAGCTCATACAACAACCACTACAAATCTAGTGGAAACGTCGCTATGTATGTCGCCGAAGCCAGCACGAGCAGCAACCGAGTAAGTAATCTTCTTCTTATTCGAAAAACTCATGCATGATGATTGCAAACACATGCATATGAGTATTTCAAACATTTCTTTGTAGGGATACATAGGGATTCTGACCTAGCAAGGGTCTAGGCAAGTTGAAGAAAAGGTCTACGATGTGGACATGCTCAACCGTCAGCTTTTGGATGCTCATGAAAGTTCCATCAAGGCTCTGAAGGAGGTGAATACTCAGCTGCAGTAGGAGAGGGATCTCTTAATTGACGAGAAGGCTGATCTTGTCGATCAGAATCTTGAGCTAAAGGAGCAGAGGGATCAGCTGATCCAGGAGAGGGATCAGCTAAAGGAGAGAAAGCTCCTCAGGGCTGAGAGAAAATGAGCTCAAAAGTATGAACGCTCATTTTCTCAAAGAGGGAGAAGTAGATAGGCACAAGATTCGACAGATGAAGGCAATCCTTGATGTGTGATCGACTATCTTAGTTCTTAAGTTTGTAAAGTGCTAACTAGTATGTTAACTTGATGGAGTACATAGTAGCTTAGCTCTTTGTAACACCCCTGCTTTCATGCTATAGTAACCTCCCCCAGATGGTTGCCATGTCATCATGCCTTACTAAGCCAAAATGCCACTTGTCCAAAAATCAAGTCCAATTCAATTCAAATTGCATGTCAAATATTTACTTCTTCTGTCATGCAAACAAAATAGTTCACAATTTGGCAAATATTCCCTAAATATTTGTCATGTTGAAACCTACTTCTTTTGGATTCCAAAAATGCCCCTGACAATTAATTCAGTGGTCCAACAGCATTTATTTTGGTCTCTTCAATTTCTAAAAATGTTTAACCTACCCCTGTTGGCCCCAAACTTTTTGTGCCACCTAGCAAGGTTATGCTAGATTTTTGTGCAAAGTTACACATCTAACAAAAATCATTTGATAGCTCAACTAATTGCAACAGTAGCTATTTCTGTTCTGAAAAGGAAAAAGCAGAAAAGGCACTATGCACTTTGGCCCAGATCAACAGTGGCTGGCCCAGCCCATCTTGCCCTCTCCTTCAACCTCCTGCCGCCGTGTCCGCACGCCCGCGCTCGCCGCGCCATGCCCCCCTTCCCCCTGCTCGACAGCGCGACGCCACAGCCGTCGCTGGGCGGATAAGAGCCATCCTCTCCCTCGCAGGCAACCCTAACCTCCCCTGTTCCCCTCCCCTCACCCCTCTCCTGCTCTGCCTCGACCGCCCGAGCGCGCCCGCCGCCGTGCCTCGTCGTTGCCGTGTCAACTGGCCACCCCGCGCCGTCTGCGTTTGTCTAGGAGGACCGCCATTGACCACTGCTTCGTCCCCGAGCCTCCATTCGTCCAGGGAAGCACCACAACGACAAATTGACCGGGTTCTTCACCTACGGCCGCCGCCGCCATTGCCGTTGATCTACGCCACCCCGACCTCCATGGACTTCTCTGAGTGCGTCATCCACCCCTCTGTGAGCCCACGCCTCCCCTGGACACCCCCTCTCTCCCTCCCGAACGGCGTTGCTAGCTTAGGCCAAGCGCCGCCCGTAGCCGCCGTCGGACATCGCCGTCACCGTCATTTTTGGCCAGTCTTAGCTCGCTCTCGTGCCACCATCGGGTGCGGCTCGACGCGCGCGTCCCGTAGGACTAGGCCCTGTGTCAAATGGCCGCCGGAATAGTCGATTCCGTGTCCGCCGCCGTGCGCTGTGGTCACCGGCGGCTAATCGCCGGTGGTGGTGACGTGGCCGGTTAGTTAGGGCTAATTACGCGCTTAAGTACCCCCCTGTGAGTATGACAGTGGGCCCCGCAGTTTATCTTAAACGCGATTAAGTTTTTTGTTAACTTAAACTAAACCCAGTGGCCCCCACGTGTCAGCTTTGACCCTGCCCAGTCAGCGTTGACCGGGCCCAGTCGTCAGTGACTGTGGCCAGCTGACACCTGGGCCCCACCTGCCAGTTTTGACCAGTCAACAGTCAACTCTGTTGACTGCTGACGTCACCCTGACATCATGCTGACATCATATTTCATTTTCTGTCGAATTTATTAATTAAAAGAATTTCAGAAAATTGCTAAAACTTCGGAAAATCGTAGAAATTAATCCGTAACTCGGATGAAAAAGTTTTCTACATGAAAGTTGATCAGAAAAACGAGACGAACCCGAATATGCCTTCCATGTAGCTGTTACATGCCTCTAACACCGCAAACATGGAACCTTCCCCTCCGGTTCATCTGTCTGACAGATGCCCACAGCCGGGAAAACATCCCCAGATATTTTCCCGCTCCGTCTCTTACGTGTAGTGCTGCATTAGGTCACCCCTAGCACTGCATATTGCCATGCCATGCATCTGTGTTGCATTGTTTGCTTTTATTTATTATTTCTTCCCCCCTCTTCTCTCCGGTAGACCCCGAGATTGACGCTGCTGCCGAGTACGACTACGCCCCTGACGACCAGACCTTTTCAGCAGAGCTTCTAGTCAAGCAAACCCCCTTGATCATTCCAATATCACCTATTCTTTCTCTCCCATGCTTGCATTAGATTTTGCTACTGTAATTGATTGCTCCTATTCTGATGCATAGCCTGTTTTTGTAACCTGCTATTGTTACTTTAACTGTCATCCTAAAATGCTTATTATAGGTTGGTTAGTGATCCATCAGTGACCCCTCACCCTTGTCCCTGTTGCCCCGCTTTGTTGCCAGTGCCTCGATCAATGTGATCGATGTGCAGGGACCGACACATCACCGCACACCCTCTTAGTTGTACGACTCCACAGGGCTGTTATCGAGTGCCGAGGGTGATACCTCGTACTGCACCCCTGATGATATCTCTGTAGTATAGCACATCGGTGGTGATTGCCGAGGGTGATTCCTCGCTCTCCCCTTCCCGATGATGACTCTGTCGTGCAACTCCTCAAGTGTGGACCATCGAGGATGATTCCTCCGGGTTCTCCTTGACGGATTACATCGAGTAGGAATCCATCGAGGGTGAGTCCTCGGGTTCCCCTTGATGTTATGGACACACGGTTACCATGACTTTTACCTCAGACCTTTGTTGAAGGCGGGTCGACCCCGAGGGGTACCCGCGAGAGATGTGGAGTCGGGTTGACCGTGAGGGTACCCGCGAGATAATTACGTGGCACAGCCGGGCATTCCTGGCCCTTGCCGTAAGTCCACGAGACGAGGCGACGGGACCACAGATCATGGATCGCTGATTGTCACCGCGAGCTCCCAGCACACTAATGGGTTAGGATATGTGATCTGAGTAGGCCTCTGGCCTTTTCGCACTAACCACCATGCGGGAATAGTATGGGCACTCGGCGTCGTATGTATGAGTCGAAGCTCTCCAGATGTCAGCAGTTGAGCGGCGCGCGTCGGGTTGGATTGGGAAAGCCTGCGCTTGTATTAAGGGGGCTAGGTCTGCTCACCGGCCGCGTACGTAATGCGCAGGAGTGCAAAGGGCGATGGGCCCAAGACCGCTGAGCGCTTAGGGAGTAGACCGGTGTGCTGGCCTCTCTGTTGAGCCTAGGTAGGGCTACGACGTGTCGATCAACCGAGGCCGGGCATGGACCGAGTAAGTGTGTCCGGCTAGAGTTAATCGAGTGTGTTGAGTAAGTTGGTGCACCCCTGCAGGGAAGTATATCTATTTGAATAGTCGTGTCCACGGTAACGGACACTCAGAGAGTATCCCGATCTACTACAACTGGAATTGGATACTTGTGATGTTTAAATAATATGTTAGCTCCGGGATCGCTTTCTCGCAGGGGTCGAGGAAGGATCTCTGGGCGTGGATACTACTTGCTTACTACTTTACTATGTACTAGTCTACACTCTTCTAATGCTGCAAGATGCTGTAAGTTGCTAGTCTTCGATAGGCTAGGCCTTCCCCCTCCCCCCTATTCTGGAATTTCTGCAGTCTAGTCCACAGATACAACCCCTTCACTTAATACCAATGCATAAATAGAATAGTTCTGATGTAAGTCTTGCGAGTACTTTGGATGAGTACTCATGGTTGCTTTGCTCCTCTTTTCCCCCTATACCCGATTGCTGCGATCAGATGACGGAGCCCAGGAGCCAACTGCCCCAGTCGACGACTACTACTACCCATCCGGTGGAGAGTACTACTACGTGGAGACCACCGACGACCAGTAGTAGATAGGAGGCACCCAAGCAGGAGGCCTGCGCCTTTCGATCCAGTGTCATTGTTTTGCTCAGCCTTCTTAAGGCAGACTTGTTTAACTTTTATGTCTGTACTCAGATATCTGATGCTTCCGCTGATACTTGTATGACTCGAGCTTATGTATTCGAGCCCTCGAGGCCCCTGGCTTGTAATATAAAGCTTGTATGACTTTTATTTGTGTTTAGAGTTGTGTTGTGATATCTTCAAGTGAGTCCTTAGGCTTGATCGTGTGCATTTGTGTGTATGTAGTGCACGATTAAGTCGGTGGCGTCACAAGTTGGTATCAGAGCCGACTGCCTGTAGGAAGCCCCTTTCCAACTCCTTGGCCGAAGTCGAGTCTAGTCTTTAAAAACCATTTTACTAACATGGCTGTGTGGCTTACGGGCCCACATCGCCAATGGATGGGATTAGGATCTTTTATTCCTCTCCTTTACTCTGGGATTCTAATCTCTCTTTTATTCGGGTTAAAGATTTTACTAACTCTAACATTAGGTTCTCGTAACTACTTCCTCCCGGAGAGCCCTTCATTCTAGATGACCGCTTGATTCATCAGAAGATTCTGAAGATACTCTTCGATGCTTTCCCGAGACCCTTGTGCTCATCGCTTTTGCGATTCCCTACCACCGATAATCCCTATGGATAACTACCTACACTTGCCATTCATACAATCATTCCCCGTTGCTCTTGTTATTACAAGATACCCCGAAACATTTTCCTATATTCCGAGAATCCATTGTGCCTGCTGCCTTGCAGCTCCATTTCTGCATGAATACATCTACGAATAATTCCTCACACTTACCGAGGATTCGTTCACCCCCAGTTGTTCATGTGTTTCACAAAACTCTTTGAAATGTTATTCGATCTTCCGAAATCCTCAGTAGTCTATCGCTCTTGAAATGCTTGCCTGCTTGCTTTATGGTAAATCCCATATGTCTAAGTAACCTTATTGGCATCCTTTGTCACTATCATTTTGAGTCCCTTGATTCAATATGTTGCGAATGCTCGCAATCATTAGTCGAATCCTAGAATTCGTCTTTCCGGCTCAGACTTCATTTTGAACATGAGCTGGTTCTCGGCCAATCAATTTGCCATCGATTGTGCCCGTAAGTCTATTCGACTTATCCATCCTTGATCAGAGCATCTGCTTCTGATTCTCCGATCCAGAAATCATAATTCCTTTGTGTTTTATACTTCAAATTATTCAGATGTTTCTATAATCCGATGCCTTTGCATTTCTGCTTCTTCTGGTTGAGTACTGATACTCACATCAGATCCTTTTGCGGACCTCCAGATCCTTTGGAGGATTATTAACTGACTGTTCTGCATATTCAATAACCTTGTGAGTTCTTCCCCTGATACATAATGCCTTTGGTAAATTGTATCCTCTGCTTTGTCAACCATGCTCTGCTTTCGAGCTTGTGCTAATTACTCCTGAAGTTTGTGGTATAAGTTCCTAAGATGCCCCGATGGGTCAAACCTATGCCTTCCCTAATCCGTGTACACTCGAAAGTTATGCGGGTTATACTCTACTGGCGCTTCGTCAGATAAATTTTCAACACTACAACTTCAAAAATGAGGAGTGAATGAAAGGTTATGCATTGAAGAAGTGGGAGTCGACCTTGAACCTTTGTGTTCATGCCCATGGACACGATGTAGATCTTATCACATAAGCTTCTTGTAAAAATATTTATTCATTTGTATGATTCTTTGGAATCCTTAATTTGATCCCGTGCTGCTATGCTTCCGACCATGCTTTCCTCGTTTGATATATCTAAGAGGAATCCATTCTCGTGCCTCGTCTATTTTTTGACAAGGTTAAAGTATCTATTTTTCCACAGATCAACGATCCAGTTCAGCTTCTATTCTCTTCTGCCTTCGAGTATTACCCTCTGGTATCTCAAGGATATCATGCCATTGCACTACCTCTTATGAGTTCTTGCTGGAATAATACTTCTCATCATTTTAGTCAGTCCACGGGTTCTGGGTTGTTCGTCAACCGAGAACACCGATTAGTGAATCGAATCTGCACTACAATTCAATACCCCTAGTAATTTGTTGCTGGGAAATTTAAACTCAATCTTGTCATTCCTAGACTACCGGCTACATCTATCATGCTACCTTTGACCGTGCTACCTCGTCCTTCTTTGGTGCATGAATTCTTCAGACCGTGAGCAAGGCTTACGTCAAGTTTTCAACATCATTTTGTTGTCTTGAAAAGCAACTCCGATTCCGAGCTTGCATCTTATCTGTTGTTCCCATAACTTTCCACTTCGTCATTCCCTTGCTTGATGCTGTCGCTATTCGATTGCATCCTCTTGAAACCTCTCGACATAATGTGTCGTGGTCATCGTCAACATTTTGGCTTCTTCCAAGTGTCAATTGAATTCATGGTGAGAAATAGCATCCTTGCCCCTCGATGATTTGTGTTATCATCGACAACATCCTTGACTTCCTGCCAACACAAACTTGGTCATGTTTTGCTTATACCTTGTTCTCCTTGCTATTATAGAAATTGTTCCTTGTGTATTCTTGTGATCTTCAGACCCAACCCCTACTTGAAACGCCATATTACTGCTACCCCGAAGCATGACTGTGGTACTCCGAATATCAAGAAAAACATTGGAAGCGCAATGCTAAATGTTTCTTGATCGATTATCCAAACACCGTTGTATGGGTAACATCATGAATTTCCTCGCCCCTTTATCTAAATGATTTTGTACTTGCTGTCCTGTCATGTATATCATGCTCTGCTTTTCCTTGGGAAGGATATACACCTAATACTTGTGAATAATCACATTTTCCTTTCCATTGGTCTATTTAATCTGATTATCACATTTTTCCTTTCCATTGGTTTGTTTAACCTTTCTTGTGATCTATATGATCTAAGCAATAATAACCCCCTGCTTATGTAAACACCCCGGTGCACAACTCCGTCAGTAAGACCATGCCACTATTGTTGTTGACATTCCGGTAACCACCGATGGACGAGAACTTTGCCTATTGGTCCACCTCGTACTAACGAGCAGGAAAATAGTTCTCTTCGTCCCCCGCCCTTGGTACCGACGTTGTTGCCAACATAGCTGACAGACTTTCCTCTGACATGTCTTGTTATCATGACCATGCAAGATGTCACCACCCTTCCTACTCATAATCCACATTGACCACAGTTCCACAGGATCGAAACCTGACTCTCCTGTACATCATTGTTTCCAAAGTTATTCCTCGAGCTTGGCTCCAAATGTAATTCACGAGCCACCTTCCTAGGGATGATCTATTCTTGTATCAGATGCAACATTATTCTCCGTTGCTCTGAACCCCTTTCACACTCTATTTCAGGCATTGAACAAACGTCTATCCACTTGAAACTTCTTATTGTACCTTCTTACTTTGCTCTCGATGTTTTCTTAAGTTTTAAATACGAGAGATACTTCCTGCCACATTCTCTGAGTTATCCACCAGATAATCAACCTTGCAGAGGTCCGTTCTCCCGAAGATATCCCTTTCTCCACCTCTAAAATCTCAGGACGAGATTTCTTGTAGTGGAGGAGATTTGTAACACCCCTGCTTTCATGCTACAGTAACCTCCCCCTGATGGTTGCCATGTCATCATGCCTTACTAAGCCAAAATGCCACTTGTCCAAAAATCAAGTCCAATTCAATTCAAATTGCATGTCAAATATTTACTTCTCCTGTCATGCAAAAAAATAGTTCACAATTTGGCAAATATTCTAAAAATATTTGTCATGTTGAAACCTACTTCTTTTGGATTCCAAAAATGACCCTGACAATTAATTCAGTGGTCCAACAGCATTTATTTTGGTCTCTTCAATTTCTAAAAATGTTTAACCTTCCCGTGTTGGCCCCAAACTTTTTGTGCCACCTAGCAAGGTTATGCTAGATTTTTGCGCAAAGTTACACATCTAACAAAAATCATTTGATAGCTCAACTAATTGCAACAGTAGCTATTTCTGTTCTGAAAAGGAAAAAGCAAAAAAGGCACTATGCGCTTTGGCCCAGATCAACAGTGGCTGGCCCAGCCCATCTTGCCCTCTCCTTCAACCTCCTGCCGCCGTGTCCGCACGCCCGCGCTCGCCGCGCCAGGCCCCCCTTCCCCCCTGCTCGACAGCGCGACGCCGCAGCCATCGCTGGGCGGATAAGAGCCATCCTCTCCCTCGCAGGCAACCCTAACCTCCCCTGTTCCCCTCCCCTCACCCCTCTCCTGCTCTGCCTCGACCGCCCGAGCGCGCCCGCCGCCATGCCTCGTCGTTGCCGCAGCCACTGGCCACCCCGCGCCGTCTGCGTTTGTCTAGGAGGACCGCCATTGATCACTGCTTCGTCCCCGAGCCTCCATTCGTCCAGGGAAGCACCACAACGACAAATTGACCGGGTTCTTCACCTACGGCCGCCGCCGCCATTGCCGTTGATCTACGCCACCCCGACCTCCACGGACCTCTCTGAGCGCGTCATCCACCCCTCTGTGAGCCCACGCCTCCCCTGGACACCCCCTCTCTCCCTCCCGAACGGCGTTGCTAGCTTAGGCCGAGCGCCACCCATAGCCGCCGTCGGACATCGCCGTCACCGTCATTTTTGGCCAGTCTTAGCTCGCTCTCGTGCCACCATCGGGTGCGGCTCGACGCGCGCGTCCCGTAGGACTAGGCCCCGTGTCAAATGGCCGCCGGAATAGTCGATTCCATGCCCGCCGCCGTGCGCTGTGGTCACCGGCGGCTAATTGCCGGCGGTGGTGACGTGGCCGGTTAGTTAGGGCTAATTACGCGCTTAAGTACCCCCCCTGTGAGTATGACAGTGGGCCCCGCAGTTTATCTTAAACGCGATTAAGTTTTTGGTTAACTTAAACTAAACCCAGTGGCCCCCACGTGTCAGCTTTGACCCTGCCCAGTCAACGTTGACCGGGCCTTGTCGTCAGTGACTGTGGCCAGCTGACAGCTGGGCCCACCTGCCAGTTTTGACCAGTCACCAGTCAACTCTGTTGACTGCTGACGTCACCCTGACATCATGCTAACATCATATTTCATTTTCTGTCAAATTTATTAATTAAAAGAATTTCAGAAAATTGCTAAAACTTCGGAAAATCATAGAAATTAATCCGTAACTCGGATGAAAAAGTTTTCTACATGAAAGTTGATCAGAAAAACGAGACGAACCCGAATATGCCTTCCACGTAGCTGTTACATGCCTCTAACACCGCAAACATGGAACCTTCCCCTCCGGTTCATCTGTCTGACAGATGCCCACAGCCGGGAAAACATCCCCAGATATTTTCCCGCTCCGTCTCTTACGTGTAGTGCTGCATTAGGTCACCCCTTGCACTGCATATTGCCATGCCATGCATCTGTGTTGCATTGTTTGCTTTTATTTATTATTTCTTCCCCCCTCTTCTCTCCGGTAGACCCCGAGACTGACGCTGCTGCCGAGTACGACTACGCCCCTGACGACCAGACCTTTTCAGCAGAGCTTCCAGGCAAGTAAACCCCCCTTGATCATTCCAATATCGCCTATTCTTTCTCTCCCATGCTTGCATTAGATTTTGCTACTGTAATTGATTGCTCCTATTCTGATGCATAGCCTGTTTGTGTAACCTGCTATTGTTACTTTAACTGTCATCCTAAAATGCTTATTATAGGTTGGTTAGTGATCCATCAGTGACCCCTCACCCTTGTCCTTGTTGCCCCGGTTTGTTGCCAGTGCCTCGATCAATGTGATCGATGTGCAGGGACCGACACATCACCGCACACCCTCTTAGTTGTACGACTCTACAGGGCTGCTATCAAGTGCCGAGGGTGATACCTCGTACTGCACCCCTGATGATATCTCTGTAGTATAGCACATCGGTGGTGATTGCCGAGGGTGATTCCTCGCTCTCCCCTTCCCGATGATGACTCTGTCGTGCAACTCCTCAAGTGTCGACCATCGAGGGTGATTCCTCCTGGTTCTCCTTGACGGATTACATCGAGTAGGAATCCATCGAGGGTGATTCCTCGGGTTCCCCTTGATGTTATGGACACACGGTTACCATGACTTTTACCTCAGACCTTTGTTGAAGGCGGGTCGACCCTGAGGGGTACCCGCGAGAGATGTGGAGTCGGGTTGACCGTGAGGGTACCCGCGAGATAATTACGTGGCACGGCCGGGCATTCCTGGCCCTTGCCGTAAGTCCACGAGACGGGGCGACGGGACCACAGATCGTGGATCGCTGATTTTCACCGCGAGCTCCCAGCACACTAATGGGTTAGGATATGTGATCTGAGTAGGCCTTTGGCCTTTTCGCACTAACCACCATCCGGGAATAGTATGGGCACTCGGCGTCGTATGTATCAGCCAAAGCTCTCCAGATGTCAGCAGTTGAGCGGCGCGCGCCGGGTTGGACTGGGAAAGCCTGCGCTTGTATTAAGGGTGCAAGGTCTGCTCACCGGCCGCATACGCAACACGCAGGAGTGCAAAGGGCGATGGGCCCAAGACCGCTGAGCGCTTAGGGAGTAGACCGGCGTGCTGGCCTCTCTGTTGAGCCTAGGTAGGGCTACAACGTGTCGATCAGCCGAGGCCGGGCATGGACCGAGTAATTGTGTCCGGCCAGAGTTAATCGAGCGTGTTGGGTAAGTTGGTGCACCCCTGCAGGGAAGTATATCTATTCGAATAGCCGTGTCCACGGTAACGGACGCTCAGAGAGTATCCCGATCTACTACAACTAGAATTGGATACTTGTGATGTTTAAATAATATGTTAGCTCCGGGATCGCTTTCTCGCAGGGGTCGAGGAACGATCTCTGGGCGTGGATACTACTTGCTTACTACTTTACTATGTACTAGTCTACACTCTTCTAATGCTGCAAGATCCTGCAAGTTGCTAGTCTTCGATAGTCTAGGCCTCCCCCTCCCCCTATTCTGGCATTTCTGTAGTCTAGTCCACAGATACAACCCCTTCACTTGATACCAATGCATAAATAGAATAGTTCTGATGTAAGTCTTGCGAGTACTTTGGATGAGTACTCTCGGTTGCTTTGCTCCTCTTTTCCCCCGATACCCGATTGCTGCGATCAGATGACAAAGCCCAGGAGCCAGCTGCCCTAGTCGACGACTACTACTACCCATCCGGTGGAGAGTACTACTACGTGGAGACCACCGACGACCAGGAGTAGATAGGAGGCACCCAGGCAGGAGGCCTGCGCCTTTCGATCTAGTGTCGTTGTTTTGCTCAGCCTTCTTAAGGCAGACTTGTTTAACTTTTATGTCTGTACTCAGATATCTGATGCTTCCGCTGATACTTGTATGACTCGAGCTTATGTATTCGAGCCCTCGAGGCCCCTGGCTTGTAATATAAAGCTTGTATGACTTTTATTTGTGTTTAGAGTTGTGTTGTGATATCTTCAAGTGAGTCCTTAGGCTTGATCGTGCATTTGTGTATATGATTAGTGCACGATTAAGTCGGGGGCGTCACACTCTTGAACTGCTAACTAGTATTTTGATTTGATGGAGTACCTAGCATCTTAGCTCTTGAACTTTTATGTTAGTTGAAGCAGTACCTATCTTAAATTAGTTGATGATTACCTAGCTATATTTTTTATACGCGCAAAATCTAATTGATGGCGTGGCGCCAACATGGCGTGCCAGTGGTGACATATATTTACTAGTGGCGTTGGCCGCATGGCATGCCATTAGCCCACAACTACTTCTGACGTGTGTTCCTATGACAACAGTAAATTTTATCATTGGTGCCATATTGGTGGCATTGGGACCCAACGCCAGCAAGACCGTTTTTGGCACGTCATAGCTAGGCTTTTCTGCACTAGTACATTATATTCTTCGCCCAGTGGGCGAGTCAATACAGCAACAACCCATTTTGGCCAACGCCCGTTCAACACACCAAAGCCTTGCTGCTTCTTTTTCCTCTCATCCGCTGCTAGCAGGGTCCCACCTGTCATCTTCTTCACCTGTCATGCTCTTCCTGGTCTCCTGCAGCCCCCGAAATGGAATCGAAAAGAATTTTCCAGTGAGCATCTCCATCCGTCCGATCTCCCTCTGATGGTTCAGATTAGAACGCGAAGGGGTACGTGATTTGAGCCGTCAGATCTTGGTCAAACATCACATATTCGTCCACTTAAATGAACTGGTATTAGAGAATCATGTGCTGCCACGTGCCACACCCTCAGCAGCGTGGCAACAGCTCAAATCGCCGCCATGGCAGGATTTTCAGTATGTCCAAAAACGTTGGCATGGCAGGGTTTTTGATAGAATCCCATCCAAGTTTGTTTTAGCTGTAACTTTTGATCTGTTAATCAAAATTAGGTAATTCTTTTTTCTTTGTGTTCATTATGAACATGAGCATCATGTAGAACCATTATTCCACCTTGAAACATTTTCAAATTTGAATCCAGACCTCCTTTTGATCACAATTTCCAAACCATAGCTCCAATTCAATATTTCTTTTTTGCCTATGAAATCATGACGTCATGGATACTCAAATTCAAATATATTTTTGACCCATTGAACTTAAATTCAATTCAAACTCAATATGATAACTTGTGCTGTAGTATTCCTTTACAAGTGTTTCATTTTGCATATTGAATCTCTTGCCAAACAATATCCATTTTACCAGAATATGTGATATCTTGCAATACTTTCATCCTTTTCCATATTATCTCAAGTATACACTTCTAAAGTATTCTGTATATATATCAACTCTCTCGAGTTGATTCCTTCACCTATCACCTTATAGCACCATAAAGACCTATATTATATACTAAGCCTAGTTATGTTGATGTTGCTTGTAACACCCCCAGTAATTAGCTACAGTGACCTCACACTAATAATGCCTTGTCATCATGTTCTACCAAGCCAAATTGCCACATGTTAAAAATCAAAGTCAAATTCAAATTTAAAATGCAAGTCAAGTATTTACATCTTCAAACATGCAAACAAAATAGTTGATAATATTGAAAATAATCCCAAAGCAATTATAAAAATAAAACAAACATTATTTGAATTCCCAAATTGACCCTAATATCCAAAACAGTAGCAAAACAGCCCCAAAATAAATCATTTCTATTTAAACAAAATCCAAATCAATTCAAAATTTCCCCAAACATTTTTTTGGCAGTGCAGAAAAATGCAATGCTATTTTTGAGGAAAGCTCCACATTTTTTCTAAGTCATATGATGGCATTTTATAATGCAAATACTGACTGAAGTATCTATCAGAGAAAAGAAAAAGAAAAATGGAAAAGTGCCCTGTGCACTTTGGCCCAACTAGTGCACAGTCTGGCCCGGCCCGCCTAAGCCGGCCTTATCTCCCTCCTCCCGCCACAGGAGAAGGCCGAGACGCCATGGCCGCGGGGCGCTCGGCTCCGCGCACTGCTGCGCCGTGGTTGGGGGGGGGGGGGGGGGGGGGGGGGATAAGAGCAGCCCCTGCTCCCTTTCTCTCCCTCCCCTGCTCCCTAAAGCCCCCAGATCCCCTTCCTCTCGCTCCCTCTCTCTGCTGGAGCTCGCGCCCGATCCCATGGTGGCCGCGCTCGCCGTCGTCTTCGTCACCGGCATGGCCATCGCCACCGCCTAGAACCGTGACAGGAGGACAGCATCGACGAGCCGCACCTCTGCGCGTGAAGAGCTGGACCGCGGAGGCCGGATAAGAGCAGCCCCTGCTCCCTTTCTCTCCCTCCCCTGCTCCCTAAAGCCCCCAGATCCCCTTCCTCTCGCTCCCTCTCTCTGCTGGAGCTCGCGCCCGATCCCATGGTGGCCGCGCTCGCCGTCGTCTTCGTCACCGGCATGGCCATCGCCTTCGCCACCGCCTAGAACCGTGACAGGAGGACAGCATCGACGAGCCGCACCTCTGCGCGTGAAGAGCTGGACCGCGGAGGCCCCGCATCGTCGCCATCGACCATCTCCCTCCGCTACGGCCGCCGTGGCATCGCCGCTCGATCCGCTCGTCTCCGACCAGCCCCGGCCTCCTCGAGCTCGCAACTGCGCTTCTCTGTGAGCGCCGCATCCTTCCCTCTCCCTCCCGTGCGGATCCGCCGCCGTAGTCGTGGCCCTGCTCGAGGTCGAGGCCGTCGCTCGCCATGGTCGGAGCTCCGTCCTGGCCGCGCACCTGACTGCGCTTGCCGCGCTCTGGCCGAGCCCCTGCGCCCGCCTACGCAAGTTCCGCCGCGCCCCCGCGCGCCCGCTGCCATCCGCGTCGCTGCTGACCGCGCTCGCGTGCGTCCGTGCACGGCCGTAGCGCCGCCGCCGCCCAGCTCGACGCCACCGCCGCTACGCTCCTCCCCCGACCACCCCGCTGCCATCCTTAGACACGCCGCAGCGCGGGCTCTCTAACGCGCCCGCCCGCGCACCCAACGGCCGCCGGAATCGGCCGGACGGCCATCGCCGGCGCTCGGCCTCGCCGTCGTTGACGCCGGTGACGTGGCGTCATTAGCCACTTAATTAACCCTAACTAACCCCCCACTAACACCCGCTGACCACTAGGCCCCAGGCCACTAACTAATTCAATTAAGTTTTAATGAAAAACTGTTAACTGACCAGTGAGTATGACATGTGGGTCCCACGGGACTTTTGACTAGTCAACAGTGGACCAGTCAACTGCTGACTGGGCAGTTGACTGGCCCCACGTGTCAGTCACAGTGCCACACTGCTGGGTACACTTCTGTGTACCCGTAGCAGTTTAGGTATTTTAAATTTCAAAATAAAAATAAATACAGGAATTTTAGAAAATTGTTTAAATCTTTGAAAAATCATATAAAATAAACCGTAACTCGGATGAAAATAATTTATATATGAAAAATGATCAGAAAAATATAAAGAATCCGAATATGTGATCAAAATGCTTGACTATCACTCCTAACTAGATGAACATGGAACCTTCCCCTCCGGATCAATATACCGATAAGCACCTGGAGCTGGGAAAATATTTCCGGATATTTTCCCGCTTCGTTTAAAATACTTAGTACTACGTTAGGGCACCCCTAGCACAGCCTATTGCCATGCCAAGCATCTGTGTGCTTTTGTTTGCTTTATATTTACTGTTTCTTCCCCCTCTTCTCTCCGGTAGACTCTAAGGCCGACGCTGCTGCCGTGTACAACTACGTCGTCGACGACCCTTCCTCCTTTTCAGCAAAGCTTCCAGGCAAGCAAACCCCCCTTGATCATACCTATATCACCCATTCTTTCCCTCTCATGCTTGCATTAGATTTTGCTACTGTGTTCGATAGTTCCTATTCTGATGCATAGCCTGCTTTTGTAACCTGCTATTGTTACTGTACCTGTATATCCTATATGCTTAGTATAGGTTGGTTAGTGATCCATCAATGGCCCCACACCCTTGTCCTTGTTATTATGCTACACCACCGAAGACCCGGTCAGTGTGATCGATGTACAGAGACCGAACACAGCACCGCACACCCCCTTAGTTGTACGACTCTACAGAGCTACTATCGAGTGCCGAGGGTGATACCTCCTACCTCACTCCTGATGATAGCGTAGCTAGTCGGTTGTGGGTTATCGAGGGTGATTCCTCTTTCACCAACTCCGACGATGCCTCTGTCGTGCAACCCCCTCAAGTGTGAACCCATCGAGGGTGATTCCTCCAAGTTCACCTTGACGGATACATCAAGTGGGAATCCATCGAGGGTGATTCCTCGGATTTCCCCCTTGATGCCGTGGCCACACGGTTACCTTGACATTTACCCCAGACCCTTGCTAAAGTCGGGTCGACCTCGAGGGGTACCCGCGAGAGGTGTGAAGTCGGGTTGGCCAGGAGGGCACCCGCGCGAGATTATTGTGGCGGAACAACAGGGCAGGAGGAGACTACCTAGGAGAGAGGTGGGCCTGGTCCCTGGTCGTTGGTCCGCGGGTTACCAAGTCGGTGCGGCAGGGTGTCGGAGGTGAGCCTTGAGCCCTATTCGTGTCCGCGAGACACTAATAACACGCTTAACGGATTTGGGTATTTGATCTGAGTTGGCCACTGGCCTATATACGCACTACCATCACGCGGGATAATGGTTTAATGGGGCCCTCGATGCCGTATGTATCAGCCGAAAGCTCTGTCAGACGTCCAGTTCAGCATTGCGGCATGGCTGGGCCGGTGCCAGCCAGGAGAGAGGTGGCGCCTGGATTCGCCCTGCACGCAACGACCCGGAGTGCAAAGGGCAATGGGCCCAAGACCGCTGAGCACTTAGGATGTAGACCAGCGGGGACCTCTCTGCTGAGCCTAGGTAGGACTACGTCGTGTCGATCAGCCGAGGCCGGGCATGACCCGGAAAAGTGTGTCCAGCCAGAGTTAATCGAGCGTGTTGGGTAACGGTAGTGCACCCCTGCAGGGAAGATTATCTATTCGAATAGCCGTGTCCACGGTAACAGGACGCTCAGTGTTGTATCCCGATCTACTACAACTTGAACTGGATACTTGTGATACTAAACTGAAATGATAGCTCCGGGATCGCTTTCTCGCAGGGAGTCGAGGAAGGATCTCTGGGCTTGGCTACTAATATACTTGTTACTAATACTTTTATATGCTAATCTGCACTCTTCTAATGCTGCAAGACGCTGCAAGATGGTAGTCTTTGATAGGCTAGGCCTTCCCCTCTATTCTGGCATTTCTGCAGTATAGTCCACAGATACAGCCCCTTCCCTTTGATACCTATGCATACTTAGCATAGATCTGATGTAAGTCTTGCGAGTACTTTGGATGAGTACTCACGGTTGCTTTGCTATCCCTTTTTCCCCATACCCGATTGCTGCGATCAGATGACGGAGTCCCGGAGACAGCTGATCCCGTCGACGACTACTACTACCCCGACGGAGCCTACTACTACGTGGAGACAGACGGCCAGGAGTAGTTTAGGAGGCTCCCAGGCAGGAGGCCTGCGCCTTTTCGATCTAGTTGTCGTTGTTTTGCTCAGCCTTCTTAAGGCAAACTTGGCTAATTATGTCTGTTCTCAGATACTATTGCTTCCGCTGACTCTTGTGTGACTCGAGCTTATCTATTTGAGCCCTCGAGGCCCTGGCTTGTAATATAAAGCTTGTATTATTTTATTTTGTGTCTAGAGTTGTGTAGTGATATCTTCCTGTGAGTCCCTGGGCTTGATCGTGCGCATTTGCGTGTATGATTAGTGCACGGTCGGGCCGGGGGCGTCACATTGCTTAACCTTGCCATAATTCTTTTTTTTATTCTTCTATATGGCATGGTTGTTTATTTGCATTCTTTCGTTTCGTAGAATTATCAGGGTTGTGAGTGCGACGATCATTCAACAAACTTACCAGGCAAATTACACCTTGATCATCATTTACCATATTTTTATATGCATGTAGTTTTATATGACGTTATGATAGTCTGCATGTGTAGGAATATTACTGTATTATGTTGTGCTATTAAGCTCGTTTCCTCGTCGATATAGTTTGTGGTAGTTTGTATGTTGCTATGCTATGTAGACGGGGTGGGTTATTTTGTTTGTTGAGCTTATGTGAGGACTATGTTAGGATTTGGTTAGAACCTTAATATGAAATTTACCTTCGGACGAAAAGTGATATCGAGCACAAGTGGCATCTAGAACGGTAGGGTTGTCCCGGGGGCAAGCACCTACAAGATGGCTCACTTGTGGCTTTTGATTGGATCAAGTTGAGTACCATCTAGCACAGTAGGGTTGTCATTGGCAAGCACCTACTGAATGGCGTACCATCTAGCACGGTAGGGTTGGCAAGAACCTACATGGTGGTGTACCATCTAGCACAGGGGTTGTGTTGGCAAGCACCTACAGGGTGGCGCACCTAGCACGGGAGAATTGTTTTGGCAAGCACTTACAAGATGGCAAACTTTGGATTGCCGTCCAGGCTTATGAAGACCGGACATACTTAGTGTATAGTAGCTCCCATGTATAGTAAAGTTTACAAACATCTACAGAGTGTTAGATATGTACTTAACTGTAGCATGACAATTAAAATTTGGCTACTAGGTAGTTACGAGGATAAAGTAGCTTTTCTGCAAAACAACCACAAGCCATTCTTTTGTTATACCTTGCATGTACAAGTAGGCCTGTTATAGTTCATGTGTGACTTGCCAATACATTCAGTGTATTGACCCTAACTTGTGGCTGCAACTTATCATGTTGCAGGATTTTATACGACGAGTAAGTGATGTGATGTAGGGTTACGATGTCTATACTCAACTTTGCCAGTGGCATTGATGGATACCAAGAAGCTCTTTATTGTTTTTCCATTGTATCTAATTTGTGAGCTAGCCTTGAGCTACGCAGGTATTTATTATATTAAATTTTGGATCTACGATGAAATATTTATGACATGTGGTTTATTTTTAATATTACATCATGTATGGTGTGTGCTAGCTATTTATTCAGGGACTAGCACACTGAGCATAGAGACTCCGATCTTTACCGGGTCGGATAGTTACATTTATGGAGCTTGACTTTTGAGAAAAACAATGCACGCTATATTATGAAACAAAGTGGGTACTTGAAGCTCCAGGTTTATCCTAAGTCAAACTTCTTTGGGTTTGACCAAGTCTAAAAATATGCTAAAATCCACAACATAAAAAAGGTGGTACACAAATATATTTTATGATAAATCTAATGAAACAAATTTGATGTTGTACATTTTGATATATTTTTCTATAAATTTGGTAAATTAAACTTAAAAGATTACGACGAAGCTAAAACTTAGTAATTGGGAATGGAGAGTGTAATTTTGAAAGTATTTTGTCAAAAAAGGTGAAAATTGATGGCGTAGGATTATTAGCCTGAACTTTTCAGTGCCCAAACTACTCTCAAAATGGGAACTAACGAGATAAGGTCAACACCACACTTTGAAGCTTTTCAATACAGAAACCAAAATTTTATTGTACATGTACATTATGGGATGTGGTGTCAAACTAAAAATCATTTTTGCTAATGGGTGCAAGACAATCTAAGGGTCTCTTTGATTCAAAGGATTTTCATAGGAACTTCGAAGGATTGAAATTCTTACGATTTTTCCCCTATGTTTACCGTTTGATTCATAGGATTCAATCCTATGGACATTTTAACTAAGGAATCGTCTATACCACATTTTATAGGAGATTTAACATTCACTCCACCCTCTTGGAAATAATCCTTTTTTATTTTTTTATGATGCAATCAAACAAATCGAAACAAACCAAAATCATGTACGATTGGAAGGAGCATGACCTTGCAATCCTATGTTTTTCCTATTTCCGCGATTTGAGAATCTTGCAAATCAAAGAACATTTGAGTAAATATCGTATGTGTGCATGCGCCGTGCATATTCTTTTTTGGGGGTTTTCTGTCCTAACGTCCTCCCGTGCTAGGTCTTTCAAAATACATGATGTTAACAATATAAAAACCAATTCCAGAATTTGCAAAACGTCGCTGCTCTAAAAATGGGCATCCCATGTCTAATTATGTTTTCACCACTGATTTTGATTCTACTCGTGCTTCAAAACTAGATACTGATTTGATATGTTTGACAGCTTCATTCTCTAGCACATACATTTTCCATAGTTTATATGCATTACTGTGCTTTTACTCTTATGTTTACTGAATTGTTTTTATTCTACCATATTTTGCACTATTTTTAATGCAATTGCGCACTAATTTCTACTGCATTTTACACTAGTTTTAAAACACATTTTAGACTCTTATTTTTATATTAGTTTAGCCTGCACTTTCAAACTAGTTTTTAATGTATCTTTTAGTGTCAGATGCCTTTTGCATTAGTTTCTACTTGGATTTTACACTAGTATCTATTGCACATTTTGGAGTCTACTGTATTTTACACTAGTTTCTGCTGCACATTTTGGTGGATTATACTGAATTTTCAGTGTGCACAATGTACCATATCGTTTGTTCAAGCCCAATCATATTTAGTCCACTGCATGTCTGCATCCACTACAAGCAAGCAGGTAGGCAGGAAAGAAAGAAAACAAAGGAACTACTAGTATTATGAACTTTTAAGCACACCCATGATTACTCTTATGGGGTGTATACTAGTTTTTTTTTTGAAATAAGGGTGTATACTACTCCCTCCGTCCCATAATATAATAGCGTTTTTGACACTACACTAGTGTAAAAAACGCTCTTATATTATGGGACAGAGGGAGCAGTAGTTAGTAAAGTAGTGAACATTACACTAGGAAGCCGCACCCCCACATATTTTGGAATAAAAGATGTGTTTGCTTGTATGCTGCAGAAAAAAGAGAGGGTGTACAACATCAGCTTTAAATATTGTGTTACTCAAAAAATTGCAGTCCACTGTTCCTCCCACCAATTATCATATTGGATTGTTCCAAAAAATATATATGATACTAGGAAATGTGTCTTTTGAATTTCCAAAATTACTCCGTCTTTCTTGAAGAGGTACTATGTTCATCTGACAATGCTCAAACCCGTGGACTCTTGGCAGAAGGTAAAATAAACCTTCTACACATGTTCGCAGTTATTGCACTTTGATAATTGCCACATTTTTGCACTGGTACTTTGGCAATTGATGTTTTTGTAATTGTAATTTGAAAATTGAATGTCATCGCAGTGGCACTTTGAGAATTGCCCTGAAAGAGAAAAAAATGGAGTTCAATTTTCTTTTGAGAGAAGAAAGCAGAGTAAAAGTTCAATTCTTTTTCACTCCTATAAGTTCCGAAGTTGTGCACTCTTTTTATTAAACCACACTAGAAATCTGATGTCGGACTTTTAAACATGGCAAATCAAACATTTTTTATGGCAAATTATGTGTCGCGAATCTGGTAATTCCCTTCATCAAGCACGACAAATCCTGTCATGTTCAGCTTTTTTGTCAGGATCTGCCACACCTGCTAAAGGGAATTGCCATGCCCGCGACACATAATTTGCCATAAAAAAAACCTTCGATTTGCCATGCTTAAAAATCTGACGTCAAGTTTTTAGCAGTTTTGTTTATAAAAATGTAGTATTTTTTTAAGGTTTTTGATCTGAATTTATCTTTCTAAAAACTACCCATAACTCGTCAGGAAAAGGAAGTCAGAGATACAACCTAATGATACCATACAGTACTGTTTTCTCTTTTTAATAGAGAAATGGGGATACAAACTTTGTCAGTTGATGCATTGTCTTGAGATAATGATATCATACATTGATAACACAACAAAATCAAATGCTAAGACTCACATAAGCTGTCACTTTTTCTACAGGGAAACCAATTGCACTAGGTAATTGTACAATTCCAAGTATGAAAAGGTGCATCAGGCACATCAGGGTACCAGAGTATCATTCATTTTCTATTATAAAATGAACAAAGCAGTACCATTATAAAAAAAAAGTGCAGCAGGTACATCAGGGTACCAATATGATCATATCAATTATAATATGAATCAACTAGTACGATTTTCATCATATAAGGTTTCCCCCCATACAAGTACTTTGATGTCTAGGCATGACAAATTCTCCATGTTATGCCTCAACCCTCTTTCTCAACTCAGCAATAAGCGCCGGAAATTTCTGGCCCAAGAGCACAAAACTTTCAGTTAACACAACCTTGTTGAAATCTTTGTTAGCCGCTAAGAAGTCAATGCACTTTGTCTTCAACTCCAGGCAGCTGTTCGTCTCTGCCAAATCTAGAGTAGTGGCAATGGAATCTAGTGACACATTCTCCCCTAACTTTCGGGCGCAGATAAGCTTCAACCTATGCAGTGCGTACTTGTCCGCTGCAGCAAGCAGATGATGAAACATCTCAATCGGTGGAGAGCGTCCAAGCCTGTCATCTCCAGGAAAGGCATCGGTGTACATGAACTTAAGCAAAACTTTGAATGTTGCGGCCTCGATGTCCTCCAAGATGATGTTTGAAGATGTGGCCCCAGCCTCCGGGCCGAAGAACTTGGCTCTGAAAACCGGAGAACGGGCAGCAAGCACTGCTCGATGCGCATGGAATGTCTCACCATTTGTGGTGAAGGACACATCAGTCCCGTCCATGTCCATTCCATCGATTAGGCTGTCGAGATGACTTCCTATTTTTGGGGGTGGCACGGGGATTTGATTGTCATGCATAACCAAGATGTGGCAGAGGAATGTGACTCGGCCTTCAATCACATATTTTGCCTCCAAATCTACTCGCTTGACGAACCTAGACCACCCATGCCATAGTATGTCGTCCTTGCTGCTATACACAAAAACTGATGACTTTGCTGCTATTGCAGATGGTTTGCCATGCCTGCCCATCACATTGGCCTTGAATATGGCCCTGACAGTAGTTGCGGGTTCTCTGCAGTACAGGTAGATAGAGAGATACTTGCCATTGTTGGCTTTCACCCACCCGCGCGGGTAGCAATGTATCTTCCAGTCGTGCCCACCGGCGGAGATGTAGTCGGAGCAGACGGCCTTGCCGACGGCCAAGTGCTTGTTTTGCTCGTAGTCTACTATGAACTCAAGCGATGCAGAATCCACCACGGTGGTTCGCGCCTCCAGACCAGTCGCGCGGCCTCGCTTGCTCACTGAATAATAGTTAAAAAATCAAATCACATTTCTAGAAGTATAATTCAGGTAAGCTAGGCACCAATTTGGAACGAACAACGAAAAGAAAAATGTAAGACTGATGAACACAAGAGCGAACTCACTTGGGCTTGCCACTGCCTACTAGTGTCGGTAGCTCGAGGTGAGGCGATTCCGGCCGGCGTCCTCCCAGCGACAACCCTCGGTCCTCCCTTGGCGGGCTCCCTCCACAACCCTCCTTTGGCCTCGCCTTACGGCACCGGATCGCCTCTCTACGCGCGATGCACGCGCCGCCACTGCGATTGTTCTCTACTTCTCTAGGGTTCGCCGCGCTGCCGCACGCGAAGTTGAGGCGGCCAGCGTCCGAGCGCCTCTTCGACCTGGAAAGGGAAAACACGAGCTCGCTTTTGCCGTTTGAACGGTTTGGCCCGTGATTTAGGTGGGCTAGCCCACGTAGCGTGGGTGATTCCAAAGTTCGTTTTCTCAAAAAGGCCTCCAAAGTTCGTGGACTGTCCTCTGTCCTCTGTGCGTCATGCACGACAAGGCAAAGGGAGAGGGCTGCAAGCCTGCAAGGGCGGCCGAGCAAGCGTCGTGAGCTCTGGCGGTGGCGAGGATGAATCTAGCGCTGCGGGCAATGGCAAATACCACGGAGCTAGAGCGTGCTCAGATATACGCTCTGGGTCAACCAATCTCGCCTGCCCTGATTCTGACATGGGCTGCGGACGAGGCAACTTCGACCTCGCGGAATCAACGGCGACGCTGGAGGCCGTTCAGGAGAGATTTGCCGTGACGGAAGCTGCGACGGCGACCAAAAAGGGTATGATCTCTACGATTAAATCGCATATCTCCTTGCGGGCCTCGCCGGCGAATCTAGCTCGCTGGAGATCGACATCTCCGCCGCCTTTTGTTGTTCTGCCGCCTAATAGACTTGTCCACGGTGCGGGGGTGGGGAGGACCAAGCGGGCCCATTCGGTCAGTTGCTGCTCTGACGCTGCTGGTAGGGCTCACCCATTTATCCCCGGTTCTGATAAGATCAAATCCCCACCCTTCCAACTCTCTCATCCTACCAAACGCAGATCCGATCCTCAGGCTGCTAGGGTTCGTCGCCGCCCCCGGCGGCATCCTCCGACTGCATCTCTGGTTTGGGTGAGACGTGATAAGTTTGTGAGCGGAAATTTCTCGGCTAAGGACTGTTTTCCTGTTGGTGCTACTGACTACCTTGTAGATCCAAAACAATTTAGCTTCTCTGTTGATTTCTGGGCTAAGAGAGAGGGTAGACCAACGTTTGCTGCTGTTGTGCGCGGGATGGCTGGTGCTGGTGTTTCGCAGGGATCTCGAGGTGGTAGATATGCTGGGGGTCGGGGCCGGAATGAGGGAAGCCGCCCCCCCCCCCCCCCCCCCCCCGTCCAGAATCTGGCTGCGGATCCCCCTCCTGCTATTCCTCCAGTCCCTCCTGTGTCTGCTCGCCCTACTTTGGCTCCCAATCAACCTCACCATCAAGCTCCTCCCATGTCTATTTATGCAAAACCTCCAATTGTTCCTATGGCCACTGGCCCCTCCATGATATATCCGGCTATGGGACAGATGTATCCTGGCTTCGCTGCGGCTGGGTTTCAATACCCTGCCAACCCATGGCCGCAAAATCCTCATCAGCCACAATTCCAAATCCCTTTCCTTGCCTCACCTCAGTGTGCCCCTAACCCATACCCACAAGGTTTCCCTCAGACTGCTGTTAGTGGGGGTGGAGCTTCTGGGGGTAGTGGCCAAACTGGAACTAGCAAGAACAAAAAAAAGCAAAAAGCTGCTGGAAAGCAAGTGCTGAAAGCTAGTTCTGCGTCCTCTGAGTCCAGTAAAAATCCCAATTCCGCTGATGCTGACATTTTCAATGTTGACCCGAAGTACATTGGGGCAATTTGCTACAATTGTGGCCTCCCTGGTCATTTTGTGGGGATGTGTCAAATTCCAAAAAACTGCTTCATTTGCTCCACTCCTGGTCATCATATGGATGTTTGTCCCAAGTGGTACAATCCTTACCTAGCTGCTCAATTCTGGGGGAGTGCTGGGAATGGGCTGGGCTTCTTCCATATTGAAGCTGGTGACAAGAAAGGTAGTGACTGGCTTAATTTTGGCAATGTTGGTCTGGTGGTCATTGAAGAGGGGGAGATATCTGCTGATGAGCTTGAAGCATGCTTTGCTAGTATGTGGAAGACCAACTGGCCATGGCAAATCAGACCTTATGATGACTCTCAATATCTTGTCAGATTCCCTCCTAACAAAAAAGTCTCTGACTTAGTTGCTTATGACTCTATCAACCTCAAGAAGAAAGGTGTCACTATATCCTTCAAAGATTGGCATGGTGAGCTGCCTCCTTATGACACTCTCACAGAAGTGTGGATAGAGATAGTTGGTCTGCCTCCTGTTTGGTGGTCTTGGATGGTTATAGCTCAGGTTGCTTCTTCTCTGGGGGTGATTACCAATGTGGACTGGCATGGTATCTTTAGAAGCTTCTATGAGGTTGTTAGAGTCCAGGTGGCTGTCAGAGATCCTTCCCTGATTCCTAGAGACAGAATCTATGAGATTCAACAAGAGCTGTTCCTCCTTACTTTTACAGTGGAGGAGGATGCCCCTGCTATTGCTGATGATCCTTCTGACCCCTCTGACCCTAAGAGAGGTGATGAGGATAGGAACAAGAAACAGGATGAGGTGGAGGATGATAGTAATGATGATCTGCTAGGTGAGGAGATGGATCATGATGTGGGCACAAGCAGGAACACTGCTAGGCCTGCTCCTGCTCCCAATGGTTCTAGGAACAGAGCTACTGCTCCTACCCAAACCTTGATGCTTCCCAAGTCTCCTATGGCTCAATCTATTCCTCTAGAGAGATCTGTCTTCTCCAAAATTCAAGGAGCCCCCCTGACCAAAAGCTATCTTCAGGTGGTGAAGAGAACACCTCTGGAGAACTGTGACAATATTCTGCTATCTTAGTTTGATGCTGCTGGTTTGGTTGGTGATACTGTGAGTAAGACTAGCTCTGTTTCTCAAGTTGTTTCTCAGGATGCTTTGATCTCTTGCCCAATACTCAACAACAAGCTTAATAAAGCTGGAGTGGGGAAATGGGGTCCTGTTGTTCCAGCTAGAATGAGCAACAGAATTAAGAGAGATGGGAAGCCATCCTTGATTAAAGCTCAGGAAATCAAACAGGTTCAGAATCTGGAAATCCCCAAAGGTAATAAACCTAAGGTGTTTCAAACTTCTTTTGCCTGTCTTGATAATGATATTCTTATTACCAATGCTGACAGGTCTGGGGTGAGCCTGGGTAATAACCCTACTCAGATTAGTCATAACATTGATGTTATTAGGAAACTAGAGTTAGAGAGGCTTGAGAAATTCAAGCAAGATAACCTTGATTTATTTTTACCTCCTGACATTGATGTCACCAGTGAGGATTATCATACTATTGCCTCTGAGACTGTTTCTATCTATGACAGTAATCTTGACCCAAATACCAATACTAATGATGGTGCTGGCTTGGACTCCTCCTGGTCTGAGGTAGTCAGTCAGAGGGCAAGAAAATGTCAAGCCAAAATATCTAAAAGATTTAAATGATAGGTCTATTTTGGAATGTCAGGGGACTAAATGGGTCCCCAAAAATTACTAGACTGCAAGAGCTCATTAGAGCCCATTGCCCTGATTTTCTGTGCCTTTTTGAAACTAAGAAAGCTGAGTTCACCCTCAATCAATTGGATGCCATTGACATTAGGAATGGCTATGATTGGCACTGGCTACCTGCTGATAATACAGCAGGTGGAATACTAGTGGGGTTTAAAGTAGACTTATTTGAGCTACTGTCTTGTGATTTACATTCTTTTTGCATTTCCTGCCTGCTGAAGAATAAAAGTAATAATTCTGTTTGGAGATTGATTTCTGTTTATGGTTCTGCTTATGATAATTTCAAACTTGACTTTATTAATGAGCTGCATAATCTCCTAGCTGGTTGGTCTGGTCCTACCCTTATAGGTGGTGACTTCAACCTAATTAGAAAAGCTGAGGATAAGAACACTGGGTTGATTAATCATCATTGGGCAGATCTTTTCAATGACTGGATTAACAAATTTGGTCTTATAGAAATCAAGAATGCTGGTAGGAAGTTCACTTGGGCTAATAACCAAGACAACTTGATTATGGCTACTCTTGACAAAATTTTCGTTTGTGCTGATTGGGAGGGCGTATATCCTGCTTCCCAGGTTAAAGCTCTCCGAAGGATTGGGAGTGACCACACTCCCCTTATTTTTAATTCTGAAGCTTTTTCTATTCCTAAGAATAAAACCTTTAAATTTGAAAAATGGTGGTTGGAGGTTCCTGGCTTTGATGAGATAGTTCACAAAGCTTGGAATGCTGACTGTCCTTTCACCAGAGCTATAGCCAGGTGGCAGTTTAAGATTAGGAATACTAGAAAGGCTACCAAAGGGTGGAGTGCCAATTATGAAGCTTCTCAAAACAAGAGGAAGCAAACTTTGGTTGCTGAATTTAATTGCTTAGATATTGTTGCTGAATCTCAACCTTTGTCTCCTGTTTCTAAAGCTAGAATGAAAAATATTTCAGGTGAGTTCAATGACATATGGAAGAAGGAGGAAATCAAGTCCAGACAGAGGGCAAGAGAGAGGGACATACTAGAAGGTGACCTTAACTCTGGTTACTTCCAGGCTATGGCAAATCAGAAGAGGAGGAAGAAACACATTGCTATGCTAGAGACTCCTGAAGGCCCAGTGGATGATCAAAAAGGTATTATGCAAACTGCGGTTGCCTATTATAAAAACTTGTTTGGATATTCTCCTACCATTAATATTAGTCTTAAAGAGGACTTCTGGGATCAAAACAGCTTGGCCACTGCAGATCACATTAGGCTTTTGGAAGCCCCCTTCTCTGAGGAGGAGATAAAAAATGCAGTTTTTGGTTCTTATGCTGAGGGTGCTCCTGGCCCAGATGGTTTTCCTTTTTTGTTTTACCAACATTTTTGGGAGCTCATTAAGAGCGATCTTTTTGCTTTGTTTAAAGACTGGGAGAATGGGGAGTTGGATCTCCACAGACTCAATTTCTCCCTGCTAACTTTAGTTCCTAAGGATCCTAATGCTGTGACCATGGATAGGTTTAGACCCCTGGTCATGATCAATTGCAGTTTTAAGATTTTTGCTAAATGTGTTGCCAATAAATTTGGCCCTGTTTGCAATGACTTGATCTCCCCAAATCAAACTGCCTTCATCAAAGGTAGGTTCATTCTGGAGAGTATTGTATCTGCCCATGAGGTGGTGCATGCGGTAGGTAGTAAACATATGCAAGGTTTTTGCTTTAAGCTAGACTATGAAAAAGCTTATGACATGATAAATAGGGAATTTCTTTTGAACATGCTCAGGGAGAGGGGTTTTGGTCCTAAATGGATGTATAAACTTAAAACCCTCCTGCATAATGGCTCTGTTGGTGTCAGAATCAATGACACCAATAGTGATTTCTTTATTGCTGGGAAAGGGGTCAGGCAAGGAGATCCTGCCTCCCCTTTACTTTTTAATTTAGCAGCTGATGTATTCACTAGAATGCTGGGTAAAGCTGCTGATATGCAACTTATTGCTGGGGTTTTCCCTCCTACTAACCCTGCTGGTGTCATCAGTATGCAGTATGCTGATGACACCCTGCTTTTTCTTGACAAGAATTTAGATCATGCCAGAAATTTGAAATGGTTACTTTCTTGCTTTGAGCAACTGTCAGGCATGAGAATTAATTTTCATAAATGTGACCTAGTGCCCATTAATATTGATAGAGATGAGGCTGTAGTTTTTGCTCAAATACTAGGCTGTAAATTGGGTACTTTTCCTATTAAGTACCTTGGAGCCCCTCTCCATCATGGTAAGCTTAGTAGGGAGGACTTGCAACCTTTAGTTGACAAGATCATAAAAAAAAGAGCAGGTTGGAGAGGGAGGCTGCTTTCTTTTGGTAAGAGACTTATCTTAGTGTAGGCTTGTCTTGCTAGTATTCCATCATACCTGATGGGATATATCAAATTCCCCAAATGGGCTATTAAGCTCATCAACTCTCAGTTAGCCCACTGCTTCTGGGATGATTATGAAGGCCATCACAAATATCATTTGGCTAACTGGGGTTCTGTTACCTTAAAAAAGGAATTTGGGGGCTTGGGGATTACTGACCTAGCTGATATGAACCTTTGCTTATTAGCTACTTGGGTCAGTAGATACCACAGGGACGAAGGGAAGATTTGGAAAAGCATCATTGATGCTAAGTACAACACCCGAAGTCCTAATATCTTCACCTGCTCCCCTTTGGGTGCTTCCCCCTTTTGGAAAAGTGTAATCTGGGCCGCCAAAGCTGCTAAATTTGGCTACTCTTGGAGTATAGGTAATGGTAAGAGTGTGAGATTCTGGGAGGATCATTGGTTTGGCACTGCTCCCCTTGCCACTCTATATTGGGAGATCTACATTCTTGCTAATGAGCATAACATTACTATAGACAGGGTGTGGGATGGCTTTGAGCTGATGATCTCTTTCAGGAGATGTTTTACAGAGGAACATCTGGTTCTTTGGTTTGAACTTATTGAGATAGCTAACACTATTGTTTTCTCTGATGCTGATGACTCTTTAGTTTGGAATCTTAATTCTAGTGGGGTTTACACTGTTAAATCTCTCTATAAAGTGATTAATTTTAGAGGAGTTCTACCTAGTAATACTCCTGCTGTCTGGGCTATTAAAATCCCTGCCAGGAATCACATTTTTATGTGGCTGTTGGCTAATAACAAAATATTGACTAGAGACAACCTGAGTAAAAGGCAGAATGTCCCTGACTTTTCCTGCCCTTTTTGTGCAGAAAATGAGTCTTGTCATCATCTCTTTTTTGGTTGTACCATTTCGATTGAGTTCTGGAAGAATATCTCTATTATTTCTAGCTACAGGGGGGAGGCAAATATGCTTTCCTTTTCTGATTGTTGGGCTAGAGGAGATAAATTTGCTGCTATTAATATTATTAATGCAACTGGTCTGTGAGCCATCTGGAACATTCGTAATGACTTAATTTTCAACCGCACTATGTGGTCCAACATGCAGGTCTTTTGGCGCAGAACTGCCTCATACATTGCGCTGTGGGAGCCGCTGTCCTCAGATCCTGTCAAAACACAACTCTGTACGGCGATGCGAAGACTAGACCAACTGGCAAGAAACCCTCCGCCGTTGATGTGGCCAGACCCAGGTTGAGGAGCGCGGTCTACCCGGATGAAAAACTAGTAGACATGCACTAAGACAGAGTGGAGCAGTGGGTGGATGAAGAAAAAACAGGGGGATGGATATTTGGTGATTTGTCTTCATGACGCCCGGGTTTTACTAGATGTTTTCTGTCTGCTGCTCTAGCTGGATTGCTATAGCTTATTTTTAGTCTTGTAAGCGTGATGGTTACTGCCTGCTGGCTGGATTGTACTAGATCTTGTATGACTTTGGTTTCTTTGCAATGCAATGGAGCCGGGGCTTTGCCCTTTTCCTCTAAAAAACAACAAGGCAAAGTTCATATATTTCTCATCATAGATTCCAAAAAAAAAATCTCATCAACCGATCGCAAATATGCTCAGCGTTGCAACGGGAAAAAAATCACACGTCCCTAACCCAATAAACATGGCCTAAGACAACTATTTTTGCAGTGCATACACACACTAGTCCACATCGTCAATTTACCGAAAAAGGTTTTCGCCCCGCTTTATATACATAAAGCAACACAACCAAATTGATACAAGGCGATGAGGAGACCCTCTAACAAAGCATTTTAAAGTAAAGCAATAGTACATGAGTAGCCACACCTTAACACAAGGCGACCTGACAAGAAACTGAACCACACATCTTTGTAAAATTGTCGGACCTTGTTGAACCACTCACACCTAGTTGTTGCTGGGGAGCGCTCCTGCCCTCTCGCTCTGTCATGGAGCACCGATCCTGCCTGCAGACAGTGAGAACCACGAGTGATGCCAACGAGGAACCGTGTAAAGAGTAGGAGGTGAGCGAGATTGTCGCATGCCAGAACCGAAGAAGCTTCAAGATAGGATCCAAAGTTGCTCATCGATGACGATGTAGGATCGAAAGTATGTCTAGAGGGGGGGGGGGTGATTAGACTACTTGACCAAATAAAACCTAACCTTTTCCCAATTTTAGTTGTGAGCAGATTTTAGCAATAGTACATGTCAAGCATCACCCTACACATGCAATTCTAAGAGTATAGCAGCAGAAAATAAGCAATTGCATATGTAAGTAGAGGGGAATGGAGATTTCAAATGCAATGAAGACACGGTGGTTTTTGGCGTGGTTCCGATAGGTGGTGCTATCGTACGTCCATGTTGATGGAGACTTCAACCTACGAAGGGTAACGGCTGTGCGAGTCCACGGAGGGCTCCACCCATGAAGGGTCCACGAAAAAGCAACCTTGTCTATTCCACCATGGCTTACGTCCACGAAGGACTAGCCTCACTCTTGGTAGATCTTCACGAAGTAGGCGATCTCCTTGCCCTTACAAACTACTTGGTTCAACTCCACATCAGGTTGGAGGCTCCCAAGTGACACCTAACCAATCTAGGAGACACCACTCTCCAAAAGGTAATAGACGGTGTGTTGTTGATGAACTCCTTGCTCTTGTGCTTCAAATGATAGTCTTCCCATCACTCAAACAACTCCTCACAGATTTGGCTATGGTGGAAGAGGGATTTGAGTGGAAAGCAACTTGGGATAGGCTAGAAATCAAGTTTCAAAAGGTAGGAATGGAATAGCTTGATCTCAACACATGAGTAGGTGGTTCTCTCTCAGAAAATGTATGGTGGAAGTGTAGGCACGTTCTGATGGCTCTCCTTACTGAGAAGGAGGTGGTGGAGGGGTATATATAGCCTCCACACAAAATCCAACCGTTACACACTTTTGACCCAACTCGGTGGCACCGAAACAATCATCTCGGTAGCACCGAACTGTGTAAAAGATATGAACGTTAGGAATCTCGGTGGGACCGATACGAATAACTCGGATGGACCGAAGTGCAATGGCTAGGGCAAACCTCATCTCGGTGGCACCGATTGCATCAACTCGGTAGGACCGAAGTGAAGCAATAAGGCAACAGAGAGTTGGCAAGCCATCTCGGTGAGACCGATTTGC
Organism: Elymus sibiricus; assembly: GCA_039707655.1. Taxonomy (NCBI): domain Eukaryota; kingdom Viridiplantae; phylum Streptophyta; class Magnoliopsida; order Poales; family Poaceae; genus Elymus; species Elymus sibiricus. Next base: position 205,517,486 of record CM077676.1, read on the forward strand.
AAAACTCGGTGAGACCGAAGTAAGTGCAAACGATTACAGAGAGTTGGCAAGGCCATCTCGGTGAGACCGAGATCCATTTCGGTGGATCCGATTTGTTAGGGTTTTGGCAGTGGCTAAGTCTTGGATGAACTCGGTGGGGCCAGATAGGAAATGTCGGTGGGGCCGAGTTGGAATGTAGGTTTTGGACATATTTGGGATTGAGAGAGTGGTTGAGGGTTTAGGAGTACTGTCACTAAGCACTTGAGCAAAAAGACCATTAAGCAACACCTCATCCCCTTTTAATAGTGTTGGCTTTCCTATGGACTCAATGTGATCTTGGATCACTAAACCAAAAATGTAGAGTCTTGATCTTTTGCCAATCCTTGTCCTTAGCATTTTGAGGGGTCCACGTCTCTAGTCCATGCCATGCCAATCATTGAACATTCTGAAATCTTAATCTTGAATGGACATTAGTTCAATGAGATATATGTTGTTATGAATTACCAAAACCACCAAGGGAGCAAATGTGCTTTCAATCTCCCCTTTTTGGTAATTGATGACAACATATAGATCAAAGCTTCGACAAACGATTAAAAGAGTGAAATACATCGTCGCTTTGAGAAGTATGTGATAAGCAAGAGCTCCCCCTAAATTTGTGCATTATTAGGCTTATGGGTCACTCTTCCACCAAGGGAGAAGTATGTGATAAGCAAATGCACAATCGATTAGGCTTATGGGTCACTCTTCCATGTCACATACATCTTGGTGGAGCGCGCAAAATGATATGATTGGAATAGAAAGCACGCATCACCAACATAAGTGAGTGATCATATAAGATAATGAAGAGAATAAACATAGATCATCACAATAAGCATAATATGATCATCACATGAGGTAGCTCACAAGTATAAGCAGCATATTAATGGTAGCAAGCACACACATAACAAAGTACCAACAAGCAAATAAGTAGCAAAAGAACTCTCGAGAGAAAAACCAACGACCAAAACACTCTCTCTCGAAGCCTATGACCTATACAAATTCTCCCCCTTTGGCAACAAGTACCAAAAAGATCGAACTGTATAGGACTAGTCGGCACTCTAAGCATGGTCCTCCGAAGCTCCTGAAGGCGATCTCCTGCTGGCAGCTCCGGTGTGCGTAGACGGCGTAGAAAGAAGTGCATCCGCGAAGGCTTCTGCAGACTGGTGGGGGCACTATGGCAGTAGCAGCTGGTGCAGATACTGTGGTCCTCGGATCCACAACGGGTATCGCAGTAGACCTGGCTGCTCTGGGCATTGTCTGAAATTGCTGTGTGGTTGGTCTGTCATCTCCACTGTCATCTGATGGGGCAGTCTTGACATCATCAACTTCATTCTGCAGTTGCTCTACGGTAGTCTGAATCTCTATCACCTTCACATCAAGATCATGAAATTTTGTCTCAATAATCCGCTCAAAACTAGCCTGGGTTTGGGTGAGGTTGGCCAAACTTCGCTCAATCCTCAGAGTGGCTTCAAGCAGATATGTCATTTGATCCTTGGGTGTCTTGAGATTGGCGATAGGAGCATTTGGAGCTGATGCCTCCTGAGCTGCTTTTGCTTCCTTTGCTATGCGGATCTTCTCTTGGGCTTCTGCTGAAGTGGGATGCGAAGGATCCATCACTATCACATTGTCCTCAAACTCTGGACGGAGTGGCAAGTGCTCTTGATCAAGAAGGTATGTGCTGGTTCCAACCTTGGAATTGATCAAAATCTGAATATGTGGGGCATATCCGCACGATCTCTTCTGATCTGCTGCAGTCCTCTTGATAGTCTCTACTATCAGGCTCATCACCTTGAACTTCTGAGGTGTATCAAACAAATGCAGCAAATTGATGGAGTGGCCACGAATCGGGTAGCAGAGTGTACCGCAAAATGGTGTTCGTTGTGGCTAATCCTGGGAGCAGATGCTTCACTAATCCAAGTTTGTGAGTCTCAAGGTCTTTCTGAGGAATTGCAGTATACATGTTGGCCATGGAGTTATGATCCATCTTGAGCTTGGCATAGATATCAATGTCATCATCCTCTTCCTTGGGTGCACCAAGAAGACTTGCCCACTCAGAGATGGTAGACTGGTATCTGATACCCTCAGTCATCCATATAATGCGGCCATCTGGATAGAAGTGTGTAGTAGAGTAAAACTGCATGACCATCTCATCATTCCACTTGGTCAACTTCTTACCGACAAAGTCATCAACTCCTGCAATCCTGAAGCTTTCATGGACATGGGGGAAGTGGTTCTCATTCTCATCAATGTATTCCCAATCCACCCATTTCATGTCACTGACTATGGGCTTCTTATCAAGCAACACTGTCTCATAAAAATCTTGTTGTTCACGAGTGTGAAAGCGATAGTCACATGCTGTCCTTCTCCTTATAGCATAAGGATCTGTCAATCTCCACTGACGCAGCCCTTTATCCTTCCTCAGCATCATGTTCTCTGCGACTGGGTGTGCATTGTCATGGTCTGGTATCTTTGGCTTCAACTTTCTGAGCACTAGAGGATCTTCATCAACATTTGACTTAGGCACTGGGGCCTTGTTCTTCTCTGCAGCTGATATGTTCCTGGTAGATCTCTTCGGTGCTGACACCTTTGGCTTGGCCTTGGGGGCAGCAATCTTAATTGCATCTGACATAAGCTTTTGAGCTTTTGCAGGGGGTGCAGTGGCTGCTGGCTCTTCCTCCTCTTCTTCCTCATCAATCATCATAGAGGGTCTGCCAATCACTCAGGCAATAGTTTTCCTTACTCTCTTCTTCTTGGTTCCTCCAGCTGCCTCTGTGTTACTAGGCTCTTCAAGAGTGAATTGCATAGTCTGCTGAGGCACTTTCCTCACAGCTGTTTTATCTTTGGCAGTTGAAGGTTTGGTGCTGTACTCCTTAGCAAGCACAACTCTCTTTTTCTTGGATGCAGCTTCACTTGCAACAAAATCCTCATCCTCATTGTCTGAGGTTTTCTTCTTCCTTGTTCTGGTTGCAGCTTTTGGAAGATCTGGAGAGCTCCTCTCTCCCTCATAGAAACTTTCAGCTGGGCTTGACCCTTCACTCATTTCTGCATTCTGCTCTGACCTGTTCTGACTATCACTGCTGGGATCTGACATCTTGCTGAGCTGACCCTGTGAATAGATAGGTATGGGCAGAGTAGATGAGTCATCACAAAAAGCAGATAATTTTCATAAAATTTGAGTTCAACTCTTAGTTTCAAGTTTTCACTGGATGCATATCGGATGGACCGAGTTGATCATCTCGGTGATACCGAAGCACACTACAGAAACCTTACACGCCACTTCGGTCAAACCGATATGGGGTTCGGTGGCTTCGAGATGCTAGGGTTTCACTAAGATTTACTTTCGGTCTCACCGATTCGTACAACTCGGTGGCACCGAGACGTACTAGTGCTATGGCCAGAGGCCAAATCGGTGGAACCGAAAACTTCGAATCGGTCGGTCCGAGATGCATTCTGCGGAAACTTAAACCTAAAATTTTTGCTCGAATCTAATCTACGGAGTTTGTAGTGTAGCAGGAGTTCTCAATCCGTGGCATGAATTCAGGCAGTCCAATCGTGCATTGAATCGGAAAAGGGAAGCACGAAAGGGATCGAATCTCACCCTAACTTGGTGGAGATCCTCTACGGCGGCAACGGCAGAGGAGATTCCCGTTGACGGCGGCGAAATCCGGCGGCGAGAGCTCGCTGGAGACGACGGCGAAGTCCGAAGACGAAGGGCGACGACAACAACGGGGAGCGGGAACGAGTGGGGTCGAGAAATTTCAACCGTTCGGTCCGCGCGATATATATACCCGTACGCTGTCGGTGGCGCCGAGTTGAACAACTCGGTGGCACCGATATGTGTAACTGCACGTAGTATAGCACATCGGTGGCGCCGAAATGGTTCAATTCGGTAGCACCGAGATGGAAAACCTAGATCAATCTAAGTGATTTCGGTTGGACCGAGTTGGAGTGAATTGGTTCTGCCGAAATCATTTAGAAGGTTGTGGAGGTTCAGCCCTTTCAGATCGGTGGCTCCGAGTGCTCCTCACCCGGAGGGTCCAAAAATGACTTGTTCAATTTTTGTGATGCAACAAGAATAGAATTTGAGACAAGAAAGCATAGATAGCTAGAGAAGGTACTTAGGCATTCTTGTACATCCACTTGGCCAGAAAAACCAAGACAATCAAAACAACAAATGGATGTCCTCGAATGATGAACACATGCAAACCAACATGCTCACACAATAAGATAGCAAATGAAATATGTGTCAAACATGCAGAACCAATTCTAGCATCTATCAAGCAATGGTGATGACTAGGTCATCTATATCTGACTATATTGACTTAGGAGCCAAATGAGAACATTTGTTCATAGGTCATACTCATCTTTTAAGCACAAGTGGGGTTACCACTTTTACATAAAGCATTAATGTGTTCACACCATTAGAGTTGCTTTAGCTCAATTGCTTAGAGCAAAGCTCCCCCTAGATGTGATATCCCCCCTAGGAGGGATGAACTAACCTTGGGTTTTGTCGATGATGACTTCATGTAGATGTTGAAGATGTGGATGCTCAATGTTGATGTAGACCATCAAGAGTTGGGAGCAATCCTTTGGAGTTTTGTGCTTTCAATACCTACATGGGTTAGTCCCACACAAGGAACATACAAGGATATCCATAGACATAGAGTGAAATACACATATGATGATGTCCATGAATGCATTGAATACCTTGTCCCTTGCCTTACCAACAAGAGGGTTTGTGACTCCATGAACTAGTGCAAAATGTGGAAGTTGGTTGCACAAGTCCTTGCCATAAAGAATATGAGTGAATTTTGTTGGCGGAGTCACCCTCAAGAACTCTCTAGTTCTTCTTCTTTTGGACCCACATCAACTTGATGGGAATCCTTGGAGTTGTAGTAGCACTTGATGAAGTAGAACTTGATGAAGTAGAACTTGATGAAGTCTTGGGAACCCACTTGACCATGGCTTGAGGAGCTTCTTCAAATGAATCAATCTCTTCTTGAAGCTTGTCCTTGCCTTTTAGCTTGTGGTCTTGTGGTGGAAGATCTTCTTGAGCTTGTGTTCCCTTGAAGGAAGTAGGATCATACTTCTCTTGTTGAGGAACAAACTTCGTCTTGGGGTATTGATCTTCTTCCCACTCAACTCCATTGGCATTGAACTTTCTTTCAACACCAACACCTTGGTTCTTCCAGTTCCTTCCTTGCTTGCGAACAATTTCCTCAAATTGCTTACTCCCGGCAAGACTCTTGTAGACACCTTTTCCTATAATTCCTTTCAATAGCATATTTTCTTGCTCAAGTGTAACTTGGCTAAGAGAATCATTAGTGGAATTAATAGAACTACTAGAAGTGACAACATTGGATTTAGCATTGTTATTGTTACTACTAGAGGTAGAACCATTTTTACCCTTGTTGCTAGTTTGCTTAGATTTAACTTGTGGCATAAAGGTAGACAAGAGTAAACGTTTGGCAAGATATGAAGAACTCTTCTTTCGAAGATCGTCATTGATAGCTTTAAGAAACTCATGCTCTTGCTCTAAATTTAGCTTCTCGAAGCGTAGCTTCTCATGAGTTCTTAGAAGTTCTCTATGATCCTATTGAGTTGTTTCATGAGCTAACTTAAGAGCATTTAGTTCTTTAGTTAGACGCTCAATCTCCTTCATAGCATTGTCACTCGTTTCCTCTTGACTATCATAATTACTAGCATTTTCATTATAGCTCACATTACTATCCTTGTCAACAAGTAAATCATCATCACCAAGCAAATCGTCTTCATCACTATTGAAATCAACATACTCGGGGTGTGATACCTTGGGGCCTTTTGCCATGAAGCATCTTCCAATTCCTTCATTTGGTGAGTCAAATAGATCATAGGAGTTGGATGACACAAGTGCAAGTCCGGCAACACCTTCATCTTGACTATAGTCGGAGTTGGAGTGATAACTTCTCTCGGAGTGGTCGTCGGAGTCGGAGCCGAAAACCCATTCACCAACATGAGCTTGATGTCTTCTTCTTGTGTAGCTCTTGGATGACCTGTCCTTCCTCTCCGAATCCTTGCTTCTTCGAGAGTGTCTTTGTTCATAACGATCATCTCTACTCCTGCTCTCCTTATGAGGTGATTCATCTCTTCTATGTCTTCCTCTTGGTGATTCGTCTCTTTTCTTGTAGGGAGCCGTACACTCATTTGAGTAGTGTCCGGGCTTCCCACAATTGTAGCAATTGCGGTCACGACTTGATGATCTTCTCTCATAGTGTCTTGAGCTAGAGCTTCTTTCTTTCCCTTTGTTCTTGTAGAACTTGTTGAACCTTTTCACCATTAGGCTTATCTCTTCATTTGATACTAGCTTGTCACTTGAAGTTGCTGGAGCATCGGTTGAGGCCTTGTAAGCACCACTTGATTTGTTGTGCAGCTCCTCTTTGTCCTTGAGTGACATCTCATGAGCAACAATCCTTCCAATGACTTCCGTGGGCTTGAGATCTTTGTAATTTGGCATCATTTGGATCAATGGGCAGACGGTATCATATTTTCCATCCAAAGCTCTAAGTATCTTCTTGATGATGAATTTGTCGGTCATCTCTTCACTTCCTAAGCCGGCGATCTCATTTGTGATGAGATCAAGCCTAGAGTACATCTCAGCGACTCCTTCACCATCCTTCATCTTGAACTTGTCAAGTTAACTTTGAAGCACATCCAACTTAGATTCCTTGACGGACTCGGTACCCTCATGCATATCAACCAAAGTATCCCAAATTTCCTTTGCATTCTCGAGGCGGCTGATTTTGTTGAATTCTTCCGGACATAAACCATTGAATAGAATGTCACAAGCTTGAGCATTGTATTGTAACATCTTCAATTCTTCCGGGGTTGCTTCACGATCTGGTTCCTTGCCATCCTCAAAGAAGTCACCTTGCAAGCCAACACGAACAACAGCCCAAATGGTAGGGTTATGACCAAGAATATGCATTTTCATCTTATGTTTCCAACTAGCAAAGTTTGTACCATCAAAATATGGACCTCTACGGTGATAGTTACCCTCACTAGACGCCATACTCTCCTAGGTTGTGAAACCAAGGCTATGATCACCAAAACAATGGAAATCAAGGCTTACGGAGACCAAAGCTCTGATACCACTTGTAGGATCGAAAGTATGTCTAGAGGGGGGGGGGGGTGATTAGACTACTTGACCAAATAAAACCTAACCTTTTCCCAATTTTAGTTGTGAGAAGATTTTAGCAATAGTACATGTCAAGCATCACCCTACACATGCAATTCTAAGAGTATAGCAGCGGAAAATAAGCAATTGCATATGTAAGTAGAGAGGGGAATGGAGATTTCAAACGCAATGAAGACACGGTGGTTTTTGGCGTGGTTCCCATAGGTGGTGCTATCGTACGTCCACGTTGATGGAGACTTCAACCCATGAAGGGTAACGGCTGCGCGAGTCCCCGGAGGGCTCCACCCACGAAGGGTCCACGAAGAAGCAACCTTGTCTATTCCACCATGGCTTACGTCCACGAAGGACTAGCCTCACTCTTGGTAGATCTTCATGAAGTAGGCGATCTCCTTGCCCTTACAAACTGCTTGGTTCAACTCCACATCAGGTTGGAGGCTCCCAAGTGACACCTAACCAATCTAGGAGACACCACTCTCCAAAAGGTAATAGACGGTGTGTTATTGATGAACTCCTTGCTCTTGTGCTTCAAATGATAGTCTTCCCAGCACTCAAACAACTCCTCACAGATTTGGCTATGGTGGAAGAGGGATTTGAGTGAAAAGCAACTTGGGATAGGCTAGAAATCAAGTTTCAAAAGGTAGGAATGGAATAGCTTGATCTCAACACATGAGTAGGTGGTTCTCTCTTAGAAAATGTATGGTGGAAGTGTAGGCTCGTTCTGATGGCTCTCCTTACTGAGAAGGAGGTGGTGGAGGGGTATATATAGCCTCCACACAAAATCCAACCATTACACACTTTTGACCCAACTCGGTGGCACCGAAACAATCATCTCGGTAGCACCGAACTGTGTAAAAGATATGAACGTTAGGAATCTTGGTGGGACCGATACGAACAACTCGGATGGACCGAAGTGCAATGGCTAGGGCAAACCTCATCTCGGTGGCACCGATTGCATCAACTCGGTAGGACCGAAGTGAAGCAAGAAGGCAACAGAGAGTTGGCAAGCCATCTCGGTGAGACCGATTTGCAAAACTCGGTGAGACCGAAGTAAGTGCAAACGATTACAGAGAGTTGGCAAGGCCATCTCGGTGAGACCGAGATCCATTTCGGTGGATCCGATTTGTTAGGGTTTTGGCAGTGGCTAAGTCTTGGATGAACTCGGTGGGGCCGGATAGGAAATGTCGGTGGGGCCGAGTTGGAATGTAGGTTTTGGACATATTTGGGATTGAGAGAGTGGTTGAGGGTTTAGGAGTATTGTCACTAAGCATTTGAGCAAAAAGACCATTAAGCAACACCTCATCCCCTTTTAATAGTATTGGCTTTCCTATGGACTCAATGTGATCTTGGATCACTAAACCAAAAATGTAGAGTCTTGATCTTTTGCCAATCCTTGTCCTTAGCATTTTGAGGGGTCCACGTATCTAGTCCATGCCATGCCAATCATTGAACATTCTGAAATCTTAATCTTGAATGGACATTAGTTCAATGAGATATATGTTGTTATGAATTACCAAAACCACCAAGGGAGCAAATGTGCTTTCAGACGACGTGACACAGTTGGAAGGAACCTGGGCTCCTCGACGACACCCTCAGGAGGGTGACGAGCGTCACGCAACACATAGCCGCCGCCGAGACCGAGGAGATGATCAAGGGTTTTCACCCAGAGCCATTGCACGAGGAGAGGGACCATAGCGACGCCCCCACCGGGGACGTGACACCCACGGATGTCGCCGGTGCTGGCGCCGAAGCGCTGGGCTTTTGCTCAGAGCCTCATCCGTGTCACATCGAGGTATCCCGAGCACCGGCCTGCCCCGAGGGTAGACCTGTCGCCAACAAAACAAACTTCTAGAGCATGATCTGGGAGTCACCACTGCTGAAGCACCACCAACACCAGGGACACCCACACCTACCTCCTTTGTCGCCCAGACGACCAAAGACCGCAACCATCACCGCCACCATAGAGCCTGCCATAAAGCCAACCAGGCGAACCACCACCCGGGTCCGCCGCCCCTGTGTCCGAGATCTCAAACCCCTGCACCACCACCGGTCTTCAAGAGTTTGATCACTAGAGGAAGACACAAAATGACACCAACCCGTCGGAACCAGGCACACCTACGACCACCACGCGCCCCTGGACAGGTAGTGCCGACGAAGGAGCCCCAGCCCTTGGAACAGAGCCAAGAAGGCCACAACCCCCTGGTCACAACCTTCCCTCTCTAGGTTAGGCGACCCCCACCTCACCCCTGATCTGGACAGAGATAGGCTCGTGGGGGTGGCTGCTCTGTGCCTTGGGTGGAGCAAGGCTGGCACGAGCATGAGCCTTCCTAGTAGTGTTCCACAACCAACAGGTCAACGACCTCCGAGCGGGACGAACCAGAGGATGCATCTCCAGCGGCGGCGCATCATGGGTAGGGTTTGGATGAGAGACATGGGAAAATGGGGGGAACGAGAGACAAGGAGATGGCCCCGCCGCCTCCAACCCACGTCGGGGCTTTGCCTAGCAGGGATGACCGGCAACAGTGGGGGGGGGGGGGAGGAGGGGTGGGAAAGAGGAAGCCGACGACGGCGAGCAGGGTGGTTCGCCCGTGTCGCCCCTTGGGGACAACACTGGGGGCAACATCGTCTTTAGTTGTTTAGCACACCCCTCTTCTCACGTCATCTGTTTCAACACGGCGTCCCATTCGTATCACCGCTTATCCTCTTTTCCACCCTCGTCGATGATGGCCACAGTGTCCACCTGATCACAATGCGTCCGACATGGGCGATCCCAAGGCGATAAGATCAACCGTTGCACGACACTTGTTATGAACTTTGCCAATGCAAGCACTGGCGGAGCCTCTTGGAGGCCAAAGGGGGCCATGACCCCCCCCCCTCCAAAAGTGAAAATAAATTTTACTAGTGCTAAACATTCTGGCTGAGTAAAGACTAAAGAGAAAATGATTGATTTAGAAGTAGAGTGGCAGTCAGGTAGTGGCCGTGGCCGTGACATGCAGCGCGCCGTGGGAAGTAGCAACCCAGCGATTGATGCCCTTGTCATGGTCGGAGATGGCCGGGGTAGCTCCATGGAGCAAGCTGCAGGGGCAGGTGGTGCTCGTGACAAGCACTTCTTCGGCATCTATAGTGAGTTCTGCCTCTGAAAGATCGTGGATGTCGCCTAGAGGGGGGGGTGTGTGAATAGGCGCTTTAAAATAATTATGGTTTAGGCTTGAACAAATGCGGAATAAACCTAGCGGTTAATTTGTCAAGCACAAAACCTACAACAACTAGGCTCATCTAAGTGCTCCAACAACTTATGCTAAGCAAGATAAACAACTAAGTGATAGCAAGATATATAACATGAAACACTATGACTATCACAAAGTAAAGTGCATAAGTAAAGGGCTCGGGTAAGAGATAACCGAGGCACGCGGAGACGACGATGTATCCCGAAGTTCACACCCTTGCGGATGCTAATCTCCGTTTGGAGCGGTGTGGAGGTACAATGCTCCCCAAGAAGCCACTAGGGCCACCGTAATCTCCTCACGCCCTCGCACAATGCAAGATGCCGTGATTCCACTAAGGGACCCTTGAGGGCGGTCACCGAACCCGTACAAATGGCAACCCTTGGGGGCGGTCACCGAACCCGTACACTTTGGCAACCCTTGGGGGCGGTCACCGGAACCCGTACAAATTGCTCGGGGCAATCTCCACAACTTAATTGGAGAACCCGACGCTTGCCCGGAGCTTTACACCACAATGATTGAGCTCCGAAGCACCACCAACCGTCTAGGGCGCCCAAGCACCCAAGAGGAACAAGCTCTAGGGTACCAAGCACCCAAGAGTAATAAGCTTCTCAACTTTTCACCACCACGTATCACCGTGGAGAACTCAAACCGATGCAACTAATGCAATGGCAAGAACACACGAAGTGGTCAAGTCCCTCACTCCCAAATCCCACCAAAGCAACAAAAGCTATGGAGGAATATGAGAGGAAGAACAAGGAGAACACCAAGAACTCCAAGATCTAGATCCAAGGGGTTCCCCTCACATAGAGGAGAAAGTGATTGGCGGAAACGTAGATCTAGATCTCCTCTCTCTTTTCCCTCAAGAACTAGCAAGAATCATTGGAGGGATTGAGAGATAGCAAGCTCGAAGAAAGTCAACAATGGAGGAGAGAGAGCTTGCTCACGGATGGGGAACCATTGGGGAAGAAAGCCCCTTAAATAGGCCCCCCACAAATCCAACCGTTATGTGCTCTGCCCGCAGCCGAGCGGTACTACTGCTCCTAGGAGCGGTACTACCAAACACTGGCTAGGGGTACTCAGTATACGAGCGGTAGTGCCGCCGGAGCGGTACTACTGTCGCCCCCAGCGGTACTACCGCTTAGGGATCCTGGCACAGGTGAGGCGGCGGTAGTAGGGGAAACTGGCGCGGTAGTACGGCACCAAGCGGTACTACCGTGCTAGTGTCGTTCTACTACCGCTAAAGCAAAATGGGCAAACAGAAACCAGCACAGAAGGTATTTCCTAAGCGGTACAAGGAGCGGTAGTAGTATGCAGAAGTACCGCTTGAGCGGTACTACCGGGCTACTACCGTGCAACTACCGCTAAAAGAAATTAGGCAACAGAAAGTTGCACAGAAGGAGATTCCCAAGCGATACTCGCTGCGACAGACCACAGCGGAAGTACCGCCTAAGCGGTACTACCGTGGTGCTGAGCGGTACTACCGCTTGGGTGCTGAAAACTTGCCCAAACAAACAGAAGGATACAAATAAAACCAGAACTGCCAAAACTTCTGCAAATGAGCTCCGAATTGAGCAAACTCAAGCTTGTTGGATAGATGACGGCAAATACTATCCAACAGAGAATGGATATAATAAGAAGTGGCAGGGGAGATATGCCTAAGATATAGAGAAGAGAAACCTCTATGAAAGAAGATCCGGCATAAACTCCAACATCGAAAACATCATATAAGATGCATATATGAACTCCGTTTTCGATGAACTCGAGCTTGTCATGAAGATGACCATAAGCTCAAAAACTCACAAAGAGAAACACCAAACAAGAACCAAGAAAGATGATGCAAGGATGCAATGGTTTGAGCTCTCTACGAACGATACGATCAAGCTACTTACTTAAGAGCCCCCCTTGATAGTACGGCAATCGATCCTATAACCCGGTCTCTCAACTACCACCATGAGACCGGTAAAATAGAAAACCTATCAAGGGCAAACCTTCGCCTTGCACATAGTCCACTTGAGCTAGATGATGACGATCTTGACTTCCTCAAGTTGGACCACCTTTCTTGATTGCGCTGGCTTGATGAAGACTAGTTGATTGCTCCCCTATACTCCACTATGGGTGAGCCACTCTTCGGCACATCTTCATAAGTCCATTGTTACCACAATGGACGGCAAGCTTCAAGCATGTGATCTCTTTGTGATGCTTCACTTGAACTTGCAAACCGCAACCTTGATGACGATCACCACTTGATGTCATCCTTCATGGGTTGTATGATATCTTCCTTTTGATGCATGCCCATGGAAACATACCTAACCCCACAAACAACTCTCACATAGACCACGGGTTAGTACACAAAGCGTAATGGACAATGCTTACCATACCATGAGATCACTTGATCCCGCTTGGTACATCTTCTACGCTTTGTGTGTTGATCAACTTGAGTCACTCTTTGTACTTAGTCTTGATCAGCCTTGACTCTTTCCAACTATCTTCATTAGGATGATGTCTTGAAGGTAAACATGAATGTCCACACAATCTTCTTCTTCAAATCACCTTGAGACCAACAAATGGTCTACAAGCAAAGCCTATGGACAAACCCTTCAAATATAACTCAAGGCAACCATTAGTCCATAGGGATTGTCATCAATTACCAAAACCAAACATGGGGGCACCACATGTTCTTTCAGCCTCGACCTGGCGCGCGCCGGCGGCCGGGTCATCGCTCCACCATCTCCTTCGCTCCTTCTACGATGAGATCAATGTGGTTGCGGACATAACCAGGCCGTTAGAGCATCTACAGCCGGACTTGGCAAATCCGACCCCTCAAACGCCCGCGAACGCACCCGAGCGTGTCCGCGGACAGTGACCGGGCACACCTCAAATTAACTACACTGCATTCGAGTCTCTCATATTTCAACACCTAAATCCATACAAAGCATGCAAAAAAAAATCATACGTACAACATATTACGTACTACCCTAGCCAATCTTCATCGTCGGAGATGTCCACGACGTCGGTGCCGGGCGCCGGCTGGACGGGCGCGTAGGGGGGCTCAGGCTCATCCTCCTCCTGCTCGACCTCATCCATGTAGGCGAGCATCTCTTCCTCCTCCTTGGCATGCAGCGCCTCCATTTCCTGTCGGCGACGGCGTCTGGCCACCGCATCCGACTTGGACCGAAGGGAATCGAGGATGGCCTGCTGCTCCGCCTGCAGATCCGCATCCCAAGCGTCCCCCACATCCTCCTCCAGCTCCTCCTCCTCATCCTCCTCCTCCTCAACCTCCTCCTCCTCCAACTCCTCCTCCGGATCGACTGCATCCGGAGGTAGCCCAGCGCCAATCCGGGCTTCACGCCTTGCCCAGATCTGCTCAAGGAGCTGCAGCCGGCGCTCTGGCGTTAGAAATGGGTAGCTCCGAACCCGGCGGCGTGGGGGCATGGCTACTAGTGGTGGCGGACGGGGAGTGGAAAGTGGCAGCGGTGGCAGGCGGGCGGAGGAGAATGTGGAGGGGTAGGGTTTCGGGGCCGGCATGCGCCTTAAATAGCCGGGCTAGGCACTATGCGGACCGCCGGAGCGCCGCGACGCGGCGACATCGGTTCGACGGAGGAGACGAGCTTCGGACCGCCGGGTCTGGGGCTGTTTTCACGCGGGATCCCATCGTCAGTCCTACGTGGCGGACGCGCCCGGGCGCCCCCATATCCGTCCCATATTTAGGCTGGATATAAGGGGTGCCGGTCTGCCCGGGCGTTTGAGGCGCCCGTCTGGGTCGAAATTTCGTGGCCGGACAGTGACCGGGCGGGCCGCCCGGGCGTATAGGACGGGTTTGGGGCGTCTGACTGTAAATGCTCTTAGGCGGTGGCCGTCGAGCTCGATGTCGCTGTCGGCGGGTCGGCCATGTCGGTGGCTTGATCAACAATGCAAGACTCCGAAGTACTCATTTTGCATGCTCTCGTTCAATACTCTTTTATAATTTTCATTTTTTTGAATTACAGCTGAAAACAACTTGGTCGCCATTCTTCCACGTGTGATCTAGTAGTGCTTCTGTTTGAAAAAAAACATAGAGTACTTCGTAGGAAGTGTTGGACAAGAACAATGATCAATTCACACTGCTCCTAATCATGCATTTAAAAAAAAACTGCCCCCCACTTAGTAGCTTGTCACGCTCCGCCACTGAGTGCAAGGGAATGTTTAAAACTTTAAAAACTAACCCAATCCAGTTGGATGTGAGGGTTGCCCTCCGCGAGCTACTCCTTGCACCTGATTCATACATTGTCCCTCATACTCTTGCTCGATTTTGACTTGTAATGTTGTGGATATGTTTCATGGAGGGGGAGCGGGTCCTGCACGTGTCCTACATGCCTCCTTAATGTTCGGTCACCGCTCGGTGGGTGTCACTCCGTCGCACTAGCCATGCATGTAACTCGAGGTCCAAAGCCCTAGGCTCAATGTTCTCTCATTCTTGGATTGGCTTCTCCTCTGTTTCTTCTCCCTCAACGCGAACAAAACTGAAGGCCAAATTAATACCCCCTCCCCCCCCCCTTGTTTTGAGCCTTTTCGAGGCACCAACCCATTGACCGAATGTATCATGGAGAGCAGTCAAGGACAACCACATGCTACATCTAGGAGAGCGCTCAGGGACAACATTTTGACATACCATTTGATTCCAACTGACAAAAATAAGATCCCGGACCTAGATTTTCCCCACAGATTTATGGATACTCTCGATAGCCCAATAATAGTCAATTCATAACTTGGGAGAACTTTGGATCTCATGTCTGAGGTGTCAACAATAGAATCTTCGGAATATTAGTTCATGCAACAACAAGATAGAGTAAAAACTGCGCATCATGGGTCAAAATTGGAGAAACTATTGTGCAAATCTCATGGATCCTAAATGAATGCCAGCATAACATCTGGATGTTAATTTGAGTGTGGCCTCGTGTGCTTGTGATTTACTCCAGATCAATCCGAATTTGCCTCTGCTTTTGCCATGGACAAGTGCAAATTTTTCTCTTGATTGATGTGCTTTAACAAGGAAGGTCGTGCTCTGCTTGCCACAGACAATCGGAATTTTCCTCTCTTCCTGTATGAATTCCCCAGTCCATAGTACATCTTCCCAACAACGGTGCCACTGAGGTGCATCTCAACCGCCCCGGCCTCTTCTACTTCATCCCGGGGTTGCAGGGGGCCAGAAAGTACCACGCTAGTGCCGGCCGCGCCATGTGCGCCCACGGCAGTGCAGTGCCGGTCTGGCATCAACTCCATCGGCGCCAGAAAGTAATTCTTTTGCCCGTTCTGTTAGTTGAAAGAGAGGGTTTAGGGTTTTGCGTGGGGGTTGACATCCACCTCACGTCTTAATATATAGATGATCGGATTACAATTACATACGTATACGTATACATGTACAAGTACAATATATAAACTAGACCCTATTTTACATGCCCCCTCAATCTGAACTACATACAAAATTCAGATTGGTTCTGAAGCGGTCTAGCATCTGTCGAGTGGCGGGTTTAGTAAATACATCCGCAAGCTGATCATCTGTCGAAATGAACCTGACCTCCAATGCACCTGCAGCTACTCGTTCCCTCACAAAACGGAAATCAATCTCAATGTGTTTGGTCCGAGCATGAAACACTGGATTCGCCATCAGGTAAGTTGCCCCTAAATTATCACACCACAATATGGGCGTGCGTTGCTGTGTAACTCCAAGTTCTGTGAGAACTGAGTCTATCCATATGGCTTCAGCCGCGCCATTGGCCAATGCCTTATACTCTGCCTCGGTGCTAGACCTCGAGACTATAGGCTGCTTCTTTGAACTCCAAGATATAAGATTGGGTCCAACAAACATAGCAAAGCCACCAGTAGAACGCCTGTCATCAACACAGCCTGCCCAGTCTGCATCTGTGAATATACTGACACCAGTAAACCTGGACTTACGAATCCGTAGTCCCGTGTCTAGTGTACCTTTGACATACCTCAGAATACGCTTAACTGCTTCCCAATGAACCTCCGTAGGCTGAAACAAGAACTGACACACTTTGTTCACAGCAAAAGAGATATCAGGACGAGTGAGTGTCAAATACTGAAGTGCTCCAACCACACTGCGATACCTGAAAGAGTCATCAGTACCCAGTAGTGCACCACTGTCACGTGAGAGGCTCTCGGACGTAACAAGAGGAGTGGAAGTGGACTTGCAGTTCTCCATGTTGACTCGATGAAGAAGATCAAGCGCATACTTTCTCTGTGTCAATGTCATGCCCCCTGAATGAAAGGACGCTTCCAATCCAAGGAAGTACTCCAGCCGTCCCAAGTCTTTGATGGGAAAACTTGCAGACAACGACTGCACAAGGCAATCCACCACAGCGGGGGTAGAGCCAGCAATCACAATATCATCAACATACACCAACATGTATATCTGGATAGCACCATGGGAAAAGATGAACAAAGACGTGTCTGCTTTGGAGGCCACAAAACCAAGCAGTGAGAGACGCTGACTCAAACGAGCATACCAGGCACGAGGCGACTACTTGAGCCCATAGATGGACCTCTGAAGTTTGCAGACATGAGAGGGATAAGTGGCATCCTCAAAACCGGGGGGCTGCTGCATATAGACATCTTCAGTCAAGTAACCGTGCAGGAAGGCGTTACTCATATCAATCTGTCGAAGGCTCCACCCACGAGACACAGCAAGAGAAAGAACCAGGCGGACTGTGGCAGGCTTCACCACTGGGCTGAAAGTATCACCATAGTCTATCCCTTGCTGTTGAGTAAAACCGCGAGCAACAAGACGAGCTTTGTGCTTGTCAACAGATCCATCTGGACGATGCTTGGTCTTGAAAATCCACTTGCAGCTCACGATATTGACACCGGGAGGCCAAGGCACCAACACCCAAGTGTTAGTGTGGCGAAGAGTAGCAAATTCCTCGGACATGGCGGCACGCCAAGCGGGTTCAGCAAGAGCGTCGCGATGAGAGACCGGCGCGGCAAAAAATGCACCTCGACGGGAATCATACTGAACCGTGCCATCTGTGTATGTCTTCTCCTTGCGCGTATGATCACGATGACGTGTAACCATGACATGCCCCGGAGTTGCGTCGCCGGTGGAAGGTGGCGGCGGTGACGAGGACCCGGCCAGAGGTGTCGCGGCTGAGGATTCCTCAGCGACAGGCGACACGGGCCGGGGCGAGACAGCGGGCTGGGCCGGTCCAGGAGACGCGGAGGAGCCGGGCGATAGTGGCAGCCCGGGAGACGCCGCGGGCGAACCATCCGAGACAGCGGGCTGGGCCGGTCCAGGAGATGCGGGCAGGCCAGCAGGAGAGGCAGGCGGGGCCGCATCGGGGGGCGTGGCATGCACGTCCGGTGCATGCACGTCGATCGCGGCATCAGGCACAGGAGCGGCGACGGGCACCTGGGGAGAAAACAATGCAACATCGCCTGCAGAGAACGGGTTAGGTGATAGATAGGACAGGTCATATTTGCGCACATGGACATCCGAAACCGGTTCATTAGATGGAAAAGTGATGGCATGTTCAAGCGTAGCAATGTCAACGGAAACACCTGGGTTGGAATAAGGAAAAACGGTCTCGTCAAAGACTACGTCACGAGAAATATATATCCTACCCGAGGTGCGATCGAGACACTTATAGCCCTTATGCAGAGGACTATAGCCAAGGAATACACACAGCTTGGAACGAAACTCAAGCTTGTGAGCATTGTACTTGCGAAGACTAGGCCAACAAGCACATCCAAAAATCCGAAGTGAGGAATAGTTGGGCTGAACATGAAACAGACGGAACAAAGGTGTTTCCTTGTTGAGAACCGGAGTGGGCATACGGTTGATGAGATAACATGCCATAAGAAAAGCCTCATCCCAAAACCGAAGTGGGAGAGAGGAGTGCGCAAGCAAAGCAAGACCGGTCTCTACCAAATGACGATGTTTGCGCTCGGCAATACCGTTCTGCTGAGATGTATGTGGACACGACACACGGTGAGATATGCCCGTGCGTTGAAAGTAGCGATGGAGTTTGTGGTATTCACCACCCCAATCGGACTGAACGGCCTTGATTTTACAATCCAAAAGGCGTTCGACATGAGCCTGAAAATTATAGAAAACTTGCTCAACATCAGACTTGTGTTTAAGCAAATAAATCCAGGTGAAACGCGTGTAGTCATCAACAAAGCTAACATAATACTTGTACCCCCCCGAAGAAGCAATAGCGGGACCCCAAACATCTGAATGTATTAATTCAAGAGGTACAGTAGTGACATGATAAGACGCAGAATAAGGTAGCTGATGACTCTTAGCACGCTGACAAGCATCACACACTAACGGTGAATTATTTGATCTTGAACACGGGAGATCATGACTCCGAACAATGGAAGTGACCACATTATTTGTAGGGTGACCAAGACGCTGATGCCATTGTGACGACGAGACTCTGACACTAGAGGATGCATGGCGAGACAATGATGACGATGCACGAGCGAATGGGATCGGGTAGAGCCCCCCATGACTTCTACCGTGAAGAATTACGCGCCGGGTTGCCTTGTCCTTAACAAAGAAAAAACGACGGTGAAACTCAATAAACACGTCATTATCACAGACAAGGCGATAAACAGAAAGAAGATGCTTGCTGATGTGTGGAACATGAAGTATGTTGTGCAGTTTTAGGGATGAACCGACTAAACGCGAATGACCAATGTGCGAAATAGACAAACCTGCACCATTAGCCACCTGAACCTGGTCCTTGCCGTCATAGCGCTCGTGAACCTGGAGACGCTCAAGATCACTAGTCAAGTGATCCGTAGCCCCGGTATCCATCACCCAAGGATAGTCGACGGTGCTGGTGGAGGCCGAGTTGCCGGAGCGTGTGTTGTGGTCCTGGTCATAGCGCTTGCGGCACTCATCGGCCTCATGACCCCAGTTCTTGCAGATTTGGCACCTGGGGCGCCACCGATTATTGCGACGGCCACCACCGCCGTTGTTGCCGGCGTTGCCCCCGCCACCTTGCCGACCATTGCCGGCGTAGCCAGGGTTGCGGTCGCGGCCGCCGTTGGTGCCGCCATTGCCACCTTGGCGGCCTTGCCCTGGCTGGCCATTCCCATCAGCCGGGCGACCCCCACCATGTGAGGGGTAGGGCTCCGAGTAGGGCGCACGTCCGCCAGTGCCGTAGGAACCCTGGCGGGTCACGGCGTTGGCAGAGGAAGACCACCCCTCCGCCGCACTCTGTTGGGCCTGCAGCGCTTCGAACGACAAAACGAGCGAGTAGAAACTGGAGTAGGGCATAGGTGCATTACTCACACCCAGAAAGGCGGCGATGGAGTTGTAGGTGGAGCCAAGTCCGGTGAGGATGTGATCAATGAGTTCATCATCACGAATCGGGGAGCCGGCGGCGGCCATGGTGTCGGCCAGGGCCTTCATCTTGTGCATGTATTCAGCCGCGGACAGCTCCTCCTTCCTCAGCGTCTGGAGTTGACGCCGAATGTGACGGACGTTGGCGCGGCTCTGCTCGCCGAACATGGCGCCGACGGCCGTCCACACCGCCTGTGCCGACTCGCAGCCAATAAGCTGGCATGCAATATCCTCATCCATGGATGTGAGGAGAAGGCCCTTGACCTTCTGATCCTGAGTCCACCAGTGGTGGTATGCGGGATTGGAGGCGGTCGTCGCCGCGTCGCCGGTGCCCACGACGAGGGTTTTCTCTGGAGCCGCCGTGGTGCCGTCGAGATGGCCATGGAGGTTGGCGCCGGCGAGGACAGTGCTGGCGATGCCCCCCCAAAGCATGAAGTTGTTCCGGCCGAGGCGGACCGAAATCCACGAGACGGCGAATGCGGCCGGGACCGAAGCTCCCGCTGGCGAGGTGATCGCGCCGACGGGGTTGGAGAGAGACAGTGCGGATGAAGACATCGCGGCGGCGCGGAGGGTGGCGGCGCGCGGCGGCGGTGAAGACGACTCGCGGCGGCGCGGAGGGAGGCTGCGCGCGGCGGCGGAGATGCGATCACGCGGCGGCGCGGACGGGACTCGCGGCGGCGCGGGATGGCGTCTGATACCAAGTTGAAAGAGAGGGTTTAGGGTTTTGCGTGGGGGTTGACATTCACCTCACGTCTTAATATATAGATGATCTGATTACAATTACATACGTATACGTATACGTGTACAAGTACAATATATAAACTAGACCCTATTTTACACTGTTTTCCCCATCCAAACAAGGAAGAACTGTATAGGCTTGCCTTAACAGAAAAAAAGTAAAACTGATTTTCCTAAAATCCTCTAACAACTAGTAAAATGCTCTTATATTATGGGACGGAGGGAGTAGTTGTTTGGATGCCAAGAATTGGACGTAAGCTTTTGCAAAACTAGTTGTTAAACACTCTTATATTATGGGACAGAGGGAGCATTGCTGAGGGGACATTCGATATCACTGTTCAGTTATGAGATGAATCAAGGAATAAGAATTCACCCTGAAGTATGCAAATGGTGAACTCAAGAACTCTGTCATGCCAACATAAGAACGCAGATGTCTGCACCTCCAACATGCTGGTATTGTTCAAGTAGTACCCATGGAGCTAAGACTACAGATATGCAATTGACTGTTATACACCACCACAGTGGAAGTAAATATCTATAAAACTTCAGTAGAGGACATATCCAAGATATCGGAGACATAAAAAAAACAAATGGACTGTTAATTGGGAACAACATCCTTAGCTTTGCATCTAAGTTATCTATCCTGAGCTATGACAGAGTCAGTGAGGTCAAATGACACAAACGATTTCTAACTAATCTTTTCTATAAGTAACAAAATACTCCTTACAAATATACAATGACACCAGCCAACATAAAAGAGTGACACCTATGTTCGATATATTTTTCTTGGCTTCGCCCTGCAAGAAAAAGATTATGATCATGCAATGAGATGAGTTTAAGGATCAGGCTCCAAGCTCATGAAATAAAGGTAAATACATGTCCAAAAATGCTTGGATAGATATCAGATACTGAAAAAGGCTCGCGCCCCTCTTTATAGATATGAGATAGATACCACACATCAATATTCCAAAACACGACACTAAAGCCATATATTCTTGAATACCAAAACTATATATGTTGATGTATCTTACTATCGTATGTCCTAACCATATTTTTAAGCTCAGCAATGATCAATGGGAATTTCAGAACCAACAATGCATAACCTTCAGTGAACGCTGCCTCCTTGAAATTTTCCTTCACTGCCAAGAAGTCAATGCAGCTGCTCTTCAATTCTGGACAAATGTACGTTTCAGCGCAAGCTAAGATAGTTGCAACTGTATCTATCGATACGTTATCCCATAAATTTTTAGCACAAATTATCTTGAGGCGATCAAGTGCATAGCGATCAGCTGCAATAAGTAGATTCTGAAACATCTCACTGGGAGAGTCACCGAGCTCACTTTCTGCAGGCAATTCATCAGTGTATAAAAACCGAAGCATAACTTTGAATGTCTTAGGCGTGATGTCGTGCAGTGTGACGGATGTCATAGTAGCCTCAGCCATGGAACCGAAGAGCTCTGCTCTAAATACCGATGAGCGGGCAGCAAGCACCACTCGGTGCGCGCGGAATGTCTCACCTTCGACGATGAATGATACATCAGCCCCATCCTTGTGGTCTAGCACGGAGCCGAGATGGATCCCGATATCTGAAGGTGGCACGGGAATAGAGCCGTCATGTAAGACCATGATGCCGCACCCAAATGTGACGTGTCCTTCTCTTACATAATGTTTCTCCAAAGTGGCTCCGTCGACGAACTCGCTCTACCCCCAGTCGTCATCATCATCGTCATCGTCATCGCCGTTGCAATTTTTGTCATAACCGACGTTGTTGATTGGGAAGTCATGAACATGTGACCTTTTTGTGACCGTTTTACATGGTTCACCATTCCTGTCCACCAGAAAGGCCTCGACGATGGCTTGGACTCTTCTGGTTTTGCTCATGTGCCTGACGAAGATAGAAAAAAACTCGCCCGTGTCGTACTTATTGGACCCATGCGGGTAGCAATCAATCCTCCAACTGTGTCCCCCAGCGGAGAAGACGTCCGAGTGGACGGTCGTCCCCGTGGGAAGCTGTTTGACTTGCTCGTAGTCTACTTTGAGCTGGAGAGCAGCAGAACCCACCATGGAGGTCCGCGTTGGAGTCCATGTCTTAGATCTCTTGCTCACTGAATAATTGTTAAGTAATTTAAATATTAATTTTTATCACCAAATTGACAAACCAATACGTATAGTACACCAAATTCTGAAACTAACAAACAATTCACCAATTGAAATTAAGAAGAGCCCAAGACCACACTCACCGGCTTGCTGACCGCCGAGGTGGCGGCGGCAGTCCTGCAGGCGCCGCAGGCAGCTCCACCGACCTCCACGTACCTGAACCTGATCCTCCGCAAGTCCCAGCCTCTGTCGTGTGTACGCCTTCTCTCGTGGCCGCCGCCGCTAGTCGCTTCTCTCCCCGGTAGGGTTTTGTCTGAGCTGTGGAGGCCGCCGAGTCGTCGAAGACGATCTGGCTGCAAAATATTGACGGTTTTCTAATTTTTTTTGAGGGAATATTGACGTTTTTTTTTTTTGAGAGGGAACACACTTTATTAATTCAAAACGTTCAGAGGAATACAGCAAACATCAGGAAGTGTTCCCAGCCAGACATATCGGCCTGGGTCTAAGGCAGCTACTGCCTTAACAAGCCTATGAGCTTCTACATTAGAGTCCCTATATGCTCATGAATCACACGAGCTTCTCGGAACGTAGCAGATCGACCATCAATCTCTCTCAGAATCATCATATACGAACACATTGACTTCTTCTCCAGATTTGAAACCAGCTCCAAACTATCTGTCGCCAAAGTGACTGCACCAACATTCAGATCTTGTGCTAGTGCAAGCCCTTCATTACACGCCATGGCCTCAAGACTTGCTGGGTCTGTCATCCCTGCAACCACAACCGCAGATGCCCCCAAGTAGTTACCATGTTCATCACGGCATATTGCAGCTGCAGCTCCACGCAAACCATCCCTCGAAAGACCTCCATCAACATTAACTTTTGCCTTCCCTTGTTCTGGTGCTAACCACTTGTTTTTCTGTCGATCGCTTCCACTGGTCAGGGCCCTTGATCTTTTCTTGCATACCATAGCAACTTCAAGCTCACCTAAATAAGGGTTATTGACGGTTTTCTAATGCTGGTTCATCGCGGGAGCGAGCTGGGCACCCTGATGGGCTGGGCTAGTAGTATTGGTTTTTGCAGCCCAAACGCTCGCGCGTACGCGAAAACCAGAAAACTTCCTGGCGAACACTTTTCCTGTGTTTACGTGTGGCTCTAAAAAAATGTGTTGACCCCGCTAAAACAACGTGTTGATCTTTTCTTTTTTGGGAAAACGTGTTTTTAAGAACACAGTACAAACGCAGGAGCTCATATACACGCGCATACACTCATTCCTATGAACATACACGCATACCCTATGAGCATCAAGACTTAAACCCTATTGGGCTGGGGATACCACTGTTCTCCTAACCATCCAACCACAGTTTGGTTCGCAAGAAAACGTGTTAAATTAGGACCCTTTTATCCAACGAACATCAGCTGAGAAGCATGGCAAATACAAACGATTTGCATGACAATTTATGTTTGTTGAGGGACCAAACATGGCAAATCCAATGCAGTTTATTGTTTGCTCATAATTTGTCGTGCTTACAAACTAAAGTTGCCATCCTTACTAAAGTTGCTCATAATTTGTCGTGCTTGCAAACATTCGATTCTCATCCCTCCTAGCGTACGTTTGCCAATTAGCATTTCTGTTAAATTGTCTCCGCCAGCATAGATACATCCGGTGCAAACCAAACATGGATCGAAGTTCAATTATATAGTCACGTACATCCAACTAAAAAAAAAGGGACCACACTATAAATCTGATGTCAAATTTTACGGAAAAGCTAACTGGCGACCGTTCGCTGGGAGAGCATGGCATTTCAAACGTTTACCCTGTCCGTTTTAGTTGTGATGGGGTGGCAGTTTCTTCAGACCAACATGACATTTTCTGGAAGGACGAAAGTTTTGAGCCTTCACTCCAAAAAATGCCAAGCTGTTCAGAAGAAACTGTCACCCCGCGACCAACTAAAACTGCCATCAAAACATACGCAAATGCCACCCCCTCCCAGCGAACGGTCGCCAGATAAGAGGGTCCAATTTTTAAACACGGTAAATCAAGCTTTTTTATGACAAACTACGTGTCATGAGCTTGGTAATTCCCTTCAACAAGCATGGCAAATCCTGACATGTTCAGTCTTTTTTTTGCCAGTATTTGCCTTGCTTGCTGAAGAAAATTGTCATGCTCGCAACACGTAATTTGTCATCGAGAAATGCTTGATTTACCATGCTTAAAAAACTGACATCAGATTTTTAGCATTTTTTAAATAAAAAATAGTCACGCACATCTAACTAAACCCAAGTGAATCTACGCATAGATGAAATTGTCATCTACGCTCTAGCTATGGATACAAATACAATAGGCACGGTCAATTCCACAGTGAGCGTGTCGCGTTTTGTCAAAACAATCACGTGAGGATACTAAGCAGCGATGGCCGGTGTCGTGCGTACGATCATCTATGGGGCCATCTAGTCCCTTTGCGGTTTGACTAGGGGAATGCGCAAGCACAAAGAGCAGAATCAACAAAAAGGTAAAGGATTTTACCCAGGTTCGGGCCACTGTGAGGTGTAAAATCCTACTCCTGCTTTTGTATATTGGATGTGTTTGAGCTCAAGTACAAGGAGCGCTTCCTGCCGACAAGGTGCTGGAAGAGCAGCTACGCATGCAGAATGAGAAAAGTGTCGACCGATCCCCTCTAAAGGTTGCCTTGGCCCTCCTTTTATAGCTCAAGGGGTAACCACAGTGGAAAAACAGTCATTACAAGTTGATTAGATAGCAAACAGTGCTATCATACCTAACTCTGCCGGATTAGGACAAACGCATTTATTGCGCCGTTAGGTGTCATGTGGAGGAGGAGCCCCGACAAGGTTTCTGCATCGCTCGCCCAGCTATCTCTTATTATCTTGACACGCCTCCTGAACGGGTGTCATTAAAGCTAATTCTCCTTCCAGCAGGCTGACACGCGCCCCGACAAACCTCACCAAACTGCCTACGCTGTCGACACCTCACCGATTAGCGACTAGCTGCTCGGTGAGGTGGAGCACAGACGAGCTAGCGAGGGCTTGCCGACACGGAGCTTGCCGGGCCTTCATACTTGCCGGGTTGAGTCTTGCCGGCAAGTATCATCTTCATATCTAGAATAAGTCAGGTGCTTCTTGATATCTTGTCTTGATCTTCTCCCTAGTGCCTTTGTAACTAGGCCTTGAATCTTGATCTTGGCAATCTCTGGCAAGCCCTCGCCATCAGAAAAGCTACCACTGTCTGTGCATAAGTCAGGGTATAAAATACCCATGTTTTATACACCGACAGGAGCCCCCGGGCCTGGGCCATACGCACGTCCGAAGCGTCATTGGGCTAGGCCCAAACAATGCACAGACACGTGGCGGGAAATTACTGCCGTAATTTTTACAATGATGATTTCCCTCCAAGTACGCCCACGCCGCGCATTTAATGCGGGTCATGGGAGTGGTGGATTGTAGCGACGATTCCGCGGTAGTGCGCCTGCAAAAGCGCTGTCAAGCAAAACAGTAAAGAGCCAGTCCCCTCGCGCCTTCCCCATAAAAAAGGCAACCGCGAGAGGGCGCTGCTCATTCACCCCTGCTCCTTCCTGCTTCATCTTCTTCCTCTCGCCAGAGCAAATCTCGCTGCCGCCACCGCCGATGATTTGCAATCTTCCCGAACCTATTCCTTCTCCCCGAGCACCCATGGCGCCCAAGAAGGCGGACGCGGAGGGGAAGAAGCCCGCCAAGTCCGTCGACCCCAACGCGGAGAAGCGGAAAGCTGAGCTGGAGCAGCGACGGAGGGACAGTGCGGTTTTCCGGCCGCCGACTCTGGACAACAACACTTTGATCGAGAGGTATGCTTACATGTGGGGAAAATACACTAAGGATCATAAGGCTCTGGTGGTGCTCCCCACAGGTGGCAAGACCCCATCAGATTCTTATCCGTTCTTTTGTGCGTATTTCTATTGCGGGCTGGTTCCTCCATTCTCAGATTTCTTCAGCGCAATGATGTACAGTTTTGGGTTTCGACTGCTGGATTTTACTCCGAACGCCATGACATGCATGTCAGTCTTTGCCCATCTGTGCGTGAATTTTGTTGGAGTCGCCCCCAATGTTGATCTGTTCCACCACTTCTTTGTCCCATGCATCGAGGGTGATGCACTTTCTGGCAGCGTGACATGGATCCCTCGGGCCAAGACCAAGGGCCAGTACCTTACCGGGCAGTTGCATCTGAAGTGGGAAGAATGGCGGGCAGAGTGGTGCTGGATTAAGGAGAAGGATTTCCCCCATTTCTGCTTGCCGCGCATGGAGAAGATTGACCACGGCAAGAATTGGAGTGACCTTGGCACCACCGACAAGAAGCTCCGCCTAGCACTCAACCGGATTGCTCGCCTCCAGCTTGCCGGGCTGACGATCGAGATGGTAGGAGCTGATTTTCTCCGGCGATGTATCGCGCCGCTGCAGAGAAGGCAAAGATTCACTTGGGAGTACCAGAACGCCGGCGACATCATGCGGCTGTACCCAGGACTCGGCAACAACTTGACGGTCCTGCAGCACATCAGCTTGTGCCACCAGCTGTTCCGGGTCTCCGGCAAGTTCCACTTGTCAGCCAATGTCGTGTCGTTGCATATCAACTCTCCCAAGGATTCCATCATAGCTGCAATGCCGGCGTGTAACGCCCAAGGAGTTGAGGCTACTTGGGAGCTGCCTTCACTTGAGGATGAGATGACCTGGGCTTCAAATTTGACAAAGAGGACCACTCGTGAAGAGAAGGACCTCATCCAAGCTACCAGGGCCGAAGAACCGGCGTTCATCACTTATAGGGCCGAAGAAGCTTTGAAGGCCGGCAAAGCTAGTGGTTCTCGCACCGCGGCAACCGAAGGGGAGGAAGAAGCCCCCGAGGAAGAGGTTGCCGAGGAACATCAGGGAGATCTTGCCGGGGACGAAGCTGCCGGGGAACTTGCCGAAGAAGAAAATCCTCATGCCCCAAAGAAAAGAGCGTGCATCCTCCGCAGAGCACCCAGTCAAGAGGCAGGGCATCCTTCCCCGCCAAGGGCTGGCCCTGCCATGAAGAAGTCAACCACCAAGACTGGTCACCAAGAAGAGGTGCGTCGGCAACCATCCTGGCGTCCACGAGCTCAGCGCCCGTCTTCCCAGCAAGAAATTGTTGGGGAAGTCGAGTCTTCTCAACCGGCAAGTTCACCCCCTCCGGCACTCAAAAGGGCCAGGGAGTCGCCCCCGCCGGTGGAATATGACCTCTCCATCCTCAGTGAATCCGAAGACAAAGAGTAAGCACGACTGCTTTATCTTTACCAAGTCTTGATTCCATCTTGATTATGATTTCTGATTTGATTTTCTTCTGTTTTTGCAGAGACACAGAGCCAGTTGTGCACCGGGCCAAGCGAACCAAGGCTGCAGCGGAAAACGAACCCGCGGCAAGCGCTGGGCAAGGGGGCGTATCTGTTGATACCGCCATCATCAGCCCGCAGCCCAGCCCCCTGCGCGAAGTCGTGGCACGGTTCCCGCTCGCCGGCACTGGCACCGATGCTCCTTCTTCTGGTCTCGACAAGGAGGTAGGAGAAGTCCACTAGGAGGAAGAGCGCCAAGAAGCAGACCCTACCATGGTGCCTCCGTCAACTACCGCCCCGGAGAGTGCATCTCCAGCAAGGGCCTCCACTGACGAGCTTGCCCACACGGAGATCGCCCCGCCAAGCGAGACCACCGATGACCGTGTGGAGGCAACCCAGGTTGCCGGGGAAGAAACTACCCTTCCTCATCAAGCATTAACAGGTAGTCCACTTGCTTTCAAGCACTTTCCAATTTTTTGTTTTCTTGAACTTGACTTGTGATCTGAATCATTTTCTTGTTCTCGTTTCCGCTTCGTCTTGCAGATCCAACTTCTCCCAAAGAGGGAGAAATTCTTGCAGACGTGGCAGAAATTGCTAAGAGCGCTGCTGATGAAGCCGCCAAGATTTCTGCTGAGGAGGCCACCAAACTTGCCACCGAGGAAGCAAAGGAAGTTGCAGGGGAGCAGAGAAGGTCTCCGGACAACACACCTGTTCCCCCTCAAGCAAGCACAGAGATGGTGGTGGTTGCCGCTGACAAGCCAGACTCTGTTGCCCAACCAACCGCACCAGCTACTCAAATCTTGGCGGACGCCTTGACGCTTGCCGTTTCCCAGCAAGGGTCTGAAACCCCCAGTTCATCAGGCACCGGAGAGCTAAACTTTGATGAAGAAATTGCTCGCATCCTTGCCTCCATCCCCAAAAATACCCTTGAATCCGACAACACCACCGATAGCACAGCAGATCTCGCCTTCCTTGAAACCATGGATGCCGGTCTCAGGGATGTGCAAGAGCGCTATGGTAAGCGATGGGACAAACTTCAAGCAGAACATATAGCTTTGGAGGAGATTGAAGAGAAGCCGAAGAAGGTGGAGGATATCCGCACTTGGTACAACAATCAATCCCACAATCTGAGGAGGCAAGAGGAAAAACTTGCCGCCGCCCAGGAGAAGGTGACATCTTTGGACGACAAGCTGGCAGAGCGCGAGGTGTAGCTCAATGCCCGGGAAAAGAATCTTGCCGCACAAGAAGAGGCCCTCGCCACCAAACTTCGCGACAAGGATGAAGAAATCGAGAAGCTCCTTGAGCAAAGGACGCATGAGCTGGAGAAGAACCATAAGGATTCCATCGAGACCCAAGCTCAAGAAAATGCCGCCAAGCTCAAGGAGGCCACTGACGAAGCTGCCGCTGCTGCTACCGCCAAGGCGGTTCTTGATTCCCAATTGATCAAACTAAAAGAGGAGCTTGCCGGCAGTAGTAAAGAGATCGAGACTCTCAAGGGTGAAGCACAGAAAGCAGCCCTCACCTTAGGGGAACTGCAAACGCAGCTCTCGTCCAAGAATCAAGATCTCGATACCGCCGCCAAGGTAGCTGAAGACTTGAAGTCCAAGCTTGTCACATTGGAGGCAGATCTTGATTCCGCCAAGGAGAGGGAAAAAATCTTGATGGAGAAGTTGGAAACAGAGGAAGCCTTGCACGTAGATGTTGAAAACAGGTTCAATCAGCTGCAAGAGAACCTCTCCCTCTGGACCAACAGTCTTGTCAACATTGCCGAGCGCATCACCTCCCAAATTGCCGTCATGGATATGAGGAGCTGGGGCTTCACCGTCAACGACAAGGAGACCACCAGCGTCAGGCTAACCAAGTTCTTCGAGGGTCTCATTGGCGCCTTGAAGACGTATCATGAAGATAGATCTGCCTCATTTGCCGACGAATCTCAGAAGTTTGCGCTCAACGTCCTTTATAAGGTACTGCTCAAGCTCGCACACCACCATCCCGACCTCGATCTCTCTGGGATCTTCAGAAAGTTGCCGCAGAACACCAACGTCACTGCCGCCGACAAGATTGCCAGTCCTCTCGCCGACAAAGTTCTTCAAGTTCCCAGGATCCAAGGCGATCGCCAAAATTGAGCTTGTCATTGTATTGGCCACCAGTGCTGTCGTGTAAAAGATACAATCTGATCTGATGTTAGACCTGCACTGTTTTTGTGATGTAATATAACTTGTGTTGATGAATGAATGTATGCTATCTCCCTTGTTTTACTTTGTCTTTGTATGATTTTTTATACCCTACGCATGCCGGTATGTGCACTTGCCGTGAGCGCTTGAGGAACGGATCCTTAGCAGCCTGCCGGTAGCGTCGCCGCCGGCAAGTTTCCCTTTGACGTTTTCAAATGCAGCTACTTAAATTGTTGAGCGGACTCGAAACAAAGTAAGAGCGCAACTGATTACGACAAGGTTCCTTTGCGTGCAGGTTTTTCATACAAACACTGAATCATTCAAGGGAAATTTCAAATGTAACAAGGAATTTGTTTCAAAGTTTTACAACTTAGCTTTTCCTTGCACCGTTCTTCCTGTTGCAAATTGATCTCTTGAACGCCATTATATGTATCCGTACCGTCACTCTCCCCGCGAAACTTGCACGCGAGGGAACCTTCTGCCTTTAAGAAAAAGAGAGAAGGGAAAAGGGACAGTCCGGAGTACTTGGCGTGTCGTCAATTATTGCATACAAGGCAAAGCATAACACAACATCACATGCAAACATACATAAATTAAAATGTATTTTGACGAAAAGTTGTGAAACACTTAGCTTTATTTCACTTATGAACATGATCTGCGCCTGGCTTTGTACAGAGGGTTACATGTCTTGCCGACAAAGCTTGTACAAAAGGGGCTGCCGGGAGGCCCGACAACCGCGCCTCACGGATAGAACTTGCGAAGATGCTCAATATTCCATGAGTTTTGCACCGGGATGCCATCTTCGGTCTCCAAGCGGACTGCGCTGGGTCTGGTGACACGTGCTACCTGATAAGGGCCTTCCCACTTCGGCGTCAACTTGTTTGAATTCTTGGCGGACTGGATGCGCCGAAGAACAAGGTCGCCTTCCTCAAGGCTTCGGGCATGCACCTTGCGGCTGTGATAGTGCCGCAAGGCTTGCTGGTAGCGTGCAGCTCGCACAGCTGCCCGAAGACGATCTTCCTCAAGGAGCGTGGCGTCATCTTGCTGCAGCTGCTCTTGCTCTGCCTCATCGTAGGCGAGCACTCGAGGTGACCCGTATGTGAGTTCTGTGGGGAGCACCGCTTCTGCACCATAGACTAGGGAGAAGGGTGTTTGGCCAGTGGCTCGATTTGGTGTCATCCTGAGCGACCAAAGAACTGCTAGCAACTCATCAATCCAGCGCCTTCCACAGTTGTGCAGCCTATCAAAAGTTCTGGTCTTGAGGCCTCGCAGCACTTCAACATTTGCTCTTTCCGCTTGGCCATTGCTTCTCGGGTGAGCAACAGATGCAAAACATATTTTGCCGCCAAGGTCTTGGATGTACTGCATGAAGGTGCGGCTCGTGAATTGTGTGCCGTTGTCGGTGATGACCCTGTTGGGAACACCGAAACGGCAAACTAATCCCTTGAAAAACTTGATGGCTGACTGTGCTGTCACCTTCCTCACTGGCTCCACTTCAGATCACTTTGTGAACTTGTTGATTGCAATGTACAAGAACTCAAAGCCCCCGGTAGCACGGGGGAAGGGGCCCAAGATATCGAGCCCCCAGACCGAGAAGGGCCAGGAGAGTGGTATCGTCTGAAGAGCTTGGGCTGGTTGATGTATCTTTTTTGAATGAAACTGGCATGCTTCACACTTGGTGACTAGCTCAGTCGCATCTTGGAGAGCAGTGGGCCAATAGAAGCCTTGCCGGAAAGCTTTACCGACAAGTGCTCTTGATCCTATGTGAGAGCCACATATGCCTTCATGTATCTCTGCCAACAGCTTTAGTCCGTCTTCCCAGCAAATGCATTTCAATTTCACCCCATTTGGTTTCTTTCTGTGCAGAATGTTATCCACAAACTGATACATACTTGATTGACGGGCTACTTTCTCAGCTTCTTCTTGGTCATCGGGAAGTTCTCCTGTTTGAAGGAAATGAACTATTTGATGTGCCCAAGTTGGAGCTTGCGGCTCGATGACAAGGACTAAAGGCATCTCTTCGGGAGTAGGAGCACTTGTCTCAACGGCAAGAACTTGACGTTCTGCTAGAGGCTGCTGCTCACTAACAACCGCATTATTGTTCTCGGCAACATTCTTGCCGACAGCTTCTGGGAGCTCTGCCGAAAAATACTTGCCGGTGTTCAACTTTCTTCTTTTGCTCGCCTGCATTGATGCAGTGACTGATGGTTGATTCAAATGGAGCATAAAAGTTCCTGGTTCCACAGGGAGCTTTTGAGTGGCACACTTTGACAAGTGATCAGCGATGTTGTTTTCCGCATGAGGAATGTGCTCTGTTTGCAATCCGTCAAAGTGCTCTTCCAATTTCCTCACTTCTTTCACATATGCTTCCATCAACGGGCTCTGATAATCTTTGTTGAATTGCTTGACAACGAGCTGCGAGTCGCCACGGATGATCAATTTCCTGATTCCAAGGTCCACTGCGATCCTGAGACCGGCAAGGAGTCCTTCATACTCAGTAGTGTTGTTTGTAGCCTTCTCCCTGGGATAGTGCATTTGGAT
The DNA here is from genome assembly GCA_039707655.1 of Elymus sibiricus. Lineage (NCBI taxonomy): Eukaryota > Viridiplantae > Streptophyta > Magnoliopsida > Poales > Poaceae > Elymus > Elymus sibiricus. The sequence goes on from CM077676.1 coordinate 205,550,134, forward strand.
TACGTACTTGAGATGCTCTCCGGTGGGTGCGACAAGCAGCATTCCGGCACCGGTGCCTTGCAGCGAAAAAGCACCATCAAAGTACATAATCCATTCTTTAGCTGTCTCTTTGCCGGGGAGATCTAATTCTTAAACCTTCTCGTCTTGCGTTGGCGTCCATTCTGCAATGAACTCCGCCAAGGCTCTGCTCTGAATAGTTGAAGTGCTTTCAAACTTGAGTGCAAAGCTTGACAGCTCCAACGCCCACTCCACTATCCTGCCGGTTGCATCTGGATTTCTCAAAATGCGCTGCAACGGAAAGCGAGTGACGACGGTAATCTCATGTTCTTGGAAGTAATGACGCAGCTTTCTCGAGGCCATGAGGAGGCCGAAAAGCAATTTTTGCACACCAGAGTACCTTGACCAAGCCCCCTGTAAAAGGGAGCTTACAAAGTAAACTGGGCGCTGATACATCTCCAACGTATCTATAATTTTTGATTATTCCATGTTGTTATATTATCAGTCTTGGATGTTTTTATAAGCATTTATAGCAATTATATATCATTTTGGAGACTAACCTATTAACTTAGTGCCCAGTGCCAGTTGCTGTTTTCTGCCCTGTTTTTGTTTTACAGAAAATCAATACCAAACGAAGTCCAAATGCCACGAAACTTTTTGGAGATTTTTTATTGGCCAAGATAAACACTAGAAGCTTCGGGAGAGGGCCAGAAGACCCAGGAGGTGGCCACGAGCCACCAGGGCGTGCCTGGGGGGGGGGGCAGGCGCGCCCTGATACCTCATGGGCCCCCCTTTGCTCCGTTTGACCTAATTCCAGCACTATAAATTCAGAAAAAATCAGAAACCCTCAGGGGAGTCCACGAAATACTTTTTCCACCGCCGCAAGTTTCTGTTCCAGAGAGATCCCATCTGGGGTCCTTATCCGGTAATCTGCCGGAGGGGGAATCGATCACGGAGGGGCTCTACATCAACCTTGCTGCCCTTCCGATGATGCGTGAGTAGTTTACCACAGACCTTCGGGTCCATAGTTAGTAGCTAGATGGCTTCTTCTCTCTTTTTGATCTTCAATACAATGTTCTCCTCGATGTTCTTGGAGTTCTATCCGATGTAATCTCTTTTTGCGGTGTGTTTGTTGGGATCCGATGAATTGTGAGTTTATGATCAGATTATCCATGAATATATTTGAGTCTTTGCTACACTCTTTTATGCATGATTATTATAGCCTCGTATTTCTTCTCCGATCTATTGATTTGGCTTGGCCAACTGAGTTGATTTATCTTGCCATGGGAAGAGGTGCGTTGTAGTGGGTTCGATCTTGCGGTGCTCAATCCCGGTGACAGAAAGGGACATGGCACGTATGTATCATTCCTACTAAGGGTAAAAAGATGGGGTTTATTCATACGTGAGTTTATCTTGTCTACATCATGTCATCGTTCTTAAGGCATTACTCCGTTCTTTTATGGACTTAATACACTAGATGCAGATAGCGGTCGATGTGTGGAGTAATAGTAGTAGATGCAGGCAGGAGTCGGTCTACTTATCTTGGATGTGATGCCTATATACATGATCATTGCCTTGGATATTGTCTTGATTATTTTCTTTTCTATCAATTGCCCAACAGTAATTTGTCTACCCACCGTATGCTATTTTCTTGAGAGAAGCCTCTAGTTAAAACTATGGCCCCCGGGTCTATCTAAATCATATTACTAAAACCCTAAAAATATTGCTGCCATTTTCTTTTATTTATTTTATTTTGTATTTTTGTTTCAATCTATCAATCTATCACATACAATTTAATCTTGCAATTTACCGCCGAGGGATTGACAACCCCTCGTTTGCGTTGGGTGCAAGGGTTTGTTGTTTGTGTGCAGGTACTGCTAATGAGGTGTTGTGTGATTCTCCTAGTGGATTGATAACCTTGGTTTCATAACTAAGGGAAATACTTATCTCTACTGTGCTGCATCATCCCTTCCTCTTCGGGGAAATACCAACGCAAGCTACAAGTAGCAGGAAGAATTTCTGGCGCCGTTGCCGGGGAGAAGTCACGTCAACACAGTCTCCCGTCAACTTGCCAATTTCTAGCACCGTTGCCGGGGTGACATCATCAACATCTATCAAGTACCTTTGCATAAACTCTCATCTTCTTGCATTTACTTTATTTGCCATTTGCCTCTCGTTTTCATCTCCCCCACTTCTAAAACGTTTTTACAAAAATACAAAAATATTTTCCGTTTGCCTTTTTCTTGTTTGCTTATTTGCTTGTTTGCTTTCTTGTTTGTCTAATCATGATGCCTCAAGAAGATTATCATGACACTTCTTATTATAAAATTTTGTCCGAAATCGAGAAAAATACTAAAGATTACATGACTATGCAGTTTGAGCACAACAAATTTTTTACCGAGGAACTCAAAGAAGACTCTATTTTATTGGATGATATTGCAAAACAACTTGATAATGTTAGTAAAGAAGTTGCTAGTCTTCAATCCCAATTTTCCCTTACTGAAAATTTGCTAGAAAAAAAATCTGATGCACAAGCTACGATAGTAAATCAAATGGCAGCTAAGCCGGAATCATTAGAACGTAGAAATGATGAGGATATTAAAACGATTGGTGTTTCATCTATTGATTCTTTGTTTAGCAATATTAAACTTGATGAAAAGGGAACTAAAGAAGAGTCAACTTTAGCTAGTAGGCGTTCCCATAATTCGGAGGGTGAAAATCTTGATAAGAAAATTGATAAAAGTGGGTTTGGAGAGGTAAAAACTTTAAATAGCGATGTGCCCACTCTTTTGGATTACAAAGATTTTAATTATGACAATTGTTCTTTGATTGAGTGCATTTCTTTGTTACAATCCATGTTAAATTCACCCAACGCTTATGAGCAAAACAAGGCTTTTACTAAACATATAGTAGAAGCAATGATGAAAGCGTTAGAAGAAAAGCTTAAACTAGAAATTTCAATTCCTAGAAAATTATATGATGAATGGGAACCCACCATTAAAGTTAAAATTAAAAATTATGAGTGCAATGCTTTATGTGATTTGGGTGCTAGCGTTTCCACAATTCCAAAATCTCTATGTGATGTGCTAGGTTTTACCAATATAGATGAGTGCTCTCTTAATTTGCATCTTGCGGATTCTACTATTAAAAAGCCTTTGGGAAGAATTAATGATGTTCTTATTCTTGCAAATAGGAACTATGTGCCCGTTGATTTTATTATAATTGATATTGAATGCAATTCTTCTTGCCCAATAATACTTGGTAGACCGTTCTTACGAACTATAGGTGCCGTCATTGACATGAAAGAGGGGAATATAAAATTTCAGTTTCCATTAAAAAGGGTATGGAACATTTCCCTAGGAAGAAAATTAAAGCACCATATGAATCCATTATGAGGGCCACTTATGGAATCAACTTGAAAGATGACAATACTTGAAATTATGCATTATGCCTAGCTAGGGGCATAAAACAATAGCGCTCGTTGGGAGGCAACCCAATGAATAAAATAAATTTTTGTTATAAGTTTCTGTTATTGTGTGTTTTCACTGTCATGCTACTGGTATGATTGTGTTTTTGTGTTCTTAATTAGTGTTTGTGCGAAGTAAAGCCTCTGGGATGATTTGGAAGATAATATTATTGATGCTGTTTGGAAAATAGAAAGTTTTGCGTCCAGTGCCCGAATTTTGTTTTTGTACTGGAGCATCGAAAAAATCTGAAATGTTTACACAGTATTGGTATATGAATTTCCCACGTTGTCCTAATTTTTTTAGAATTTTTGGAGTTACAGAAGTATGGCTTTTAAATAGGTTGCTACAGACTGTTCTGTTTTTGACAGATTCTGTTTTTGATGTGTTGCTTGCTTGTTTTGATGGAACTATGGATTGTATCGGGGGGTATAAGCCATGGAGAAGTTAGAATACAGTAGTTATAATGCAAAAATTAAATATGAATGGGTTTGCAACAGTACCTAAGTAGTGATTTATTTTGTTATACTAACGGATCTCACGAAGGTTTTGTTGAGTTTTGTGTGATTGAAGTTTTCAAGTTTTGGGTGAGATCACGATGGATGAAGGAATAAGGAGTAGAAAAAGCCTAAGCTTGGGGATGCCCGAGGCACCCCAAGGTAATATTCAAGGAAGACTCAAGGGTCTAAGCTTGGGGATGCCCCGGAAGGCATCCCCTCTTTCTTCTACCAACCATCGGTAATTTTACTTGGAGCTATATTTTTATTCGTCACATGATATGTGTTTTGCTTGGAGCGTCGTGTATTATATGAGTCTTTGCTTTGTTTGATTTTTAGTTTGTCACAATCATCTTTGCTGAGCACACCTAATTTGAGAGAGCCACACGTTTATCATCATAATTTCTTAGAATACTCTATGTGCTTCACTTAAATTTTTTGAGCTAGGCAGTTGCTCTAGTGCTTCACTTAAATCTTTTTGAGCATGGTGGTGGCTAAATTTTGAAGAAATAAACTCTCATGCCTCACTTATATTATTTTTAGAGTTGATTAAAATTTTGAAGAAATGAATTCTCATGCTTCACTTGTATTATTTTGAGAATTGACAAGATTAAAATTTTGAAGAAATAAATTATCATGCTTCACTTATATTATTTTGAGAATTGATAAGATTGAAATTTTGAAGAAATATTTGCACTCTCATGCTTCACTTAAATCTTTTTGAGAGTTGACAATAGTAACGGTAATTTGCACAAGATATGAATTTGGTCCCAAAGTGATGAATATTCAAGAGGGATATAATAAAAACTTTCATATAGATCATTGGATATGATAAGTGTGATTCCTTGCAATAGTTTTGCGATATGGAGATGATGATATGTGAGTCATGTTAGTGAGTAATTGTGATTTAGTAAAAATATTAGTGTTAAGGTTTGTGATTCCCTATGCATGCACGTCAAGTCAATAGTTTATGACCGTTTTCATTTTTTGGTTGGTTGCTTCTCAATCTTTTGCTAGCCTTCATTTGTAGTAAGCGGAAATACTGCTTGTGCATCCAAAATCCTTAAACCCAGTTTTGCCATATGAGTCCACTATATCTACCTATATGCGGTATTTCAATGCCGTTCCAAGTAAATTTGCGTGTGCCAACTCTAATTTTCAAAATAATTTTTCTGTTTTGTGTGCCAGTACCGCTCATGAAGCGGCAGGGGGTGGCCAATATTTTCCATGCTAGGTGTGTTATTCTCACTATGAGTGTTTATTCACTTGTCATTGCATGAGAGAATGGTTGGTAATAGGGATGCCCAGTCCCACATGAAATCAAAATTAATAACAACAAAATTTCTTGGAAAGTGATGGTATGGAGGGCACCCGTGGATACGGCTAGCCATGGATTGTGAAAGAAATGGTGGAAAGGAAATAAACTTTACTTTCTGTTTGGGAACCACCTATGATGTGTCTAGCATGGAAAATATTGAGAATTCTCGGTCGTTTTCGTTGCCAGGAAAAGCATGCCTCTCAAAATATTTTTATCTCTTCAATTTAAGCTTTGAGCTCTGGCACATTTGACAAATCTCTACTTCCCTCTGCGAAGGGCCTATCTATTTACTTTTATGCAATTTTTATTTTTATTTGAGTCTCCGTCTTCTCTTATAAAGCACCAACTAGAGAGCACTATTGTCATACTTGTGCAATGGATGTAGCTAATATTCGAGTGTGTTTCATGAATGGATCAATGATTGAGCATAATGGGCTAGGGATAACTTTCTTTAGCGTTGATATTTTGAAAGACATGGTTGCTTGTTAGTTTGCTTGAGTATCTATGTTTTCATGTCAAAGTATAGACTATTGCTTTGAATCATACAAATCCAATGTCCATGCTATAAAAGAAAAGAATATGTTAGGCAGCATTCCACATCAAAAATTCTGTTTTTATCATTTACCTACTCGAGGACGAGCAGGAATTAAGCTTGGGGATGCTGATACGTCTCCAACGTATCTATAATTTTTAATTGTTTCATGCTGTTATATTATCAATCTTGGATGTTTTTATAAGCATTTACAGCAATTATATATCATTTTTGGAGACTAACCTATTAACTTAGTGCCCAGTGCCAGTTGCTGTTTTCTGCCCTGTTTTTGTTTTACAGAAAATCAATACCAAACGAAGTCCAAATGCCACGAAACTTTTTGGAGATTTTTTATTGGCCAAGATAAACACTAGAAGATTTGGGAGAGGGCCAGAAGACCCAGGAGGTGGCCACGAGCCACCAGGGCACGCCTGGGGGGGGGGCAGGCGCGCCCTGGTGCCTCGTGGGCCCCTCTTTGCTCCGTTTGACCTAATTCCAGCACTATAAATTCAGAAAAAATCAGAAACCCTCAGGGGAGTCCACGAAATACTTTTTCGGCCGCCGCAAGTTTCTGTTCCAGAGAGATCCCATCTGGGGTCCTTCTCTGGTAATCTACCGAAGGGGGAATCGATCACACTTGTTGCCCTTCCGATGATGCGCGAGTAGTTTACCACACACCTTCGGGTCCATAGTTACTAGCTAGATGGCTTCTTCTCTCTTTTTGATCTTCAATACAATGTTCTCCTCGATGTTCTTGGAGTTCTATCCGATGTAATCTCTTTTTGCGGTGTGTTTGTTGGGATCTGATGAATTGTGAGTTTATGATCAGAATATTCATGAATATATTTGAGTCTTTGCTGCACTCTTTTATGCATGATTATTATAGCCTCGTATTTCTTCTCCGATCTATTGATTTGGTTTGGCCAACTGAGTTGATTTATCTTGCCATGGGAAGAGGTGCTTTGTAGTGGGTTCGATCTTGCGGTGATCAATCCCAGTGACAGAAAGGGACATGACACGTATGTATCGTTGCTACTAAGGGTAAAAAGATGGGGTTTATTCATACGTGAGTTTATCTTGTCTACATCATGTCATCGTTCTTAAGGCATTACTCCGTTCTTTTATGGACTTAATACACTAGATGCAGATAGCGGTCGATGTGTGGAGTAATAGTAGTAGATGCAGGCAGGAGTCGGTCTACTTATCTTGGACATGATGCCTATATACATGATCATTGCCTTGGATATCTCCATGATTATTTGCTTTTCTATCAATTGCCCAACGGTAATTTGTCTACCCACCGTATGCTATTTTTTTGAGAGAAGCCTCTAGTGAAAACTATGGCCCCCGGGTCTATCTAAATCATATTACTAAAACCCTAAAAATATTGCTGCCATTTTCTTTTATTTATTTTATTTTGTATTTTTGTTTCAATCTATCAATCTATCACATACAATTTAATCTTGCAATTTACCGCCGAGGGATTGACAACCCCTCGTTTGCGTTGGGTGCAAGGGTTTGTTGTTTGTGTGCAGGTACTGCTAACCAGGTGTTGTGTGATTCTCCTACTGGTTCGATAACCTTGGTTTCATAACTGAGGGAAATACTTATCTCTACTGTGCTGTATCATCCCTTCCTCTTCGGGGAAATACCAACGCAAGCTACAAGTAGCAGGCGCTGCACCAATTTCTTCTTGGGCACTATCTGTTGATTTTCTTCATTTGTTTGCGCTGCTTTTGATTTATTGGCACCAGACTCTGCCGGAGAAGATTCCGGCTTGTCGCTTGACGGGTTTGCCGCTGCTGTTTCTTCGTCATCAACTTCCCTCTGTGCCACTAATGTAGCACTGACCACTTGATTCGTTGCCACCAAGTACAGCAGCAATGGTTCTTGTGGCTTAGGCGCAACTAGTGTTGGCGCAGAGGAGAGGTATCTTTTCAAATCCTGTAGCGCGGCCTCCGCTTCCGGAGTCCATTTCATTGGACCTGCCTTTTTCAAAATCTTAAAAAACGGCAGGGCGCGCTCAGCAGATTTTGAAATGAACCTACTTAGTGCAGCAACGCAGCCGGCAAGACGCCGCACATCCTTGACGCGCTTCGGTGCTTCAATTTGCTTGATGGCTTTGATCCTGTCGGGATTATCTTCAATTCCACGTTGAGATACAAAGAATCCGAGAAGCTTGCCGGATGGAACGCCAAACACACACTTCTCAGGGTTGAGCTTCAGATTGATCTTGCACAAATTTGCAAATGTTTCTTCTAAATCTTGAATGAGAGTTGATTTGTCCTTGGTTTTGACCACTATATCATCCATATATGCTTCCACATTTCTTTGCAGCTGGGGCTCAAAACTAATTTGGACAGCTCTTCCAAAGGTTGAATCAGCACTCTTTAATCCGAAAGGCATGCGCACGAAGCAGTATGTGCCACATGGAGTAATGAATGCGGTTTTCTCCTCATCCTCCTTGGCCATGAAAATCTGATGATAACCAGAATATGCATCAAGAAAGGAGAGTAGATCACAGCCGGCAGTAGAGTCAACAATCTGATCAATGCGCGGCAAAGGGAAAGGATCCTTTGGACATGCTTTGTTGATATCAGTATAGTCAATAGAAAGTCTCCACTTTCCATTTGCTTTGTGTACTACAACTGGATTTGCCAACCATGTTGGATGTAACACACCTCTAACTAAGCCTGCTGCTTCTAACTTCTTTATTTCTTCTGCAATGAACTCTTGTCATTCCAAAGCTTGCTTCCTGACCTTCTGCTTGACGGGCCGAGCGTGGGGACAGACGGCAAGGTGGTGCTCAATTACCTCCCTGGGAACACCGGGGATGTCAGATGGTTGCCATGCAAACACATCGACATTCGCCCGCAGGAAGGCAATGAGCGCGCTTTCCTATTTGCTGTCAAGAGAGGCACTGACGGTGAAGGTACCGCCCGTGCCGTCCTCTTTCGCCGACACCTTCTTAGTTGCTGGTGGAGTAGCCTTGGATTTCTTAGCGGTAGAGCTCTCCGGCACATCATCAACGGGTGCGCAGCACTCCGAAGAGGCGCGCTTCCCGGAAGACTTGTCAGAGGTCTTGCCGCTCTTCTTGTTTTTCTTCTCAGCGGGAGCTGGTGCCTTGACGGCAGATGCTGCAACCGCTTCTCTGTAGAGCTTGTCGACGCAGATAACTGCATCTTTCTTATCAGAGTTGATGGTTATGACACCCATCGGCCCTGACATCTTCCGCGTGTTATAAGCATAATGAGATGCTGCCATAAATTTTGCCAGGGCTGGGCGACCGAGAATCCCATTGTATGGCAAAGGGATCTTGACAACATGAAAGACTATCTTCTCTGTCCTGTAGTTCAATTCCTCGCCAAATGTCACCGGCAAAGTGATCTTCCCTTTGGCTTGGCTTCTTCCCGGGTTGACTCCTTGAAACGTGCCAGTTTGCTTGACCTCCTCATCGGGAATCTGCAGCCTCTTGATTACCTCTGGTGAAATCAAATTCAAGCCAGCCCCACCGTCAACTAACATTTTTGTGACCTTGAGGTTGCGTATTGTTGGTGAAACCAACAACGGCAAGCTCCCGACCGCAGTTGTGCGATCAGGGTGGTCCTCGGCATAAAAAATGATAGGCGTGTGTGACCACTTGAGCGGCTTCTGAGCGTCTATTGCCGGTTCTGCTGCGTTGACTTCACGCGCCCACTGCTTGAGTTGGCGGTGAGAAGAGTGCAGAGATGCACCCCCTTCAAGACACATAGCCTCAGTTGCCTTCTGGAATTCCTGCTCACTGGACGCCGGGATGGTTGCCGACGCACCAAAGAGCAGAATCAGCAGAAACGCAAAGGATTTTACCCAGGTTCGGGCCACTGTGAGGTGTAAAACCCTACTCCTGCTTTTGTATATTGGATGTGTTTGAGCTCAAGTACAAGGAGCGCTTCCTGCCGGCAAGGTGCTGGAAGAGCAGCTACGCATGCAGAATGAGCAAAGTGTCGACTGATCCCCTCTAAAGGTTGCCTTGGCTCTCCTTTTATAGCTCAAGGGGTAACCACAGTGGCAAAACAGTCATTGCAAGTTGATTAGATAGCAAACAGTGCTATCATACCTAACTCTGCCGGATTAGGACAAAAGCATTTATTGCACCGTTAGGTGTCATCTGGAGGAGGAGCCCCGGCAAGGTTTCTGCACTGCTCGCCCAGCTACCTCTTATTATCTTGACACGCCTCCTGGACGGGTGTCATTAAGGCCAATTCTCCTTCCAGCAGGCTGACACGTGCCTCGACAAACCTCACCAAACTGCCTGCGCGGTCGACACCTCACTAATTAGCGACTAGCTTCTCGGTGAGGTGGAGCGCAGTCGAGCTAGCGAGGGCTTGCCGGCACGGAGCTTGCCGGGCCTTCATACTTGCCGGGTTGAGCCTTGCCGACAAGTATCATCTTCATATCTAGCACAAGTCAGGCGCTTCTTGATATCTTGTCTTGATCTTCTCCCTAGTGCCTTTGTAACTAGGCCTTGAATCTTGATCTTGGCAATCTCCGGCAAGCCCTGGCCATCAGGAAGGCTACCACTGCCTGTGCATAAGTCAGTGTATAAAATATCCATGTTTTATACACCGACAGCCGGGGAAGGGGCATACCGGTTATTTCGGCAATAATGCAACATGTGTACTTATTGCTCTCCTAATGCATCGGCTCTTAGCACGTTTTCATAGGAGGTATTAAAACTTAAGAGACAGCCAACCCAATGCATTGTTTCTTAGGGGTTGTATCTAAATTTAATGATTTGAGGCTCATGCATACATGTGATTGGTCCAACCAATTTTTTTGCCTATTACCACGTGCAAGGGTTGTATTTTAGCTAAGGCTGGCCATAGTGGTGGTATCTTAGCCGGTATCATGCACAAGGGAATAGCAAACACGCTGATGTGGCAGAGAATTAAAGAAGAGAGAGATGGTTAGAGTAACATAAGTAGATACCGTATCATAATAAATACTATACTACTTTGTGTCATGCATGGTAACAAATAAAAGCATCTATGATACTACTGTATGATACTATGCACTATGAAGGTAGCATCATACACTAGTATCATATGCATGATACTAGTATATGATATTCCCCACTAGTGTCAAAAAACGTCTTACATTATGAGACGGAGGGAGTACAACCTTCATCTCTTTTTTTTTTTCTTTTTTTTCTTTTTTTTTCAGGAAAAACGCCATCTTGGCTTACTTCATTTTAAGGTTTAGCAAGGGCTTACATCATTCACAAGGAGAGATAGAATAAAATCAGGGGGTTCATCTCTCTCTTCAATAACTAGTACGCCACATCAGCAAAATACCTATGATACCGTGCTAAGAAACTTGCATTGAGAGAGCCCTTTTTCACATAGACATGAACACCTGAATCAAAAAATTTAAATACATGGGCATAAATTGACATGAAAGTAATAGGATACTGATTCAGGGTATCCTTCACGCCAATCGATGAACACGGGGTTCTTCAACCAGATAATTATAAACCAGACATGAACACCTGAACCGAAAATTTGAAATAGATGGACAATTTAGGTCTTAGCCTGCTTCTCCCTTAGCTCAGAAATAATAGATGGGAACTTCTGAACCAGCCCCACGAAACCATCTGTTAGCACGGCCTCCCTAAAGTTCTTCTCCTCCGCGAAGAAAGCAATGCACTTGTTTTTCAGCTTTCAGCTCCGAGCAGCTGTACATTTCAGCACAACATAAAGTTGCAGCAACGTTGTCCGCAGTCACACTATCCCACAAATTTTTGGCGCAAATGAGCTTTAACCTATCCATGGCGTACCTGTCGGCCACGGCAAGCAGACGCTCGTACATCTCAGTAGCCGAGTCGTCGAGCTCGTCATCTCCGGGCAAGGCGTCGGTGTAGATGAACCGAAGAAAAACTTCAAATGTTGAGGGGTCGATATCTTCCAATGTGACGCGCGACATCGTGGACTCCGCCATGGAGCCGAAGAGCTCCGCCTTGAAGACCGGCGAGCGGGCAGCGAGCATGGCCCGGTGTGCCGGAAACGTCTCGCCATTGACGACGAACGAGACATCGGAACCATCGCCGCAGTCGAGGAGGCGGCCAAGATGGTTCTCCATGTCAGAGGATGGCACGGCTATGGAGTCGTCGTGCACAATGATAACTCCGCATACGATCGTGACCCACCCGTTCACCACGTATTGAGACTCGACATCACTTCTCTTCGCGAGCCGTGGCCACCCCCAGGCTTCGAATCCCTCCGGCGGGTAAACCTGCACGCACCGATTTGCATGGGAAGACGGCTCGCCGTCCTTGTCCACCACGAAGGCCTCGAAGGTGGCCTTTGTAAGTTGGGAAAGAACGGGCTGCAGATCGCATGCCTCGTCCGTCTCATATTCATGTATATATAGAGTACAGAGATACAATCAGGTTACAAACAGTTTCCATGTACATAAGATATCATGCCATCTATATGAGGCTTGGCGTGAACGCCAAGATGAGCAGCAGCGGACGTGGCTGATGCGGAAGAATCGGAATGGCCAGATACGGCCGTCCGGTCATGCTCTAACACGCCCCCGCAGTCTGAACCCGGGAGAGCAGCGACGTGAAGACTGGTCCGAAAGTCATGAAATAATGTCGTCGGTAGTCCTTTGGTGAAAATGTCTGCAAATTGAGAGGACGAGGGGACGTGAAGAACACGAACGACACCCAGAGCAACCTTCTCACGAACAAAGTGAATGTCCAGCTCGATATGCTTCGTGCGACGATGTTGAACCGGGTTGGCAGAAAGATAAACTGCACTGACGTTATCGCAATAGACAATGGTAGCACTATCAATAGGTCGATGAAGTTCATGTAGTAATTGGCGGACCCAACAAGATTCAGCCACTGCCTTTGCAACAGCTCTGTACTCCGCCTCGGCGCTGGAGCGTGCCACCGTCATTTGGCGTCGCGAGGACCAAGAGATAAGATTATCACCAAGGAACATGCAAAAACCCGACGTCGAACGTCTGGTGCCTGGGCATCCAGCCCAATCGGCATCGGAGTAGGCAGTGAGAGAATGAGAGGAAGAAGAGTGTATGAGAAGACCATGATGAAGAGTACCTTTGAGGTATCGAAGAATGCGTTTAATTAGATGGAAGTGAGGCTATTTAGGATCATTCATATGAAGGCAAACTTGTTGAACAGCGTAGGCTATTTCGGGACGAGTGAGAGTGGCGTACTGGAGAGCTCCGGCAAGACTCCGGTAGAGAGAGGGATCGGTGATGGGAGTGCCAACCGAACCAGATAATTTGGCCTTGGTATCGATAGGAGTTTGGACGGGATGACAATCGCGCATACCTGCACGAGAGAGAATGTCGAGAATATATTGGCGTTGAGATAGATGAAGACCAGAGGCGGTGCGAGTTACAGAAATACCGAGGAAGTGGTGGAGGGTGCCGAGATCCTTCATGGCGAATTTAGTGCTAAGGGACTGGATGATAGACCGTAGAAGTGTGTGAGTAGAAGCGGTAAGAATGATGTCGTCGACATAAAGAAGAAGATAGGCTAGGTTATTGTTGCGATGAAGGATAAATAGAGAGGCATCGGACTTGGACTCAGTAAATCCCATTGAGCGAGCAAAGGTTGCGAAACGCTGAAACCATGCACGGGGTGCCTGTTTGAGGCCATAGAGGGATTTGAGAAGACGACATACATGAGTGGGATGTTGAGGATCCACGAAGCCGGATGGTTGTTGGCTGTAGACTACTTCATTAAGATGACCATGAAGAAAGGCGTTTTTAACGTCTAGTTGATGGATCGGCCAGGAGTGGGATGTAGCTAAAGAAAGAACAATACGAATGGTTGTAGGTTTGACGACGGGGCTAAAAGTCTCGTCAAAATCAACCCCATGTTGCTGAGAGAACCCTCGAACAACCCACCGAGCTTTATGGCGAGAGAGAGAACCATCAGGATTGTATTTGTGACGAAAGACCCATTTTCCGCTAACGATATTAGCACCTAAAGGGGGAGGAACTAATTGCCAAGTTTGATTGAGTGTGAGAGCGTCGAATTCTTCCTGCATGGCGTGTCGCCAAGAGGGATCGCGTAGGGCTGTGAGATAGTTGTGCGGGATGGGAGAGGTTGTGATGGCTGATAAATTAAGGCGATCAATTGGTGGTGGAAGCCGGCCGGTGACTCAGCGTGTACGATGAAGTGGTCGCGCTGGGTGTGTAGTTGATTCAGACGGAAGTGTAGCAGATTGCGTTTGAGACAGAGAACTTAGAGAAGGTGGTTCGGCTGGAGATGGAGGTGGGCCGGGAGATGGAGGACCATCTGGTGGTGGAGAGGCGGGAGGAGGTGAGCTAGGTGTGGCTGTTTGGATGCTTTGGGAAGTGTGGCCGGGAAAACCATGCATAACGGGTGCATGCATAGTGGGTTGGGCAGCTGGTACATGGAGAGATGAATTGAGTGTAGTGGTTGGCGTTGGAGCATGAGCTGCTGGGTGGTGCACGTACTGAGGGGCTGGTGATGGATCAAATAGGGCAGGGGGTGGTGGTGGTGGTGAAGGAGAGGATTCGGGTGCATACGGAAATGTGGTCTCGTCAAAGATAACGTGACGCGAGATAATGATGCGCCGGGTTGTGAGATCAAGACAGCGGTACCCACGATGACGTGTAGGATGACCAAGAAAAACACATTTAGTTGAGCGGGCACTGAGCTTATTAGGGGAAGTGGAGGATGTGTTAGGGTAGCAAAGGCAACCGAATACTCGAAGGTCATTGTAAGATGGAGAGAGGCCGAACAGCAGGGTATATGGTGTTGAAAATTTCCGTGCGGCTGTAGGGCAAATGTTTATGAGGTAGGTGGCCGTATGGAGGGCTTCGGCCCAAAGAGATGGTGGCATGGAGGCTTGGAAGAGAAGGGTGCGAATGACGTCATTAGTCGTACGGATTGCTCGCTCGGCAGTACCATTTTGCTGGGAGGTGTAAGGACAAGATAGGCAAAAAAGAATGCCATGGGTGGTGCAGAAGGTATTTAGTTTAGAGTTTTCAAATTCTCGGCCATTGTCACATTGGAGTGCAGAAAACAGATTAAATTGGGTACGAGCGTAGGCGTGAAAGGCAGTGAAGGTGGCGTAAACATCAGACTTTTTGCGTAGGGGAAAGCTCCAAAAATAATGTGTATAGTCATCGACGATGATAAGATAATAACAAAAACCAGAAGTGCTAGGGACCGGGGATGTCCATAAATCACAATGAATTATTTCAAATGGGCGAGTAGTAGAAGTTTGAGAAGCATAAAATGGTAGCCTAACATGTTTGCCTAACTGACATGCATGACAGAGGGGAGGCCCTCCTTTATTGAAAGAAATATGCTTGGAACTATGAAGACGTGACATGGTGTGGTTGCCGGGGTGTCCAAGTTGACGATGCCAAAGCGAGGTGGAGGCGATGATGGCGTGAGCTTCGGCAAGTGCTGGTTGGTGGAGAGGGTAGAGTGGTCCGGAGCTATTGCATCGAAGAATCACGGTCCTGGATGGAAGGGCCTTCACAGAAAAACCGAAGGGATCAAATTCAATAGAACAATAATTATCAATGGTAAATTGACGAACAGATACGAGATTTTTGATAATGTTGGGAACAACAAGAATATTGTGAAGATAGAGAGGTTTAGAGAGAGATGCTAGTGTTTGGGAGCCAATATGAGTGATGGGAAGAGATGCGCCGTTGCCAACGGTTACTGTGTGAGCGGAGGAGGGTGTGAGAGATTGAAGTTTACCCGGATCAGATGCCATATGGGAGGAAGCACCGGAATCCATGTACCATTCGTTGTTGGGGAAGTGCATGTTGTTCAGGGCGGTGACGAGTGCGGGGACGAGCTGTTGCTGCTGCTGGAAATTGAGAGGAGGTGGCGCCTGGTGTAGCTGCGTGTTGGTATAGCCAGCTGCTGGAGCATATGCTGCATATGCTTGAGAAGTGCTTGTAGGACGAGGACCAAGGAGGCCTGGAGCTGGAGCACGCCATGCACGTGCCTGCTGCCATGGTTGAGGCTGGGACGGCGCCGGGTGTTGGGCGTGGCCTGCACGAGTTGGCAGCCCTGTCCACGGATTGAACATCCATGGTTCACTGCGTCCACGGCCGCGTCCGCCACGGCCACGTCCGCGGCCGCCACTACCACCGCCGTAGCCTTGGCCGTTGCTGTTGAAGGAGACCGAGCCGCTTCGTCCGGCCGGCGCCCCCGGAAGGTGCGCGCTCGCCACCGGCGCTTGGAAGAATGCTGTTGCCGCTAGCCCAAAGAGCCGTGGCAGTAGCGTTCTTGGCGTCCGTCTTCTTCTGTGCCTCCTCAAGAACTAGTGCTGATCTGGTCTGCAAGAAGGAAGGGAACGGCGCCTGAAACGGAAGAAAAGTGCGCAAGTGTGCATACTGTTCATTGAGGCCGCGTAACAGGGTGAGGACGAGGGTCTCGTCGGAGACGGTCTGCCCCACGTCGGCGAGGGCATCAGAAAGATTCTTCAGCTTGGCGCAATACTCGGAGATCGTCATGTCGCCTTGGGGAGTGTTGCGGAATTCAGCATCGAGAGCAAGGGCGCGACTCTTATTGTTGTCGTGGAACAGATTGTCGATGGCGTCCCATATCTGTCGAGCGGAGGATCCTGGCGCCATGATGATGCCGAACAGCTCAAGAGAGATCGAGCCATAGATCCAGGAGAGCACGGTGTAGTCATCGCGCCCCCAATCAGAGGTAGGCGAAGTGTCGGAGGGGGGTGGCGGCAGCGTCGCCGATGACGTGGTTGGAGAGGCCATAGCGTCCGAGGGCGACGAGAAACAGCTCATGCCACTTGACGTAGTTGGAGTCTTGAAGATCGAGAGTGATGGGGACATAGGTCTTGATGGAGGCGGCGTAGGAGGAGGGTGCAGGAGAGGGGATGAGGACAGTTTTTCCCTTCTCCTCGTCAAGGCGCTTGAGTTCTTCGCGAGCCTGCAGGATCGACTCGCGGTTCTTGAGCTCCTCTTCGAGCTTTTTCAGATCATCGGCGTTCATGGTGATCGGGAGGGTGGGGGCTGAGGGAAGCGACCGTGCTGAGGAGGATTAGGTTTTGGGATCGAGTTCTTTACAGGAAAGGACCGATCGGCCTGATACCATGTAAGTTGGGAAAGAACGGGCTGCAAATCGCATGCCTCGTCCGTCTCATATTCATGTATATATAGAGTACAGAGATACAATCAGGTTACAAACAGTTTCCATGTACATAAGAAATCATGCCATCTATATGAGGCTTGGCGTGAACGCCAAGATGTGCAGCAGCGGACGTGGCTGATGCGGAAGAATCGGAACGGCCGGATACGGCCGTCCGGTCATGCTCTAACAGCCTTGACGCCTTTGGACTTGCTCATGAATTTGAGAAAGATTGAGATGTGCCTCGTACCCGCGGGGGTAACACTGAATCCTCCAGGGATGTCCTCCGGCGTAGGCGACCTCGGAGTGGACGATGTCGCCGGGGGCGAGGTTCTTCGGCTCCTCACAGTGAAGTCTTAATGGCACGAAAACTCCCGAATCGAACATGTTTTTTTTTTTAATCCTTGGATGGCAGCGACTGGCGATCCGGTGTATCTCTACTATTTATTTGTTTTTTGAACACCGTATCTCTATTTTTTTTAGGGAAACACTGTATCTCTTTTTTTTTTTTTGACATGGAACGCCTAGCATTCCATTAACCTGTGGTCACTCCGCTGGCCACTGCACGGATTACATCAGCGGGAAAATTCGTGATCCACAAAATATGGTCACTACGAATTTCCCTAGCACCAAGACCTGCCAGCACATGCCCTGGAGTGTTACAAATTCTAGGGGAAAACTCAACTCGGTACTCGATGAACCCCAGAAGGAGGCGGAACTTTGCTTCTCTGAACAGAGTGCCCAAGGTCGATCTGTCAGTTGCGTCGGAGCTCACTGCTTGCTTCAAGTTTATGCAATCTGTCTCAAAAATGACCTTACCCATTCCAAAGTTCTCTGAAAATTCGACCGCCTTCAGAAGTGCAATACTTTCAGCATGGATCGG
Source organism: Elymus sibiricus (assembly GCA_039707655.1). Taxonomy (NCBI): domain Eukaryota; kingdom Viridiplantae; phylum Streptophyta; class Magnoliopsida; order Poales; family Poaceae; genus Elymus; species Elymus sibiricus. The sequence continues at coordinate 205,567,983 of CM077676.1, forward strand.
TTCAGACAAATTGCTGAGAGGACCGGCTGCTGCAAACAAAATGTCCCCGTCCGGTGCCCTTGCTATGCAACCCCATCCTCCTGATCCGGTGGTCTGGTTGTAAGCTCCGTCGACATTCACCTTGACGAAATCATCCGGCGGCGCCCTCCACTTACTGATGTTCGTAGTCTGAATACTCGGCTGTGGAGAAAGAAACAAGCCCCATTCTGCCACTTCGAGGGAAACTTGTGAATCAAAAGCTTCAGGAGTCAGCCGTTTCTCCCCATGCCTCACTCTATTTCGTTCGTTCCACCACTTCCACAACAAGGCCACCACTAGGAGATTGGTACGCTCAGCTTGGGAAAAAATAGACTCGAGGACCTCCATTGCTGATTGACATACGAGCAAAGATTGTCTCACATTTTCTAATTGTGTCGCACGCCACACCTTTTTGACTTCTTTGCACCTGAGAAACAGGTGATCGCCGTCTTCAAAGAGGCGTCCACACACACTGCAGCGTGTGTCCAAGTCCACCCCCCCGGCGTTCAATATTCATACGCATAAGGTGGCTGTTGTGGGCAAACCTCCATAGAAAATGCTGGACTTTTGAAGGGCAGTGAAGCTTCCAGATCGACTGCCAAATCTTCTTACGCCAATCTGTTCCGGTCGAACCTTCCCCTATCTCAGAAGTTGCATGTTGTTGAGTAAGGCTTAACTGAATTTTATATGCGGACTTGACAAAGAAACGACCCTTTGAATCGAAGTGCCAGGCAATGAAATCCTCTTGCTAATCACAAAGGGGAATTTTTAGGATATTGGCAGCATCAGCAGCAGAGAAAGTTTGGTTTACCAGATCAATGTCCCAAGAATTAGTGACCGGGTCGATTAACTCTGCAACTCTACGTAACGCCCCGGACACATCCGTCGGTGGTCGTTACTCCTGGCGGGATCTAGACTGGCCCCACAGATCAATACTAGTCTTTTCTGTGCACTTTGTCCCCACTCGTGCGCACCCGGGACCAACTTCCCGGTCGGCCACCCATCCTAGAATTGCTCCAAGCTGAGCATGCTTAACTTTGGAGTTCTTTTCGAATGGGCTCCCGGAAAAGAAGGAATTTCTTATTATTATGAGTAGTCTATCATCCCTAATAAGCCAGGCTATCACATACACCCCCACTCCGACGAACCGACGTCCTCATCGGGTCACAGGAACGTTCCCTCTTGGCACATACGTCTGTGCATCCAGTCCGGTACATGTGCCATGCCGTGTGCCACGACGGGTCACAAACGTCATGAACAACATGACCGCGCACCTGTGCGCAAACATCCGTGTAACCGCGAGGGTCGGCTCTAATACCAACTTGTAACGCCCCGGACACACCCGCCGGTGGTCGTTACTCCTGGCGGGATCTAGACTGGCCCCACATATCAATACTAGTCTTTTCTGTGTACTTTGTCCTCACTCGTGCGCACCCGGGACCAACTTCTCGGTCGGTCACCCATTCTAGAATTGCTCCAAGCTGAGCATGCTTAACTTTGGAGTTCTTTCCGAATGGGCTCCCGGAAAACAAGGAATTCCTTATTATTATGAGTAGTCTATCATCCCTAATAAGCCAGGCTATCACACTCTAGTCAACAAATGAGCCCCTTGTGCCGTACTCAGTTTCCTGGACGGGTTGGCTGGCACCCAGGGATCCCCCCAGATCTTAATATTTTCTCCTGATCCAACTCTCCATATCATGCCTTCCTTCACAACATTCATACCTTTTAGAATACTGCGCCAGATGTAGCTCATCCCGGACACTGGTTGTGCATCAAGAATACTGCCAGAGGGGAAATATTTAGCATGCAATACCCGAGCACATAAGGATTCCGGATTTTGGAGCAATCTCCACCCCTGTCTCGCGAGCATTGCAATATTGAAAGAGTATAGGTCTCTGAAACCAAGTCCACCATTTTCCTTAGGCAAGTGGAGTTTCCTATTGCTGACCCAGTGTGTTTTCCTTTCATCCTCTTGCTGTGCCCACCAGAACCTGCATATCATGTCACTGATCTCTTCGCATAGACCCTTGGTAAGATCAAAACACGCCATTGCATATGTCGGTATTGCTTGGGCCACTGCCTTGATTAAAATCTCCTTGCCTGCCTTTGACAGGAACCTCTCCTTCCATCCTTGTATACGCGCTAGGATTTTATCCTTGAGGTACGCGAAACACTTGGCCTTGGACCTGCCGACATACATGGGAAGGCCCAAATATTTGCCATCCAAACTTTCTACCTATAGCCCGAGCACTTGCATCACATCATTTTTCTTCTGTCTTGGTGTATTTGTACTAAAAAGGATGGACGATTTCTCCCTGTTAATGACCTGTCCAGACCCAGTCTCATAGACTTGGAGTATCCTGTTTATCTCTGTAGCACCATCCACTGTTGCCTCAAACATCAATAGTGAGTCGTCGGCGAACAGGAGGTGATTCACCGTGGGTGCTGTAGTTGCGATCTTAATGCCTTGAAGTTTTCCCTCCTGCTCCGCTTGATGCAGCATTGCCGAAAACCCTTCCGCACATAAAAGGAACAGGTATGGCGAGATGGGATCGCCTTGACGAAGGCCCCTTCCGGGAATCACTGGATCTGTGTATGCCCCATTTACTTTAAACCTGTAGGACACTGTTCTCATGCACTTTCTGATGAGATCCACAAACTGAGCCCTAAAACCAAGTTGAATCATAACACGCTCCAAGTAGCTCCACTCCACCCGATCATACGCTTTGCTCATATCTAATTTTAGTGTTGCATAACACCGTATCTCTATTATTAAAGGAGAGTTTGTTGTTTTTGTTTTCATCGTTTCCACCCCTTTCTTCAATACATGCCTTTTCTCATTGATTTTTTCCAAATCACGTGATAACTTCCATTATTTTTTTTCTAAACTGACCTCTATCTCCTTGTTTCAAGGGAAAGAAATCCTGTGCAAAGCAATCAACAGATTGAAATCAAATAAATCGCTAATAGCAAGAAATCTCTTGCAAACAAACAACAAAATCAATTAACGTTCGTATGTACACAATATGAATCACATCATACATATCCTTACCTATGAATTTCCTCCCCGCATCATATCTTAGTCTCAACCCAACCAAAAAAATTCTACGTTGAAGCAATGGAACAAAATTGCCCTGTTGCAACACACGGGTATTTAGCTAGTCCGAGTAGCACCCCAGTCCCCGTCAATATATACTACTCCCTCCGTCCCATAATGTAAGATCATTTTTGACACTACATTAGTGTCAAAAATGCTCTTATAATATGGGACGGAGGGAGTAGCTAATTGTCCGTGCGTGTAACGGTGGCATATATATTCTAGTATTTCAGGACAACATTGTCCAACATATACCTTACACCCATCATATTATAGAGTTTTAATTTAGTTGAGATTTTAGTAAAATTTGATTTGATTTAGTTGAGTTAATGTAGGATATGGTTTTCGGAAAGTACCGATTTGGTTTAGATTATTTAGTTACTCCATTTTTGTTGGTTTTTATTTTGTGTGACATGAGTTGATACTAAAAAAATCAACAGAAAACCAAAGGGAGGGATCGGCGTAAGGAAGAAAAATCGAGGGAAGAACTGAGGCGAACATACCAATTTCTCTTTATAATACCCCCTTCGTCCCATAATATAAGAGTGTTTTTGACACTAGTATAGTAAATATATTAGAAAGAGAGGATGGCTACGCTTGGGAGCGCCCAACGGACATGTGAAGAGTGGACGTCATTCCTTGGAAACTGGCTGAAGGAGGGGAAGCGGACGACCTCTCGATTCGATTGGAACGGTGCTAAGCAATCGGGACTATAGCCACTAGTAGAAAACAGGGCATTAGTCCCGGTTCCTAAGGGCCTTTAGTCCCGGTTCTGCAACCGGGACTAAGCAATCGGGACTAAAGGCCCCCACTTTTAGTCCCGGTTGTGTTACGAACCGGGACTAAAGGAGCTCCACGTGGCCGCTGTGGGGCGCCCAAGCAGGAGGACCTTTAGTCCCGGTTGGTAACACCGACCGGGACTAAAAGGCAGCCACGCGTCAGCACCTGCCAAGCGTTGGGGGTTTTTTTTTTTGAAATGAGGGGTTTAGGGTTTTGGAGGGTTTAGGGGTTTCGTATTGTGTTTCCCCCTTTTCTTTTTGTGTTTACCATTCAATTCTTTTACATTTAGGGTTTTCGTTTTTATTTTACGTTTACCATTCAACTCGATGCTAGCTACTACATATAGCAATGAAGGAACCATTACACAAATCGTCATGAATATAGAGAGAAGTGACCTCTCTTTCTCCGTGCTTGGTCGAACAACAAGTTTTCGTATATCTATTCGACGCTACTACGTACACGTTCATGCATATATACAATGTAACATCTCTTACGATCCCTAATATCTAATTACCAACATTCACTACCAATTCTCGATGGTATTCTCCGGTTTTAGCTATGATCTCTTGAAGGAAGAATCCCGCCAATTCCTCTTGAATTGCTCGTATGCGAGCCTTTGGTAGGAGTTCGTCCCGCTTCCGTTCGATCTAATTTAAAAAAGGGGGTCAATATATATATATATATATATATATATATATATATATATATATATATATATATATATAAAATTGAAACTCAACACAATTGATGGTAATAAAATAAATTTGTGAATATTGTTTACGTACTTCAAGTTTTTCAAAAAATCTGCCCGTCTCAGAGGTCATCTGGCGAATGAACTCACAAACGTAGTATCCACATAAGTTATTCCCGGATCCCTGCCTCGAGCACTTTACGAGAATAGAGTTCAATCAAAATAATAATCATGCTTGGTAGTGGTATTGAAACTAGAATCAAAGATATGCGCGGACCTAGCTAGTACTACTTACACTGAGTTGTTCAAATCGCAGCTCCTCTCTCCATTCACCCCTAACCAGCTTGGTGAACTCTTTCCATACCCTGTCCGGCAAAGAAAATGAATAAATGAGTTATTAATTACTTGATATCAGGAAATGAACGATAGTTGCCGATATAGTGCGATAATGATTGAAATTACCTCTGGAGAATTTTTTCCACGTCCGCCCACATCTCAGGGTCTTTACGTAACGAGTCCATGACAAGTACTTTTCCTGCGTCAAACTGAATGACTAGCAGAATAAAGTGGAACCTGCGCACGCATAGCTCATCAATTACACTTAACATCGAGTAAGCGAAACAGAATGATGTGTACAAGACAGTATAACACTCACTGGAAGTTGTAAGGAAATAGTATTTCCCTTTTGGTTTGTTGTTTAATTAACGCCCTTAGCAAGATCTTCTCTGTATCCTTGGCGTTCCATTTTACCGTAGCTTCATGAATAGTATTTGGGTTAATGAACCCAATGTCATAGATTTGTCCTCTTTTGCATTCGAGGATCTTCTTTCTGCATAATATATATAGTCAGGATAATTATACATGCAATGAACGAGCTGAGCTAGAGACTTAATTACAGAAATGATACTTACAAACAATAGCAACTGACGATAGATTTGTCGATGGCGTCTTGATTGTATAACTGAAATAATTCTTCAAATTCAATGAAAATCTCCTCGTCTCCATTGAAGCAATGCTCATCTTTAATTCCCGCAATGATATAGTTGCTCCCTTGCTTTGAGGCTTCCAAGTACCAGTCATGCAATCTTCGCATCATCATTGGTAGATGCGGGAGCTCCTCAGGTCTGGCGAGAGGCTTCCCGTGCTTGAATTTAAAGGCTAACTCAGCCATTTCGAACTGTACCTCATCGCCTAAGTAATCACCAAGAGTGAAACCAGGATCAGCGGCCGCTACCCCCGGATCATTAGCGATATCGGTAAATACCTTGAGCGGGGGGCACGATTGGTTTTTCTGTTCGCCGAGCTGGGGAATTGTTTTCCCCCTTGCACTACTGCTACTTCCCGACCGCTGATGTGGATCTCTATATGACTTTACAATAGAGCGGTCATAGTTTGATAGCAGCGGAGGCGGCGGTGGTTTTGTAAGATTTTCCAGCAAGTGCATCGCTTTTACCGGATCTATTTTCTCCGTTGGATCTGGACGGGTCGGTGCAAGCTGGCGTTTCACGTCGGCAGCCACGATCTCCTTGGTTTCCTCCTCAGTCATGTCGTATGGTAACTTGGCAGGAGCCTTCTTGACGCTACCTGCTCTGGATTTCTTCGCTGTTGTACTACTAGCCGCCGGAGCGGCGGCGGATCTCTTCCGCCGGTGCTGAGGCGGCGGAGGAGGCGGAGTCAGGTAACGCGGCGGATTCTGCTGAGGGGCCTCCTCCGGCGGAGACAGCTGAGGCGACGGAGTGTGCTGACGTGGCGGAGACGGCTGAGGCAGCGGAGATAGAGCTGGACTGTGAGGAGTCTGCTGAGGGGCCTCCTCCGGCTGAGTCTGCTGACACGGCGTCCAGTATGGAAGCACGATGTGTTCCTTTCTCCATAGAATGGTAGTCCTTATGGCATCTCCCAGACGAGTCTCCCCTGCACCTGTAGGGTACTCAAGCTCCAGCTGCTCAAATCCGTTGGTAACTTCATCCACCCCGACAACAGCATAGCCATCTGGAATCGGAGAGCAATGGCAAGTTCCATCAGGTACACGAGGTAAGGCATAGCCGACCGCCACCTTCAAGGTTATGTTCATGCATTTCGCATGTAGATCACAATGTTCCCGCTCCGTGATATCATCCACGGGGTAGCGATCAGGAGCCGTAATATCATCTATGGGCGGCCGAACGAGCAAAGAGGAAGCCACGCTGCTTTTCCGCTGAGATGGTGGGGTAGCTCCATGGGAAGTATCGAATGAAGGATCTTCGTGCCGCTGAGATGATGGGCCGGTAGCTCGCTGGCTGGTAAGTGCCTCTATTTGCTTCTGCTACAACGCTACTATTTCTTCTACCTTTTGCAGCCGGTCTGCATCCTGTTTCTTCTTTCTCCCTCGGCTTCTGTAAGTGTCACTGCTATCGGGAAACCCAACCTTCCACGGAACGGAGCCTGATGTGCCTCGTGTTCGTCCAGGGTGTTCAGGATTCCCGAGGGCGCGTGTCAGCTCGTCCTTCTCTCTGTCAGGATGGAACTTCCCCTCCTGCACGTCCTTCATTGCAGCTTGAATGGCTTTGACGGGTGTTGCAAGTTGAGCTTTCGTATAAACACACTTCCCTGTTTCTGGGTTCAAAGTTCCCCCATGCCCGAAGAACCAAGTCCTTGCCCGTTCGGTCCAGTCCAATGTCTCTGGATGGATCCCTTTATCAAGCAGGTCGTTCTCAGCTTTCTCCCACTTAGGCCGGGCAGCCTTGTAGCCACCTGACCCCGTAACGTGGTGATATTCCTTCTTTGCAGCATTTTGCTTATTTATATTTGACCTTTTCTTACCTGCCTCCGATGTCTTGTATGCCACAAATGCGGGCCAGTGATCTTTTAACTTCTCATCTGCTTCGGTGAATGTTGGAGTCTTCCCTTTCAGGACATACTTTTCGTGCAATCTTTTCTTCCAGTTGTTGAATTGTTGGGCCATCTTCTTAAGAGCCCATGCCTTGACTTTTTGCTCCACCTCTGGCGGTAGGGTGAAATTTGTCATGAGCGTATTCCAAAGCTCATCTTTGGATCTATCGTCAACATAAGAAACTCCATCCGCCTTTGGCTTATTCCATTCTTGAATGCTGATCAGGATGCTATCCCTAACAACAACTCCGCACTGACTTATAAATCGGTCTGCGGTCCACTTGGGAGCAGTCGGTTTGCCATCTGCAGCGACTTCTTCGATCGTGAACCTTTCATTCTCGCCCAACCTTTTCTTCGGGCCTCGTCTCTTTATAGAAGTTTGGCTCTATCCGGAGGGCTAAAAAAAGAAAGAAGCATTAATATATGTACATACAAATCAATTAATGCATCTAGTCAGCAGAGGCTTAATTAATATACCTCGCCGGACTTTGCAACAGTGAAGGCTCCAACACCGCCGGAGCCGTCATCTTCTCGCTCCATTCGATCACCGGAGCCGTCCATTCCCTCACCGGAGTCGTTCAGAAAATGTGAGGTGATATCATCATCTCTGTCGCGGATTATTTCCTCCAACATGTTCTCTTGTTCTTCGTCTCTGGCGTGTTTCGGATCCATAGTTTCTGCAATCACTTGCAAGTTATTTCATATGCATTTTATACAGTTTTAGTATTCTGGACAGAACAGCAACTTTATTTATTTTAACATGTATGATGATGGCAAAACATAATCTACAAGAGAAATCGAAACAAATGCATATAAAGAACGTCTCGATCGGAGTTACGGTTCTACCGGAACGAAACGGTGAGGACTCTTCATCAGCGATTGTCAGGGACTCCTCCGGCAACCCAAAATATCGGGAAGGAAATAGTGAGGACTCTTCACCGGCGCTCGTCGGGGACTCATCCGGCGATCGTCGGGGACTCCTCCGGCAACCCAAAATATCGGGAAGGAAACAGTGAGGACTCTTCACCGGCGATCGTCGGGGACTCCCCCGGCGATCGTCAGGACTCCTCCGGCAACCCAAAATATCGGGAAGGAAACGGTGAGGACTCTTCACCGGCGATCGTCGGGGACTCCTCCGACGATCGTCGGGACTCCTCCGGCAACCCAAAATATCGGGAAGGAAACGGTGAGGACTCTTCACCGGCGATCGTCGGGGACTCCTCCGGCGTTCGTTGTGAAAATTTAAATTGTTTTTGATAACTTGATCAAACTTTCTCCCGCAAAAAAATTTGGATCAAAATTTATAAAAAAAATTATGTCCATTAAGATCACTCCTTCTTCAACATTGATAATGCTCACTGAAAATCTATGAATCTGGGGTATAATTCACTGAGACAAAAATAACAAAAAAGAAAAAAACAAAGACAGCTAGGCGGGTTCCTGAACATCCCTGAACTGGAATGGAGCAATGTCTATCAATCTCCATCTACAATGTCTATCAATTAGCACATAGCATTAGCATTGAGCAATCACAGTAGCAATTTTTTTTAACAGAACCACTCACAAGTAGCAAAACAGAACCACTCACAAGTAGCAGTAGCAAAACAAAACATAGCAGTAGCAAAACAGAACCACTCACAAGTAGCATTGAGCAATCACAGTAGCAATTTTTTTTAACAAATCATCTACATACACACAGTAGCATTGAGCATCAATCAAGCAAATCATCTACATCCATCTATCCATCCATTGTTCCATGTACAGAGAAGAACAAGCAAATCATCTACATCCATCGATCAATCCATCCACTCTTCCATGTACCGCGGGCGGCGTCGGCATCGGCGCTGGTGACCGCGGGGGGGGGGGGGGGGGGATAGGAGGAGGAGGGGAACGGCGGTGGCTCACAGCTAGCCAGGGAGCGGGGGGGGGGGGGCGAGGCTCGGTGACGCGGCTCGGGGAGGAGGGCGAGGAGGTCCGGCGACGGCGGCCGTCGGCGACGAGGGCGGCGGGGCGACGAGCGGCTACGGGCATCCGCGATGGGGGGGAGCGATCTCCGGCAGCCTGGCGGCGGCGTGGTGTGGTTCAGCGTCGGGGCAGGAAGATGGAGAAGATTGGGGGAGGAAGATGGCCCAGGCGGTTATATACCTCGAGCTTTAGTCCCGGTTGGTGACTCCGACCGGGACTAAAGGTAGGCCTTTAGTCCCGGTCGGAGCCACCAACCGGGACTAAAGCTAATTTTCGGCAGCCAAAAGGGCACGAAAGGGTAGGCATTTATTCCCGGTTGGTGGCTACGACCGGGACTAAAGGTTGGCCTTTAGTCCCGGTTTGTGCCACCAACCGGGACAAACCTGCTGTTTTAATCAAAAACAGATTATGTTTAGCTCTTTTAGTTTTGTACCCTTTTCCTTTGTTTTAATTATTTTAGTTTATGTTTTCTTGTTAATCTTTTGCCAAATTATATTTTGTTAATTCTAAGTTAATATTATTTTGATCATAACTAGAGTTTTATAAAAGCTTTTTAGTTGATTCTTTTTGCTATTGAAGAATATTATGAAATACTTTTTGTTAACCTAATAATGTTATATTTTCTTTTCTGTTAAGTTATTAGTTTAGTATTTTGTTTTGTTTTCTATTTGCTTTTCTTATTGTTTTCTTTATTGCTTTATTCATTGATTGTATTTTGATTGCTAGAATGCTTGCTAGAGTGAATACTTATATGAATGCAATGTTTGATTATATAGATTTTCATCAGATAGTGACAAATAGTTCTATCAAGTTATTTTTCATAGGTACCATTGCCGCAACATTTTGCATTGAAGGGCCAGCATCAGGTGGTGGTTTGTCAATATGTTTTTGAAAATATGACACAAGGCGATCAATGCTATCAAAATCTTTCTTCCGGAATCTAAAGCCCTTTGGGTATAACCCAACATACTCATGATGTGGGGTTGTACTCCTGATGTAAGATAATATAAAGGTGCCTGGATGTTCATGAGATATGCCTGCATATTTGTACAAGGAAAGAAACATACATTTACCAAAAATTAAAATAGATGCCAATCTTGCCAGTTAATACATCGCCTTCATGTAACTGTAGTGATTCTAGATCAAAGCCATCATCAGAATAGTTGTGGAGCATAACTATGGCTTTTAACCCAGAATCAAAGGTGCAAATTATTCGGTTATCTTGTATATGCCGAACAGTTACTTGAACAATCCTACCATCTGATATGTTGTCCTCAGTTTCACCAGAATGCAACCAGAACTCCTCTCATCTGGACTTGGCTCGGCATAAGGGGTCCTCCGATCAGAGAAACCACACAGTAGGGGTGGAATCTTGCAAAACTTGGGATTTTCCAGCTATAAGTCCGGAAACTCACTAGAGAGAAAGTCTTCACTTTTTCTTCGCGTGTGTCCCTTGCTTATTGCGCCGTAACCATGGATAATCTTCATCATTTAACATGATGCTTGGGTCAGTCTTCACTGTGAAGGGAGGAATTTCATGAAACTTTTCATAATCTTCTGACATGTCTGTCTTGTCCTCCACTCCCACGATGTTTCTTTTCCTTGAAAGAACTATGTGGCGCTTTGGCTCATCGTATGATGTATTCGCTTCCTTATCTTTTCTTTTTCTCGGTTTGGTAGACTTGTCCTTCACATAGAAAACCTGCGCCACATCATTGGCTAGGACGAATGGTTCGTCTGTGTACCCAAGATTGTTGAGATCCACTGTTGTCATTCCGTACTGCGGGCCTACCTGTACCCCGCCTCCTGTTAGATTGACCCATTTGCACCAAAACAAAGGGACCTTAAAATCACGTCCATAGTCAAGTTCCCATATCTCCTCTATGTAACCATAATATGTATCCTTTGCCCTATTGGTGTTTGCTGCATCAAAGCGGACACCACTGTTTTGGTTGGTGCTCTTTTTATCTTGGGCGATCGTGTAAAATGTATTCCCATTTATCGCGTACCCTTGAAAAGTCAATACAGTCGAAGATGGTGTCCTGGCCAACAAGTACAGCTCATCTCCAACAGTGTTGTTACTCATGAGATGTGTTTGCAACCAACCGCCGAAAGTCGACATGTGTGCACATGTAATCCAGTCGTCAGACTGCCCCGGGTGTTGGGAGCGTACAATATTCTTGTGTTCATTGATATACGGGGCCACCAAGGTAGAATTTTGTAGAACTGTGTAGTGTGCTTGTGCCCAAGAATGCCCGTCCCTACATATTATTGCTTTCGGTGCTAGCGTGCCTTTTCCACTCAGTCTCCCCCCATGCCGCGATTGAGGAACACCAATCGGCTTAAGGTCAGGAATAAAGTCAACACAAAACTCAATAACCTCCTCTGTTTCATGGCCCTTGGAGATGATTCCTTCTGGCCTGGCACAGTTATGAACATATTTCTTTAAGACTCCCATGAACCTCTCAAAGGGGAACATATTGTGTAGAAATACAGGACCCAGAATGGCAATCTCATCGACTAGGTGAACTAGGACGTGCGTCATAATATTGAAGAAGGATGGTGGGAACACCAACTCGAAACTGACAAGACATTGGACCAAATCATTCTGTAACCTTGGTAGGATTTCTGGATCGATTACCTTCTGAGAAATTGCATTGAGGAATGCACATAGCTTCACAATGGCTAATCGAACATTTTCTGGTAGAAGCCCCCTCAATGCAACCGGAAGCAATTGCGTCATAATCACGTGCAGTCATGAGTCTTTAGGTTCTGGAATTTTTTCTCTGCCATATTTATTATTCTCTTTATATTCGACGATAAGCCAGACAGGACCTTGATACTGAGCAGGCATTCAAAAAAGATTTCCTTCTCTGCTTTGGTAAGAGCGTAGCTGGTAGGACCTTGATACTGCTTTGGAGGCATGCCGTCTTTTTCGTTCATACGTTGCTGGTCCTCCCGTGCCTTCGGTGTATCTTTTGTCTTCCCATACACGCCCAAAAAGCCTAGATGGTTCACGCAAAGATTCTTCGTCACGTGCATCACGTCGATTGCAGAGCGGACCTCTAGGACTTTCCAATAGGGTAGCTCCCAAAATATAGATTTCTTCTTCCACATGGGTGTGTGTCCGTCAGCGTCATTCGGAATAGATTATCCGCCAGGACCCTTTCCAAAGATTGCTTTTAAATCCTTGACCATATCAAATATATCATCACCAGTACGGGGGACAGGCTTCTTCCGGTGATCTGCCTCACCTTTGAAATGCTTGCCTTTCTTTCTTAAGGCATGCTTGGTCGGAAGAAATCGACGATGTCACAGGTACACATTCTTCTTACATTTGTCCAAATATATACTTTCAGTCTCATCTAAACAGTGCGTGCATGCATTGTATCCCTTGTTTGTCTATCCTGAAAGGTTACTAAGAGCAGGCCAATCATTGATGGTTACAAACAGCAACGCTCGTAGGTCAAATTCCTGCTGTTTGTGCTCATCCCACACACGTACACCTTTGATATCCCACAGCTGTAAAAGTTCTTCAACTAATGGCCTTAGGTACACATCAATGTCGTTTCCGGGTTGCTTAGGGCCTTGGATGAGCACTGGCATCATAATGAACTTCCGCTTCATGCACAACCAAGGAGGAAGGTTATAGATACATAGAGTCACAGGCCAGGTGCTATGATTGTTGCTCTGCTCCCCAAAAGGATTAATGCCATCTGCACTTATACCAAACCATAAGTTTCTTGCGTCATCTGCAAACTTCGGCCACTTTCTCTCAATTTTTCTCCACTGCGACCCATCAGCGGGTACTCTCAACATCCCGTCTTTCTTACGGTCTTCTTTGTGCCATCGCAACAGCTTGGCATGCTCTTTGTTTCTGAACAGACGTTTCAACCATGGTATTATAGGAGCATACCACATCACCTTGGCAGGAACCCTCTTCCTGGGGCGCACGCCCTCCACATCACCAGGGTCATCTCATCTAATCTTATACCGCAATGCACCGCATACCGGGCATGCATTCAAATTCTTGTACTCCTCACCACGATAGAGGATGCAGTCATTAGGGCATGCATGTATCTTCTGCACCTCTAATCCTAGAGGGCAGAGAACCTTCTTTGCTTCGTACGTACTGTCAGGCAATTTGTTATCCTTTGGAAGCTTCTTCTTCATTATTTTTAGTAACTTCTCAAATCCCTTGTCAGATAAACCATTCTCTGCCTTCCATTGCAGCAATTCCAGTGTGGTACCGAGCTTTGTGTTGCCATCTTCGCAATTTGGGTACAACCGTTTTTTGTGATCCTCTAACATGCGATCGAACTTCAACTTCTCCCTTTCACTTTCGCATTATCTCTGTGCATCAACAATGACCCGGCGAAGATCATCAGTGGTCACATCTGGTGCCTCTTGATCTTTAGCTTCCCCCGTTGCAGTATCACCGTATTCAGGGAATATAGGATAGTTGTCATCATCCTCTTCTTCTTCATTGTCTTCCATCATAACCCCTCTTTCTCCGTGCTTGGTCCAATAATTATAGTGGGGCATGAAACCCTTCTTAAGCAGGTGGAAGTGAAGGTTTTCGAGGAAGAGTAATCCTTCGTATTCTCACAGACAACACATGGACAATACATAAAACCATTCTGACTGTTTGCCTCAGCCACATCGATAAAATTATGCAGGCCCGTAATGTACTCGGAAGTGCGTCGGTCACTGTACATCCATTGCCGGTTCATCTGCATTATATAATTAAGTATATCAAAAACCATTACAGAACATCATGAATAGAGAAATGACCAAATTAATACAAGTTCATCATCACATTAAAACCAAAGTACAGTAGTGATCAAATGTTATTACTACAAAAATAAATACATAAAGTTCATACATAGTTCTCATAAAACAACATACAACTATGTAAAACATTTAAATGCAACAACAAATGCGATCAAAATCGCAACTAAGGTAACAATTGATCCAATATCATAATGATACCAAGCCTCTTTATTAATGGCATATTTTCTAATCTTTCTAATCTTCAAGCGCATTGCATCCATCTGGATCTTGTGTAGATCGACGACATCGGCAACGTGCAACTCCAATTTCATCTTCTCTTCTTCAATTCTTTTCAATTTTTATTTCAAATAATTGTTTTCTTTTTCAACTAAATTTAACCTCTCGACAAGAGGGTCGGTTGGAATTTCTGGTTCACATACCTCCTAGATAAAAACATCTATGTCAAGTTGGTCGGCATAATTTTCATAAACACTAACTGAAACAAATAGTTATAAAAGATAATATACCACATCCGAATCATAGACCGGATGAGAGCCGACGGGGGCGGATACCAAAACCATGGCACTATATAATAACAAACAATAATACAAGTAAGAAAATTATACAAGTAGCTATCTAAATTATACAAGTAAGAACTTGTTCTTTTAAAAAAAAGATAAGAACAAGAGGCTCACCACGGTGGTGCCGGCGACGAGATCGGCGCGGGCGATCGACGGCGGTGAGGGCGGGGACGGGGACGGGACGGCACCCTACACATGTGCAAACTAAGAAGTTAATTTGAGCTCAAATTGTGCATCTAAATCAAATAAACTCCCACATACACTCCTCCACTAAAACCCAGAAACCACTCTACTTCTAGAGCATATGAAATGAGCTAAACTAGAAGTGAGAGATGAAAGGATGAAGTTGCTAACCTTTTGGAACACTTGGATAGTTGGTGCACCGCCAAATCTAGACAAATCTTGGGGAAAATGGAGCTTGGAGGTCGAGCTTGGAGGAAGAACAGAGGAGAAAGCTTAAGTGAGGCTCGGGCATTTCATCGAACACCTCATGTGCATAAGAAGTGAGAACAGAGTAGCACACACACCTCCCACCTTCTACGGCCAAAAAAACAGAGGAGAGGGCGGGCAGGGGCGAGGATATATATAGGCATCTTTTTAGCCCCGGTTGGTGTCTAGAACCGGGACTGAAGACTAACCTTTAGTCCCGGTTGGAGACACCAACCGGGACTAAAGGGAACGAGGCCCTTTAGTCCCAGCTGGTGTCTGGAACCAGGACTAAAGGTCCCAGTCGAACCGTGACTGATGCCTGCCGAGGCCCGGCCGGCGTCCTAGCCGCTCGAACCGGGAGTGATGCTCGCATTAGTCCCGGTTCGTAACATGACCGGGACTATTGCTCTGATCTGGCCAGAACCAAAGCCCTGTTTTCTACTAGTGAGCTACTCTTTTTTTTTAAATCCAGTACAGACGCAGACGCTCATACATACACACATTCATCCCTATGAACGCACGCACGCACACCTTATCTCTATGAGCACCTCCGAGAGGCTGAACCGGCACTTGAGATTGGCGAAGTCGCCACAGACGCCTTCGTAGTCGACGGAAACGTCTCCTCCCACTGAACACACATCGCCGGATGGCCGGAAATAAATTCAAGAAAATGCGAGCACCAATGTCAAGTCTAGGACTTGAACTCTGGTGGGCTGGGGATACCACTGTTCTCGTAACCATCTAACCACAGGTTGATTCGCGACTATAGCTGCTTCTTGTGTAGTGTCCACACGAGTAGTCTAACGGATAGCGCTACTCCAATAAAGGCCAAAACAAAGAGGGGGGAGTGACCTCCTAGTTTCATCATAATTAGGTGCAACTGAAAAGATCAATCCAAATTCTACCATTGCTTGAAATGAACAAGTTTTAACTAAGCGTTAGGCGTCTGTCGAGCAGCCCAAAAAAAAAACCTCCCCCTTTCTGACCGTCCGACCCCACTTAAAAGCATGACTTTATTGCCTCAAAAAAACATGACTTTATCCTTCCGGCCATCATAGTAGAGAATTCCTTCAGTCAAAACATGTAAAAAAAATGTTGCGACATTTCAAATATGCCTATATACCGAAAATTCTTATGTATTGAACAAATTCCCATTAGTTGCAGTAAATTGCCTGGAAAAACATTCACATGTATGCAGCATAGAATCCAAAGGCTTCAGCACCGTGAGAAAACACATGGCGTATAAATGCAACATTTGCAGCAGACCCTAGAGTCATCGTAGCATGTCGCTTGTGTGTTTGCAGCAAAACAAACACGAGCTTGCACCGTGTAGAAACAACACATAGCATTAAAAATTCACGAAACCACTAATCTCACACCATCATCCATTGATCACCGACTCGTTGATTCTGGCTTCTGGCCACAAATCTGGCTCACTGGTGCTCCAACAGAGTCAGGTTGGGCAACCTCACATTTGTTCCTCTCATATGGATGTATTCCCCTCCCCCTACCCCCACCTCGGCACCGTAAGGAACACCCGTTTCAAGCTCCATTGTATGGTTACCCATGGCGGTGAGCTCCCGAACCTATCTGGACACATGGTACCGACCGGAGTTGGTAATGTAGATAGATTGATCCTAAACATATATATAATTTTTATAATGTTCATGCCATATTCTAATAGAAACTTGCGTGTTTATATCTTTTTGGACTAACATATATATTAACATGATGTTAGAAAGGCCATTAGCCATCGTTTTTTTTTCTTTGTGTTTGTAATTCCAAAAACTTTAAGCATATACCTAATGTTAGTGATCAAGAAAATCAAACGGGTTTCGATTTTACCTTGCAATAAGCATACTTTTCACGCTCCCTCATCATCGGGTTGATACTTTGATTGTCGAGTCTAATCACCATTACGTGCTACACAAGACTCACTAATATAAAAAATAACCATGCAAGCTTAGGGCTTTTACAGGACCTAAGCTTGGAAAAATAATGAAAAGATAAAATAAAATACGGTTGTTGAAAGAGAGTGTGGGTGGTGAGAACCTCCCCAAGCTTAAAGATTTCCTTTTTTTCGAAGCACATCCAGATGAGATTTAGTTATTGCACATCTAACTTCTGAATCGTACGGTTTTTTGCATCAAGATTCACACAAGTTGAGCCGCGTTTCTTTTTCATAGGGTCGTGTGTTTTCTATTCGATACATACTTTGTGTTGGAAATATATCGTAGAGGCAATAATAAATGTATTATTTATTTCCTCGTTTAAAACTAAATATTTATATTCTATGCTATAACTGCTATGGTTCTTGAGTATGTGATTCAGAGGAAAACTCATAAGAACGTGTAGAGTAATAAATGGTAAAACCTAATTCGCAGTCTCGCCTTTAGGACTAGCTCAAGGGTTGCATGATGATTATTTTTTCCAGATCATAGGCATGAGTTAAGTGTAATAAGGATGCCGGCAACATTGAGAGTATGATGTTAATAAAACGATCATATTGAATTGACCCATGTTTTATGTTATACATAGAGCTGTTATCACCGCAAGTCTATAGTCAATAACATGGAGAGTATCGAGTCACTTCATAACGGATAATGCACTTTGGGGTTGTTCCAATATCATCTGTAACACGGTGATCATAACGACAACTTACGGGTTTATCAAAAATGTATGCCAAGGGGCTAGATAGCTCAAGAGTGGGATTTGCTCCCCCGATGATGGAGAGATATTCTTAGGTCCCTCTCGGTGTGACAGCATCCATCATCGTCTGGTCAGACACATGTGAATTGCTCTTAGGGATGCCAGAACACGATAACGAGAAATAAGAACAAAACTGGTAATGAGGAGACCGGCACAGTGAGCATGTGTATGACTCACGACGATACCGATATATCTCACATCCAGTTTTGTAAAGTATCGCGAAGAAAAAGGAATAGCATATGATAACCAAAGGTTCACTCGAATATCATTCGTGTGAATATAGGGGTCAACTTGGATGTCCATAGTTCCTATGTTGATCATTGAACGAAAGGAAGTTTTGTTCATGTCCATATTTCACCGAACCTATAGGGTCACACGCTTAAGGGATTACGATCTGTTGAGTTCTATATGAGTTAGGAATATGAGAAAATATTACCAGAAAAGTTTCGGGAATAAAAGAAATAGTTTCAAGAGAAACCGGAAGCGTTTCGGGGTTACTGATACGTCTCCAACGTATCTATAATTTTTGATTGTTTCATGCTATTATATTATCAATCTTGACTTTATATGCATTTTTATGCTATTTTATATCATTTTTGGGACTAACCTATTAACTCAGTGCCTAGTGCTAGTTCCTATTTTTTTTGCTTGTTTTTGGCTTTTCAAAAAATCAATATCAAACGAAGTCCAAACGGAATAAAATCTTTAAAATGGTTTTTTCTGGACCAGAAGGGACCCTAGAAGGTTCGGGAGCAGGCCATAGGATATACGAGAGAGCCACAAGCTCACAGGGCGCGCCCCAGTGGGGTAGGCGCGCCCCCTGAGCTTGTGGGCCCCACGCAGCTCCGTTTGACCTCATTCCAAGCCTATAAATTCACATATATTCCTGATACGTCCATTTTGCATCATGTTTTGCTACTATTATTTATAGTGTTTTTAATCAATATAACACTTTGTGGAGCAATTCTAATGCCTTTTCTCTCTTAATATGCAAGATTTACACAAGGAGGGAGATTGCCGGCAGCTGGAATTCTGGACCTGAAAAAGCTATGTCAGAGATACCTATTCTGCACATCTCCAAATGAGCTGAAATTTTACGGAGATTTATTTTGGAATAAATAAAAAATACTGGAGCAAAGAAGTACTAGAGGGGGCCACCCAGGTGCCCATGAGGCACCAGGGCGTGCCACCCCCCCAGGCACGCCCTGGTGGCTCGTGGGGCCCCTGGCCAGCCTCTGGGCCCCATTTTCTGGTATATAAGTCCATTTGCCCTAGAAAAAATATAGATAAGACTTTCGGGATGGTGCGCCGCCGTCTCGAGGCGGAACTTGGGCAGGAGCACTTTTGCTCTCCGGTGGAGAGATTCTGCCGGGGATACTTCCCTCCGGGAGGGGAAATCGTCGCCATCGACATCACCAACGATCCTCTCATCGTGGGAGGACCAATCTTCATCAACATCTTCACCAGCACCATCTCATCTCAAACCCTAGTTCATCTCTTGTATTCAATCTTTGTCTCAAAACCTCAGATTGGTACCTGTGGGTTGCTAGTAGTGTTGATTACATCTTGTAGTTGATGCTAGTTGGTTTATTTGGTGGAAGATTATATGTTCAGATCTATTATGCTATTCAATACCCCTCTGATCTTGAACATGATTATGATTTGTGAGTAGTTACTTTTGTTCTTGAGGACATGGGAGAAGTCTTGTCATAAGTAATCATGTGAATTTGGTATTCGTTCGATATTTTGATGATATGTATGTTGTTGATTCTCTTAGTGGTGTCATGTGAACGTCGACTACATGACAATTCACCATCTTTGGGCCTAAGGGAATGCATTGTGGAGTAGTAATTAGATGATGGGTTGCTAGAGTGACAGAAGCTTAAACCCTTGTTTATGCGCTATTCCGTAAGGGGCTGATTTGGATCCATATGTTTAATGCTATGGTTAGAGTTATCTTAATTCTTCTTTCGTAGTTGCGGATGCTTGCGAGAGAGGGTAATCATAAGTGGGAGGCTTGTTCAAGTAAGAACAGCACCCAAGCACCGGTCCACCCACATATCAAATTATCAAAGTAGCGAACGCGAATCAAACCAACATGATGAAAGTGACTAGATGAAATTCCTATGTCTCCTCGAGAACGCTTTGCTTACTATAAGAGATCGTCCCGGCTTGTCCTTTGCTACAAAAAGGATTGGGCCACCTTGTTGCACTCTTTGTTACTATTGCTACTTGTCACTTGCTACAAATTATCTTGCTATCAAACTACTCGTTACCGATAATTTCAGTGCTTGCAGAAAATACCTTGCTGAAAATCGCTTGTCATTTCCTTCTGCTCCTCGTTGGGTTCGACACTCTTACTTATCGAAAGGACTACGATTGATCCCCTATACTTGTGGGACATCAAGACTCTTTTCTGGCACCGTTGCCGGGGAGTGAAGTGCCTTTGGTGAGTGGAATTTGGTAAGGAAACATTTATATTACGTGCTGAAATCTACTGTCACTTGTCACTATGGAAAGTAATCCTTTGAGGGGTTTGTTCGGGGTATCTTCACCTCGACCGGAAACACAAATAGTTGCTCCTCAACCTACTGCACCTACTGAAAATATTTATTATGAGATTCCTCCGGGCATGATAGAGAAACTGCTAGCTAATCCTTATGCAGGAGATGGAACGGTACATCCTGATATGCACTTGATCTATGTGGATGAAATTTGTGGATTGTTTAAGCTTGTAGGTTTATCCGGAGATGGAGTTAAGAAGAAAGTATTCCCTTTATCTTTGGAGGGAAAGGCATTGATATGGTATAGGCTATGTGATGATACTATTACATGGGACTGGAACCGATTGAAACTGGAATTCCATCAGAAATTTTATCCTATGCATTTGGTTCATCGTGATCGGAATTATATATATAATTTTTGGCCCCATGAAGGAGAAAGCATCGCTCAAGCTTGGGGGAGGCTTAAGTACATGATGTACTCATGCCCCAATCATGAGCTCTCAAAAGAAATTATCTTACAGAATTTTTATGCTCGGCTTTCTCATGATAATCAAACCATGCTCGATTCTTCTTCAACTGGATCCTTTATGAAGAAAACTATTGAATTCAGATGGGATCTTCTGGAAAGAATTAAACGCAACTCTATAGATTGGGAACTCGACAAAGGTAATGCGTCAGGTATAATACTTGAGTTTGATTGTGTTAAATCTTTTATGGCTACCGATGCTTTTCATAAGTTTAGCACTAAATATGGACTTGACTCTGAGATAGTAGCTTCCTTTTGTGAATCATTTGCTACTCATATTGATCTTCCTAAGGAGAAGTGGTTTAAATATCATCCCCCTGTTAAAGAAAAGATTGAGGAACCCATTAGTGTTAAAGAAGAAACAATTGTTTACCATGCTGATCCAGTTGTGCCTACTGCTTATATTGAGAAACCACCTTTTCCTGTTAGGATCAAGGAACATGCTAAAGTTTTAACTGTGGTTAACAAAAGTAATATTAGAGCACCTAGACCCTCCGTACAAATTAAAGTTGAACCTAATGTTGCTATGGTTAAAGATCTCTTGGTCGATAATATAGATGGGCCTGTTATTTACATCTGTGATGAAGCAGCTAGAATTGCTAAACCATATCCTAAAGATAAAAACATACCTGTAGTAGGCATGCATGTTGTCTCTGTTAAAATAGGAGATCATTGTTATCATGGCTTATGTGATTTGGGTGCTAGTGTGAGTGCTATTCCGTTTACCTTATATCAAGAAATTATGAATGATATTGCACTTGTTGAAATAGAGGACATTGATGTTACTATTAAGCTTGCAAACAGAGATACCATTACACCACTTGGGATTGTTAGAGATGTTGAAGTCTGCTACTTGTAGCTTGCGTTGGTATTATCCCCGAAGAGGAAGGGATGATGCAGCACAGCAGAGGTAAGTATTTACCTCAGTTATGAAACCAAGGTTATCAATCTAGTAGGACAACCACGCAACACCTCGTTAGCAGTACCTGCACACAAACAACAAATCCTTGCACCCAACGCAAACGAGGGGTTGTCAATCCCTCGGTGGTTAATTGCAAGATTAAATTGTATGTGATAGATAGATAGATTGAAACAAAAATACAAAATAAAATAAATAAAAGAAAAGTGTAGCAATATTTTTAGGGTTTTAGTAATATGATTTAGATAGACCCGGGGGCCATAGTTTTCACTAGAGGCTTCTCTCAAGAAAATAGCATACGGTGGGTAGACAAATTACTGTTGGGCAATTGATAGAAAAGCAACTAATCATGACGATATCCAAGGCAATGATCATGTATATAGGCATCACGTCCGAGACAAGTAGACCGACTCCTGCCTGCATCTACTACTATTACTCCACACATCGACCGCTATCCAGCATGCATCTAGTGTATTAAGTCCATAAAGAAAAGAGTAACGCCTTAAGAACGATGACATGATGTAGACAAGATAAACTCACGTATGAATAAACCCCATCTTTTTACCCTTAATAGCAATGATACATACGTGTCATGTCCCTTTCTGTCACTGGGATTGAGCACCGCAAGATCGAACCCATTACAAAGCACCTCTTCCCATGGCAAGATAAATCAATCTAGTTGGCCAAACCAAATCAATAGATCGAAGAAGAAATACGAAGCTATAATAATCATGCATAAAAGAGTTTAGAGAAGACTCAAATAATATTCATGGATAATCTGATCATAAACTCACAATTCATCGGATCCCAACAAACACACCGCAAAAAGTGATTACATCGGATTGAACTCCAAGAACATCGAGGAGAACATTGTATTGAAGATCAAAAAGAGAGAAGAAGCCATATAGCTACTAACTATGGACCCGAAGGTCTGTGGTAAACTACTCACACATCATCGGAAGGGCAGCAAGGTTGATGTAGAGCCCCTCCGTGATCGATTCCCCCTTCGGCGGAGTACCGGAGAAGGCCTCCAGATGGGATCTCTCAAGAACAGAAACTTGCGGCGGCGGAAAAAGTATTTCGTGGACTCCCCTGAGGGTTTCTAATGTTTTCTGAATGTATAGTGGTGGAATTAGGTCAAATGGAGCTCTGTGGGCCCCCACAAGGTACCAGGGCGCGCCTGCCCCCCCCCCCCAGGCGCGCCCTGGTGCCCCATGGGCACCCCCTGGGGCTTCTAGCCTCCTCCCAAAGCTTCTAGTGTTTATCTTGTCCAGAAAAAATCTCCAAAAAGTTTCGTGGCATTTGGACTTCATTTGGTATTGATTTTCGTTAAAACAAAAACAGGGCAGAAAACAGCAACTGGCACTGGGCACTAAGTTAATAGGTTAGTCCCAAAAAATGATATATAATTGCTGTAAATGTGTATAAAAACATCCAAGATTGATAATATAACAGCATGGAACAATCAAAAATTATAGATACGTTGGAGACGTATCAGCATCCCCAAGCTTAATTCCTGCGCGTCCTCGAGTAGGTAAATGATAAAAACAGAATTTTTGTTGTGGAATGCTGCCTATCATATTCATCACATATTCTTTTATTTTATAGCATGGACATTGGACTTGAATGATTCAAAGCAATAGTCTATAGTTTGACTTGAAGATATAAATACTCAAGCATGCTAACAAGCAACCATGTCTTTCAAAATATCAATGCTAAAGAAAGTTATCCCTAGCCCATTATGCTCTATCATTGATCCATGCGTGAAACACACTCAAATATTAGCTACATCCAATGCACAAGTATGCCAATCGTGCTCTCTAGTTGGTGCTTTTGTAAGAGAAGATGGAGACTCAAATAAAAATAAAAATTGCATAAAAGTAAATAGATAGGCCCTTCGCAGAGGGAAGCAGAGATTTGTCAAATGTGCCAGAGCTCAAGCTTAAATTAGAGAGATAAAAATATTTTGAGAGGCATGCTTTTCCTGTCAACGAAAACGACCGAGAATTCCCATTATTTTCCCTGCTAGACACATCATAGGCGGTTCCCAAACAGAAAGTAAAATTTATTTCCTTTCCACCATTTCTTTCACAATCCATGGCTAGCCGTATCCATGGGTGCCCTTCATACCAACACTTTCCAAGGAATTTTGTTGTTATTAATTTTTGATTTCATTGTGGGACTAGGCATCCCTATTACCAACCATTCTCTCGTGCAATGACAAGTGAATAAACACTCATCGTGAGAATAACACACCTAGCATGGAAAATAATGGCCAACTCCTGCCGCTTCATGAGCGGTATGGGCACACAAAACGGAAAAATTATTTTGAAAATTAGAGTTGGCACACGCAAATTTACTTCGAACGGCATTGAAATACCGCATATAGGTAGATATAGTGGATTCATTTGGCACAACTTGGTTTTAAGGATTTTGGATGCACAAGCACTATTTTCGATTAGTACAAATGAAGGCTAGCAAATAGATTGAGAAGCAACCAACCAAAAATCGAAAACGGTCATAAACATGCATTGAACATAACTAACACCGAATAATGCACCATAAGTAGGATATAATTTCTTTGCATAACTATTGACTTGACGTGCATGCATAGGGAATCACAAACCTTAACACTAATATTCTTACTAAATCACAATTTTCACGAACATGACTCACATATCATCATCTCCATATCGCTAAACTATTGCAAGGAATCACACTTATCATATCCAATGATCTATATGAAAGTTTTTATTATATCCCTCTTGAATATTCATCACTTTGGGACCAAATTCATATCTTGTGCAAATTACCGTTACAATTGTCAACTCTCAAAAAGATTTAAGTGAAGCATGAGAGTGCAAATATTTCTTCAAAATTTCAATCTTATCAACTCTCAAAATAATATAAGTGAAGCATGAGAGTTCATTTCTTCAAAATTTCAATCTTATCAATTCTCAAAATAATATAAGTGAAGCATGAGAATTCATTTCTTCAAAATTTCAATCTTATCAACTCTCAAAATAATATAAGTGAAGCATGAAAGTTTATTTCTTCAAAAAATTTAATCAACTCTCCAAATAATATAAGTGAAGCATGAGAGTTTATTTCTTCAAAATATAGCCACCACCGTGCTCAAAAAGATTTAAGTGAAGCACTAGAGCAACTGCCTAGCTCAAAAAAAATTTAAGTGAAGCACATAGAGTATTCTAACAAATTATGATGATAAACGTGTGGCTCTCTCAAGATAGGTGTGTTCAGCAAGGATGATTGTGACAAACTAAAAAAGCAAACAAAGCAAAGACTCAAATAATACAAGTCGCTCCAAGTAAAACACATATCATGTGACGAATAAAAATATAGCTCCAAGTAAAATTACCGATGGTTGGTAGAAGAAAGAGGGGATGCCTTCCGGGGCATCCCCAAGCTTAGACGCTTGAGTCTTCCTTGAATATTACCTTGGGGTGCCTCGGGCATCCCCAAGTTTAGGCTCTTGCTACTCCTTATTCCTTCATCCATTGTGATCTCACCCAAAACTTGAAAACTTCAATCGCACAAAACTCAACAAAACCTTCGTGAGATCTGTTAGTATAACAAAATAAATCACTACTTTAAGTACTGTTGCAAACCCATTCATATTTTATTTTTGCATTATACCTACTGTATTCTAACTTCACCATGGCTTATACCCCCCGATACAATCCATAGATTCATCAAAACAAGCAAGTAGTGCATCAAAAATAGAATCTCTCAAAAACAGAGCAGTCTGTAGAAATCTATTTAAAAGCCATACTTATATAACTCCAAAAATTCTGAAAAATTAGGAAAACGTGGGAAATTCATATACCAATACTGTGTAAAAATTTCAGATTTTTCTGATTCTCCAGTACAGAAATAAAATTCCAGCACTGGACGCAAAACTTTCTGTTTTCCAAACAGCATCAATTATATTATCTTCCAAATCACCCTAAAGGTATTACTTGGCACAAACACTAATTAAAAACACAAAAAAACAATCATACCAGTAGCATAATTGTGAAAACACACAATAACAGAAACAAATAGTACAAAATTATTTTATTCATTTAGTTGCCTCCCAACAAGCGCTATTGTTTTATGCCCCTAGCTAGGCATAATGCATAGTTTCAAGTATTGTCATCTTTCAAGTTGATTCCATAAGTGGACCTCATAATTGATTCATATGGTGCTTTAATTCTTTTCCTAGGGAAATGCTCCATACCCTTCTTTAATGGAAACTGAAATTTTATATTCCCTTCTTTCATATCAATAACGCCACCTATAGTTCGTAAGAACGGTCTACCAAGTATTATGGGGCAAGAAGAATTGCATTCAATGTCAAGTACAATAAAATCAACGGGCACATAGTTCCTATTTGCAACAATAAGCACATCATTAATTCTACCATTGGCTTTTTAATTGTAGAATCCGCCAAGTGCAAATTAAGAGAACATTCTTCTATATTGGTGAAACCTGGCACATCACATAAGGATTTTGGAATTGTGGAAACGCTAGCACCCAAATCACATAAGGCATTGCACTCATAATTTTTAATTTTAACTTTAATGGTGGGTTCCCATTCATCATATAATTTTCTAGGAATTGAGACTTCTAGTTCTAGCTTTTCTTCTAACGCTTTCATCATTGCTTCTACGATGTGTTTAGTAAAAGCCTTGTTTCGCGCATAAGCGTTGGGTGAATTTAACATGGATTGTAACAAAGAAATGCACTCAATCAAAGAACAATTATCATAATTAAAATCTTTGTAATCAAAGAAAAAGTGCAGCAATATTTTTAGAGTTTTAGTAATTTGATTTAGATAGACCCGGGGGCCATAGTTTTCACTAGAGGCTTCTCTCAAGAAAATAGCATATGGTGGGTAGACAAATTACTGTTGGGCAATAGATAGAAAAGCAAATAATCATGACGATATCCAAGGCAATGATCATGTATATAGGAATCACGTCCGAGACAAGTAGACCGACTCCTGCCTGCATCTACTACTATTACTCCACCCATCGACCGCTATCCAGCATGCATCTAGTGTATTAAGTCCATAGAGAACGGAGTAATGCCTTGAGAACGATGACATGATGTAGACAAAGTAAACTCATGCATGAATAAACCCCATCTTTTTACCCTTAATAGCAACGATACATACGTGTCATGTCCCTTTCTGTCACTGGGATTGAGCACCGCAAGATCGAACCCATTACAAAGCACCTCTTCCCATGGCAAGATAAATCAATCTAGTTGGCCAAACCAAATCAATAGATCAGAGAAGAAATACGAAGCAAAATAATCATGCATAAAAGAGTTCAGAGAAGACTCAAATAATATTCATGGATAATCTGATCATAAACTCACAATTCATCGGATCCCAACAAACACACCGCACAAAGTGATTAGATCGGATAGAACTCCGAGAACATCGAGGAGAACATTGTATTGAAGATAAAAAAGAGAGAAGAAGTCATCTAGCTACTAACTATGGACCCAAAGGTCTGTGGTAAACTACTAACACATCATCGGAAGGGCAGCAAGGTTGATGTAGAGCCCCTTCGTGATCGATTTCCCCTCCGGCGGAGTACCGGAAAAGGCCTCCAGATGGGACCTCTCGAGAACAGAAACTTGCGGCGGCGGAAAAAGTATTTCATGGACTACCCTGAGGGTTTCTGATTTTTATCTGAATTTATAGTGGTGGAATTAGGTCAAACGGAGCTCTATGGGCCCCACGAGGTACCAGGGCGCCCGTGCCCCCCCAGGCGCGCCCTGTTGCCTCGTGGGCACCCCCTGGGGCTTCTGGCCTCCTCCCGAAGCTTCTAGTGTTTATCTTGTCCAGAGAAAAATCTCCAAAAAGTTTCGTGGCATTTGGACTTCATTTGGTATTGATTTTCTGTAAAACAAAAATTGGGCAGAAAACAGCAACTGGCACTGGGCACTAAGTTAATAGGTTAGTCCCAAAAAATGATATATAATTGTTGTAAATGTGTATGAAAACATCCAAGATTGATAATGTTACAGCATGGAACCATAAAAAATTATAGATACGCTGGAGACGTATCAAAGTCTTGTGTGGAAAAATAAAATACCCTACTGATTTTCTAGTCCTCGGTTCTCCACAAGATGATGTTTGTCCCATTATATTTGGTAGACCTTTCTTGAACACTGTTAATGCGAAGATTGATTGCGCTAAAGAAACTGTTAGTGTAAATTTTGGTGGTATGTCTCATGAGTTTAATTTCTCCAAGTTTCGTAGACAACCTCATGATAAGGAATTGCCTAGTAAAGATGAAATTATTGGTCTTGCTTCTATTGCCGTACCTCCTACTGATCCGTTAGAACAATATTTGCTAGACCATGAAAACGATATGCATATGAATGAAAGAAATGAAATAGATAAGATGTTCTTTGATCAACCACCTATCCTTAAGCAAAATTTGCCTGTTGAAACTCTTGGAGGCCCTCCTCCACCTAAAGGTGATCCTGTATTTGAATTGAAGCAATTGCCTGATACATTGAAATATGCTTACCTTGATGAAAAGAAGATATATCCTGTTATTATTAGTGCTAACCTTTCAGAGCATGAAGAAAAGAGATTACTAAAAACTCTAAGGAAGCACCGAGCTGCTATTGGATATACTCTTGATGATCTTAAGGGCATTAGTCCCACTCTATGTCAGCACAAAATTAATATGGAGCCTGATGCTAAACCAGTTGTCGACCACCAACGACGATTAAATCCTAAGATGAAAGAGGTGGTAAGAACCGAAATATTAAAACTTCTGGAAGTAGGTATAATCTATCCCATAGCTGATAGTAGATGGGAAAGTCTCGTTCATTGTGTCCCTAAGAAAGGAGGTATTACCGTTGTTCATAATGATAAAATGAACTCATTCCACAAAGAATTGTAACTGGTTATAGGATGGTAATTGATTTTAGAAAATTAAACAAAGCTACTAGAAAAGATCATTACCCCTTACCTTTTATTGATCAAATGTTAGCAAGATTGTCCAAGCGTACACACTTTTGTTTTCTTGATGGATATTCTGGTTTTTCTCAAATACCTGTATCACCAGCCGATCAAGAGAAAACCACCTTTACTTGTCCATTTGGAACTTATGCTTATAGACGTATGCCTTTTGGTTTATGTAATGCACCTGCTACCTTTCAAAGATGTATGACTGCTATATATTCTCTGACTTTTGTGAAAAGATTGTTGAGGTTTTCATGGATGATTTTTCCATTTACAGAACTTCTTTTGATGATTGCTTAAGCAACCTCGATCGAGTTTTACAGAGATGTGAAGAAACTAATCTTGTCTTGAATTGGGAGAAGTGCCACTTTGTGGTGAATGAAGGCATTGTCTTGGGGCATAAAATTTCTGAAAGAGGTATTGAAGTTGATAATGCTAAGGTTGATGCTATTGAGAAAATGCCATGTCCTAAAGATATTAAAGGTATAAGAAGTTTCCTAGGTCATGCTGGTTTCTATAGGAGATTTATTAAAGACTTCTCTAAAATTTCTAGGCCTCTTACCAATCTTTTGCAAAAAGATATTCCATTTTTTTTTGATGATGATTGTCTAGAAGCCTTTGAAACACTTAAGAAAGCCTTAACCACTGCACCTATTGTTCAACCACCTGATTGGAACTTGCCTTTTGAAATCATGTGTGATGCTAGTGATTATGCTGTTGGTGCTGTTCTAGGATATAGAGTTGATAAGAAATTAAATGTTATCCATTATGCTAGTAAAACTCTAGACAGTGCCCAAATAAATTATACTACTACTGAGAAAGAATTCCTAGCAGTTGTGTTTGCATGTGATAAATTTAGATCTTACATAGTTGATTCTAAAGTAACTGTTCAAACCGATCATGCTGCTATTAAATATCTTATGGAAAAGAAAGATGCTATACCTAGACTCATTAGGTGGGTTTTATTGCTACAAGAATTTGACTTGCATATTATTGATAGAAAGGGAGCTGAGAATCCCGTAGCAGATAATTTGTCTAGAATGGAAAATGTTCTTGATGACCCACTACCAATTAATGATGATTTTCCTGATGAACAATTAGTTGTCCTAAATGCTTCTCGTAATACTCCATGGTATGCGGACTATGCTAATTATATTGTTGCTAAATTTATACCACCTAGTTTCACATACCAACAAAAGAAAAAGTTCTTCTTTGATTTAAGACATTACTTTTGGGATGACCCACATCTTTATAAAGAAGGAGTAGATGGTATTATTAGACATTGTATACCTGAGCATGAACAGGAACAAATCCTACAGAAGTGTCATTCCGAGGCTTACGGAGGACACCATGCGGGAGACAGAACTGCACACAAGGTATTACAATCTAGTTTTTATTGCCCACGAGGCACCAGGGCGCGCCACCCCCCACCCAGGCGCGCCCTGGTGGCTCATGGGCCAACTCCGTTTTCTCCTGGATTACTTGTTTTGCAAGATAAAAATTCTTTATATATACTCCCGGATGTTTTGACCACCGTATCGTAGAAATCTCTTCTGTTCTTGTTTCGTGTTATTTTTCTGACAGATCCGAAAGTATGTCGTCTCAAGACTCGGATGGAGAGAGCTTCATATCACACTATGTTACAAATCCAAGGATCTATGGGGATATAGACCCCTATGGATGGTCCGCGGAGGAGGAGCGAGATGCCAACATGAAGGGAACGGAAGATGTGAGCTCGGATGAAGAAGACGCCCCTCTACCTCAACCGGCAGATATGCATGTGGAGTTCAAGAAGTCGAGCCTCCCAAACGCAGTAAACAAATCTAAGATCCAAATTATCCCTTTCCGTCTTCTACAGGAAAACAAGAACATATTGTGTGAAGAGATAGTGGAGCTTGAGCAAGAAATTAGCAAGTTGAAGGAAGAAAACTATGTTCTCAAGCGGAAACTGAAGGACAAGCTTGCCACTTCATCATCACTGATACGTCTCCAACGTATCTATAATTTTGATTGTTCCATGCTGTTGTATTATCAATCTTGGATGTTTTTATATACATTTACGGCAATTATATATCATTTTTGGAGAATAACCTATTAACCTAGTGCCCAATGCCAGTTGCTGGTTTCTGCCCTGTTTTTGTTTTACAGAAAATCAATACCAAACGAAGTCCAAATGCCACGAAACTTTTTGGAGATTTTTTTCTAGACAAGATAAACACTAGAAGCTTCGGGAGGAGGACAGAAGCCCCGGGGGGTGCCCACGAGGCACCCGGGCGCGCCTGTCCCCCTAGGCGCGCCCTGGTACCTCGTGGGGCCCACAGAGCTCCGTTTGACCTAATTCCACCACTATAAATTCAGGAAAAATCAGAAACCCTCACGGGAGTCCACGAAATACTTTTTTCGCCGCCGCAAGTTTCTGTTCCAGAGAGATCCCATCTGGAGGCCTTCTCCGGTACTCCGTCGGAGGGGGAATCGATCACGGAGGGGCTCTACATCAACCTTGCTGCCCTTCCGATGATGCGTGAGTAGTTTACCACAGACCTTCGAGTCCATAGTTAGTAGCTAGATGGCTTCTTCTCCCTTTTTGATCTTCAATACAATGTTCTCCTCGATGTTCTTGGAGTTCTATCCGATGTAATCACTTTTTGCGGTGTGTTTGTTGGGATCCAATGAATTGTGAGTTTATGATCAGATTATCCATGAATATATTTGAGTCTTTTCTGATCTCTTTTATGCATGATTATTATAGTCTCGTATTTCTTCTCCGATCTATTGATTTGGTTTGGCCAACTAGATTGATTTATCTTGCCATGGGAAGAGGTGCTTTGTAGTGGGTTCAATCTTGCGGTGCTCAATCCCAGTGACAGAAAGGGACATAACACATATGTATCGTTGCTACTAAGGGTAAAAAGATGGGGTTTATTGATACATGAGTTTATCTTGTCTACATCATGTCATCGTTCTTAAGGCATTACTCTGTTCCTTTATGGACTTAATACACTAGATGCATGCTGGATAGCGGTCGATGTGTGGAGTAATAGTAGTAGATGCAGGCAGGAGTTGGTCTACTTATCTTGGACGTGATGCCTATATACATGATCATTGCCTTGTATATCGTCATGATTATTTGCTTTTCTATCAATTGCCCAACAGTAATTTGTCTACCCACCGTATGCTATTTTCTCGAGAGAAGCCTCTAGTGAAAACTATGGCCCCCAGGTCTATCTAAATCATATTACTAAAACCCTAAAAATATTGCTGCCATTTTCTTTTATTTATTTTATTTTGTATTTTTGTTTCAATCTATCTATCTATCACATATAATTTAAACTTGCAATTAACCGCCGAGGGATTGACAACCCCTCGTTTGCGTTGGGTGCAAGGATTTGTTGTTTGTGTGCAGGTACTGCTAACGAGGTGTTGCGTGGTTCTCCTACTGGATTGATAACCTTGGTTTCATAACTGAGGGAAATACTTACCTCTGCTGTGCTGCATCATCCCTTCCTCTTCGGGGATAAAACCAACGCAAGCTACAAGTAGCAGGAAGAATTTCTGACGCCGTTGCCGGGGAGACATCATCAACATCTATCAAGTACCTTTGCATAAACTCTGATCTCCTTGCATTTACTTTATTTGCCATTTGCCTCTCGTTTTCATCTCCCCCACTTCTAAAACGTTTTTACGAAAATACAAAAATATTTTCCGTTTGCCTTTTTCTCGTTTCCTTGTTTGCTTGCTTGTTATCTTGTTTGCTTAATCATGATGCCCCAAGAGAATTATCATGATACTTCTTATTATAAAATTTTGTCTGAAATTGAGAAAAATACTAAAGATTACATGACTACGTAGTTTGAGCACAACAATTTTTTTACCGAGGAACTTAAAGAACAATCAACTTTATTAGATGCTATTGCAAAACAACTCGATGATGTTAGTAAAGAAGTTGCTAGTCTTCAATCTCAATTTGCTCTTACTAAAAATTTTCTAGGAAAAATTTCTGATGCGCAAGCTACGCTAGTAAATCAAAGGGCAGCTAAGCCGGAATCATTAGAACATAGTAATGATGAGGATATTAAAATGATTGGTGTTTCATCTATTGATTCTTTGTTTAGCAATATTGTGACGCCCTCTGCTCGACCGTGCACTAATCATACATGCAAACGTGCACGCTCGAGATCAGAGACTCACGGGAGGATATCACAACACAACTCTAAACACAAATTTAAACATAAATCTTCATATTACAAACCAGGGGTCACAAGGACCCGAATGCATAAGTCATACAAACAAATATTATCTGGGTACAGACATAGTTAGTCAAGTTTGCCTTAAGAAGGCTAGCACAAACAGCGACACTGATCGAAAAGGTGAAGGCCTCCTTCCTAGGGCCTCCGAACTACTCCTGGTCGACGGGCTCAACGTAGTAGTAGGTGCCTTCGGCATACATGTGATGTTCTCGAAGTTTCTCCAATACAAGCCGAAGATGTTCGGCGTGTTCTTCTTCATTCTTGGAAAATATAAGGATATCATCCAAATAAACCATGACGAATTTGTGGAGGTAGTCCATGAAGATATAGTTCATCAATCGAGAGAAGGTTGCTGGAGCATTATTTAATCCGAAGGACATGACGGTGTACTCGTATGATCCATAACGGGTAACGAAGGCGGTCTTCGGAATATCCTCTTTACGAACTCGGATCTGATGGTAAACCAACCTTAAGTCGAGTTTAGAGAACACAGAGGATCCAGCAAGTTGATCATAAAGATCGTTGATCCGGGGAAGTGGATATTTGTTCTAGATTGTTGCTTGGTTAATAGGCCGATAGTCCTGGACCAATCGGTTCGTTCCATCCTTCTTCTTAACAAAGAGAGAAGGTGCTCCCCAAGTAGAGGAACTTGGATGAACGAAGCCTTTACGAAGTGATTTGTCGATCTCCTCCTTAAGCTCAAGGAGTTCATGTGGCGGCATCTTGTAGGGGCGCTTAGCAATAGGGGTAGTGCCTGGTTTTAAGTCGATGACGAATTCAACGGCTCTAACAGGGGGTATTCCTGGAAGTTCTTCTGGAAAGACGTCCGGAAAATCACGAATGACTAGAGCGTTCTCAATTCCCTCAAGAGGTGAAGTGTTCAAAGCATTCAGAGCATATATCTGAGCTTCGGCATTCCGGATAACCCGGGCGGTGTAGTTCACTATCTCGTCGGAGGGGTGAAGGAGTTGGACGACTTTGGTGGCACAATTAATCGAAGCAATGTGAGCTTTCAAGCAATCCATTCCCAGAATGAGGTCTATGGTGGAAGATTTCAAGATGATGGGTGAAACAAGGAATTCCAATACCTCAATTTCGACGGTGACGTTATGTGCCATCATGGAGGTTTGACATCGGCCTCCAGGAGTGCGAACAACTATTGGTAGGTTCATATTTTCAAATGTAATGTCACGTGATAATGCAAATGCTTCTGACATGAATGAATGCGATGCTCCTGAATCAAATAAAACAGAAGCGGGTACTGAGTTAACGAGAAGGGTACCCGTCACAGTATCAGGTTGATCCTGAACTTCTTCAATCATAAGGTAACTTTGAGAGGAACAATTGCAGATAATCCAACTCTCCAGGTGAATGTAATCATGAAAACTTAGAGTCAGAGTTTGTAAAATTTTAACCCGAATAGAAGAGAGATCAGAATCCCAGAGTAAGGAAGAGGAATAAAAGATCCTAATCCCATCCGTTGGCGACGTGGGCCCGTAAGCCACACAGCCATGTTAGTAAAACAGTTTTTCAACGACTAGACTCAACTTCGACCAAGGAATCGGAAGGGGGCTTCCTACAGGCAGTCGGCTCTGATACCAACTTGTGACGCCCTCTGCTCGACCGTGCACTAATCATACACGCAAACGTGCACGCTCGAGATCAGAGACTCACGGGAGGATATCACAACACAACTCTAAACGCAAATTTAAACATAAATCTTCATATTACAAACCAGGGGTCACGAGGACCCGAATGCATAAGTCATACAAACAAATATTATCTGGGTACAGACATAGTTAGTCAAGTTTGCCTTAAGAAGGCTAGCTCAAACAGCGACATTGATCGAAAAGGCGAAGGCCTCCTGCCTAGGGCCTCCGAACTACTCCTGGTCGGCGGGCTCAACGTAGTAGTATGTGCCTCCGGGGATCTCCTGCTCCTGGGCTCCATCGTCTGATCGTAGCAATCGGGTATGGGGAAAAAGGGAAGCAAAGCAACCGTGAGTACTCATCCAAAGTACTCGCAAGACTTACATTAGAACTATACTAAGTATGCATCGGTATCAAAGGAATGGGGCTATATCTTTGGAATAAACTGCAGAAATGCCAGAACAGAGGGGGAAAGGCCTAGCCTAGCGAAGACTAGCATCTTGAAGCAATCTTGCAGCATCAGAAGAGAGTAGAGTATAGCAACATATAATAGCAATTATATTTTAGTAATGCCTTGAGATCCTTCCTCATCTACCCTGCGAGAAAGCGATCCCGAGAGCAGTAGTAACAGTTTATCATTGTATCAGTATCCATTCATAGTTGTAGCAGATCAGGATACAACTCCGAGCGTCCTGTTACCGTGGACACGGCTATTCGAATAGATAACTTCCCTGCAGGGGTGCACTATTGTTACCCAACACGCTCGATCACCTCTGGCCGGACACACTTGCTGGGTAATGCCCGGCCTCGGGTAATCGACACGGCGTAGTCCTACCTAGGCTCAACAGAGAGGTCAGCACGCCGGTCTAAATCCTAAGTGCGAAGGAGTCTTGGGCCCATCGCCCTCTGCACTCCTACACGTTGCGTGGGTGGTCGGGGCCCAGGCGCGACACTGTATACACAAGTGACGTAACCAGCCCACCCCAACAATCAGCCCGCATCTCTGAGCTGTGACGTCTAAAGAGCTTTCGGCTGATACATACGACGTAGAGGGTCCCATAACCATTATCCCGCATGGTGGTAATGCGTATAGGCACGTAGCCAACTCAGATCAAATACCCAAATCCGTTAGGCATGTTTTGTAACTCGCGAAGACGAACAGGATCCCTGTCGCTCCGACTTGATAACACACGGACCACGACCAAGGACCAGGCCCACCTGTCTCCTAGGTGGTCTCCGCCTGCCCTGTCGTTCCACCACAACATCACTCGCGGGTGCTCTTGGAGCCGACCTGTCTTTAATATTATTCTCTCGCGGGCACTCTTGGAGCCGGCCCGACTTTAACAGTTTAAAGTATTGCAATATGTAAACATTTCTGTGATCATCACCCAGAGTGATCACGGCCCGGTAACAAGCATGGCGAACGGACAAGGGTGAAGGGCCAGCTGATGAAACATAGCATACCTAACTAAGCATCATAGGATAGCAGGTAAGGTATCAATAGCAGGCGAAGAAATCAGGCTATGCATCAGAATAGGAGCTATCGGAGCAACAACAGAAGAAATTCTAATGCAAGCATAAGAGAGAAAGAATGGGCGATATCTGATGATCAAGGGGTTTTTGCTTGCCTGGAAGCTCAGCTGAAGGGGTCTGGTCGTCGTCAACGTAGTCGTACTCAGCAGTGTTGTCGGTAGTCTCGGGGTCTATCGGGAGAGAAGGAGGGGGAGGAAATAATAAATACACGGCAACAATGCAACAGGGATGCATGACATGTCAACATGCAGTGCTAGGGGTGTTCTAATGCAGCACTACGCAAGTTAGTCCGAGTGGCAAATTATCCGGGAGTGTTTCCCCAGCTTCGGGTGATTATCGGTATATTGAACCGGAGGGGACGGTTCCATGTTCAGTATGTTAGAGGGCTGTGGCAGGTATGTGGGTAGGTTTCTGATCATTTTTCATATATAAATTATTTTCATCCGAGTTACGGTTTATTTTATATAATTTTTCAAAGTTTTATTGAATTTATGGAATTATTTTAATTATTAAATCTGAATTATCCGAAACAGTGACTGGTGACGTCAGCATGACATCAGCATTGCGTCAGCGGTCAAACCCAGCTGACCAGGGTCAAACCTGACCAGTGGGTCCCACTGGTCAGTGACTGTCTTAATTAAACAGGGGTTTAATTTATCTAATTACGTTAATCTGCTAGCGGGACCCACATGTCAGCGACTGTTTAAATTAACAGATTTAATTAACCTAATAATTAGCATTTTTATTAATTATAAAAATGTTTAAATTAAGCGGGGCCCGCATGTCAACGACAGTAGCCGCCCAGTCAGCGGTTGACTTGGTCATCCGGGCCAACGGGACCCACTGGGCCCACTTGTCAGTGGCCCAGGGCGTCCACGTGGCGGCCACGTCGGCGCGCGGCCGGCGTTCAGCCGCCGGCGCCAAAATACGCGGCAACGCGCGTCGGACTTCGCCGGGATTCGTCCACAGGCGGCCGTTTTGCTCGGGACTTGGCGCGTTCGAACGCGGGAGCTGCGCCGCATCCAACGATGGGGTCAGCTTCGCCGGGGAGGGGCTAAAACGTCGCCGGCGTCTAGCTGTGGCGGCGGCTGCTTTCGGCCGAGCTCGGGCGCGCGGCTACGGGTCGTTTCCGAATGGCCTAAGCGGCTAGGCGTGAGCTACGACGCACCAGAAACTTGCTACGGTGGTCGGACGAGGCCGTAGCGTCTCGGGAGCACGGCATCTGCGGCAATGGCGGCGGCCGGAGTACGGCATCACGGCGAGCTAGCTAGGGGGCACAAACGACGGCGAGAGAGGAGGTGAGAAGAAGGGGAGCTCACTGGGCGCCTGTAGTTGAGCTTAGCGTGCTCAGGGAGGGCTCGGAGTGGCCGGAATCGACGGCGACGTCGCAGTGGCCGTAGGAGGAAGAAGAGGTCGAGGGCGGCGTTCGAGGGCGCCCGGAGTTGCGTGGCTCGACGAGGAGGCGTGGCCGACGGAGGCGGAGCGCCTCGACACCGAGAAAGGGCGCGGGGAGCACGGTGGCTACGCGGGCGAGCAGCGGACAGCGACGGCCGCGTCGGCCATGGTGGGGAACGAGCGAGGGAGGGGGAGAGTGAGGCGAGGGAGGAGCCAGGGGGTGCGGGGCTGTGCCCTAATCCCCCAGGAACGGGCGCGGCGCGCTGTCGACCAGGGAGAGAGGGGGGGCCAGGCTCGGGCACGCGCGCGCGCTTTGCTCGACAGCGAGCGAGGGGGGTGAGCAGTTGGAGGGAGACGACCGGCTAGGCAGGTTGGGCCGCACTATTTGACTTAGGCCCAGGTACGGTGGCCCTTTTCCTTTTCTCTTTTCCTTTTTCTGTTTTTCCTTTTTGCTTTTCTGTTTTACAAAATGTTTGGCCACCACTTTTACTTTTGTAAAATATATGACTTAGCCACATAAATACAGTGCAATATCTAGCACTGCCATAAAAAGGTTTGGAGTCCAGATGTTTTCATTTGAATTTTATTTAAATGAGAATGGATTAATTGGTAATGTTTTGGTACTATTTTTGGATGTTAGAGTCATCTAGTGAATTTAGGTGATGTTGTTTTCCTGAACATTATTTATAATGGAATATTTCCAAAATTATGAACTATTTAGTTCTCAAATTTGAACAACTTTTATTTTTACTTATATTTGAATTTCAATTTGAATTGGAATTTGAAATGAGATATGACTCAGATGATGATCAAGCACTGTTAATCATGATGACTTGGCATTATCAAAAGGGTGATCACTGTAGCTTATTACAGGGGATGTTACAAATATAAAACTTGATGAAAAGGGAACTGAAGACGAGTCAACTTTAGCTAGTAGGCGTTCCCATAATTCGGAGGGTGAAAATCTTAATGAAAAAATTGCTAAAACTGGGTTTGGAGAGGTACAAACTTTAAATAGTGATGTGCACACTCTCTTGGATTATAAAGATTTTAATTATGATAATTGTTCTTTAATTGAGTGCATTTCTTTGTTACAATCCATGTTAAATTCACCCAACGCTTATGAGCAAAACAAGGCTTTTACTAAACACATCGTAGAAGCAATGATCAAAGCGTTAGAAGAAAAGCTAGAACTAGAAGTCTCAATTCCTAGAATATTATATAATGAATGGGAACCCACCATTAAAGTTAAAATTAAAAATTATGAGTGCAATGCTTTATGTGATTTGGGTGCTAGCGTTTCCACAATTCCAAAATCTCTATGTGACGTGCTAGGTTTCACCAATATAGATGAATGCTCTCTTAATTTGCATCTCGCAGATTCTACTATTAAAAAGACTTTGGGTAGAATTAATGATGTTCTTATTCTTGCAAATAGGAATTATGTGCCCGTTGATTTTATTGTTCTTGACATTGAATGCAATTCTTCTTGCCCCATAATACTTGGTAGACCGTTCTTATGAACCATAGGTGACGTTATTGATATGAAAGAAGGGAATATAAAATTTCAATTTCCATTAAAGAAGGGTATGGAGCATTTCCCTAGGAAAATAATTAAAGCACCATATGAATCAATTATGTGGGCCACTTATGGAATCAACTTGAAGGATGACAACACTTGAATTTATGCATTATGCCTAGATAGGGGCATAAAACAATAGCGCTTGTTGGGAGGCAACCCAATGAATAAAATATTTTTTTCGGTTATTGTGTGTTTTCACAATTATGCTGCTGGTATGATTGTGTTTTTGTGTTTTCAATTAGTGTTTGTGCTAAGTAATACCTTTAGGATGATTTGGAAGATAATATAATTGATGCTGTTTGGAAAACAGAATGTTTTGTGTCCAGTGCCCGAATTTTGTTTCTGTACTGGAGCGTCAGAAAAATCTGAAATTTTTACACAGTATTGGTATATGAATTTCCCACGTTTTCCTAATTTTTAGGAATTTTTAGAGTTACAGAAGTATGGCTTTTAAATAGATTGCAACAGACTATTCTGTTTCAGACAGATTCTGTTTTTGATGGACTACTTGCTTGTTTTCATGAATCTATGGATTGTATCGTGGGTTATAAGCCATGGTGAAGTTAGAGTACAGTAGGTATAATGCAAAAATAAAATATGAATGGGTTTGCAACAGTACTTAAAGTAGTAATTTATTTTGTTATACTAACGGATCTCACGAAGGTTTTGTTGAGTTTTGTGTGATTGAAGTTTTCAAGTTTTGGGTGAGACCACGATGGATGAAGGAATAAGGAGTAGTAAGAGCCTAAGCTTGGGGATTCCCGAGGCACCCCAGGGTAATATTCAAGGAAGACTCAAGCATCTAAGCTTGGGGATGCCCCGGAAGGCATCCCTTCTTTCTTCTACCAACCATCGGTAATTTTACTTG
Organism: Elymus sibiricus; assembly: GCA_039707655.1. NCBI lineage: Eukaryota > Viridiplantae > Streptophyta > Magnoliopsida > Poales > Poaceae > Elymus > Elymus sibiricus. Next base: position 205,608,114 of record CM077676.1, read on the forward strand.
GAGCTATATTTTTATTCGTCACAAGATATGTGTTTTACTTGCAGCGTCCTGTATTATATGAGTCTTTGCTTTGTTTGCTTTTAGTTTGTCACAATCATCTTTGCTGAATACACCTATCTTGAGAGAGCCACATGTTTATCATCATAATTTGTTAGAATACTCTATGTGCTTCACTTAAATTTTTTGAGCTAGGCAGTTGCTCTAGTCCTTCACTTAAATCTTTTTGAGCACGGTGGTGGCTATATTTTAAAGAAATAAACTCTCATGCTTCACTCAAGATGGGAATGGGCCGACCCGGACCTGGCCTTGGACCTGGCCTCGTGGCCCCAAGGTCAATATGTGAGGCCATGGGTCGGCCCATTTCATAAAAAAATTATGGCCTCACTGACCCATTGGGTACATGAGGCCGACCCAAGATCAAGATGGAAAATCCATGTATCTATTGTGCATAGTCTGGAGACCGGAAAGGCTACCAGGACGGCAAACTAGACAAGTTGGAGAGGATGGTGAGCTCGCCGGCGACCGAGACGACGAACGAGAGGCTGGTTGTTTCTACATGCATGTACTAGTTCATGTAAGAATCGATCAACATGTCTGTCTGCCTGCTTGTGTACAGGGATGTCTCCGACCGAATTGGTCAGTTTCGTATACCATTATCATATATGTTCATGTCTATATGATCGAGTTTGTGTACAGGGGCGTCTACAACAGGGGCGGCCAACAGCGACTCGGCATAGCGATCCGACTGGGTCGACCCATCTGACCCATCGGGTCACACGATGCCGGCTCCATTGACCCATATATCATTTAAGGCCGACCCGCTTGGCCCATTGACCTTGACTTTTTGGTCCGGGTTAGCGACCCGGCGGGCCGACCCGGCCCATTCCCATCTTGATGCTTCACTTATATTATTTTGAGAGTTGATTGAAATTTTGAAGAAATAAATTCTCATGCTTCGCTTATATTATTTTGAGAGTTGATTAAACTTTTGAAGAAATGAATTCTCATGCTTCACTTATATTATTTTGAGAATTGATAAGATTGAAATTTTGAAGAAATATTTGCACTCTCATGCTTCACTTAAATCTTTTTGAGAGTTGATGATAGTAACGGTAATTTGCACAAGATACGAATTTGGTCCCAAAGTGATGAATATTCAAGAGGGATATAATAAAAACTTTCATATAGATCATTGGATATGATAAGTGTGATTCCTTGCAATAGTTTTGCGATATGGAAATGATAACATGTGAGTCATATTAGTGAGTAATTGTGATTTAGTAAGAATATTAGTGTTAAGGTTTGTGATTCCCTATGCATGCACGTTAAGTCAATAGTTATGCAATCAAATTATATCCTACTTATGGTGCATTATTCGGTGTTAGTTGTGTTCAATGCATGTTTATGACCGTTTTCGCTTTTTGGTTGGTTGCTTCTCAATCTATTTGCTTGCCTTCATTTGTACTAAGCGGAAATACTGCTTGTGCATCCAAAATCCTTAAACCCAAGTTGTGCCAAATGAGTCCACTATATCTACCTATATGCGGTATTTCAATGCCGTTCCAAGTAAATTTGCGTGTGCCAACTCTAATTTTCAAAATAATTTTTCCGTTTTGTGTGCCCGTACCGCTCATGAAGCGGCAGGGGGTGGCCATTATTTTCCATGCCAGGTGTGTTATTCTCACGATGAGTGTTTATTCACTTGTCATTGCACGAGAGAATGGTTGGTAATAGGGATGCCCAGTCCCACATGAAATCAAAATAACAACAACAAAATTCCTTGGAAAGTGTTGGTATGGAGGGCACCCGTGGATACGGCTAGCCATGGATTGTGAAAGAATGGTGGAAAGGAAATAAACTTTACTTTCTGTTTGGGAACCACCTATGATGTGTCTAGCATGGAAAATATTGGGAATTCTCGGTCGTTTTCGTTGACAGGAAAAGCATGCCTCTCAAAATATTTTTATCTCTCTAATTTAAGCTTTGAGCTCTGGCACATTTGACAAATCTCTGCTTCCCTCTGCGAAGGGCCTATCTATTTACATTTATGCAATTTTTATTTTTATTTGAGTCTATTTACTCCCTTGAGGGTTTCTGATTTTTTCTGAATTTATAGTGATGGAATTAGGTCAAACATAGCAAAGGGGGGCCCACGAGGCACCAGGGCACGCCTGCCCCTCCCAGGCGCGCCCTGGTGGCTCGTGGCCACCTCCTGGGTCTTCTGGCCCTCTCCTGAAGCTTCTAGTGTTTATCTTGGCCAATAAAAAATCTCCAAAAAGTTTCGTGGCATTTGGACTTCGTTTGGTATTGATTTTCTGTAAAACAAAAACAGGGCAGAAAACAGCAACTGGCACTGGGCACTAAGTTAATAGGTTAGTCTCCAAAAATGATATATAATTGCTGTAAATGCTTATAAAAACATCCAAGATTGATAATATAATAGCATGGAACAATAAAAAATTATAGATACGTTCGAGACGTATCAGCATCCCCAAGCTTAATTCCTGCTCGTCCTCGAGTAGGTAAATGATAAAAATAGAATTTTTGATGTGGAATGCTGCCTAACATATTCATCACATATTCTTTTCTTTTATAGCATGGACATTGGACTTGAATGATTCAAAGCAATAGTCTATAGTTTGATATAAAAATATAGATACTCAAGCATACTAACAAGCAACCATGTCTTTCAAAATATCAACGCTAAAGAAAGTTATCCCTAGCCCATTATGCTCAATCATTGATCCATTCATGAAAAAACTCGAATATTACCTACATCCAATGCACAAGTATGACAATAGTGCTCTCTAGTTGGTGCTATATAAATGAAGATGGAGACTCAAATAAAAATAAAAATTGCATAAAAGTAAATAGATAGGCCCTTCGCAGAGGGAAGCAGAGATTTGTCAAATGTGCTAGATCTCAAAGCTTAAATTAGAGAGATAAAAATATTTTGAGAGGCATGCTTTTCCTGTCAACGAAAACGACCGAGAAGTCCCAATATTTTCCATGCTAGACACATCATAGGTGGTTCCCAAACAGAAAGTAAAGTTTATTTCCTTTCCACCATTTCTTTCACAATCCATGGCTAGCCGTATCCACGGGTGCCCTCCGTACCATCACTTTCCAAGGAATTTTGTTGTTATTAATTTTGATTTCATTGTGGGACTGGGCATCCCTATTACCAACCATACTCTCGTGTAATGACAAGTGAATAAACACTCATCGTGAGAATAACACACCTAGCATGGAAAATAATGGCCACCCCCTGCCGCTTCATGAGCGGTATGGGCACACAAAACAGAAAAATTATTTTGAAATTTAGAGTTGGCACACGCAAATTTACTTGGAACGGCATTGAAATACCGCATATAGGTAGATATAGTGGACTCATTTGGCACAACTTGGGTTTAAGGATTTTGGATGCACAAGCAGTATTTCCGCTTAGTACAAATGAAGGCTAGCAAAAGATTGAGAAGTAACCAACCAAAAAGCGAAAACGGTCATAAACATGCATTGAACACAACTAACACCGAATAATGCACCATAAGTAGGATATAATTTATTTGCATAACTGTTGACTTGACGTGCATGCATAGGGAATCACAAACCTTAACACTAATATTCTTACTAAATCACAATTTTCACGAACATGACTCACATATCATCATCTCCATATCGCAAAATTATTGCAAGGAATCACACTTATCATATCCAATGATCTATATGAAAGTTTTTATTATATCCCTCTTGAATATTCATCACTTTGTGATCAAATTCATATCTTGTGCAAATTACCGTTACAATTGTCAACTCTCAAAAAGATTTAAGTGAAGCATGAGAGTGCAAATATTTCTTCAAAATTTCAACCTTATCAATTCTCAAAATAATATAAGTGAAGCATGAGAATTTATTTCTTCAAAATTTTAATCTTGTCAATTCTCAAAATAATATAAGTAAAGCACAAGAATTCATTTCTTCAAAATTTCAATCAACTCTCAAAATAATATAAGTGAAGCATGAGAGTTTATTTCTTCAAAATTTTAATCAACTCTCAAAATAATATAAGTGAAGCATGAGAGTTTATTTCTTAAAAAATTTAATCAACTCTCAAAATAATATAAGTGAAGCATGAGAGTTTATTTCTTCAAAATTTAGCCACCACCGTGCTCAAAAAGATTTAAGTGAAGCACTAGAGCAACTGCCTAGCTCAAAAAATTTAAGTGAAGCACATAGAGTATTCTAACAAATTATGATGATAAACGTGTGGCTCTCTCAAGATAGGTGTGTTCAGCAAAGATGATTATGAAAAACTAAAAAGCAAACAAAGCAAAGACTCATATAATACAAGACGCTCCAAGCAAAACACATATCATGTGACGAATAAAAATATAGCTCCAAGTAAAATTACCGATGGTTGGTAGAAGAAAGAGGGGATGCCTTCCGGGGCATCCCCAAGCTTAGACGCTTGAGTCTTCCTTGAATATTACCTTGGGGTGCCTCGGGCATCCCCAAGCTTAGGCTTTTGCTACTCCTTATTCCTTCATCCATCGTGATCTCACGCAAAACTTGAAAACTTCAATCACACAAAACTCAACAAAACCTTCGTGAGATCCGTTAGCATAACAAAATAAATCACTACTTAGGTACTGTTGCAAACCCATTCATATTTTATTTTTGCATTATACCTACTGTATACTAACTTATCCATGGCTTATACCCCCCGATACAATCCATAGTTCCATCAAAACAAGCAAACAACACATCAAAAACAAAATCTGTCAAAAACAGAACAGTCTGTACCAACCTATTTAAACGCCATAATTCTGTAACTCCAAAACTTCTGCAAAATTAGGACAACGTGGGAAATTCATATGCAAATACTGTGTAAAACTTTCAGATTTTTCTGATACACCAGTACAGAAACAAAATTCGGGCACTGGACGCAAAACTTTCTGTTTTCCAAACTGCATCTATTATATTATCTTCCAAATCATCCCAAAGGCTTTACTTGGCACAAACACTAATTAAAAACACAAAAACACAATCATACCAGTAGCATAATTGTGAAAACACACAATAACAGAAAAAAATTATTTTATTCATTGGGTTGCCTCCCAACAAGCGCTATTGTTTATAGCCATTAAGATAGGCTTGAGATTTCAATGATGCTCTCATGAAAGATAGTAATTGAAGCACAAAAAGAACATCATAATACATGTGACAAACACATTTATGTCTAACATACTTCCTATGCATAGGCATTTTATATGCAAACAAATTATCAAGACGAGAAATATCTAGCATATGCAAAGGAGAGGAATAAAACATTGACAATCTCAACATCACGAGAGGTAATTTAGTAACATGAAATTTTTTACAACCATATTTTCCTCTCTCATAATAATTACATGTAGGATCATTATCAAATTCAACAATATAGCTATCATATAAAATTTTCTCTCCATGATCCACATGCATAAAATTCTTATAGTCTTCCAAAATAGTGGGATTATTTTTACCTAGAGTTGACACTCTTCCAAACCCACTTTCAATATTATTGCAAACATTATTATCAATAGCATATTCATCACGAGGATTAAATAAATTTTCAAGATCATAAGAAGCATTATCACCCCAATCATGATCATTGCAATAAGTAGTGGATATGACAAGATTATCATCCCCAAGCTTGTAGTTTTGCATATCATTAGCATAATTGACATTAATAGAATTTATAGTAACATCATTGCAATCATGCTTTTCAATTAAGGAGCTATCATGAATCACTTTATAAATTTCTTCTTCTAACACTTCATCACAATTTTCAGATTCATGATTTTCAAGCAAAACTTCATACAGAAAATCAAGAGCACTCAAATCAATAGCAATTGGTTCAACATAATTGGGTCTTTTGAAAAGATTAGCAAGTGGATGAGGATCCATATCAATAGATTTTTAGCAAGCGAAGATGCAAGCGAATAGAAAGCACATGGCAACACAAGCAAAGATAGCAAACAAGAAAAAGGCAAACGGAAAATATTTTTGTATTTTTGTAAAAACGTTTTAGAAGTGGGGGAGATGAAAACGAGAGGCAAATGGCAAATAAAGTAAATGCAAGGAGATGAGAGTTTATGCAAAGGTACTTGATAGATGTTGATGATGTCTCCCCGGCAACGGTGCCAGAAATTCTTCCTGCTACTTGTAGCTTGCGTTGGTATTATCCCCGAAGAGGAAGGGATGATGCAGCACAGTAGAGATAAGTATTTCCCTCAGTTATTAAACCAAGGTTATTGAACCAGTAGGAGAATCACACAACACCTCGTTAGCAGTACCTGCACACAAACAACAAACCCTTGCACCCAACGCAAACGAGGGGTTGTCAATCCCTCGGCGGTAAATTGCAAGATTAAATTGTATGTGATAGATTGATAGATTGAATACAAAAATAAAAAATAAAATAAGTAAAATAAAATGGCAGCAATATTTTTAGGGTTTTAGTAATATGATTTAGATAGACCTGGGGGCCATAGTTTTCAATAGAGGCTTCTCTCAAAAAAATAGCATACGGTGGGTAGACAATTACTGTTGGGCACTTGATAGAAAAGCAAATAATCATGACGATATCCAAGGTAATGATCATGTATATAGGCATCACGTCCAAGATAAGTAGACCGACTCCTGCCTGCGTCTACTACTATTACTCCACACATCGACCGCTATCCAGCATGCATCTAGTGTATTAAGTCCATAAAAGAACGGAGTAATGCCTTAAGAACGATGACATGATGTAGACAAGATAAACTCATGTATGAATAAACCCCATCTTTTTACCCTTAGTAGCAACGATACATACGTGTCATGTCCCTTTCTGTCACTGGGATTGAGCACCGCAAGATCGAACCCACTACAAAGCACCTCTTCCCATGGCAAGATGAATCAACTCAGTTGGCCAAACCAAATCAACAGATCGGAGAATAAATACGAGGCTATAATAATCATGCATAAAAGAGTGCAGCAAAGACTCAAATAATTTCATGGATAATCTGATCATAAACTCACAATTCATCGGATCCCAACAAACACACCGCAAAAAGAGATTACATCGGATAGAACTCCAAGAACATCGAGGAGAACATTGTATTGAAGATCAAAAAGAGAGAAGAAGCCATCTAGCTACTAACTACGGACCTGAAGGTCTATGGTAAACTACTCACGCATCAGCGGAAGGGCAGCAAGGTTGATGTAGAGCCCCTCCGTGATCGATTCCCCCTCCGACAGATTACCGGAGAAGGACCCCAGATGGGATCTCTTTGGAACAGAAGCTTGCGGCGGCGGAAAAAGTATTTCGTGGACTCCCTTGAGGGTTTCTGATTTTTTCTGAATTTATAGTGCTGGAATTAGGTCAAACGGAGCAAAGGGGGGCCCACGAGGCACCAGGGCACGCCTGCCCCTCCCAGGCGCGCCCTGGTGGCTCGTGGCCACCTCCTGGGTCTTCTGGCCCTCTCCTGAAGCTTCTAGTGTTTATCTTGGCCAATAAAAATCTCCAAAAATTTCGTGGCATTTGGACTTCGTTTGGTATTGATTTTCTGTAAAACAAAAACAGGGCAGAAAACAGCAACTGGCACTGGGCACTAAGTGAATAGTATAGTCTCCAAAAATGATATATAATTGCTGTAAATGCTTATAAAAACATCCATGATTGATAATATAACAGCATGGAACAATAAAAAATTATAGATACGTTCGAGACGTATCAGTGCCCACGAGGCACCAGGGCGTGCCTGGGGGGGCAGGCGCGCCCTGGTACCTCGTGGGGCCCACAGAGCTCCGTTTGACCTAATTCCACCACTATAAATTCAGGAAAAATCAGAAACCAGCAGGGGAGTCCACGAAATACTTTTTCCGCCACCGCAAGTTTATGTTTCAGAGAGATCCCATCTGGAGGCCTTCTCCGGTACTCCGCCGGAGGGGGAATCGCTCACCGAGGGGCTCTACATCAACCTTGCTACCCTTCCGATGATGCATGAGTAGTTTACCATAGACCTTCGGGTCCATAGTTAGTAGCTAGATGGCTTCTTCTCTCTTTTTGATCTTCAATATAATGTTCTCCTCGATGTTCTTGGAGTTCTGTCCGATGTATTCACTTTTTGCGGTGTGTTTGTTGGGATCCGATGAATTGTGAGTTTATGATCAGATTATCCATGAATATATTTGAGTCTTTTCTCATCTCTTTTATGCATGATTATTATAGCCTCGTATTTCTTCTCCGATCTATTGATTTGGTTTGGCCAACTAGATTGATTTATCTTGCCATGGGAAGAGGTGCTTTGTAGTGGGTTCGATCTTGCGGTGCTCAATCCCAGTGACAGAAAGGGACATGACACGTATGTATCGTTGCTACTAAGGGTAAAAAGATGGGGTTTATTCATACGTGAGTTTATCTTGTCTACATCATGTCATCGTTCTTAAGGTATTACTCCGTTCCTTTATGGACTTAATACACTAGATGCATGCTGGATAGCGCTCGATGTGTGGAGTAATAGTAGTAGATGCAGGCAGGAGTTGGTCTACTTATCTTGGACGTGATGCCTATATACATGATCATTGCCTTGGATATCGTCATGATTATTTGCTTTTCTATCAATTGCCCAGCAGTAATTTGTGTACCCACCGTATGCTATTTTCTCGAGAGAAGCCTCTACTGAAAACTATGGCCCCCGGGTCTATCTAAATCATATTACTAAAACCCTAAAAATATTGCTGCCATTTTCTTTTATTTATTTTATTTTGTATTTTTGTTTCAATCTATCTACCTATCACATACAATTTAATCTTGCAATTAACCGCCGAGGGATTGACAACCCCTCGTTTGCGTTGGGTGCAAGGATTTGTTGTTTGTGTGCAGGTACTGCTAACGAGGTGTTGCGTGGTTCTCCTACTGGATTGATAACCTTGGTTTCATAACTGAGGGAAATACTTACCTCTACCGTGCTGCATCATCCCTTCCTCTTCGGGGATAAAACCAACGCAAGCTACAAGTAGCAATCACCACCATCACCGAAGAAGGAAACTTGAGGACATGGGTATGGGCACTCCCCTTGGCTTGTGCCAAGCTTGGGGGAGGTGCCCCGGTATCGTATCACCAGCACTTTTATTATCTTTACCTATTTTTAGTTCGATCCTCAGTTATTTCGTGATCTAGTTGAATAAAAGTTTAGTATGATCTATTTTCGAGTGTTAGCTTTGTGATCTATCTATCTATGTAATCGAGTTGAGAGTTATATAATAAAGAGTAGTTTGAGTTTTTGCTTCTTTACTTTTATGTTTCAATTCTAGCATTGAATATAATGAAAAAGATCATATGCTAATCTTATGGAAAGTAATGACATTACATAAAGAAAAGTATAAGTGGTAAATTTATTGGAAATTAACAAACATAGCATTGGTCAATGATGCAATTCATGAAAAAGTTAATAAGGGAAGAGAAGATTCACATGCAAATACACTATCTTGGACATCTTTTGTGATTGTGAGCCCATTTAAGTATTTTATGTCAAATTGTTGACGTCGGACAAGGAAGACAGCGTAATGAATTATGTTTCTTATATTCACATAGAAGTTATATTGTTATAGATCCTCCAACATGTGGTGCTTGCCCAATATCTTTGCTAGCCAAAAATCTGCACTAAGTAGAGATACTACTTGTGCATCCAAAACCCTTAAACCCAGTTTCATGTCATGAGAGTCCACTATATCTACCTACGGATTGAATAAGATCCTTCAAGTAAGTTGTCATCGGTGCAAAAAGCAATAAAAATTGCCTCTAAATATGTCTGAACTTTTATTGTAAGGGAAAATAAGCTTTGTACGAACTTGTGATGGTAAAGAAATAAAAGCGACAGACTGCATAATAAAGGTTGCTATCACAAGGGGCAATTTAAAGTGACGTTCCTTTGCATTAAGAGCTTGTGCATCCAACAACAAAAAGCGCATGACAACCTCTGCTTCCCTCTGCGAAGGGCCTATCTTTTACTTTCATGTATTTACTTTTTATGCAAGAGTCAATAGTGTTCTCCCCTATTCCTTTTTATTTTTCTCTTTTGCAAGCATCTTGTGGTGGGGAAAGATCTAGGCATATATATCCAGTTGGATATGAGTGATCATGAGTTATTATTGTTGACATCACCCTTGAGGTGAATAAGTTGGGAGGCGAAACTATAAGCCCCTATCTTCTATGTGTCTGGCTGAAACTTTTTGCTCCATATATATGTTGTGAGTGTTAGCAATCATAGAAGACTAAATGATGGTTGAGTATGTGGACTTGCTAAAAAGCTCCTACATGAGACCCTTCCTGAAAATATGATGAATTGCAATTACATTGTTGACTGAGAACATAGTTTGTTAGTTTTCAAGAAAGTTTATGCCTTATACTTCATTGTTGTGATGAATTGTTACTTGCTCATGAGAAGTTTTATGATAATAAATATTGTTGTTATAATAATGATCTTGATGCTACTATGTCCGTATTTTGTTTTTATCGACACCTCTCTCTCTAAACATGTGGACATGATTATCAATATCGGCTTTCGCTTGAGGACAAGCGAGGTCTAAGCTTGGGGGAGTTGATACGTCCATTTTGCATCATGTTTTGCTACTGTTATTTATAGTGTTTTTAATCAATATAACACTTTGTGGAGCAATTCTAATGCCTTTTCTCTCTTAATATGCAAGATTTACACAAGGAGGGAGATTGCCGGCAGCTGGAATTCTGGACCTGAAAAAGCTATGTCAGAGATACCTATTCTGCACATCTCCAAATGAGCTAAAATTTTACGGAGATTTATTTTGGAATAAATAAAAAATACTGGAGCAAAGAAGGACCAGAGGGGGCCACCCAGGTGCCCATGAGGCACCAGGGCGCGCCACCCCCCCCCAGGCGCGCCCTGCTGGCTCGTGGGACCCCTGGCCAGCCTCTGGCCCCCATTTTCTGGTATATAAGTCCATTTTCCCTAGAAAAAATATAGAGAAGACTTTCGGGATAGTGCGCCGCCGTCTCGAGGCAGAACTTGTGCAGGAGCACTTTTGCTGTCCGGCAGAGAGATTCTGTCGGGGATACTTCCCTCCGGGAGGGGGAAATCGTCGCCATCAACATCACCAACGATCCTCTCATCGTGGGAGGACCAATCTTCATCAACATCTTCACCAGCACCATCTCATCTCAAACCCTAGTTCATCTCTTGTATTCAATCTTTGTCACAAAACCTCAGATTGGTACATGTGGGTTGCTAGTAGTGTTGATTACATCTTGTAGTTGATGCTAGTTGGTTTATTTGGTGGAAGATTATATGTTCAGATCTATTATGCTATTCAATACCCCTCTGATCTTGAACATGATTATGATTTGTGAGTAGTTACTTTTGTTCTTGAGGACATGGGAGAAGTCTTGTCATAAGTAAACATGTGAATTTGGTATTAGTTCGATATTTTGATGATATGTATGTTGTTGATTCTCTTAGTGGTGTCATGTGAACATCGACTACATGACACTTCACCATCTTTGGGCCTAAGGGAATTCATTGTAGAGTAGTAATTAGATGATGGGTTGCTAGAGTGACAGAAGCTTAAACCCTTGTTTATGCGCTATTCCGTAAGGGGCAGATTTGGATCCATATGTTTAATGCTATGGTTAGAGTTATCTTAATTCTTCTTTCGTAGTTGCGTATGCTTACGAGAGGGGGTAATCATAAGTGGGAGGCTTGTTCAAGTAAGAACAGCACCCAATCACCGGTCCACCCACATATCAAATTATCAAAGTAGCAAACGCGAATCAAACCAACATGATGAAAGTGACTAGATGAAATTCCGATGTGTCCTCGAGAACGCTTTGCTTACTATAAGAGATCGTCCCGGCTTGTCCTTTGCTACAAAAAGGATTGGGCCACCTTGCTGCACTCTTTGTTACTATTGCTACTTGTCACTTGTTACAAATTATCTTGCTATCAAACTACTCGTTACCGATAATTTTAGTGCTTGCAGAAAATACCTTGCTGAAAACCGCTTGTCATTTCCTTCTGCTCCTCGTTGGGTTCGACACTCTTACTTATCGAAAGGACTACGATTGATCCCCTATACTTGTGGGTCATCAATTCCCAAACCAACAGAGAGCCACCCGAAATAACTTTTCCACCGCCGCAAGCTTCTGTTCTTCCGCGATCCCATCTGGAGACCTTTTCTGGTAATCAGCCGGAGGGGGAATCGATCACGGAGGGCTTCTACATCAACCTTGCTGCCCTTCCGATGATGTGTGAGTAGTTCACCATAGACCTACGGGTCCATAGCTAGTAGCTAGGTGGCTTCTTTTCTCTCTTGATCTTCAATACCATGTTCTCCTCGATCTTCTTGGAGTTCTATCTGATGTAATCTTTTTTTGCGGTGTGTTTGTTCGGATCTGATGAATTGTGGGTTTATTGATAAAGACTGAACCTCGTAGCAAGATCCGATCCGTCGTTGCGGCCTGATCTTTCACAACAATCCTCCTTCAGCAGCAGTAACCTCTCGCCCGTGCCCACGATATACGTGAAGTAGAGGGATTGAATCTTACGGTCCAGCATGAGAAAAACCAATCTCAATGATGGTACTCATGTGCAAAACAATTTCCTCACAGAGAAAACGCAACACAGAGGTTTTCTAAAGCTTCCTCCAAAACTTAGGGATTTTTAGACAGCTTCCCCCAAAACTCGATACGGGTATTTACCCTAAAAACACATTGTGTTTATTCATAAAATATAACCTAATTTTACAATGTCCGCACCTAGCCTTTTATAATGGTTGACGCATCTAACTTGACCGACAAACTCAGTGCGTATATCTCTGCAATCCTAAGCTTCTACTAATTTAAATAGCATATGCCTTTTACATCTCGGCGTCTACCAAATATAACTAATCCAACTCAAACAAAATACCTGAGATAAACAAGGAATAATCTATCTTGATTGGTGCGGCATCCTCAAGTGCCTCCTGTTCTGCAGGTGGGCCCCAGCCGGACTCCTTTAAACATAAGTTATCCCACGTGAGAATTTGGTGCATGCAACTATTGGTTGTTCTCGTGGTCGTGGTTGCCCAAAGAAAAAACTAACATGATTTATTCCCTTTGAGAAGGAAGCAAACTCTGGCACATCCACGTACTACACAACTTGATTGCTGCTAATTGATTTTTGGCTGGACCCACTCCCATGCATGCGTGCTCCTTCATGTCGTCATTCAGGGGAATATAGAAACATAGCTCTGTACTTGCTCATTATTTGTACAACTATGTCATGCTTCGATTTGATGCCTACTAATCCATCTTCATATTGGAAAACGTCTGTAACATATTCAGTACTAGGTGTAGATGTTGTTGTATCATCAACGATCATCATACTTAAATTACACACTGATGTATCATTTATGATCAGATTATTCATTGAAAGTAATTGAGTCTTTTCTGAACTTTATTATGCATGATTATTATAGCTTTGTTTTTCTCTCCGATCTATCCGTTTGGTTTGGCCAACTAGATTGATTTATCTTTAGTGGGAGAGGTGCTTTGTAGTGGGTTCAATCTTGCGGTGTCCTCATTCAGTGACAGAAGGGGACGGAGTATGTATAGTATTGTTGCTACTAAGGATAAAACGATGGGGTTTATTCATATTGATTGAGTTTACTTTGTCTACATCATGTCATCTTGCTTAAGGCGTTACTCTGTTTGTCATGATTTTAATACCATAGATGCATGCTGGATAGCGGTCGATTGGTGGAGTAATAGTAGTAGATGCAGGCAGGAGTCGGTCTACTTGTCATGGACGTGACACCTATATGTGTGATCATTGCCATGAATACGTCATAACTATGGGCTTTTCTATCAATTACCCAACAGTAATTTGTTCACTCACCGTCTGCTATGTGTTCGAGAGAGAAGCCTCTAGTGAAAACTATGGACCCCGGGTCTACTTTAAACATATTATAAAAAACAAAAATACCTTGCTGCAATTAATTTACTTTTATTTTGTTTTGCAATTTATATATCTACCTATACAAGATTTGATCGTTGCAAGTAACGAGTTCAAGGGGACTGACAACCCTCTTGCCTGTGTTGGGTGCAAGTATTTGCTTTTGTGTGTGCAGGTGTTGTTCACTAGGATTTGCGTGATTCTCCTATTGGTTCGATAACCTTGGTTCTCATTGAGGGAAATACTTATCTCTATTGTACTGCTTCACCCTTCCTCTTCGGGGGAAATCCCAACGCGGCTCACAAGTAGCAGTTACCAGAAGGGTTTCGGAGAATACCAGATAATACCAGGTAATCTATATTGGTGGAAATAGTTTTTAGGGACCTAATCTATATAGGTGGAAATAGTTAAGCGGTACCTGCACACACAAAAAGCAAATGCTTGCACCCAACAAAGGCAAGAGGGTTGTCAATCCCCTTGATCTCGTCAATTGCAAGGATTAAATCTAATAGTGGTAGATATATAAAATAAAATAAAAAGGAAATAAAACAGCGAGCAATTTTTAGGGTTTTAGTAAATATGGAGAATGGACCTAGGGGGCATAGTTTCACTAGAGGCATCTGTCTATAAGCATAGCAACGGTGGGTAAACGAATTACTGTTGGGCAATTGACAGAATAGCGCATAGTTATGATGATTCTTCATGGCATGACTCATATATAGACAGTACGTCCATGACAAGTAGACTGTATAATCGAACTGCATCTACTACTATTACTCCACCCCAAGACCGCTATCCAGCATGCATCTCAAAGTATTAAGTTCATGACAAACAGAGAAACGCTTTAAGCAAGATGACATAATGTAGACAAAGTAAGACCAAGCAATATGTTCAAACCCCATCGTTTTATCCTTAGTAGCAACAATACAATATGTGCCTTGCAACTCCTCCTGTCATAGAGTAAGGACACCGCAACATTGAACCTACTACCAAGCACCACTCCCACTGAAGATAAATTAATCTACTTGGCCAAAGAAGACGGTTAGATCGGAGAGAAATACAAGGCTATAAAATCACACATAAATAGATCTCAAAAGGATTTGTTGGGAATATTTCCAGCATTGGAGACCCGGCAGGAGGATGACTCGGCCATAGAGCTATGAGGCTCAGCGGGTTATCTCACTGCTGGGCCTTGAAGATACATAGTGGGCCGGCTTAACGGGGGCCTGGTGAAGAGGGCCGGCTCAGCATGTGGGCCGGCTTAGGAAGAAAGATAAGATAAGAAAGATTACCTTGAAGATCAAGTCAATTAGAATAAGAGTAGGATACGGGTTAAGGTTACAACCTGGACTCTCATGTAAACCTATGGCTCAACCTGTTATATAAAGGGGAGCGCCAAAGGCAGAAAGACTAAGTTGCAATCTCTCGAGAGCTAGGTTAGCGAATCCGCACCCCTGTAATCGAGATCCAAAGCAATACAATCAAGCAGGACGTAGGCTTTTACATCCATCGTGAGGGGCAGAACCTGGGTAATCCCGTGTCTTCTCGTTCCCGTTCAACCCTGTTAAGCTTCCACCTTCGTGCGATGGATCCATCACTAAGTCCTTTCACAAGGGCATCTGCTGTGCTAAAACCACGACAGTTGGTGCCCATCGTGGGGCCTGCAAACGGTGGAGTTGAGTTCTTGGCGGGAGCCCTCCCAGGGTTCGGGGAGTATGCAATCGGCCAGATGACGAAGAGCCGCCGCGGAAAGCTCTACATCGACGACTCAGGCTGGGCCCCGAGGCCGACTCAATTGAGTACGGGTACCGGGTTCCCTTCGGCAAGATCCATGTCTTCAGCGGCATTGTCGGCGAGTCAGCCGCCGGATTGGATGTTGTTGCCAACACCGAATCAGCCCGCCGCGCTAGCCCCCCCCCCCCCCAGGCGAAACCCGGCCCGCCAAGAGCCGGCCGGATGCATGCCTTCGTAGGCTTCACCCGGGGGTGACTTTGTCAGAAAATTCACTATCTGGAGATGAGACACTCGTGCAGTCTGATGGCGAGTCATCGATGGGGGAAACCGAATCAATCTGTCCCCTGTATGACGGCAGGCTCGGAGGATGAACTGACGAAGTTTTCCCAGAAACCCTCGAGCCGCCTCGGTTCACTGCGGTTTACATGGCAGGCAGGCAAGACCCGCCTCCCCTTTGCGACCCGGTGGATCCAGCGGCCGGGCAGAATCTCACCATCGCCGGCTCAGGAGGGGCTGGCGCGGCCGGCGCCGGCTCGCAAAAGACTGGGGCGTAGGTAATCGAGGAGCTGATGAATACTCTGGCGACCCTGCTGGCTGAGCCGGTGACCGTAGAGAACGCTGCGGCGCGCAACGCAGATATCACGAAGTGCCGTGAGCAGATGACCAAGATCCAAGAGGATATCAATACTGAAAACACCCGCATGGCAGAGACGCAAGCCCGGATCGCCGAGAAGAGATAGCGCTTGGAGGAGGAGGCTCTTTATTTAAGCCGCCGGCAGGCCGAGTCAGAATTCGTCCATCAGAGGCGACATCAAAGCCGGCTTCCGGCCAACATTGAGCCGACTCAGTTGTTTGCTACGCCAAATGATCCACGGGCTCCAACAAACCCGGGGGCTGGTGTTGCCCCCCTAGGAGGGACACTGTTGCAGTAGCCAGCTCAGCAGAGGGATACTGCTCAACATCATACACCGGCTCAGCAGCAGCAGCTACCGACTCGCCGCTTCCAGACCCCAATTGGACACTATTCCAACCCGGTGGACAATGTCCTGGCGGTGACTCACAACTTGGCAGCAATTCTGATCGAAGGGGACAATCCGGCTCAGGTGGAGGCTAGGAACGCCATTGAGATGCTAAAAACAGCGGTAATGCAGCAGGCGAACTATTCTCACAGTCAGCACCGGCTTCATTCAACCCCTCACCAGAGCCGCACCAGGAGCCAACGCCCTGAGTCACCGGCAATTTCCAGTAGCGCATAGTGCCGGAGGGCCGCACAACCGTTGGTGAATCAGCAACCACCCAGGATCCCAAACGCGCAGGAGATTGTGGACACCGTTCGAGCTCTACGAGCATTGGAAGAGGAAAACGCGCGTGCGGTGTATAATCAGCCCACGGCACAGGACCATCCGACCACAGCCCAGACAGCTGGTCGCCTTGGCGGTCTATCAAGTCGCATGATTGGAATTCCTTGTCTAGTCCCAGCACTGCGAGATGCACGCATGCCGCCAGATTTCAAGGGTCCTCGCAAGGTTCCTAATTATACAGTAGATCTGGAGCCGGCCCAGTGGATTGAGAGTTATGAATTAGCAATGGATCTTTTGGGAGCTAGTGAGGCTGTGTACGCGTGTTATCTACCTCTCATGTTGGAAGGTCCAGCACATACTTGGTTGAAAAACTTGCCGGTGAATTCCATTAACACCTGGCAGGAATTGAAGGAGTGTTTCATTAAGAACTTTCAGGGAACCTGCAAACGTCTAACCACAATCGTCGATCTTGAACATTGTATTCAGCGTGAGGATGAGTCGGCACACCGCTGGTCTCGCCAAGTTGCGGAAGTCATTCATTCTTCAGATAGCATCACAGCTGCATAGGCGGTTCTTGTTCTGGAGCGGACTTGTAAGTTTCAACCCCTGGTTAAGAGTTAGGGCGGCTCAAGAGAAAGGTCCAGGACATGGGCGATCTTATGGATGTCTTAACTCGGAATGCTGAGTCAGACAATACGAAGGATCCTACGTCTGATGATGACAAATCTGGCAAGGGCAAGAAAAACGGGGGCAAGGGTCACCAGCAGAACAATGGCAATGGGTAGGCCAATAGCAACAACAAGCGCAAGAGTTATGAAGCCGGCTCTGATCTGGTAGCAAATACCAATACCGGTGGGAATAACCAACGGAAGAACAACGGCTCTAGGAAG
The DNA here is from genome assembly GCA_039707655.1 of Elymus sibiricus. Classification (NCBI taxonomy): domain Eukaryota; kingdom Viridiplantae; phylum Streptophyta; class Magnoliopsida; order Poales; family Poaceae; genus Elymus; species Elymus sibiricus. The sequence goes on from CM077676.1 coordinate 205,626,030, forward strand.
CCTTTTTCCGGTAACCACCCCCGCAGCTTTGAAGAGGCTCTCAAAGGTCCATGTCCCAAACATAGTATTAATGGCAAGTCGTCTGCCCATTCATGGGAGAACTGTTATATTATGCAAGAATTCTCCAAGTAGGTATTTCAGAATCATCACAATGGAGGCGGCAACGGAGGACACCCTGGCAACCAGGGAGTCGGCTTTCAGGGGGCCGGCTCGTAAGGGCACTTCGCGGGCCCCGGGTTCCAGGGGAACCACGGTCCGAATACCGGGTTTCAGGGGGCTGGCAATGTTGGTAGCAATAATCAGCGTAACAACCAAGGGAATCAGAATCAAAGCGGCCAGGACGGGTTCCAGAGCAATCCGAAGCAGCTGGATAGTGGTCAATACCATGTCTTTACCACCAGTACCTGCAAACAGGATCAGAAGGTTCAGCGGAGAGCAGCCCACTTGGTTGAGCCGGCAGTCCCATATTACCACAACTGGTCAGAGCAGCCGGTCACTTGGAGTCGGGCAGATCATCCAGAGTTCATTGATCACCTGGGTCATCTGGCCTTGGTAGTGGCACCACAAGTCGGCGGGTATACATTGACAAAGGTGCTTATGGATGGCGGCAGCAGTATCAACATCCTTTATTATGATACTTTCAGATGGATGAATTTGTCCAAGAAGCAGCTCACCCCTTCCACTACAGTCTTTCATGGCATTGTCCCCGGCAAGTCAGCTTATCCCATTGGCAGGATTTCTCTGGAGGTGGCCTTTGGCGACGAACTTAATTACCGCTCGGAGTTTTTGTCCTTCGAAGTGGTGAAGCTTAAAAGCCCTTATCATGCCCTCTTTGGAAGGCCGGCTTACGCGCGGTTCATGGTGCGGCCATGCTATGTCTATCTGAAGTTAAAAATGCTAGGTTCGAAGGGCACCATTACTGTTGAGGGCAACCGGAGAGTTGCACTGGAGTGCGAGGAAGGAGACGCAGCTTATGCGGAGACGGCTTGTGCAGCCGAAGAGCTGAAATACTACAAGGACAATGTTGACCCGACTGACAGGACCTCCCTGAAGAAACCGATGACCGAGGCTGATCCTTTGCTCAAATTCAAATCGACCAGAGATACAAAGCAAGTTGACTTCGTCCCGGGTGATTCATCTAAGCAGTTCACTGTCGGGGCAAACATGGATCCTAAATAGGAAAGCGCACTCATCGAGTTCATCCGTGAGAACCGGGACATCTTTGCATGGAAACCTTCTAACATGCCGAGTGTACCGAGAGAACTCACTGAGCACTCCCTTAATGTGGATCCTAAGTTTAAACATGTTCAACAATATCTCCGTCGATTCAATGAGGAAAGGCGGAAAGCTATTGGCGAAGAAGTGGCTCGGCTCTTAGCTGCCGGGTTCATTGTTGAAAATTATCATCCAGAGTGGTTGGCTAACCCGGTGCTTGTACTGAAGAAAAATGGGATATGGCGGATGTGTGTTGATTACACAGACCTGAATAAAGCTTGTCCTAGTGATCCTTTTGCTCTGCCCCGTATTGACCAGATCATTGATGCTACCGCGGGTTGTGAGTCTTTATGCTTTCTGGATGCTTATTCTGGTTATCATCAAATCAAGATGAAGCAGGAGGACCAGGAAAAGACGGCTTTCATTACACCTTTTGGACCTTTCTGCTATACGTCCATGCCATTTGGTCTGAAATGCGCACAGGCGACTTATCAGCATTGTGTCCGGAATTGTTTCCACAAGCAGATTGGGCATAATGTCTATGCTTATGTTGATGATATCGTGGTCAAATCTCGGAAGAAGGAAACTTTATCGGATGATCTCAAGGAGACATTTGACAACCTCCGAGTTTACCAGATGAAGCTCAACCCGGAGAAGTGTGTCTTCGGTGTTCCTGCCGGGAAGTTATTGGGGTTCCTAGTTTCTGAGCGTGGGATCGAGGCCAACCCAGAAAAAATCAAAGCAATCACTTCCCTAGCCAAGCCGGCCAATCTCAATGCTGTCCAGAAGCTGGATGGGCAGGTTGCGGCGTGGAGTCGGTTCATAAGCCGGCTTGGGGAGAAGGCAATCCCACTTTACCAAATGCTCCGGAAGTCAGATGACTTTGTTTCGAGCGATGCTACAGATCAGGATTTTGAATCTCTCAAGAAGCAGTTACCGGAGCCGCCCATCCTTGATGCCCTTCAGGAGAAGGAGCCCATGCTGCTATATATTGCAGCTAACAGCAAAGCTGTTAGTGTTGCAGTTGTTGTAGAGTGATACGTCTCCAACGTATCTATAATTTTTGATTGTTCCATGCTGTTATATTATCAATCTTGGATGTTTTTATATACATTTACAGCAATTATATATCATTTTTTGGGACTAACCCATTAACTTAGTGCCCAGTGCCAGTTGCTGTTTTCTGCCTGTTTTTGGTTTTACAGAAAATCAATACCAAACGAAGTCCAAATGCCACGAAACTTTTTGGAGATTTTTTCTGGACAAGATAAACACAAGAAGCTTCGGGAGAAAACCAGACGCCAGAGGAGGTGGCCACGAGCCACCAGGGCGCGCCTAGGGGGGGCAGGCGCGCCCTCATGCCTCGTGGGCCCACCTCAGCTCCGTTTGACCTAATTCCACCATTATAAATTCCCAAACATCAGGAAACCAACAAGGGAGTCCACGAAATACTTTTACCGCTGCCGCAAGTTTCTGTTCTCGAGAGATCCCATCTGGAGGCCTTTTCCGGTGCTCCGCCGGAGGGGGAATCAATCACGGAGGGACTCTACATCAACCTTGCTGCCCTTCCGATGATGCGTGAGTAGTTTACCACAGACCTTCGCGTCCATAGTTAGTAGCTAGATGGCTTCTTCTCTGTTTTTGATCTTCAATACAATGTTCTCCTCGATGTTCTTGGAGTTCTATCCGATGTAATCACTTTTTGCAGTGTGCTTGTTGGGATCCGATGAATTGTGAGTTTATGATCAGATTATCCATGAATATTATTTGAGCCTTCTTTGATCTCTTTTATGCATGATTATTATAGCTTTGTATTTCTTCTCTGATCTATTGATTTGGTTTGGCCAACTAGTTTGATTTATCTTGCCATGGGAAGAGGTGCTTTGTAATGGGTTCGATCTTGCGGTTCTCAATCCCAGTGACAGAAAGGGACATGACACGTATGTATCGTTGCTATTAAGGGTAAAAAGATGGGGTTTATTCATGCGTGAGTTTACTTTGTCTACATCATGTCATCTTGCTTAAGGCATTACTCCGTTCTTATGGACTTAATACACTAGATGCATGCTGGATAGCGGTCGATGTGTGGAGTAATAGTAGTAGATGCAGGCAGGAGTCGGTCTACTTGTCTCGGACGTGATGCCTATATACATGATCATTGCCTTGGATATCGTCATGATTATTTTCTTTTCTATCAATTGCCCAACAGTAATTTATCTACCCACCGTATGCTATTTTCTTGAGAGAAGCCTCTAGTAAAAACTATGGCCCCCGGGTCTATCTAAATCAATTACTAAAACCCTAAAAATACTTGCTGCACTTTTCTTTTATTTATTTTATTTTGTATTTTTGTTTCAATCTATCTATCTATCACATACAATTTAATCTTGCAATTGACTGCCGAGGGATTGACAACCCCTCGTTTGCGTTGGGTGCAAGGATTTGTTGTTTGTGTGCAGGTACTGCTAACAAGGTGTTGCGTGATTCACCTACTGGATTTATAACCTTGGTTTCATAACTGAGGGAAATACTTACCTCTACTGTGCTGCATCATCCCTTCCTCTTCGGGGAAAATACCAACGCAAGCTACAAGTAGCAGGAAGAATTTCTGGCGCCGTTGCCGGGGAGACATCATCAACATCTATCAAGTACCTTTGCATAAACTCTCATCTCCTAGAATTTATTTTATTTTCCTCTCATTTTCATCTCCCCCACTTCTAAAAAGTTTTTACAAAAATACAAAAATATTTTCCGTTTGCCCTTTTTCTTGTTTGCTTGTTTGCTTGCTTGTTATCTTGTTTGCGTAGTCACGATGTCTCAAGAAAATACAAAATTGTGTGATTTTTCCAATACTAATAATAATTATTTTATTAGTACTCCGATTGCTCCTCCCGCCGCTAGTGCGGAGACTTGTGATATTAATGCCGCTTTGCTAAATCTTGTTATGAAAGAACAATTTTCTGGTAGTCCTAATGAAGATGCTGCATCCCATCTTAACACTTTCATAGAATTGTGTGACATGCAAAAGAAAAAAGATGTGGATAATGCTGATGTGAAATTAAAATTATTCCCATTCTCATTGCGGGATCGTGCAAAAATTTGGTTTTCATCTTTACCACGAAATAGTATCGATTCTTGGGATAGGTGTAAAGATGCTTTTATTACTAAGTATTTTCCTCCCGCGAAAATTATTTCTCTTAGAAATCAAATTATGAATTTTAAGCAACTTGATCATGAACATGTTGCCCAATGTTGGGAGAGGATGAAATTAATGATAAGAAATTGCCCTACTCATGGTTTAAATTTATGGATGATCATACAAAAAAATTATGCGGGATTGAATTTTGTTTCTAGAAATCTTGTAGATTCCACCGCGGGTGGTACTTTTATGGAAATTACATTAGGAGAGGCTACTAAATTGCTCGATAATATTATGGCAAATTATTCACAATGGCATACTGAAAGAACTCCTACTAGTAAAAAGGTGAATTCTATTGAAGAAATTAGTACTTTGAGTGATAAAGTCGATGCGCTTATGAAATTGGTTGCTAGTAAAAATACTCATATTGATCCTAATTATGTGCCATTGTCCACTTTGATTGAGCAAAATAATGATCCCGTAGATGTGAATTTTGTCTCGCGAAACAATTTCAATAATAATGCTTATAGAGGTAATTTTAATCCTAGGCCGTTTTCTGGAAATTCCTCTAATAATTATGGCAATTCCTATGGTAAGCCTTATAATAATAATAATGATAATGATAATAATAATAATAATAATAATAATAATAATAATAATAATAATAATAATAATAATAATAATAATAGGATGCCCTCTGATCTTGAAAGTAATATTAAAGAATTTATTAATGCTCAAAAAGTTTTCAACACTACGATAGAAGAAAAATTGAGTAAACTTGATGATATGTCTAGGAGCATTGATAGAATTATTCATGATGTGGAAAATCTTAAGACTACAATTTTGCCACCCAAAATTGATATTAATGAATCAATTAAAGCTTTATATGTCTCCATGGATGAGAGTAAGAAAAGAACCGCCATGTTAAAAGCTAAACGAGAATTTTTAGAAAAAGCGATTCTTCCTGGTTTTTATCGTAGTAATGATGAGAATATTAAAATGATTGGTGTTTCATATATTGATTCTTTGTTTAGCAATATAAAACTTGATGAAAAGGGGACTGAAGAAGAGTCAACTTTAGCTAGAAGGCGTTCCCATAATTCGGAGGGTGAAAATCTTAATGAAAAAATTGCTAAAAGTGGGTTTGGAGAGGTAAAAACTTTAAATAGCGATGTGCCCACTCTCTTGGATTACAAAGATTTTAATTATGATAATAGTTCCTTGTTTGAGTGCATTTCTTTGTTACAATCCATGTTAAATTCACCCAACGCTTATGAGCAAAACAAGGCTTTTACTAAACACATCGTAGAAGCAATGATGAAAGCGTTAGAAGAAAAGCTAGAACTAGAAATTTCAATTCCTAGAAAATTATATGATGAATGGGAACCCACCATTAAAGTTAAAATTAAAAATTATGAGTGCAATGCTTTATGTGATTTGGGTGCTAGCGTTTCCACAATTCCAAAATCTCTATGTAATGTGCTAGGTTTCACCAATATAGATGAATGTTCTCTTAATTTGCACTTGGCGGATTCTACTATTAAAAAGGCTTTGGGTAGAATTAATGATCTTCTTATTCTTGCAAATAGGAACTATGTGCCCGTTGATTTTATTGTACTTGACATTGAATACAATTCTTCTTGCCCCATAATACTTGGTAGACCATTTTTACGAACCATAGGTGTCGTTCTTGATATGAAAGAGGGGAATATAAAATTTCAGTTTCCATTAAAAAAGGGTATGGAGCATTTCCCTAGGAAAAGAATTAAAGCACCATATGAATCAATTATGAGGGCTACTTATGGAATCAACTTGAAAGATGACAACACTTGAAATTATGCATTATGCCTAGCTAGGGGCATAAAACAATAGCGCTTGTTGGGAGGCAACCCAATGAATAAAATAAATTTTCACCTTTTGTTTTTGTTATTGTGTGTTTTCACAATTATGCTACTGGTATGATTGTGTTTTTATGTTTTTAATTAGTGTTTGTGCCAAGTAAAGCCTTTAAGATAATTTGGAAGATAGTATAATTGATGCTGTTTGGAAAACAAAAAGTTTTGTGTCCAATGCTGGAATTTTGGTTCTGTAATGGAGCGTCAGAAAAATCTAAAAGTTTTACACAGTATTGGTATATGAATTTCCCACGTTGTCCTCATTTTTCAGAATTTTTGGAGTTACAGAAGTATGGCTTTTAAATAGATTGCTACAGACTGTTCTGTTTTTGACAGATTCTGTTTTTGATGCACTACTTGCTTGTTTTGATGAATCTATGGATTGTATCGGGGGTATAAGCCATGGTGAAGTTAGAGTACAGTAGGTATAATGCAAAAATAAAATATGAATGGGTTTGCAACAGTATTTAAAGTAGTGATTTATTTTGTTATACTAACGGATCTCACGAGGGTTTTGTTGAGTTTTGTGTGATTGAAGTTTTCAAGTTTTGGGTGAGATCACGATGGATGAAGGAATAAGGAGTGGCAAGAGCCTAAGCTTGGGGATGCCCAAGGCACCCCAAGGTAATATTCAAGGAAGACTCAAGCGTCTAAGCTTGGGGATGCCCCGGAAGGCATACCCTCTTTCTTCTACCAACCATCGATAATTTTACTTGGAGCTATATTTTTATTCGTCACATGATATGAGTTTTGCTTGGAGCGTCTTGTATTATATGAGTCTTTGCTTTGTTTGCTTTTTAGTTTGTCACAATCATCTTTGCTGAACACACCTATTTTGAGAGAGCCACAAGTTCATCATAATTTGTTAGAATACTCTATGTGCTTCACTTAAATTTTTTGAGCTAGGCAGTTGCTCTAGTGCTTCACTTAAATCTTTTGAGCACGGCGGTGGCTATATTTTGAAGAAATGAACTCTCATGCTTCACTTATATTATTTTGAGAGTTGATAAGATTGAAATTTTGAAGAAATGAATTCTCATGCTTCACTTATATTATTTTGAGAATTGATAAGATTAAAATTTTGAAGAAATATTTGCACTCTCATGCTTCACTTAAATCTTTTTGAGAGTTGATAATAGTAATGGTAATTTGTACAAGATATGAATTTGGTCCCAAAGTGTTGAATATTCAAGAGGGATATAATAAAAACTTTCATATAGATCATTGGATATGATAAGTATGATTCCTTGCAATTGTTTTGCGATATGGAAATGATGATATGTGAGTCATGGTAGTGAGTAATTGTGATTTAGTAAGAATATTAGTGTTAAGGTTTGTGATTCCCTATGCATGCACGTTAAGTCAATAGTTATGCAACGAAATTATATCCTAATTATGGTGCATTATTCGGTGTTAGTTATGTTCAATGCATGTGTGACGCCCCTGCTCAACCGTGCACTAATCATACACGCAAATGTGCGCGCTCGAGATCAGAGACTCACGGGAAGATATCACAACACAACTCTAAACTCAAATTTAAACATAAATCATCATATTACAAACCAGGGGTCACGAGGACCCGAATACATGAGTCATACACACAAATAATATCTGAGTACAGACATAGTTAGTCAAGTTTGCCTTAAGAAGGCTAGCACAAACAGCGACACTGATCGAAAAGGCAAAGGCCTCCTGCCTAGGGTCTCTGAACTACTCCTGGTCGGCTGGCTCAACCCAGTAGTACGTGCTTCTGGGACTCTCCTGGTAATAGTCTCCTGTAATGGCGTATGGCTCCTAGACTCCATCGTCTGATTGTAGCAAACGGGTATGGGCAAAAAGGGAAGCAAAGCAACTGTGAGTACTCATCCAAAGTACTCGCAAGACTGACAACAGAACTATGCTAAATATGCATCGGTATCAAAGGAATGGGGCTATATCTTTGGACTGAACTGCAGAATGCCAGGATAGAGGGGAAGAAGCCTAGCCTATCGAAGACTAGCATCTTGAAGCAATTCTTGCAGCATCAGAAGAGAGTAGAACAAGATAATATATAATCAATCATATTGTAGTATTGCCTTGAGATCCTTCCTCGTCTACCCTGCGAGAAAGTGATCTCGAGAGCGGTAGTAGCAGTTTAATATGGTGACAGTATCCATTTGTAGTTGTAGCAGATCAAGATACAACTCTGAGCGTCCTGTTACCGTGGACACGGCTATTCGAATAGATAACTTCCCTGCAGGGGTGCACTACTGTTACCCAACATGCTCGATCACATCTGGCCGGACACACTTGTTGGGTAATGCCCGGCCTCGGGTGATCAACACGACGCAGTCCTACATAGGCTCGGCAGAGAGGTCAACACGCCGGTCTAAATCCTAAGCACGAAGGGGTCTTGCGCCATCGCCCTTCGCAATCCTGCACGTTACGTGGCTGGTCGGGGCCCAGGCGCGACACTGAATACACCAGTGACGTAACCAGCCCACCCCAACGATCAGCCCGCATCTCTGAGCTACGACGTCTGAAGAGCTTTCGGCTGATACTACGACGTAGAGGGTCCCATAACCATTATCCCACGTGGTGGTAGTGCGTATAGGGCCAACGACCCACTCAGATCAAATACCCAAATCCGTTAAGCATGTTTAGTAACTCGCAGAGACGAACAGGGTTCCTGTCGCTCCGACTTGGTAAGACATGACGCGCGAGTGCTCTTGGAGCCGACCCGTCTTTAACATTATTCTCTCGCGGGCACCCTTGGGGCCAGCCCGTCTTTAGCAATTTAAGTATGACAGAATTGTAAGCATTTCCGTGATCATCACCCAGAGTGATCACGGCCCGATATCAAGCGTGGCAACCGGACAAGGGTGATGGGCCACCGATGAATCAATAGTAAAACTAACTAAACATCATGGGACAGCAGGTAGAGTATCAATAGCAGACGACAAAATCAGGCTATGCATCAGAATAGGAGCTATCAAATTAACAACGGGAGCAATTCTAATGCAAGCATAAGGGAGAGAGAGGGTGGGTGATATCTGGATGATCAAGGGGGTTTTGCTTGCCTGGAAGCTCAGGTGAAGGGGTCTGGTCGTCGGCGACGTCGTGTACACGGCAGTGTCGTCGGCAGTCTCGGGGGCTATCGGAGAGAAGGAGGGGGAAGAAACAATAAATACACGGCAATAATGGAACAGCGATGCATGACATGCCTAAATGACATGCAGAGGTGATATAATGCCTAACTAATTGCATTAGTTAATTTAGGGATTTATCTGGAATTATTTTATTAAAGTTATGCACTATTCATTTATCGAATACGGGCAAAAAGTTCCATGTTCAGTATGTTAGAGGGGTGTGGCACGCATGAGGATAGGATATTCAGATTCTACACATTTTTCTGATCATTTTTCATATATAAATTATTTTCATCCGAGTTACGGTTTATTTTATATGATTTTTCAAAGTTTTACTGAATTTCTGGAATTTCTGGAATTAATTAAATCGAATTATCCGAAACAGTGTGGGGTGACGTCAGCATGATGTCATAGTGACGTCAGCGGGTCAACTGTGTCGGTGGACTGGTCAATCTGACCATTGGGTCCCACATGTCATCCACAGTGGCCTAATTAGGATTAATTAAACTAATTTCAGATTAAATTAGGGGGTGGGGCCCAGTGTCAGTGTCTAATTACTAATTAATTTAATTAACCGATAATTAACGTTTTAATTAACATTTTTATTTATTTTTTAAATGTTTTAAGCGGTGGGGCCCGCATGTCAGTGGGCCACGGGCGCCCAGTCAGCGGCTAACCGGGTCAACTGGGCCCGTGGGGCCCAGCAGTCAGCGGCACAGCGGTGGGGCCCGGTCGGCCACGTCGGACGCCGAGTCAGCGCCGGCCACCGGAGTGCTCCGGTGAGCCCGAGCGCGGCGGCAACTCCGGCGATCTCGGATTTCTCCTGTGGTGCACCATTTCGCGCGCGCTATGGCTCTCTGGAATGAGTACTCGAGGCCGCGTCCGATGGTGGTGTTCTCGCTGACGGGGGCGGCTGGAATCGGGCGGTGCGACGACGGCAGCGGCGGCGGCTTCGGGTGAGCTACGGGGACGCGGCTGCGGGGCGAGTTCGGGCGCGGCTAACTAGCTAGGCGGCGTCTACGCGTGCGGGTGAGCACGATGGGCACGGCCGCGTGACCAAAAGGTCACCAGAATGGCGCCGGCGACGAGGTCTGCGGTGGCGAGCTCGGGCATGTCGGGGGAGCTCGCTAGGGTGTGCGCGCGACAGCGAGAAGAGGGGGGGTCGACGCGGCGGCTTACAGCGGTCCTGCAGAGGAGCAAAGCGGGCTCGGGGAGGGGTTGACGGCGGCAAATCGACGCGGCGATCACCGGAGTCCGTGCGGGGAAGACGAGCTTCAACGGAGAGGCGCAGGCGATGTAGTCGAGGACGGCGACGACGTAGGGCACGTCGGCGTGGCAAAGCGGTGGCGGTGGCCGCGAGCTTAGCGTCGGGCGCCCATGGCGGCGTCGGGTGTGGTGGGGAGAGAGCGAGATGGGATGGGAAAAGATCTGGGCCTCGGCTAGGGTTGACGCGGCAGCGTTCTTATCATCCCCGCCGCCCTGTAGCGACACGGGGGCGACGAGACGCGGCGGGAACGGCGACCGGCGTCGACGCGGTCGGGCGCGGGCGACCGTGCGGTGAGCAGTAGGAAGAGGGAGAAGGCGAGGTGGGCTGGGCCGGCGCGGGTGACTTAGGCCCAGCCGCGGTGGGCCTTTTTCTTTTTCTTCTTTTCTTTTCTGTTTTTCTATTTAGTTTCTGTTTTGTAAATGGTTTAGACCCTAATTGACTTTTGTAAAATATGAGTGTGGTCCATTTAAATACTAGACAATATTTAACACTGACAGAAATTGGTTTGGTGAGTAAATGATTTCATTTGGATTTTACTTAAATAAAAAGGTACTAAATTTTGCTGTTTGGTTCTCTTTTGATGATGTTAGAGTCATCTAACTAATTCAATTAATGTTGATTATATTTTTATAATTGCCTCTGGATTATTTGCAATATTATGAACATTTTAGTTTCCAAATTGGAACAAATTTTATTTTCACTTTATATTTAAATTTCAATTTGACTTGGAATTTGAAATGAGATATGATCCAAATGATGATTAAGTACTGTTAATCATGGTGACTTGGCATTATCAAAAGGGAGATCACTGTAGCTATTACATGGGGGTGTTACAGCATGTTTATGACCGTTTTCGCTTTTTGGTTGGTTGCTTCTCAATCTATTTGCTAGCCTTCATTTATACTAAGCAGAAATAATGCTTGTGCATCCAAAATCTTTAAACCCAAGTTGTGCCAAATGAATCCACTATATCTACCTATATGCAGTATTGCCATGCCGTTCCAAGTAAATTTGCGTGTGCCAACTCTAATTTTCAATATAATTTTTCCATTTTGTGTGCCCGTACCGCTCATGAAGCGGCAGGGGGTGGCCATCATTTTCCATGTTAGGTGTGTTATTCTCACGATGAGTGTTTATTCACTTGTCATTGCATGAGAAAGTGGCTGGTAATAGGGATGCCCAGTCCCACAAAGAAATCAAAAATAATAACACCAAAATTCCTTGGAAAGTGTTGGTTTGGAGGGCACCCATGGATACGGCTAGCCATGGATTGTAAAAGAAATGGTGGAAAGGAAATAAACTTTACTTTCTGTTTGTGAACCGCCTATGATGTGTCTAGCATGGAAAATATTGGGAATTCTCGGTTGTTTTCATTGACAGGAAACGCATGCCTCTCAAAATATTTTATCTCTTTAATTTCAGCCTTGAGCTCTGTCACATTAGCAAATCTCTGCTTCCCTCTGCGAAGGGCCTATCTATTTACTTTTATGCAATTTTTATTTTTATTTGAGTCTCCATCTTCTCTTATAAAGCGCCAACTAGAGAGCACTATTGTCATACTTGTGCATTGGATGTAGCTAATATTTGAGAGTGTTTCATGAATGGATCAATGATTGAGCATAATGGGCTAGGGATAACTTTCTTTAGCGTTGATATTTTGAAAGACATGGTTGCTTGTTATCATGCTTGAGTATTTATATCTTCATGTCAAATTATAGAATATTGCTTTGAATCATTCAAGTCCAATGTCCATGCTATAAAAGAAAAGAATATATGATGAATATGATACGCAGCATTCCACATCAAAAATTCTGTTTTTATCATTTACCTACTCGAGGACGAGCAGGAATTAAGCTTGGGGATGTTGATATGTCTCCAACGTATCTATAATTTTTTATTGTTCCATGCTATTATATTATCAATCTTGGATGTTTTTATATACATTTACAGCAATTATATATCATTTTTTGGGACTAACCTATTAACTTAGTGCCAGTGCCAGTTGCTGTTTTCTGCCTGTTTTTGGTTTTACAGAAAATCAATACCAAACGAAGTCCAAATGCCACGAAACTTTTTGGAGATTTTTTTCTGCACAAGATAAACACTAGAAGCTTCAGGAGAAGACCAGACGCCAAAGGAGGTGGCCACGAGCCACCAGGGCGCGCCTGGGGAGGCAGGCATGCCCTAGTGCCTCATGGGCCCACCTCAGCTCCGTTTGACCTAATTCCACCACTATAAATTCCCAAAAATCAGGAAACCAACAAGGGAGTCCACGAAATATTTTTTTCCACCGCCGCAAGTTTCTGTTCTCGAGAGATCCCATCTGGAGGCCTTTTCCGGTGCTCCGCCGGAGGGGGAATCATTCACGGAGGGGCTCTACATCAACCTTGCTGCCCTTCCGATGATGCGTGAGTAGTTTACCACATACCTTCGGGTCCATAGTTAGTAGCTAGATGGCTTCTTCTCTCTTTTTGATCTTCAATACAATGTTCTCCTCGATGTTCTTGGAGTTCTATCCGATGTAATCACTTTTTGCGGTGTGTTTGTTGGGATCCGATGAATTGTGAGTTTATGATCAGATTATCCATGAATATTACTTGAGTCTTCTCTGATCTCTTTTATGCATGATTATTATAGCTTCGTATTTCTTCTCCGATCTATTGATTTGGTTTGGCCAACTAGATTGATTTATCTTGCCATGGGAAGAGGTGCTTTGTAATGGGTTCGATCTTGCGGCGCTCAATCCCAGTGATAGAAAGGGACATGACACGTATGTATCGTTGCTATTAAGGGTAAAAAGATGGGGTTTATTCATGAGTGAGTTTACTTTGTCTACATCATGTCATCTTGCTTAAGGCGTTACTCCGTTCTTATGGACTTAATACACTAGATGCATGTTGTATAGCGTTCGATGTGTGGAGTAATAGTAGTAGATGCAAGCAGGAGTCGGTCTACTTGTCTCGGACGTGATGCCTATATACATGATCATTGCCTTGGATATCGTCATGATTATTTGCTTTTCTATCAATTGCCCGACGGTAATTTGTCTACCCACCGTATGCTATTTTCTTGAGAGAAGCCTCTAGTGAAAACTATGGCCCCTGGGTCTATCTAAATCAATTACTAAAACCCTAAAAAATACTTGCTGCACTTTTCTTTTATTTATTTTATTTTGTATTTTTGTTTCAATCTATCTATATATCGCATACAATTTAATCTTGCAATTGACCGCCGAGGAATTGACAACCCCTCGTTTGCGTTGGGTGCAAGGATTTGTTTTTTGTGTGCAGGTACTGCTAATGAGGTGTTGCGTGATTCTCCTACTGGATTGATAACCTTGGTTTCATAACTGAGGGAAATACTTACCTCTACTGTGCTGCATCATCCCTTCCTCTTCGGGGAAAATACCAACGCAAGCTACAAGTAGCATAGAGCGAAAGGAAGCAGGCAAAGAGTATCCAGTTCAACGCTCGGTGTATTATATCAGTGAAGTTTTAACAGAATCCAAGCAACGGTATCTGCATTGGAAGAAGCTGGTATATGGTGTATTCAAGGCAAGCCAAAAATTGAAACACTATTTTCATGAGCACCCAATTACTGTGGTCAGTTCAGCACCCCTTGGAGAGATCATTCAGAATAGGGAAGCTACTGTTGGAAATATGCCCTAGAGGCAATAATAAATTGGTTATTATTATATTTCCTTGTTCATGATAATCGTTTATTATCCATGCTATAATTGTATTGATTGGAAACTCAAATACATGTGTGGGTACATAGACAACACTGTGTCCCTAGTAAGCCTCTAGTTGACTAGCTTGTTGATCAAAGATGGTTAAGGTTTCCTAGCCATGGACATGAGATGTCATTTGATAACGGGATCACATCATTAGGAGAATGATGTGATGGACAAGACCCAAACTGTAAACGTAGCATTTGATCGTGTCAGTTTATTGCTATTGTTTTCTGCATGTCAAGTATCTGTTCCTTTGACCATGAGATCATGCAACTCACTGACACCGGAGGAATACCTTGTGTGTATCAAACGTCGCAACGTAACTGGGTGACTATAAAGGTGCTCTACAGGTATCTCCGAGGGTGTCTGTTGGGTTGGCATGGATCAAGACTGGGATTTGTTACTCCGTATGACGGAGAGGTATCTCAGGGCCCACTCGGTAATACAACATCACAATGAGCCTTGCAAGCAATGTGACTAAAGTGTTAGCCACGAGATCTTGTATTACGGAACGAGTAAAGAGACTTGCCGGTAACGAGATTGAACTAGGTATAGTAATACCGACGATCGAATCTCGGGCAAGTAACATACCGAAGAACAAAGGGAACAGCATACGGGATTAACTGAATCCTTGACATAGAGGTTCGACCGATAAAGATCTTCGTAGAATATGTAGGAGCCAATATGGGCATCCAGGTCCCGCTATTGGTTATTGGCCGTAGAGGTGTCTCGGTCATGTCTACATAGTTCTCGAACCCGCAGGGTCTACACACTTAACGTTTGGTGACGATTAGTATAATTGAGTTATTATGTTGGTGACCGAAAGTTGTTCGGAGTCCCGGATAAGATCCCGGACATGACGAGGATCTCCGGAATAGTCCGGAGGTAAAGATTGATATATGTGATAATAGTGTTTTGATCTCTGGAAGGGTTCCGAAGTTCACCGGAAGAGGTTCCGGATGTTTACCGAAGTGTTCGGGTGCAGCAACACTTTATATGAGCCAAAGGGATAAAACCCACAAGGTATTGGAAAGTGCAAAAGTAGTTTTGCTGCCGCGTAAGCGGTACTACCGCTTGTTGAAGCGGTACTACCGCCCGAGCGGTACTACCGCTTGTGTGAAGCGGTACTACCGCCCAAGCGGTACTACCGCTTGTGTGAAGCGGTACTACCGCTTGTGCGCGGCTGTGCACGGTTCGGCAGGGATCCGAGTTGGACTCTTTCCCTGCGGGCCAAACCGACCTTG
The DNA here is from genome assembly GCA_039707655.1 of Elymus sibiricus. Taxonomy (NCBI): domain Eukaryota; kingdom Viridiplantae; phylum Streptophyta; class Magnoliopsida; order Poales; family Poaceae; genus Elymus; species Elymus sibiricus. The sequence continues at coordinate 205,641,651 of CM077676.1, forward strand.
TGCGGGCAAAACCGACCCGGAGGAGGCTTTTACTCCAAGTTTAGACCCCAAGGCTCAACATATAAATAGAGGGGCAGGGCTAGCACACGGGATACATCAGGATTTCCCAAGCCGTGTGCCGGCAACCCTAGCCCTCTAGTTCCTCCGTCATAATCTCCGTAGTGCTTGGCGAAGCCCTGCAGAGATTGTTCCTCACCACCATCACCACGCCGTCGTGCTGCTGGAACTCAACCACTACTTCACCATCGCTCGCTGGATCGAGGAGGTGAAGGCGTCATCAAGCCGTACGTGTGTTGAACGCGGAGGTGCCGTCCGTTCGGCACTAGATCGGAAGGATCGTGATTGGATCGCGGGACGCTCGGCGATTTGGATCGCGAAGACGTTCGACTACATCAACCGCGTTTATTAACGCTTCCGCTTAGCGATCTACAAGGGTATGTAGATTCACTCTCCCTCTCGTAGATGCTCATCACCATGGATAGATCTTATGTGTGCGTAGGAAAATTTTTATTTCCCATGCAACGTTCCCCAACAGTGGCATCATGAGCTAGGTCTATGCGTAGATGAGATCTCGAGTAGAACACAAACGAGTTGTGGGCGTGGGTGTATACATATTGCTTGCCGTTACTAGTTGATACTTGATTCAGCGGTATTGTGAGATGAAGCGGCCCGGACCGACATTACGCGTACGCTTACGCGAGACTGGTTTTACCGCTGCGTGCACTTGTTGCATAAAGGTGACTGGCGGGTGTCTGTCTCTCTCACTTTAGTTGAATCGGTTCAATGAAGAGGGTTCTTTTAGAAGATCAAAAAGCAATCACTACACCACGTTGTGGTTTTGCGTAGGTAAGAATCGTTCTTGCTAGATACCCGTAGCAGCCACGTAAAATTTGCAACAACAATTAGAGGTCGTCTAACTTGTTTTTGCAGGGTATGTTGTGATGTGATATGGCCAATTACATGATGAGATATATGTGATGTATGAGATGATCATGTGATGTATAGAATATCACGACTTGCATGTCGATGAGTACGGCAACTGGCAGGAGCCATAGAGTTGTCTTTAATTATTGTATGACCTGCGTGTCAATCATTAAGCGCTATGTAATGCTTTACTTTATCGCTAAACGTTAGCTATAGTCGTGGAAGCAACAGTCGGCGCGACAACCTTATGGCGACACGTTGATGGAGATCAAGATGATGGAGATCATGGTGTCATGCCGGTGACGATGGAGATCATGCCGGTGCTTTGGAGATGGAGATCAAAAGCACAAGTTCATGGCCATATCATGTCACTTATGATTTGCATGTGATGTTAATCCTTTTATGCATCTTATTTTGCTTAGGACGACGGTAGCATTATAAGGTGATCCCTCACTTAAATTTCAAGATAAATTGTGTTCTCCCCAAGTGTGCACCGTTGCGAAAGTTCGTCGTTTCGAGACACGCCGTGATGATCGGGTGTGATAGACTCTACGTTCGCATACAACGGGTGTAAGCCATGTTACACGTGCGGAACACTCGGGTTAAACTTGACGAGCCTAGCATGTACAGACATGGCCTCGGAACACAAGAGACTGAAAGGTCGAACATGAGTCATATAGTAGATATGATCAACATGAAGATGTTCACCATTGAAACCACCTCAACTCACGTGATGATCGGACTTGAGTTGGTGGATTTGGATCATGTTACACTCGAATGATCGGAGGGATGTCAATTTGAGTGGGAGTTTTTAAGTAATATGATTAACTAAACTCATTATCTAAGAACAATAGTCTAAGTTGTCTTTGCTATATTTATGTTGTAGATCATGGCTCGCGCAGTAGCACCCCTGAATTTTAATGCGTTCCTAGAGAAAGCTAAGTTGAAAGATGATGGAAGTAACTTTGTGGACTGGGCCCGTAATCTAAGGATTATCCTTACGGCTTCCCAGAAGGCTTATGTCCTTGATGCACCGCTTGGTGATCCACCCGCTCCAGTTAAGTCTCTAGACGTTGTGAACGCCTGGCAGGCTCGTTCTGATGATTACTCAATAGTTCAATGTGCAATGTTGTATGGCTTAGAACCGGGACTTCAAAGACGTTTTGAACGTCATGGAGCATATGAGATGTTCCAGGAGTTGAAGTTTATCTTTCAGAAGAATGCCCGGATCGAGAGATATGAGATCTCCGATAAATTCTATGCTTGCAAGATGGAGGAGAACGGGTCTATCAGTGATCACGTGCTCAGAATGTCTGGGTACTCCACCCGTCTGGCTGAGTTAGGGATGCCCCTTCCGCCAGAGGCTATCACTGACAGAGTTCTTCAATCATTGCCACCTAGCTACAAGAGCTTCGTGTTGAACTATAACATGCACGGGATGAACAAGTCAGTCGCCGAGCTGTTTGCGATGCTGAAAATCGCTGAGTCTGAAATTCAGAAGGAGCATCAAGTGTTGATGGTCAATAAAACCACTAGTTTCAAGAAAAATGGCAAGGGTAAGAAGGGTAACTCCAAGAAGAGTGGCAAAGCAGTTGCTCCTCTCGTGAAGAAACCCAAGGCTGGACCCAAACCAGAAACTGTGTGTTTTCATTGCAAGGGAACTGGACACTGGAAGCGGAATTGCCCCAAGTATTTGGCTGACAAGAAGGCGGCCAACAACAAACAAGGTATATATGATATACATGTTATTGATGTGTACCTTACCAACTCTCGTTGTAGTGCCTGGGTATTTGATACCGGTGCGGTTGCTCATATTTGCAACTCAAAACAGGAACTGCGGAATAGACGGAGGCTGGCAAAGGACGAAGTGACGATGCGCGTGGGAAATGGTTCCAAGGTTGATGTGATCGCCGTCGGCACGCTCGCTCTTCGATTACCGTCGGGATTAGTGATGAACCTAAATAAGTGTTATTTGGTGCCTGCGTTAAGCATGAACATTATATCTGGATCTTGTTTATTGCGAGACGGTTACTCATTTAAATCAGAGAATGATGGTTGTTCTATTTATATGAGTAATATCTTTTATGGTCATGCACCCAATGTAAGGGGTTTATTCTTATTGAATCTCGATAGTAATGATACACATGTTCATAACATTGATGCCAAAAGATGTAGAATTGATAATGATAATACCACTTTCTTGTGGCACTGCCGTTTAGGTCATATTGGCGTAAAACGCATGAAGAAGCTCCATGCTGATGGACTTTTGGAGTCACTTGATTTTGAATCACTTGACACATGTGAGCCATGCCTCATGGGCAAGATGACTAAAACGCCGTTCTCTGGAACAATGGAACGGGCAAGTGACTTATTGGAAATCATACATACTGATGTGTGCGGTCCGATGAGTATTGAGGCGCGCGGTGGTTATCGTTACTTTCTCACCTTCACTGATGACTTAAGTAGATATGGGTATATTTACTTAATGAAACACAAGTCTGAAACATTTGAAAAGTTCAAACAATTTCAGAGTGAAGTTGAGAATCATCGTAACAAGAAGATTAAATTCCTACGATCTGATCGAGGAGGAGAATATCTGAGTTATGAGTTTGGCAGTCACTTAAGACAGTGTGGAATTGTTTCACAATTGACACCGCCTGGAACACCACAGCGTAATGGTGTGTCCGAACGTCATAATCGAACTTTATTGGATATGGTGCGATCTATGATGTCTCTTGCCGATTTGCCACTATCGTTTTGGGGTTATGCATTAGAGACAGCTGCATTCACTTTAAATAGGGCACCATCGAAATCCGTTGAGACGACGCCATATGAACTTTGGTTTGGCAAGAAGCCAAAGCTGTCGTTTCTTAAAGTTTGGGGATGTGATGCTTATGTCAAAAAGCTTCAGCCTGAAAAGCTGGAACCCAAAGCGGAGAAATGCGTCTTCATAGGATACCCAAAAGAGACAGTTGGGTATACCTTCTACCTCAGATCCGAGGGCAAAGTGTTTGTCGCTAAAAACGGAACATTTCTTGAGAAAGAGTTTCTCTCGAAAGAATTGAGTGGGAGGAAGATAGAACTTGATGAGGTTGTTGAACCTTTACTTCAACCTGAGAGTAGCGCAGCGCAGAAAGTTGTTTCTGTCGAGCCTACATTAGCTGAAGAGGAAGTTAATGATGATGATCATGAAGCTTTGGATCAAGTTGCTATCGAACCTCGTAGGTCGACAAGGACGCGTACTGCTCCTGAGTGGTACGGCAACCCTGTCTTAGAGGTCATGTTGTTAAACAACGATGAACCTACGAGCTATGGAGAAGCGATGATGGGCCCGGATTCCGAGAAGTGGTTAGAGGCCATGAAATCCGAGATGGGATCCATGTATGAAAACAAAGTATGGACTTTGGAAGTATTACCTGAAGGGCGTAAGGCCATTCAGAACAAATGGATCTTTAAGAGGAAGACGGACGCGGACGGTAATGTCACCGTCTATAAAGCTCGACTTGTGGCAAAGGGTTTTTCACAAGTTCAAGGAGTTGACTACGATGAGACCTTCTCACCCGTAGCGATGCTTAAGTCCGTCAGAATCATGTTAGCAATAGCTGCCTTTTTCAATTATGAAATTTGGCAGATGGATGTCAAAACAGCGTTCCTTAACGGTTACCTTAAGGAAGAGTTGTATATGATGCAACCAGAAGGTTTTGTCGATCCAGAGAATGCTGACAAAGTTTGCAAACTCCAGCGATCCATTTATGGACTGGTGCAAGCATCTCGGAGTTGGAATCTTCGTTTTGATGATGTGATCAAAGCGTTCGAGTTTATACAAGTTTACGGAGAAGCTTGTATTTACAAGAAAGTGAGTGGGAGCTCTATAGCGTTTCTAATATTATATGTGGATGACATATTGCTGATTGGAAACAATATAGAAATGCTGGAAAGCGTAAAGGAATATTTGAACAAGAGTTTTTCAATGAAGGACCTAGGAGAAGCTGCTTTCATATTAGGCATCAAGATCTATAGAGATAGATCAAGACGCTTAATAGGACTTTCACAAAGCACATACCTTGATAAGATTTTGAAGAAGTTCAAAATGGATCAGTCCAAGAAGGGGTTCTTGCCTGTTTTGCAAGGTGTGAAGTTGAGTAAGACTCAATGCCCAGTGACTGCAGAAGATAGAGAAAAGATGAGTGTCATCCCCTATGCTTCGGCCATAGGCTCTGTCATGTATGCAATGCTGTGCACAAGACCCGATGTCAGCCTTGCCATAAGTATGGTCAGAAGGTTTCAAAGTGATCCAGGAATGGAACACTGGACAGCGGTCAAGAATATCCTGAAGTACCTGAAAAGGACTAAGGACATGTTTCTCGTCTATGGAGGTGATCAAGAGCTCGTCGTAAAGGGTTACGTCGATGCAAGCTTTGACACTGATCCGGATGACTCTAAGTCGCAAACCGGATACGTATTTATTCTTAATGGGGGTGCGGTTAGCTGGTGCAGTTCCAAGCAAAGCGTGGTAGCTGATTCTACATGCGAAGCGGAGTACATCGCTGCCTCGGAGGCGGCGAAGGAAGGTGTCTGGATGAAGGAGTTCATGACAGATCTTGGAGTAGTGCCTAGTGCGCTTAACCCAATGACTCTGTTTTGTGATAATACTGGTGCCATTGCTCTAGCCAAGGAACCAAGATTTCACAAGAGGACCAGACACATAAAACGACGTTTCAATTCCATCCGCGATTACATCAAGGAGGACGACATAAATATTTGCAAAGTACACACGGATCTAAATGTTGCAGATCCGATGACTAAACCTCTTCCAAGGGCTAAACATGAACAACACCAGAACTGCATGGGTGTTCGATTCATTACAATGTAAATCACATAGTGATGTGAACTAGATTATTGACTCTAGTGCAAGTGGGAGACTGTTGGAAATATGCCCTAGAGGCAATAATAAATTGGTTATTATTATATTTCCTTGTTCATGATAATCGTTTATTATCCATGCTATAATTGTATTGATTGGAAACTCAAATACATGTGTGGGTACATAGACAACACTGTGTCCCTAGTAAGCCTCTAGTTGACTAGCTTGTTGATCAAAGATGGTTAAGGTTTCCTAGCCATGGACATGAGATGTCATTTGATAACGGGATCACATCATTAGGAGAATGATGTGATGGACAAGACCCAAACTGTAAACGTAGCATTTGATCGTGTCAGTTTATTGCTATTGTTTTCTGCATGTCAAGTATCTGTTCCTTTGACCATGAGATCATGCAACTCACTGACACCGGAGGAATACCTTGTGTGTATCAAACGTCGCAACGTAACTGGGTGACTATAAAGGTGCTCTACAGGTATCTCCGAGGGTGTCTGTTGGGTTGGCATGGATCAAGACTGGGATTTGTTACTCCGTATGACGGAGAGGTATCTCAGGGCCCACTCGGTAATACAACATCACAATGAGCCTTGCAAGCAATGTGACTAAAGTGTTAGCCACGAGATCTTGTATTACGGAACGAGTAAAGAGACTTGCCGGTAACGAGATTGAACTAGGTATAGTAATACCGACGATCGAATCTCGGGCAAGTAACATACCGAAGAACAAAGGGAACAGCATACGGGATTAACTGAATCCTTGACATAGAGGTTCGACCGATAAAGATCTTCGTAGAATATGTAGGAGCCAATATGGGCATCCAGGTCCCGCTATTGGTTATTGGCCGTAGAGGTGTCTCGGTCATGTCTACATAGTTCTCGAACCCGCAGGGTCTACACACTTAACGTTTGGTGACGATTAGTATAATTGAGTTATTATGTTGGTGACCGAAAGTTGTTCGGAGTCCCGGATAAGATCCCGGACATGACGAGGATCTCCGGAATAGTCCGGAGGTAAAGATTGATATATGTGATAATAGTGTTTTGATCTCTGGAAGGGTTCCGAAGTTCACCGGAAGAGGTTCCGGATGTTTACCGAAGTGTTCGGGTGCAGCAACACTTTATATGAGCCAAAGGGATAAAACCCACAAGGTATTGGAAAGTGCAAAAGTAGTTTTGCTGCCGCGTAAGCGGTACTACCGCTTGTTGAAGCGGTACTACCGCCCGAGCGGTACTACCGCTTGTGTGAAGCGGTACTACCGCCCAAGCGGTACTACCGCTTGTGTGAAGCGGTACTACCGCTTGTGCGCGGCTGTGCACGGTTCGGCAGGGATCCGAGTTGGACTCTTTCCCTGCGGGCCAAACCGACCTTGTGCGGGCAAAACCGACCCGGAGGAGGCTTTTACTCCAAGTTTAGACCCCAAGGCTCAACATATAAATAGAGGGGCAGGGCTAGCACACGGGATACATCAGGATTTCCCAAGCCGTGTGCCGGCAACCCTAGCCCTCTAGTTCCTCCGTCATAATCTCCGTAGTGCTTGGCGAAGCCCTGCAGAGATTGTTCCTCACCACCATCACCACGCCGTCGTGCTGCTGGAACTCAACCACTACTTCACCATCGCTCGCTGGATCGAGGAGGTGAAGGCGTCATCAAGCCGTACGTGTGTTGAACGCGGAGGTGCCGTCCGTTCGGCACTAGATCGGAAGGATCGTGATTGGATCGCGGGACGCTCGGCGATTTGGATCGCGAAGACGTTCGACTACATCAACCGCGTTTATTAACGCTTCCGCTTAGCGATCTACAAGGGTATGTAGATTCACTCTCCCTCTCGTAGATGCTCATCACCATGGATAGATCTTATGTGTGCGTAGGAAAAATTTTGTTTCCCATGCAACGTTCCCCAACAGCTACTGGCCGGGTTGCCAAGTGGGCGATTGAGCTGGGGCCACATCATCTCAAATATATGCCGCGAACTGCTATTAAATCTCAAGCTTTGGTGGACTTCATCAATAACTGGACTGAATTGCAAGCTTCGGAGGAGAAGCCGGATACCACATATTGGTCTATCCACTTTGACGGTTCCAGGCAATTGGAAGGCTCGGGGGCTGGAGTTGTGATAACTTCCCCACGAGGTGACAAATTTTGTTATGTCTTGCGGCTTATGTTTCCTTGTACTAACAAAGCAGCTGAATATGAGGCTTTGCTTCATGGGCTCCGTATGGCAAAGGAGATGAATTTAAGCTGGGTTAGGTGCCTAGGCGACTCAGATTTGGTGGCTCAGCAAATTTCTGGCACCTGGGATTCCAAGGATCCTCTCATGGTGGCTTATCGACGTGAAGTAACAAACATCGCTGGCTATTTCATAGGATATCAGGTGGATCATATTGATCGCCGGCTTAACGAGGCGGCGGATGCATTGTCTCGTTTGGGGTCTCAGCGGAAGCCTGTTCCACCCAATGTTTTCCTGGATGTGTTGCACAACCCGTCAGTCAAGTTACTGATGGAGGAAGGCCTTGTTGTTCCTGATCCAGAGGCGGCTCTAGTGGGCGCTGTTCATGCTATACCTGATTGGACAGTTCCTTACCTGGCTTATCTAAGCCGTGGTGAGCTCCCAGCGGAGGAAATCATCGCTCGACAGATTATCAGGCGATCCAAGTCTATGACTATTGTCAATGGCGAGTTGCATAGACGGAGTGTCACAGGTGTTTTTCAGCGTTGTGTCTCACCTGAGGAGGGACGTGCAATTCTCAATGAGATCCACTCTGGAGATTGTGGTCATCATGCCGGCTCAAGGTCATTGGTCGCGAAAGCTTTTCGTCATGGGTTTTACTGGCTCACAGCCCACGCGGATGCAAAGGATATTGTACGCAAGTGTGATGGTTGCCAGAAATATGCTCGTCAAGCACATGTGCCGGCTCAAGAGTTGAGGATGATTCCAATAACCTGGCCTTTTGCAGTTTGGGGGCTTGATATGGTTGGGCCTTTCAAGAATCCAAGAATAAACATACGCACTTGTTGGTGGCAGTTGACAAATTCACCAAGTGGGTTGAAGCAGAGCCAGTCAGTCGTTGTGATGCTGCTACAGCTGTCAAGTTTTTGAAAAAATTGATTTATCACTTCGGTTACCCACATAGTATCATCACAGACAATGGCACCAATCTTTCCAAGAGAGTCATGAAGTAGTTCTGTCAGCAGGAGCACATCCAGCTGGATTTAACATCTGTGGCGCATCCTCAGTCCAATGGACAGGCAGAACGAGCTAATCAGGAGTTGCTGCGAGGAATAAAACCCTGGCTTTTGGTACCTTTACAACGAACACCTGGTTGATGGGAAGAAGAGTTACCTGTAGTGCTTTGGAGCATACGGACTACTCCCAACAGGTCAACATGTTACACGCCGTTTTTCCTGGTCTATGGTGCAGAGGTTGTGCTTCCAAGTAACATATGTCATGATTCTCCCCGAGTCGCAGCTTATGTGGAGGCTGATAATGAACAAGCTCGCCAAGATGCTCTTGATGCTCTGGAAGAAGAATGTGAACTTGCCGCATCCAGATCAACAATTTATCAACAAGACCTACGTCGCTATCATAGCCGTAGAGTTCGAAGCTGTACTTTTCAGGAAGGTGACTTAGTGCTTTGTCTGATACAAGACCAGATAGGCATGCATAAGCTTTCGCCTCCTTGGGAAGGACCCTTCGTCATCAGCAAGAACCTCAACAACGGGTCATATTACTTGGTTGATTTACGTGAAGCAAATAAGTCACGTACCTCTGAGGAGGAGGGAAGCCGGCCCTGGAACATTGCACATCTCCGGCCGTACTATGCCTAAGTCACAGACTGGGTAGTATCTTTTGTACATACCTTCATCATGTATATACATATTCGGATCAATGAAATAAAGCCGGCGTCTCTGTATAAGAGAGATTGTCGTTTCGCCTCAAATTGTGTGTTGAGTCTTTATTCTTTGATCAGCGGTTACTTGGGGGCTTCCAACTCATCGAGTTTAGCTTTAACATCCATTTTAACCCGGCAATATGCCAAAAAAAATCTTGGTTAAACCTGCCTATTAGCAAGATGCTACTCCAAAAAGGTGACCCGGTGTACGCCCGGCGAGCCAATCACAGAAAGTGACCCTGAACTCGTCTGAGTTAAAACACCAGTTGGTCACGTGAGAGCCGACTTTCAGAGAGCTAGGATAAACCAAAGGAGGCGATAAAGCCTGCTTCATGAAAGCGAATCAGACTCGAGCCTCGAAAGCCGGTCTTTAAGTTGTGCCTTAAAAGCCGGCTCTTAAATTTATGTTTTGCATTATTATTATCTTTTGCATGCATGCATACATCCATACATGGCATATGTTTTATTAAAGTTGTTTCTTGTTTATCAAAACGGCAACATGATTGCTGGGTTATTATACCATCAATCTTATTTGGCAATCCTGACTAGTAGTCTTGGAGATAAGCCGCTATCAATATTACCGGGTTTCAGATTATTGACCCAGAAGTTATTAAGGGCCTGCTGCACGTCTGGCCTTCGTCAAAATGAACTGGCTCCAGAGGCCGGGTTGTCAATCAGACATTTTTAAAGGCAGCAAAGGATTTTCATGGCTGGCAAACAGAAAAGGTTATAATAATAGTGTAATCATAAGTGCGCGATGGCACTAACATCATCCGACAAAGTTTTATAGCAGCTATTACAAGCCGCCTCAGGACCAAAAGAAAGACAAGTGTTCTTCAAAACTTTCAACATCAACAAGTATACAAGCCGCTATAGTGATATGGTGGGTCGCTGATCCTGTTCAAGGAGTTAGTTCTGCACCGGTGCTTCTTCTTTAGGCGCCGTCTCCTCTGCTTCTGCGGCCTGGGGGTCATCCTCGAGCCACTAGATTGACCGCAAAGCTTCAAAAACTGAGTTGGCCGTTAACACAGGTGAAGGGTCAACGTCAGGGGAAAAAGTTTGCTTACGCGGCCGAGTCAGGGCAACAGGTTGAGGATTTGGCGGTTCAATACGATCATTGGTCTCTGAGTAGCCGGGTTGATATTTGGAAAGATGTATCTCTTCCGTAAGAGCCGTGGCAGCAACCCGGGTTTCCTTTATACACCGCAGAAAATCCTTCTTGGTAAATGGCGTGTCATCAGTGTTAAATTCGGGATAACCCGCTACTATCTGAGCCGAGTCCAGTTCCGGTAAATAGGCTTTGGCACGTGCAAAGACGGCAAGAGCACCGTGATGACAAGCCGCCTTTTTCAGTTCTTCAAACCACTGAGGGACGACTGACAGTTCTTTCAGCATGTCTGCGATCAGCTGGGGAGGTGCCTTGGTGCTTTTAGCGGTCATAATGCAGCGTGAGCCGCCGATGTAGAGTTGTTCTGCAAAGGTGTATATGGCCTTCAGCTTAACCAATGGTTGCTCTACAAGATTATGGCTCCTTCTGCCTGAAAGTAGAGGGGAACATGTCATCTAAGCCGGATTAATATATTAAGCCGGTATAGTTGTAAAATTACATGGTGTTATGCTTACCGAAGATGGCGTTGCACATAGTAGTGATATGACCTTTCACAGTTGCCAATTCCTGGGTCACCGGTTCAAGCTTTGCTTCAGCTTCTTCGGCACGCTTGGTCAAGAAGGCTTTGTCTTCTTCAAATGATGCTGCAGCTTTCTTAAGTGTGTCTCTTATGATGAGTAAGGACTTGTGTGCGTCAGAATACGATTGGTCAGCTTTTTCTCGCAGTTTCTTCTCTCTTTTCGCTTCTTTTTGGAAGCCGGTTGCCTGAGTTTCAGCCTGATTCAGCATGTCCTGCATGGCAGTTTTCCAAAGTTACAGATGATATATGCACAGTTCCGAGCCACCATGCAGTCGACCCGGCACTTGGGGGCTACATTTATCAAAGTTTTCAAGTATAACAAGTCCCATGAAGATGCAGGCATTCAACATGGCACTTGGGGGCTAATGCATATGTTTTTCATCAATCCAAGCAGAGACCCGATTCATCATGCAATGATGAGCCGGCCCTCGGAGACCACCATTTGTGGTTCTGCATGTAGAAACATTTTTCAGAAGTCCCGGGTCATTATATCATAATAACCCGGCCCTTGGGGGCTACATATGTATATGTATCAAGCCAGGAGATAGGAATTACCTCATACTTCCGTTTGAGAGAAGTCACCATGGCCATTTCAGTGTCCCGGCTCTCAGATAGCCGTGTTAAAACAGACTGATGCAGCGAATTGACATCCTGGTCTTCAAAACAATGGAAATAAGGAGCCGCCTTCCCTTTATTCTTCATTGGTGACTCGGCCTTGGCAGGGATCTTTGTTAAAGCAGTGGAGGTTTCTGGCAGAAAGTTCTGGTTCTCACCAGTCATCACTACCTCATCCTGAGCCTTTTCAGCAGGTTTCTCTTCTATTATATTTCCCTTCTCCTGATTGATAAGGGGAGGAGAAGCGTGAGCCGGGCTCGTTGTAGTGTCTTGGGGCGGCGGGTCATTTTGAAAGACCGGCTCTTCCGGAGCATCCGGGTTAGCAATTGCGGTTTCTTGAGAAGGGCCTTGTTGGACAACAGGGTCTGACGGCCCGGTGGCAGGTTTCTTCTTGATGGCCTTTGCGCTGCACAAGGTAAAGAATTATTCAGTTAACGGGTGAAGGCAAGAGTTTTATGTATGAAAGGCAAGTAGCCAGATTTTTTACCCAGGATTGATGTTAAAAGCCGGCGCTTGAGTAGCGCTGGATTCATCTGAAGAAGGGGATATCTGATAAGCAGAGTCGTTTAAAGGTAGCGGCTCTTTGAAATGGCCGGCTTATGGAAGAGATGCAGTAGGGCTACGAGGGACTTCTGAATGAGCCCTTCGAGCAGGCGGCTCATCTGGTAACCCGCCGCTTAGTTCTCTTTCGCTGCTTTGGGTCTTCCGTTTTGAAGTGCCAGCATGCTGATTTTTTTTCAAAACAAAGTGCGGATCTAAGTGAGCATCTGGGTGTGAGAACGGAACTTTGCAGACTGCGACCCAGATTTTTTGGGCAGGTATTGTTGAGTTGGAATCAGAGGAGATCAAGGTTACCTCTGGCTCGCCGACATGACTAGTTTCAGCTTGTTCCTGTGAAGAGTCGGCGTCAGCAAGCTGGTTAAATAGACGACCAAGGGAGTTGAGTTCTACCTCTTGGTCTTCTTCATCTTCCGGGTTTTCATCGTCGTCTTCTCGAGGAGGCATGGGATCTTGAGGTTCCACTTTCCACCAGTTAGCATCCTCATGTGTAGCAGCAGACTAATAAGTTTACGACAAAGGCAAAACAATACAAGTAAGATAAAGGAGAACAGAAAAGGGCGGCTGCTACTTGTAGCTTGCGTTGGTATTTTCCCTGAAGAGGAAGGGATGATGCAGCATAGTAGAGGTAAGTATTTCCCTCAGTTATGAAACCAAGGTTATCAATCCAGTAGGAGAACCACGCAACACCTCGTTAGCAGTACCTGCACACAAACAACAAATCCTTGCACCCAACGCAAACAAGGAGTTGTCAATCCCTCGGCGGTTAATTGCAAGATTAAATTGTATGTGATAGATAGATAGATTGAAACAAAAATACAAAATAAAATAAATAAAGAAAAAGTGCAGCAAGTATTTTTAGGGTTTTAGTAATTTGATAGAGGTAGACCCGGGGGCCATAGTTTTCACTAGAGGCTTCTCTCAAGAAAATAGCATACGGTAGGTAGACAAATTACTGTTGGGCAATTGATAGAAAAGCAAATAATCATGACGATATCCAAGGCAATGATCATGTATATAGGCATCACATCCGAGACAAGTAGACCGACTCCTTCCTACATCTACTACTATTACTCCACACAACGACCGCTATCCGGCATGCATCTAGTGTATTAAGTCCATAAAGAACGGAGTAACGCCTTAAGCAAGATGACATGATGTAGACAAAGTAAACTCGCGCATGAATAAACCCCATCTTTTTACCCTTAATAGCAATGATACATGCATGTCATGTCCCTTTCTGTCACTGGGATTGAGCACCGCTTGATTGAACCCATTACAAAGCACCTCTTCCCATGGCAAGCTAAATCAATCTAGTTGGCCAAACCAAATCAATAGATCGGAGAAGATATACGAAGCTATAACAATCATGCATAAAAGAGATCAGAGAAGACTCAAATAATATTCATGGATAATCTGATCATAAACTCACAATTCATCGGATCCCAACAAACACACCGCAAAAAGTGATTACATCGGATAGTTGAAGATCAAAAAGAGAGAAGAAGCCATCTAGCTACTAACTATGGACCCGAAGGTCTGTGGTAAACTACTCACGCATCATCAGAAGGGTAGCAAGGTTGATGTCGAGCCCCTCCGTGATAGATTCCCCCTCCGGCGGAGCACCGGAAAAGGCCTCCAGATGGGATCTCTCGAGAACAGAAACTTGCGGCGGCGGAAAAAGTATTTCGTGGACTCCCTGGTTGGTTTCCCGATTTTTGGGAATTTATATTGGTGGAATTAGGTCAAAATAGTCAGAAGTGGGCCCACGAGGCACCAGGGCGTGCCTGCCCCCCCCCCCCCCCCAGGCACGCCCTGGTGGCTCGTGGCTTCTAGTGTTTATCTTGTCCAGAAAAAAATCTCCAAAAAGTTTCGTTGCATTTGGACTTCGTTTGGTATTGATATTCTGTAAAACCAAAAACAGGCAGAAAGCAGCAACTGGCACTGGCACTAAGTTAATAGGTTAGTCCCAAAAAATGATATATAATTACTGTAAATGTATATAAAAACATCCAAGATTGATAATATAACAGCATGGAACAATCAAAAATTATAGATACGTTGGAGACGTATCAGCATCCCCAAGTTTAATTCCTGCTCGTCCTCGAGCAGGTAAGTGATAAAAACAGAATTTTTGATCTGGAATGCTGCCTATCATATTCATCATATATTCTTTTCTTTTATAGCATGGACATTGGACTTGAATGATTCAAAGCAATAGTCTATAGTTTGACATGAATATATAAATACTCAAGCATGCTAATAAGCAACCATGTCTTTCAAAATATCAATGCTAAAGAAAGTTATCCCTAGCCCATTATACTCAATCATTGATCCATTCATGAAACACACTCAAATATTAGCTACAACCAATGCACAAGTATGACAATAGTGCTCTCTAGTTGGTGCTTTATAAGAGAAGATGGAGACTCAAATAAAAATAAAAATTGCATAAAAGTAAATAGATAGGCCCTTCGCAGAGGGAAGCAGAGATTTGCTAATGTGCCAGAGCTCAAGGCCGAAATTAAAGAGATAAATTATTTTGAGAGGAATGCTTTTCCTGTCAACGAAAACGACCGAGAATTCCCAATATTTTCCATGCTAGACACATCATAGGTGGTTCCCAAACAAAAAGTAAAGTTTATTTCCTTTCCACCATTCTTTCACAATCCATGGCTAGCCGTATCCACGGGTGCCCTCCAAACCATCACTTTCCAAGGAATTTTGTTGTTATTATTTTTGATTTGATTGTGGGACTGGGCATCCCTATTACCAGCCACTCTCTCGTGCAATGATAAGTGAATATACACTCATCGTGAGAATAACACACCTAGCATGGAAAATAATGGCCACCCCCTGCTGCTTCATGAGCGGTACGGGCACACAAAACGGAAAAATTATTTTGAAAATTAGAGTTGGCACATGCAAATTTAGTTGGAACGGCATGGCAATACTGCATATAGGTATGTATGGTGGACTCATTTGGCACAACTTGGGTTTAAGGAGTTTGGATGCACAAGCAGTATTCCCGCTTAGTACAAATGAAGGCTAGCAAATAGATTGAGAAGCAACCAACCAAAAAGCGAAAATGGTCATAAACATGCATTGAACATAACTAACACTGAATAATGCACCATAAGTAGGATATAATTTCGTTGCATAACTATTGACTTAACGTGCATGCATAGGGAATCACAAACCTTAACACTAATATTCTTACTAAATCACAATTACTCACTAACATGACTCACATATTATCATCTCCATATCGCAAAACTATTGCAAGGAATCATACTTATCATATCCAATGATCTATATGAAAGTGTTTATTATATCCCTCTTGAATATTCATCACTTTGGGACCAAATTCATATCTTGTGCAAATTACTGTTACTATCATCAACTCTCAAAAAGGTATAAGTGAAGCATGAGAGTGCAAATATTTCTTCAAAATTTCAATCTTATCAATTCTCAAAATAATATAAGTGAAGCATGAGAATTCATTTCTTCAAAATATAGCCACCACCGTGCTCAAAAAGATTTTAAGTGAAGCACTAGAGCAACTGCCTAGCTCAAAAAATTTAAGTGAAGCACATAGAGTATTCTAACAAATTATGATAAACGTGTGGCTCTCTCAAGATAGGTGTGTTCAGCAAAGATGATTGTGAAAAACTAAAAAGCAAACAAAGCAAAGACTCATATAATACACGACGCTCCAAGTAAAACACATATCATGTGATGAATAAAAATATATCTCCAAGTAAAATTACCGATGGTTGGTAGAAGAAAGAGGGGATGCCTTCCGGGGCATCCCCAATCTTAGATGCTTGAGTCTTCCTTGAATATTACCTTGGGGTGCCCCGGGCATCCCCAAGCTTAGACTCTTGCCACTCCTTATTCCTTCATCCATCGTGATCTCACCCAAAACTTGAAAACTTCAATCACACAAAACTCAACAAAACCTTCATGAGATCCGTTAGTATAACAAAATAAATCACTACTTTAAGTACTGTTGCAAACACATTCATATTTTATTTTTGCATTATACGTACTGTACTCTAACTTCACCATGGCTTATACCCCCGATACAATCCATAGATTCATCAAAACAAGCAAGCAATGCATCAAAAACAGAATCTGTCAAAAACAGAACAGTCTGTAGCAATCTATTTAAAAGCCATACTTATGTAACTACAAAAATTCTGAAAAATTAGGACAACGTGGGAAATTCATATACCAATACTTTGTAAAAATTTCAGATTTTGTTTACGCTCCAGTACAGAAACAAAATTCCAGCACTGGACACAAAACTTTCTGTTTTCCAAACAGCATCAATTATACTATCTTCCAAATCATCCTAAAGGCATTACTTGGCACAAACACTAATTAAAACATAAAAAGCACAATAAGAACAGTAGAATAATTATAAAAACACACAATAACATAAACAAAAGGTAAAAATTTATTTTATTCATTGGGTTGCCTCCCAAGAAGCGCTATTGTTTTATGCTCCTAGCTAGGCATAATGCATAGTTTCAAGTGTTGTCATCTTTCAAGTTGATTCCATAAGTGGCCCTCATAATGGATTCATATGGTGCTTTAATTATTTTCCTAGGGAAATGCTCCATACCCTTTTTAAATGTAAACTGAAGTTTTATATTCCCCTCTTTCATATCAATAACGGCACCTATGGTTCGTAAGAACGGTCTACCAAGTATTATGGGGCAAGAAGAATTGCATTCAATATCAAGAACAATAAAATCAATGGGCACAAAATTTCTATTTGCAAGAATAAGCACATCATTAATTCTACCCATTGGCTTTTTAATAGTAGAATCCGTTTAGTGCAAATTAAGAGAACATTCATCTAAATTGGTGAAACCTAGCACATCACATAGAGATTGTGGAATTGTGGAAACGCTAGCACCCAAATCACATAAAGCATTGCACTCATAATTTTTAATTTTTAATTTAATGGTGGGTTCCCATTCATCATATAATTTTCTAGGAATTGAAATTTCTAGTTCTAGCTTTTCTTCTAACGCTTTCATCATTGCTTCTACGATGTGTTTAGTAAAAGCCTTATTTTGCTCATAAGTGTTGGGTGAATTTAACATGGATTGTAACAAAGAAATGCACTCAATCAAGTAACAATTATCATAATTAAAATCTTTGAAATCCAAGAGAGTGGGCACATCGCTATTTAAAGTTTTTACCTCTCCAAACCCACTTTTAGCAATTTTTTCATTAAGATTTTCACCCTCCGATGGGAACGCCTACTAGCTAAAGTTGACTCTTCTTCAGTCCCCTTTTCATCAAGTTTTATATTGCTAAATAAAGAATCATTAGATGAAACACCAATCATTTTAATATCCTCATCATTACTATGTTCTAATGATTCTGGCTTAGCCGCCATTTGATTTACTAGCGTAGCTTGCGCATCAGAAATTTTTCCTAGCAAATTTTTAGTAAGAGCAAATTGAGATTGAAGACTAGCAACTTCTTTACTAACATCATTGAGTTGTTTTGCAATAGCATCCAATAAAGTAGAGTGTTCTTTGAGTTTCTCGGTAAAAAATTTGTTGTGCTCAAACTGCGTAGTCATGTAATCTTTAGTATTTTTCTCAATTTCGGACAAAATTTTATAATAAGAAGCAACATGATAATTCTCTCGGGGCATCATGATTAAGCAAACAAGGTAACAAGCAAGCAAACAAGCAAACAAGAAAAAGGGCAAACGAAAAATATTTTTGTATTTTTGTAAAAACTTTTTAGAAGTGGGGGAGATGAAAATGAGAGGCAAATAAAATAAATGCAAGGAGATGAGAGTTTATGCGAAGGTACTTGATAGATGTTGATGATGTCTCCCGGGCAACGGCGCCAGAAATTCTTCCTGCTACTTGTAGCTTGCGTTGGTATTTTCCCCGAAGAGGAAGGGATGATGCAGCACAGTAGAGGTAAGTATTTCCCTCAGTTATGAAACCAAGGTTATCAATCCAGTAGGAGAACCACGCAACACCTCGTTAGCAGTACCTGCACACAAACAACAAATCCTTGCACCCAACGCAAACAAGGAGTTGTCAATCCCTCGGCGGTTAATTGCAAGATTAAATTGTATGTGATAGATAGATAGATTGAAACAAAAATAAAAAATAAAATAAATAAATAAAAAGTGCAGCAAGTATTTTTAGGGTTTTAGTAATTTGATAGAGGTAGACCCGGGGGGCCATAGTTTTCACTAGAGGCTTCTCTCAAGAAAATAGCATACGGTGGGTAGACAAATTACTGTTGGGCAATTGATAGAAAAGCAAATAATCATGACGATATCCAAGGCAATGATCATGTATATAGGCATCACGTCCAAGATAAGTAGACCGACTCCTGCCTGCGTCTACTACTATTACTCCACACATCGACCGCTATCCAGCATGCATCTAGTGTATTAAGTCCATAAAAGAACGGAGTAATGCCTTAAGAATGATGACATGATGTAGACAAGATAAACTCACGTATGAATAAACCCCATCTTTTTGCCCTTAGTAGCAACGATACATACGTGTCATGTCCCTTTCTGTCACTGGGATTGAGCACGGCAAGATCGAACCCATTACAAAGCACCTCTTCCCATGGCAAGATAAATCAATCTAGTTGGCCAAACCAAATCAATAGAGCAGAGAAGAAATACGAAGCTATAATAATCATGCATAAAAGAGATCAGAGAAGACTCAAATAATATTCATGGATAATCTGATCATAAACTCAAAATTCATCGGATCCCAACAAACACACCGCAAAAAGTGATTACATCGGATAGAACTCCAAGAACATCGAGGAGAACATTGTATTGAAGATCAAAAAGAGAGAAGAAGCCATCTAGCTACTAACTATGGACCCGAATGTATGTGGTAAACTACTCACGCATCATCGGAAGGGCAGCAAGGTTGATGTAGAGCCCCTCCGTGATTGATTCCCCCTCCAGCGGAGCACCGAAAAAGGCCTCCAGATGGGATCTCTCGAGAACAGAAAATTGCGGCAGTGGAAAAAGTATTTCGTGGACTCCCTGGTTGGTTTCCCGATTTTTGGGAATTTATAGTGGTGGAATTAGGTCAAAATAGTCAGAGGTGGGCCCACGAGGCACCAAGGCGCGCCTGCCCCCCCCCCAGGCGCACCCTGGTGGCTCGTGGCCACCTCCAAGGTATTCTGGCCTCCTCCTGAAGCTTCTAGTGTTTATCTTGTCCAGAAAAAAATCTCCAAAAAGTTTCGTTGCATTTGGACTTCGTTTGGTATTGATATTCTGTAAAACCAAAAACAGGCAGAAAACAGCAACTGGCACTGGGCACTAAGTTAATAGGTTAGTCCCAAAAAATGATATATAATTGAAGTAAATGTATATAAAAACATCCAAGATTGATAATATAACAGCATGGAACAATCAAAAATTATAGATACGTTGGAGACGTATCAGCGGCCTACCGCAGGTGCCGGGTTGCCCGTATAAAAGGGAGCAAGTCCCACGAGATTAATGGAGTCCTTTGTTTCGCCAAGAAGTGTCTTGGCGAACTTGATGACATCCTTCTGTTGGAGGTCGACCCGGCTACATCGCAGCGGGTCTTCAGGCACCTGAGTAGGTATGCATGAGCTGGTTTCTGAGGCCAAGGGGTTGGATGCGCCAGCTGTCCCAAGTCCGGGTCAGGTCCACACCGGTGAAGCCATGGGCAGTTAGAGCGTTGATCTTTGAGTATAAGGGTTCTAAAGCTTCTCTTTCTTCCTTGGAGGCAAAACCCGGGAAAACAAAAGAGGCATCAAGCCGGTCTGCCCTATGATACGTCTCCAATGTATCTATAATTTATGAAGTACTCATGCCATGTTTATTATAGTTTTGTATGATTTTGGTGCACTTTTATATGGATTTTATATGATTTTCATGGACTAACATATTGACCTAGTGCCCAGTGCCAGTTGTTGTTTTCTGCTTGTTTTTGGTTTTCCAGAAAATCCATATCAAATGAAGTCCAAATGCAGCGAAACTTTTTGATGATTTTTCTAGAAGGAAACAGACCCAAGGAGCTTCGGAGGAGCAGAAGAAGACCCACAGGGGCCCCACAAGCCACCTGGGCGGGCCACCCCCTCCCCCAGGCACGCCCTGGTGCCTCGTGGGCCCCCTGTGGCCCTTCTTCGCGTGATTCCAACGCTGAAAAATCCTATATATTCAGAAACCCCTGAAAGTTAACCTAGATGAATTTTTACGCTGCTGCAAGCCTCTGTACCTCCACGATCTCATCTACAGCCCTTTTCCGGCACCATGCCGGAGGGGGGAATCATCACCGGAGGCCATCTTCATCATCCCGGCGGTCTCCATGACGAGGAGGGAGTAGTTCACCCTCAGGGCTGAGGGTTTGTACCAGTAGCTATGTGTTTGATCTCTCTCTCTCGTGTTCTTGATTTGGCACGATCTTGATGTACCGTGAGCTTTGTTAATATAGTTGGATCATATGGTGTTTCTCCCTCTCTATCTTGTTGTGATGAATTGAGTTTTTACCTTTGAGGTTTCACTATTATCGGATTGAATACTTTTATGGATTTGAGAACACTTGATGTATGTCTTGCATATGAATACCCGTGGTGACAATGGGGTATTATATTGATTCACTTGATATATGTTTTGGCACTCAACTGGCGGATTCCCGAGGTGACATTGGGGTAATCTATGCATAGGGGTTGATGCACGTTTTCGTCTTACTTTCTCCGGTAGAAATCTTGGGGCACTCTTTGAAGTTCTTTGTGTTGGATTGAATATTATGAATCTAAAGTTGTTTGATGCATATCGTATAATCAACTCACGGATACTTGTGGTGACATTGGAGTATCTAGGTGACATTAGAGTTGGTTGATGTGTATCATATGGTGTTATTTTAGTACGAACTCTAGGGCTGTTTGTGACACTTATAGGGATGGCTCAATAGATTGATCGGAAAGGATAACTTTGAGGTGGTTTTGTACCCTACAACAATTTCTATCTTATGTTCTCCGCTAATAGGAACTTTGGAGTGATTCTTTGTCACACGTTGAGGGATTGTTATATGATCCAATTATGTTAGCATTGTTGAAAGATTGCACTAGTGAAAGTATGAACCCTAGGCCTTGTTTTTAAGCATTGCAATACCGTTTGTGCTCCGTTTTATCACTTGCTACCTTGCTGTTTTTATATTTTCAGATTACAAAAACCTATATCTACTATCCATACTACACTTTTATCACCATCTCTTCGCCGAACTAGTGCACCTATACAATTTACCATTGTATTGGGTGTGTTGGGGACACAAGAGATTTCTTGTATTTGGTTGCAGGGTTGTTTGAGAGATACCATCTTCAACCTACGCCTCCCACGGATTGATAAACCTTAGGTCATCCACTTGAGGGAAAATTGCTACTGTCCTACAAAACTCTGCGCTTGGAGGCCCAACACGATTCTACAAGAATAAGTTGTGTAGTATACATCAAGCTCTTTTCTGGCGCCGTTGCCGGGGAGGTGAGTGCTTGAAGGTATATCTTTAGATCTTGCAATTGAATCTTTTAGTTTCTTGTTTTATCACTAGTTTGGTTTATAAAAGAAAACTACAAAAAATGGAATTGAGGTTGCCTCATATTATTCGTCTTTATAATGTCTTTCTTGAAAATGATGGATTGGAAAATTGTGCTCAATTGTTAGAAGAAGAATTCAATAAAATGTTTAGCATAAATTCCTTGAATGATAAGCATGATTGCAATGAAATTAGTATGAATTCTTTGAATATCCATGATGCTAATGATATGCAAAGCCATAAGCTTGGGGATGCTATGTTCTATGAAGATGATATTTCTACTCCCCCAAGTTTTGATGAGAAAATTTATTATGATGATGACATGCCTCTTATCTATGATGATTGTTGTGATGACATGTATGCTATAAAGAATAATGATAACTATGAAACTTGTCATCATGATTTTAATTTTCAATTGGATTATGCCAATCAAGTATCACATGATAGCTATTTTGTTGAGTTTGCTCCCACTATTATGAACGAGAAGAAATTTGCTTATGTGGAGAGTAATAAATTTTCTATGCTTGTAGGTCATGAAAAGAATGCTTTATGTGATAGTTATATTGTTAAATTCATTCATGATGCTACTGAAAATTATTATGAGAGAGGATCATATGCTTGTAGGTGTTGCAATAATATCAAGTTTCCTCTCTATGTGTTAAAGGTTTTGAAGTCATGCTTGTTTTGCCTTCCTATGCTAGTTGATTCTTGCTCCCATAAATTGTTTGCTCACAAAATCCCTATGCATAGGAAGTGGGTTAGGCTTAAATGTGCTTGCCATATGTTTCATGATACTCCCATTGTGTTTCAACTCTTTACTTTTATGTGAGCATCATTGAAATCATCATGCCTAGCTAAAAAGGCATTAAAGAAAAGCGCTTGTTGGGAGACAACCCAATACTTATACCTCTGTTTTTTGTGTGTTCATATGATTAAGCTACTGTATCAATCATGTTTTATATGTTTTCTTTCAATAATGTGCCAAGTAAAGCCTTTGGGATAGTGTGGATGCTTGTTGATTTGATTCTGTGCAAAAACAGAAACTTTTGCGTCCAGTGCTGGAATTTCTATTATGTACTGGAGCGTGAGAAAATACTGAAATTTTTACAGAGTATTGGGTTACAAATTTTCTACGTTCTCCTAATTTTTCAGAATTTTTGTAGGTACAAAAGTATGGTTTTTAAATCGCTCACCATGCTGTTCTGTTTTTGACAGATTCTGTTTTCGGTGCATAGTTTGCTTGTTTTAGTGTTTCCATAGCTTATATTGAGTAATATAAATTGTGTAAATGATGTAATACAGTAAGAATTATGTGAGAACAATTATGAATCTTGTCTTGACAGTACCTAAGTGGATGATTTATTTTTATCATACTAACCTATCTCACAAGTTCCGTTAAGTTTTGTGTGATTGAAGTTTTCAAGTTTTGGGTGAGATATCGATATGAGGAGAATAAGGAGTGGCAAGGCCCTAAGCTTGGGGATGCCCAAGGCACCTCAAGGTAATACTCAAGGAAGACTCAAGCGTCTAAGCTTGGGGATGCCCCGGAAGGCATCCCCTCTTTCGTCTTCAACACTATCGATAACCTCACTTGGAGCTATATTTTTATACGTCACATAATATGAGTTTTGCTTGGAGCGTCATTTTATTTTGTTGATATTTTCTTGCTGTTATTTAGAATCATGTTTTGTATCTTTTAGTTCAATAAAATGCCAATTATAGCCTTTACCATGCTCGGTTTGCAAGTTAATGTGTTGCGGTCTGAAAACAGAAAGTTTTCTGTTATGTCCAGAATATTCCTGAATAGTAAGAACATGATAAAAATCTGAAATTTTTACACAGTAAGCATGTATGAGTTCTCTGTCACTTGGTAATTTTTCAGAACTTTTGGAGTTAGGGAAGTATGAATTTTAAATCCCCCTTTACAGACTGTTCTGTTTTGGCAGATTTCGGTTATAGTTGCATTGTTTGCATATGTTGTTTGTTTAATGTTTCTATTTGTGGATAGGAGTATTAAATATGCAGAGGCATTTAGTATCCAATGTTTAATTATAATTTTAGTAATTTTCTACAATAGAGAATGTTAAGGTTTTGAGTTGATTTATACTAACTTATCTCACGAGTTCTTGTTGAGTTTTGTGTGGATGAAGTTTTTAAGATTTAGGAGAAGCCATGATATGAGAGGAATTAAGGAGACACAAGAGCTCAAGCTTGGGGATGCCCAAGGCATCCCAAGTTAATATTTCAAGAAGTCTCAAGCATCTAAGCTTGGGGATGCCCCGGTAGACATCCCACCTTTCTTCATCAACACCTATCGGTTAGCCTAAGTTTTTACTTGTTCACATGATATGTGCTATTCTTGGAGTGTCCCTTTATTTTCATTTTGTTTGTTGTTTGAATAAAATACTCAAGATCTTAAATTTTAAATGAGAGAGAGTCCTCACATAGCTACCTATTTACTTAACTACTCATTTGGTCTTCACTTATATCTTTTTGGAGTAGTTTGTCATTTACTCTTGTTCTTCACTTATATCCTATGAGTAAATTGTTGAATGAATTGAATATCATAAAGTTGAAATTATATGTGCTTCATATGCTTGTATCATGTCTAGTAGTAGTTTCACATTTGGGACAGAAAGTGAAATCTATTGAAGCTTGACAATCACAATATTGGTCATACAAGCAATTCATGAATGATTAGTATAATGAAGAGAACTTTCACAGATAAATATATTATCTTGGACATCTTTTATGATTGTGAATACCCATTAATTATTTTCAAACTTGAGCAAATTAGTTGAAGTTGGACAAGGAAGACAACGTAATGAGTAATGTTTGGGTATATTTGCATAGAAGTTATATTGTTATGGATCCTCCAACATGTGGTGCTTGCTTAGGATCTTTTGCTAGCCAAAAATTCATACTAAGTAGAGATACTACTTGTGCATCCAAAAATCCTTAAACCCAGTTTCTTCCCATGAGTGTCCACCATATCTGGATTGAATAAGATCCTTCAATTAAGTTGTCATCGGTGCAAAAAGCAATAAAAACTGCTCCTAAAATATGTATGATCTTTTATTGCAAGGGAAAATAAGCGTTGTACGAACTTGTGATGGTAAAGAAATAAAAGCGATGGACTGCATAATAAAAGTTGCTATCACAAGGGGCAATATAACGTGATGTTCCTTTGCATTAAGGGTTTGTGCATCCAAAAATAAAAAGCGCATGACAACCTCTGCTTCCCTCTGCGAAGGGCCTATCTTTTACTTTATGTATTTATTTTTATGCAAGAGTCAATAGTATCCCTTCTCATTTTAACCTCAATTATTCTCTAGTTGGCAAGCATCATGTGGTGGGGAAAGATCCAGGCACATATGGCCAGTCAAATATATTTGATCATGAATTATTATTGTTGACAATTATCTCTATGATAAATAAGTTGGGAGGCAAAACATTAAGCCCCTATCTTTCTCTGTGTTCGATGGATGTTATTTGTTCTAAAAATATGCTTTGAATACTAGCAATCATAGAAGACTAAATGATAATTGAGTATGTGGAGCTCTTACTTAGACTTTGTTGAAGATAAGTTGAATTGCAAATGTTTGGTGACTAAGATCATAGGTTGTTAAGTTTCAAGAGAATGCATTGTTTAAACCATAACATGTGAATTGATTGCTACTTTATCATGATGAGTTCTATGAGAAAAGGTTGCTATTATGATGCTAGAAAAAGTGATTGAAATTATCATTGATAAAACTTATGCACTATGCTAGCATTCACACTTCATAAATTTTTTCTTTTATCATTTACCTACTCAAGGACGAGCAGGAATTAAGCTTGGGGATGCTGATACGTCTCCAATGTATCTATAATTTATGAAGTATTCATGCCATGTTTATTATAGTTTTGTATGATTTTGGTGCACTTTTATATGGATTTTATATGATTTTCATGGACTAACATATTGACCTAGTGCCCAGTGCCAGTTGCTATTTTCTGCATGTTTTGAGTTTTCTAGAAAATCCATATCAAATGAAGTCCAAATGCAGCGAAACTTTTTGACGGTTTTTTCTAGAAGGAAACAGACCCAGGAAGCTTCGGGGGAGCAGCAGAAGACTCATAGGGGCCCCACAAGCCACCTAGGCGCGCCACCCACCCCACCCCCCCCCAGGCGTGCCCTGGTGCCTCGTGGCACCCTGTGGCCCTTCTTTGTGTGATTCCAATGCTGAAAAATCCTATATATTCAGAAACCCCTGAAAGTTAACCTAGATGAGTTTTTACACCGCCGCAAGCCTCTGTACCTCCACGATCTCATCTACAGCCCTTTTCCGGCACCCTGTCGAAGGGGGGAATCATCACCGGAGGCCATCTTCATCATCCCGACGGTCTCCATGACGAGGAGGGAGTAGTTCACCCTCGGGGCTGAGGGTTTGTACCAGTAGCTATGTGTTTGATCTCTCTCTCGTGTTCTTGATTTGGCACGATCTTGATGTACCGCGAGCTTTGTTAATATAGTTGGATCATATGGTGTTTCTCCCTCTCTATCTTGTTGTGATGAATTGAGTTTTTACCTTTGAGGTTTCACTATTATCGGATTGAATACTTTTATGGATTTGAGAACACTTGATGTATGTCTTGCATATGAATACCCGTGGTGACAATGGGGTATTATATTGATTCACTTGATATATGTTTTGGCACTCAACTCGCGGATTCCCGAGGTGACATTGGGGTAATCTATGCATAGGGGTTGATGCACGTTTTCGTCTTACTTTCTCCGGTAGAAATCTTGGGCACTCTTTGAAGTTCTTTGTGTTGGATTGAATATTATGAATCTGAAGTTGTTTGATGCATATCGTATAATCAACTCATGGATACTTGTGGTGACATTGGAGTATCTAGGTGACATTAGAGTTGGTTGATGTGTATCATATGGTGTTATTTTAGTACGAACTCTAGGGCTGTTTGTGACACTTATAGGGATGGCTCAATAGATTGATCGGAAAGGATAACTTTGAGGTGGTTTCGTACCCTACAACAATCTCTATCTTATGTTCTCCGCCAATAGGAACTTTGGAGTGATTCTTTGTCACACGTTGAGGGATTGTTATATGATCCAATTATGTTAGCATTGTTGAGAGATTGCACTAGTGAAAGTATGAACCCTAGGCCTTGTTTTTAAACATTGCAATACTGTTTGTGCTCCGTTTTATCACTTGCTACCTTGCTGTTTTTATATTTTCATATTACAAAAACCTATATCTACTATCCATACTACACTTTTATCACCATCTCTTCGCCGAACTAGTGCACCTATACAATTTACCATTGTATTGGGTGTGTTGGGGACACAAGAGATTTCTTGTATTTGGTTGCAGGGTTGTTTGAGAGATACCATCTTCAACCTACGCCTCCCACGGATTGATAAACCTTAGGTCATCCACTTGAGGGAAAATTGCTACTGTCCTACAAAACTCTGCGCTTGGAGGCCCAACACGAGTCTACAATAATAAGTTGTGTAGTAGACATCACCCTATAACCCAGAACTTGGTGTCGTTGATCTGGGGAGGTGTCCTTACAATAAAACCAAGTCCTATACCATCCTTTGGGGTGGCTTGCCGGCTTGGCTTCTGGAAAGGCGGAGTTTTTTCTTCTTTGGATAGTGACCCCACCAAGTTCTAGGCTGGGTCCGCCTCTGTGCTCTGTCTAGTGGTTCAAGTAGAAGAATTCTAGAAACAAACTGATAGACGGCTCAATTTGCAGATAAACTTCATAGAAAACTTGGAACTGGCACAAATTGTGAATAGAGTTGGGGCCCAAATCTTGTGGTCTGATAGCAAAAGAGTGCAGTATGTCCCGAAAAAACTTAGAGCTAGGGGGACGAAAGCCTCTGTCCAAATGGTCAGCGAATATAATGATCTCGTTTTGAGCCGGTTGTGGATGGATTTCTTCTTCAGGGGCTCGCCATTCAATTTCTTCCTTGGATGGAAGTAACCCAGATTCTACCAGGGCTTGCAGCCTGAGCTCTGACATGTTGGATTTTGCCCAGTTGACAATCTTAACTTTCGGAGCCATGGACTCAGCTGCAGAGAAAGTAAGAAAATAATATAAGCCGACAGAATTCAGAAGTTTGCCGGGTTATTGTAAAACAGAAAGATAAGTCAGCACATTTCCGGGTCATGTTTCCAGGACAAGCTAAGCTGGCAGTTCCAGAGGGTGCCGATTTTTTACAAGTGGCTAAAGTGGCCTGGATTATAAGTCGGCGAACAGCTTTCAAACAGATTGCAAGATGGTTTGGATCTAAAATATGGTTTAAAATGAAAGGATAAAGCCTAGGTCTGTTCTTCATGGTGAAGAGGAATTGTAAGGAGATTTATTTAAAGGCAGTGAGGCAGATCTATAACGTACGAGCAGTGTTGCGGACTGATTTATGACCTAACAAAGCAGAAACTTGTGGGCATTTTAGATCTACAAGCTACTAATACGAAGAACTGCGAAGAACGGTGAAGAACTAGCAACAATGGCGAAGAGGCACTTACAGATCTGAATGGGAAAACTTGCAGTCTTTGGGCGCTGCGGATGCGACCGTGTGATGCTGGACGGACTCCGGTGACAATGAGTGAGTCCGGTCGGCACTGTATGAGCTGCGGCGGCGAGCTCAAAATGGCGCAACGGCGTTGAAGAGTAGAGGAGGAAGACGAGGAGCGAGAGCGGTAAAGAGAAGTGCTGGAGATGCGCTGGCCTACTTATAGGCGCGGTGAAACCTGAAACGGCAGGTGCGCTTCCCCAGGTGGCGCAATAAATTTCAACTAAAAAGGGCTCCTCGATTTTCACGCCTGACAAGACAATACAAATACACTCAAAGATTCGCTGTGATGTCACCCCGGATTTTGCGGAAGTGGATTGTGACGTCATGAAGAAAGGTTGTGAGTAGATACCAAGTCCACGGAGGGTGGATGACCCGGTAAAATGGTTGAGCCGGCAAATGTGTCTGCAGATGAAGGATGTTGAAGAGCTGGCTTGTGAAGCAGGTTCAGAGATGAAAATTCTTTGCAGATTATTCGGTTTATTTTGCTTTGTTTTTCAGGATGGAGTTTAACATGGATAAATCCAAGTCAAACTGAGGGCTAATGTTGGGGATATTTCCAGCATTGGAGACCCGGCAGGAGGATGACCCGGCCATAGAGCTATGAGGCTCAGCGGGTTATCTCACTGCTGGGCCTTGAAGATACATAGTGGGCCGGCTTAACGGAGGCCTGGTGAAGAGGGCCGGCTCAGCATGTGGGCCGGCTTAGGAAGAAAGATAAGATAAGAAAGATTACCTTGAAGAACAAGTCAATTAGAATAAGAGTAGGATACGGGTTAAAGTTACAACCCGGACTCCCATGTAAACCTAGGGCTCAACCTGTTATATAAAGGGGAGCGCCTAAGGCAGAAAGACTAAGTTGCAATCTCTCAAGAGCTAGGTTAGTGAATCCGCACCCCTGTAATCGAGATCCAAAGTAATACAATCAAGCAGGACGTAGGTTTTTACCTCCATCGTGAGGGGCCGAACCTGGGTAATCCCGTGTCTTCTCGTTCCCGTTCAACCCCGTTAAGCTTCCACCTTTGTGCGATGGCTCCATCACTAAGTCCTTTCACAAGGGCATTGATAACCCACAAGTATAGGGGATCGCAACAGTTTTCGAGGGTAGAGTATTCAACCCAAATTTATTGATTCGACACAAGGGGAGCCAAAGAATATTTGCAAGTATTAGCAGTTGAGTTGACAATTCAACCACACCTGGAGACTAAATATCTGCAGCAGAGTGATCAGTAGCACAGTAGTATGATAGTTTGATAGCAGTAGCAATAATAGTAACAGTAGCAATAACGGTGGCAGCAATAGTTTTGTAGCAATTGTGACAGTAGTAGCAACAGTAGTAACTTAGCAAGGAACAATATGTGAAAAACTCGTAGGCATTGGATCGGTGATTATATTGGATAACATTCATCATGTAACAGTCATAACCTAGGGCGACACAGAACTAGATCCAATTCATCAATATAATGTAGGCATGTATTCCATATATAGTCATACGTGCTTGCGATAATAACTTGCATGACATCTTTTGTCCTACCCTCCCGTGGCAGCGGGGTCCATAAGGAAACTAAGGGATATTAAGGCCTCCTTTTAATAGAGAACCGGAACAAAGCATTAACACTTAGTGAATACATGAACTCCTCAAACTATGGCAATCACCGGAAAGAATCCCAATTATTGTCACCTTGGGGTATGCGGATCATAACACATAGCAGGTGCGTATAACTTGCAAGATCGGATCAAGAACACAAATATATTCATGAAAATATAAAGGGTTCAGATCTGGAATCATGGCACTCGGGCCCTAGTGACAAGCATTAAGCGTATTAAAGTCATAGCAACATCAATCTCAGAACATAGTGGATACTAGGGATCAAGCCCTAACAAAACTAACTCGATTACATGATAAATCTCATCCAACTCATCACCATCCAGCAAGCCTACGAAGGAATTACTCACTCCCGGCGGTGAGCATCATGAAATTGGTGATGAAGGATGGTTGATGATGACGATGCCTGAAGATCCCCCTCTCCGGAGCCCCAAACGGACTCCAGATCTGGCCTCCCGATGAAGAACAGTAGGTGGCGGCGGCTCCGTATCGTGAAATGCAATAAAACTTCCTCTCTTATTTTTTTCTCTGGAATTGTGAATTTATAGCGTTGGAATTAGATCAGACGGAGCCACGTGGGCCCCATGAGGTACCAGGGCACGCCTGGGGGGGTGGCGCGCCCTGGTGCCTCGTGGGCACTGGGTGGCCCCCCTCCAGTGGGTCTTGGTTCTAGTATTTTTTTTTATTCCATAAAAAATCTCCAAAAAGTTTCATCCAATTCCAAGAACTTTTATTTCTGCACAAAAATAACACCATGGCAATTCTGCTGAAAACAGCGTCAGTCCGGGTTAGTTCCATTCAAATCATGCAAATTAGGGGCCAAAACAAGAGCAAAAGTGTTTGGAAAAGTAGATACAACGAAGACGTATCAACTCCCCCAAGCTTAACTCATTGCTTGTCCTCAAGCAATTCAGTTGAAAAACTAAAAGTGATAAAGAAAAACTTTTACAAACTATTTTGTTCTTGTATCTATATATATGTGAAAGCACATTTGCTCCCTTAGTGGTTTTGGTAATTCATAACAACATATATCTCATTGAACTAATGTCCATTCAAGATTAAGATTTCAGGATGTTCAATGATTGGCATGGCATGGACTAGAGACGTGGACCCCTCAAAATGCTAAGGACAAGGATTGGCAAAAGATCAAGACTCTATATTTTTGGTTTAGAGATCCAAGATCACATTGAGTCCATAGGAAAGCCAATACTATTAAAAGGGGATGAGGTGTTGCTTAATGGTCCTTTTGCTCAAGTGCTTAGTGACAGTACTCCTAAACCCTCAACCACTCTCTCAATCCCAAATATGTCCAGAACCTACATTCTAACTCGGCCCCACCGAAATTTCCTATCCGGCCCCACCGAGTTCATCCAAGACTTAGCCACTGCCAAAACCCTAACAAATCGGATCCACCGAAATGGATCTCGGTCTCATCGAGATGGCCTTGCCAACTCACTGTAATTGTTTGCACTTACTTCGGTCTCACCGAGTTTTGCAAATCGGTCTCACCGAGATGGCTTGCCAACTCTCTGTTGCCTTATTGCTTCACTTCGGTCCTACCGAGTTGATGCAATCGGTGCCACCGAGATGAGGATTGCCCTAGCCATTGCACTTCGGTCCATCCGAGTTGTTCGTATCGGTCCCACCGAGATTCCTAAAGTTCATATCTTTTACACAGTTCGGTGCTACCGAGATGATTGTTTCGGTGCCACCGAGTTGGGTCAAAAGTGTATAACGGTTGGATTTTGTGTGGAGGCTATATATACCCCTCCACCACCTCCTTCTCAGCAAGGAGAGCCATCAGAACGTGCCTACACTTCCACCATACATTTTCTGAGAGAGAACCACCTACTCATGTGTTGAGATCAAGCTATTCCATTCCTACCATTTGAAACTTGATTTCTAGCCTATCCCAAGTTGCTTTCCACTCAAATCCCTCTTCCACCATAGCCAAATCTGTGAGGAGTTGTTTGAGTGCTGGGAAGACTATCATTTGAAGCACAAGAGCAAGGAGTTCATCAACAACACACCGTCTATTACCTTTTGGAGAGTGGTGTCTCCTAGATTGGTTAGGTGTCACTTGGGAGCCTCCAACCTGATGTGGAGTTGAACCAAGCAGTTTGTAAGGGCAAGGAGATCGCCTACTTCGTGAAGATCTACCCCGAGTGAGGCTAGTCCTTCGTGGACGTAAGCCATGGTAGAATAGACAAGGTTGCTTCTTCGTGGACCCTTCGTGGGTGGAGCCCTCCATGGACTCGCGCAGCCGTTACCCTTCGTGGGTTGAAGTCTCCATCAACGTGGACGTACGATAGCACCACCTATCGGAACCACGCCAAAAACCACCGTGTCTTCATTGCGTTTGAAATCTCCAATCCCCTCTCTACTTACATATGCAATTGCTTATTTTCCGCTGTTGTACTCTTAGAATTGCATGTGTAGGGTGATGATTGACATGTACTATTGCTAAAATCTGCCCACAACTAAAATTGGGAAAAGGTTAGGTTTTATTTGGTCAAGTAGTCTAATCACCCCCCCCCCCTCTAGACATACTTTCGATCCTACAGGTGGTATTAGAGCTTTGGTCTCCGTAAGCCTTGATTTCCATTGTTTTGGTGATCATAGCCTTGGTTTCACAACCTAGGAGGGTATGGCGTCTAGTGAGGGTAACTATCATCGTAGAGGTCCATATTTTGATGGTACAAACTTTGCTAGTTGGAAACATAAGATGAAAATGAATATTCTTGGTCATAACCCCGCCGTTTGGGTTGTTGTTCGTGTTGGCTTGCAAGGTGACTTCTTTGAGGATGGCAAGGAACCAGATCGTGAAGCAACCCCGGAAGAATTGAAGATGTTACAATACAATGCTCAAGCTTGTGACATTCTATTCAACGGTTTATGTCCGGAAGAATTCAACAAAATCAGTCGCCTCGAGAATGCAAAGGAAATTTGGGATACTTTGGTTGATATGCATGAGGGTACCGAGTCCGTCAAGGAATCTAAGTTGGATGTGCTTCAAAGTCAACTTGACAAGTTCAAGATGATGGATGGTGAAGGAGTCGCTGAGATGTACTCTAGGCTTGCTCTCATCACAAATGAGATCGCCGGCTTAGGAAGTGAAGAGATGACCGACAAATTCATCATCAAGAAGATACTTAGAGCTTTGGATGGAAAATATGATACCGTCTGCACATTGATCCAAATGATGCCAAATTACAAAGATCTCAAGCCCACGGAAGTCATTGGAAGGATTGTTGCTCATGAGATGTCACTCAAGGACAAAGAGGAGCTACACAACAAATCAAGTGGTGCTTACAAGGCCTCAACCGATGCTCCAACAACTTCAAGTGACAATCTAGTATCAAATGAAGAGATAAGCCTAATGGTGAAAAGGTTCAACAAGTTCTACAAGAACAAGGGGAAAGAAAGAAGTTCTAGCTCAAGACATTATGAGAGAAGATCATCAAGTCATGACCGTAATTGCTACAATTGTAGAAAGCCCGGACACTACTCCAATGAGTGTATGGCTCCCTACAAGAAAAGAGACGAATCACCAAGAGGAAGATATAGAAGAGACGAATCACCTCATAAGGAGAGAAGGAGTAGAGATGATCGTTATGAACGAAGGCACTCTCGAAGAAGCAAGGATTCGGAGAGAAAGGACAAGTCATCCAAGAGCTACACAAGACGAAGACATCAAGCTCATGTTGGTGAATGGGTTTCCGGCTCCGACTCCGACAACCACTCCGAGAGAAGTTATCACTCGAACTCCGACTATAGTCAAGATGAAGGTGTTGCCGGACTTGCACTTGTGTCATCCAACTCCTATGATCTATTTTAATCACCAAATTAAGGAATTGGAAGATGCTTCATGGCAAAAGGCCCCAAGGTATCACACCCCGAGTATCTTGATTTCAATAGTGATGAAGATGATTTGCTTGGCGATGATGATTTACTTGTTGACAAGGATAGTAATGTGAGCTATAATGAAAATGCTAGTAATTATGATAGTCAAGAGGAAACGAGTGACAATGCTATGAAGGAGATTGAGCGTCTAACTAAAGAACTAAATGCTCTTAAGTTAGCTCATGAAACAACTCAAGAGGATCATAGAGAACTTCTAAGAACTCATGAGAAGATACGCTTCGAGAAGCTAACTTTAGAGCAAGCGCATGAGTTTCTTAAAGCTATCAATGACGATCTTCGAAAGAAGAGTTCTTCATATCTTGCCAAACGTTTACTCTTGTCTACCTTTATGCCACAAGTTAAACCTAAGCAAACTAGCAACAAGGGTAAAAATGGTTCTACCTCTAGTAGTAACAATAACAATGATAAATCCAATGTTGTTACTTCTAGTAGTTCTATTAATTCCACTAATGATTCTCTTAGCCAAGTTACACTTGAGCAAGAAAATATGCTA
The DNA here is from genome assembly GCA_039707655.1 of Elymus sibiricus. Taxonomy (NCBI): domain Eukaryota; kingdom Viridiplantae; phylum Streptophyta; class Magnoliopsida; order Poales; family Poaceae; genus Elymus; species Elymus sibiricus. Next base: position 205,676,398 of record CM077676.1, read on the forward strand.
TTGAAAGGAATTATAGAAAAAGGTGTCTACAAGAGTCTTGCCGGGAGTAAGCAATTTGAGGAAATTGTACGCAAGCAAGGAAGGAACCGGAAGAACCAAGGTGTTGGTTTTGAACGAAAGTTCAATGCCAATGGAGTTGAGTGGGAAGAAGATCAATACCCCAAGACGAAGTTTGTTCCTCAACAAGAGAAGTATGATCCTACTTCCTTCAAGGGAACAAAAGCTCAAGAAGATCTTCCACCACAAGACCACAAGCTAAAAGGCAAGGACAAGCTTCAAGAAGAGATTGATTCATTTGAAGAAGCTCCTCAAGCCATGGTCAAGTGGGTTCCCAAGACTTCATCAAGTTCTACTTCATCAAGTACTACTACAACTCCAAGGATTCCCATCAAGTTGATGTGGGTCCAAAAGAAGAAGAACTAGAGAGTTCTTGAGGGTGACTCCGCCAACAAACTTCACTCATATTCTTTATGGCAAGGACTTGTGCAACCAACTTCCACATTTTGCACTAGTTCATGGAGTCACAAACCCTCTTGTTGGTAAGGCAAGGGACAAGGTATTCAATGCATTTATGGACATCATCATATGTGTATTTCACTCTATGTCTATGGATATCCTTGTATGTTCCTTGTGTGGGACTAACCCATGTAGGTATTGAAAGCACAAAACTCCAAAGGATTGCTCCCAACTCTTGATGGTCTACATCAACATTGAGCATCCACATCTTCAACATCTACATGAAGTCATCATCGACAAAACCCAAGGTTAGTTCATCCCTCTTAGGGGGGATATCACATCTAGGGGAACTTTGCTCTAAGCAATTGAGCTAAAGCAACTCTAATGGTGTGAACACATTAATGCTTTATGTAAAAGTGGTAACCCCACTTGTGCTTAAACGATGAGTATGACCTATGATCAAATGTTCTCATTTGGCTCCTAAGTCAATATACTCATATATAGATGACCTAGTCATCGCCATTGCTTGATAGATGCTAGAATTGGTTGTGCATGTTTGACACATATTTCATTTGCTATCTTATTGTGTGAGCATGTTGGTTTGCATGTTTTCATCATTCAAGGACATCCATTTGTTGTTTTGATTGTCTTGGTTTTTCTGACCAAGTGGATGTACAAGAATGCCTAAGTACCTTCTCTAGCTATCTATGCTTTCTTGTCTCAAATTCTATTATTGCTGCATCACAAAAATTGAACAAGTCATTTTCGGACCCTCCGGGTGAGGAGCACTCGGAGCCACCGATCTGAAAGGGCTGAACCTCCAAAACCTTCTAAATGATTTCGGCAGAACCAATTCACTCCAACTCGGTCCAACCGAAATCACTTAGATTGATCTAGGTTTTCCATCTCGGTGCTACCGAATTCAACCATTTCGGCGCCACCGATGTGCTATACTGCGTGCAGTTACACATATCGGTGCCACCGAGTTGTTCAACTCGGCGCCACTGACAGCGTACGGGTATATATGTCGAGCGGACCGAACGGTTGAAATTTCTCGACCCCACTCGTTCCCGCTCCCCGTTGCTGCCGTCGCCCTTCGTCTTCGGACTTCGCCGTCGCCGCCGTTGCCGCCGTAGAGGATCTCCACCAAGTTAGGGTGAGATTCGATCCCTTTCATGCTTCCCTTTTCCGATTCAATGCACGATTGGACTACCTGAATTCATGCGACGGATTGAGAACTCCTGTTACACTACAAACTCCGTAGATTAGATTCGAGCGAAATTTTTAGGTTTAAGTTTCCACAGAATGCATCTCGGACCAACCGATTCGAAGTTTTCGGTTCCACCGATTTGGCCTCTGGCCATAGCACTAGTACGTCTCGGTGCCACCGAGTTGTACGAATCGGTGAGACCGAAAGTAAATCTCAGTGAAACCCTAGCATCTCGGAGCCACCGAACCCCATATCGGTCTGACCGAAGTGGCGTGTAAGGTTTTTGTAGTGTGCTTCGGTATCACCGAGATGATCAACTCGATCCATCCGATATGCATCCTGTGAAAAACTTGAAACTAAGAGTTGAACTCAAATTTTGTGAAAATTATCTGCTTTTTGTGATGACTCATCTACTCTGCCCATACCTATCTATTCACAGGGTCAGCTCAGCAAGATGTCAGATCCCAGCAGTGACAGTCAGAACAGGTCAGAGCAGAATGCAGAAATGAGTGAAGGGTCAAGCCCAGCTGAAAGTTTCTATGAGGGAGAGAGGAGCTCTCCAGATCTTCCAAAAGCTGCAACCAGAACAAGGAAGAAGAAAACCTCAGACAGTGAGGATGAGTATTTTGTTGCAAATGAAGCTGCATCCAAGAAAAAGAGAGTTGTGCTTGCTAAGGAGTACAGCACCAAACCTTCAACTACCAAAGATAAAACAGCTGTGAAGAAAGTGCCTGAGCAGACTATGCAATTCACTCTTGAAGAGCCTAGTGACACAGAACTAGCTGTAGGTGGCAAGAAGAAGAGAGTAAGGAAAACTATTGCCCGTGTGATTGGCAGACCCTCCATGATGATTGATGAGGAAGAAGAGAAGGAAGAGCCAGCAGCCACTGCACCCCCTGCAAAAGCTCAAAAGCTTATGTCAGATGCAATTAAGACTGCTGCCCCCAAGGCAAAGCCAAAGGTGTCAGCACCGAAGAGATCTACAAGGAATATTTCAGCCACAGAGAAGAACAAGGCCCCAGTGCCTGAGTCAAATGTTGATGAAAAGCCTCTAGTGCTCAGAAAGTTGAAGCCAAAGATACCAGACCATGACAATGCACACCCAGTCGCAGAGAACATGATGCTGAGGAAGGATAAAGGGCTGCGTCAGTGGAGATTGATAGATCCTTATGCTATAAGGAGAAGGACAGCATGTGACTATCGCTTTCACACTCGTGAACAACAAGATTTTTATGAGACAGTGTTGCTTGATAAGAAGCCCATAGTCAGTGACATGAAATGGTGGATTGGGAATACATTGATGAGAATGAGGACTACTTCCCCCATGTCCATGAAAGCTTTAGGATTGCAGGAGTTGATGACTTTGTCGGTAAGAAGTTGACCAAGTGGAATGATGAGATGGTCATGCAGTTTTACTCTACTGCACACTTCTATCCAGATGGCCGCATTATATGGATGACTGAGGGTATCAGATACCAGTCTACCATCTCTGAGTGGGCAAGTCTTCTTGGTGCACCCAAGGAAGAGGATGATGACATTGATATCTATGCCAAGCTCAAGATGGATCACAACTCCATGGCCAACATGTACACTGCAATTCCTCAGAAAGACCTTGAGACTCACAAACTTGGATCAATGAAGCATCTGCTCCCAGGATTAGCCACAACGAACACTATACTGCGGTACACTCTGCTACCCAAGTCAGGAGATGACAAAATGATTCGTGGCCACTCCATCAATTTGCTGCATTTGTTTGATACACCTCAGAAGTTCAAGGTGATGAGCCTGATAGTAGAAACTATCAAGAGGACTGCAGCAGATCAGAAGAGATCGTGCGGATATGCCCCACATATTCAGATTTTGATCAATTCCAAGGTTGGAACTAGCACATACCTTCTTGATCGAGAGCACTTGCCACTCCGTCCAGAGTTTGAGGACAATGTGATAGTGATGGATCCTTCGCATCCCACTTCAGCACAAGCCCAAGAGAAGATCCGCATAGCAAAGGAAGCAAAAGCAGCTCAGGAGGCATCAGCTCCAAATGCTCCTATCGCCAATCTCAAGACACCCAAGGATCAAATGACATATCTGCTTGAAGCCACTCTAAGGATTGAGCGAAGTTTGGCCAACCTCACCCATACCCAGGCTAGTTTTGAGCGGATTATTGAGACCAAATTTCATGATCTTGATGTGAAGGTGACAGAGATTCAGACTACCGTAGAACAACTGCAGAATGACGTTGATGCTGTCAAGACAGCCCCATCAGATGACAGTGGAGATGACAGACCAACCACACAACAATTTCAGACAATGCCCAGAGCAGCCAGGTCTGCTGCGATACCCATTGTGGATCCAAGGACCACAGTATCTGCACCAGCTGCTACTGCCACAGTGCCCCCACCGGTCTCCACTCCACCAGCCCAGTAAACGTCTGCAAAAGCCTTCGCGGATGCACTTCTTTCTACGCCGTCTACGCACACCGGAGCTGCCAGCAGGAGATCGCCTTCAGGAGCTTCGGAGGACCGTGCTTAGAGTGCCGACTAGTCCTATACAGTTCGATCTTTTTGGTACTTGTTGCCAAAGTGGGAGAATTTGTATAGATCATAGGCTTCGAGAGAGAGTGTTTTGGTCGTTGGTTTTTCTCTCGAGAGTTCTTTTGCTACTTATTTGCTTGTTGGTACTTTGTTATGTGTGTGCTTGCTACAGTTAATATGTTGCTTATACTTGTGAGCTACCTCATGTGATGATCATATTATGCTTATTGTGATGATCTATGTTTATCTTCTTCATTATCTTATATGATCACTCACTTATGTTGGTGATGCGTGCTTTCTATTCCAATCATATCATTTTGCGCGCTCCACCAAGATGTATGTGACATGGAAGAGTGACCCATAAGCCTAATCGATTGTGCATTTGCATTCAAACGCAAATTTTTAATAATGCACAAATTTAGGGGGAGCTCTTGCTTATCACATACTTCTCAAAGCGACGATGTATTTCATTCTTTTAATCATTTGTCGAAGCTTTGATCTATATGTTGTCATCAATTACCAAAAAGGGGGAGATTGAAAGCACATTTGCTCCCTTGGTGGTTTTGGTAATTCATAACAACATATATCTCATTGAACTAATGTCCATTCAAGATTAAGATTTTAGGATGTTCAATGATTGGCATGGCATGGACTAGAGACGTGGACCCCTCAAAATGCTAAGGACAAGGATTGGCAAAAGATCAAGACTCTACATTTTTGGTTTAGTGATCCAAGATCACATTGAGTCCATAGGAAAGCCAATACTATTAAAAGGGGATGAGGTGTTGCTTAATGGTCCTTTTGCTCAAGTGCTTAGTGACAGTACTCCTAAACCCTCAACCACTCTCTCAATCCCAAATATGTCCAGAACGTACATTCTAACTCGGCCCCACCGAAATTTCCTATCCGGCCCCACCGAGTTCATCCAAGACTTAGCCACTGCCAAAACCCTAACAAATCGGATCCACCGAAATGGATCTTGGTCTCACCGAAATGGCCTTGCCAACTCTCTGTAATCGTTTGCACTTACTTCGGTCTCACCGAGTTTTGCAAATCGGTCTCACCGAGATTGCTTGCCAACTCTATGTTGCCTTATTGCTTCACTTCGGTCCTACCGAGTTGATGCAATCGGTGCCACCGAGATGAGGATTGCCCTAGCCATTGCACTTCGGTCCATCCGAGTTGTTCGTATCGGTCCCACCGAGATTCCTAAAGTTCATATCTTTTACACAGTTCGGTGCTACCGAGATGATTGTTTCGGTGCCACCGAGTTGGGTCAAAAGTGTGTAAAGGTTGGATTTTGTGTGGAGGCTATATATACCCCTCCACCACCTCCTTCTCAGCAAGGAGAGCCATCATAACGTGCCTACACTTCCACCATACATTTTCTGAGAGAGAACCACCTACTCATGTGTTCAGATCAAGCTATTCCATTCCTACCATTTGAAACTTGATTTCTAGCCTATCCCAAGTTGCTTTCCACTCAAATCCCTCTTCCACCATAGCCAAATCTGTGAGGAGTTGTTTGAGTGCTGGGAAGACTATCATTTGAAGCACAAGAGGAAGGAGTTCATCAACAACACACCGTCAATTACCTTTTGGAGAGTGGTGTCTCCTAGATTGGTTAGGTGTCACTTGGGAGCCTCCAACCTGATGTGGAGTTGAACCAAGCAGTTTGTAAGGGCAAGGAGATCGCCTACTTCGTGAAGATCTACCCCGAGTGAGGCTAGTCCTTCGTGGACGTAAGCCATGGTGGAATAGACAAGGTTGCTTCTTCGTGGACCCTTCGTGGGTGGAGCCCTCCGTGGACTCGCGCAGCCGTTACCCTTCGTGGGTTGAAGTCTCCATCAACGTGGACGTACGATAGCACCACCTATCGGAACCACGCCAAAAACCACCGTGTCTTTATTGCGTTTGAAATCTCCAATCCCCTCTCTACTTACATATGCAATTGCTTATTTTCTGCTGCTATACTCTTAGAATTGCATGTGTAGGGTGATGCTTGACATGTACTATTGCTAAAATCTACCCACAACAAAAATTGGGAAAAGGTTAGGTTTTATTTGGTCAAGTAGTCTAATCACCCCCCCCCCCCTCTAGACATACTTTCGATCCTACAATATGTTTAAATAGTACCCAAGTTTTCAGCAAAGATTATAACTAACCATGCAAATGATAACTCTTAGAAATTTTATTCACTCATATCAATGGCATAATCAACTAGCGAGTAATAATAAGATATTTCAAATGCCAACACTTTGTCAAAACGATCATGATATAATATGAAAACATGGTATCTTGCTAGCCCTTTCTGAGACCGCAAAACATAAATGCAGAGCACCTCCAAAGTTCAAGCAGCGACTAAACATTGTAATTCATGGTAGAAGAGATCCAGTCATGATGCACACAACATTAACTATTCACAATGCATGAGAATGACAATAGTGCTCTCAGGACTGGTGCTTATTTGAGAAGGTGATGACTCAATAATAAAAGTAAAATAACATAAAAGTAAATAGATAGGCCCTTCGCAGAGGGAAGCATGGATTTGCAGAGGTGCCATAGCTCGAAGTTTAAATCAGAGATAAATAAAATTTTGGGAGGTATGCCTTTCCTGTCAACGTCACGACCGAGAGTTTCCAATATCTTCCATGCTAAACACATTAGCGGTGGTTCCCAAGCGGCAAAGTAAAGTTTACTCCCCCTCCACCAACAATCACAAGCCATGGCTAGCCGAATGGCTAGCCGAATCCTCGGGTGCCCTCCATACCAAAAACTTTCCGGGGGAGTTTGTTTTATTATTTAACAATTTTAATAATGGGACTGGGCATCCCGATTACCAGCCCCTCTCGTGCAAGGACAAGTGAATAAACACTCATCATGAGAATAAACCGCTTAGCATGGAAGATACTGACCACCCCCTGTCGCTCCATGAGCGGTACGGGCACACAAAACAGATGTTCATTTGAATATTTAGAGGTGGCACATGCAAATTTACTTAGAACGGCAGAGTAATACCGCATATAGGTAGATATAGTGGACTCATCTGGAATAACTTTAGGTTTAAGGGTTTTGATGCACAAGCAGCATTCCCGCTTAGTACAGGCGAAGGCTAGCAAATACGTTGAGAAGCGACCAGCTAGAGAGCGAAAAACGGTCATAATCATGCATTATGAATAATCAATATTGAATACTAGCATGAGTAGGATATAAACACCATGAACATAAATATCGTGAAGGCTATGTTAGTTTTGAATCAACTACATGAGTGAACATGTGCCAAGTCAAGCCACTTGAAACATTCAAAGGAGGATACCATATCATCATACTACATCACAATCATTTTAATGCATGTTGACACTCAAGATAAATCATTATTCACTCCTAGCTACTTAAGCATGGCATGAGCAACTATAATCTCTAATTGTCATCATAAACATGTTTAATCATAACTTGCTGAATCATGGATAATGAGTTAAACATATTTACAAAAACAAAGAACAAGTTGAGTTCATACCCGCTTTTCCTTGCCACAGTCACTTCATCAAATCATCGTCATTATTGCCTTTCACTTGCACGACCGAATGATATGAAAATAATAATAGTGCAAGAGTGTCGTGGACTAAGCTGGAATCTGCAAGCATTTTATTCAAAGGAGAAGACAAGGTAAAATGGGCTCTTTGTTAGATCAACAATAATGCATATGAGAGCCACTCAACATTTTCATCGTGGTCTACTCCTTACAATGACTCAACAAAAGAAAAGAATTTCAGAGAAACACACTGAAATATTTTTGGAGTTTTTAGTTTTTCTAAAGAAGATGAAATAAAGAGGAAAATGAAAAATGAGAAAACTATTTACACGGGAAAGCTCCTAACAAGTAAAAGAAGAAACGGGAAATCTTTTTGGGTTTTCTTTTACTTCTACGAAACTACGGCTAATTAAACTAGAAACAAAAACCGAAAAGAAGCGAGAAATGTTTTTGGATTTTCTCAAGTTTTTCGAACACACCAAAAGAAAATGAGAAAATAAAACTAGCATGGATTATACAATGAAAAAGTATGAACACCGACTACTGGAATGAAATGTGTGAGCATGAATGTAATGTCGGTGAGAAATACGTACTCCCCCAAGCTTAGGCTTTTGCCTAGCTTGGTCTACTGCCATGGCTGTCCAGGATAATAATCGAAATGGTAGCTCATAGAGGCATTCTGAGCTACCTCCTCAGCCAGACGAGCAGCCTCGACAGCCGCATTGTACTCGTGCACCTCACTCTCATGAAGAAAATATCTCTATTTGTTCTGAAAATCAAAGAGGGCAGGAGCAGGCAAAGCAACATACACAGAGTGATATTTATTAAAAACTAAGTTATATTCATAGCCCTGTGCGTTGCGTTTTAAAAACCTATGTTCTTGCATTGCTTCGTAATTCAAATATTTATAAGGCAAGAGGGGATCATTGAACTTGGGAGACACCCCTAACTTTGCAGCTAAGCGGGAGGCATAAATTTCTCCATACAAATCACCATTACCCGCATTACGCTGCAACCTACGTGCAACAATAGCCCCAAGATTATAAAGCTTGCTACCAGTCAAAGCTGTATGAATAAGACTCAGATAAGGGGCACAAAGTGCACTACAGTCTTGCTTACCAACAACGCATTTACCATTAAAAAGCGCAAAATACCGAATAGCGGGAAAGTGAATGCTAATTATTCTGGCCTGCGTGATTCCCCTATCCTCACTGTTGCAAAGGCTATTGAGAAACAACTCACAATCAGATCGTGGTGGTTCATCTAACGAGCCCTAATATGGAATTTTGCATGCATCACAGAATTCTTCTAGAGGCATATTATAGGATTTGTCATAGAGGTGAAATAAAACTCTAGAAGTGCGCGGGTGATAATCAAAGTTTTGAGTGAAGGAGTGAGTGAGGTTGTAATGCTGCGGTGGCTTATCTGCGATAAAGGCAGAGAGCTCGGCATTGTGAATGTATTGGTCAAATTCTTCCTTGATGCCTGCACCTAGCATGAACTCGTTGCACGGCCATCGACACGATTTTGCTTCGGCACATCGCACTGAACTCGCCCTTGGTTCCTCATATGATTGGTGTGCCGAGCTTTCACTTGATGACGCCTCCGAGGACCTCCTCCTCGAAGAAGTTCTCCGCAAGATATTCATTTTCCTAAGAACAATTTTCTGAAAAATTTTGGGCCACAAAATGATATCATTAAAACTTCACAAGATTGATAACAACTACTCATATGGATGTCTAGAGGCTATATCAAGCATTCAACCTACTTGGAACTCAAAGAATTCAACATGCAAGCTCATTTTCAGTAGCACCAAGAGCAGCTAATTATGCAAAATATAAACCACTAAAGCAAAAACTAATTGGAGCAATGGAGGAGTCACATACCATGGAGCAATCTCCCAAAACAGTTTCGGAAATGGAGCTCCGAGCAAAGAGATCGAAAATTTCAGGTTTGTGAGCAAGAACACGAGAGAGAGAGAGCTACCAGGAATTTTTGCTAGAGGTAAGGGACGAAGTGAGCTGAAGGGATAAGTGAGGGGGTCCCTATGGGACCCACGAGGTACCTGGGCGCGCCAGGGGGGTGGCGCGCCCTGGTGCCTCGTGGGCACCTGGGGCACCCCCCTGGTATGTGTCCAGTGCCAAAAATTCTTAAATATTACATAAAAATTCATATCAAAATTTTATTGCATTCTGAGCACTTTTATTTCTGGGCACTTTTTTATTGCACGGATAATTCAGAAAATAGGATGATCATGGCATTTTAGTGCATTTAACTAAAAATAACAGAAAATAAAAAGTGGGTACAGAAGGTTGTGCCTACTAAATTCATCGACCACATGCCTCTCTGAAAGAATCCATTAATAAGGTTGATCAAGTCTTATTAACAAACCATTTCCGAGTAACATGAAACCGAAGAATCTTCGTAAAACACTAGGTTACCTCAACGGGGATATGCATCTCCCCGATAATAAGAGTTTCATATTTCTTTTTAACAGTAGGTAAAGGGAGTTGAAAGCTTCCAATAGTAATTGTCGGAGTCTTTTCAATAATATGAATACCATTTACTTGAAATTGTTTCTTCGGGAAATGCACCGTATTTTTATTACCATTGATATGAAAAGTGACCTTGATTTTGTTGCAATCAATAACAGCCCCTGCAGTATTCAAAAAGGGTCTACCAAGGATAATCGACATATTGTCATCCTCGGGCATATCAAGTATAAAAAAGTCTGTTAGAATAGTAACGTTTGCAACTACAACGGGCACATCCTCACAAACACCGATAGGTATGGCAGTTGATTTGTCAGCCATTTGCAATGATATTTCAGTGGGAGTGAGTTTATTCAAATCAAGTCTTTTATATAAAGAGAAAGGCATAACACTAACACCGGCTCCTAAATCACACAAAGCAGTTTTGAAATAATTTCTTTTAATGGAGCATGGTATAGTTGGTATTCCTGGATCTCCTAGTTTCTTAGGTACTCCATCCTTAAAAGAATAATTTGCAAGCATGGTAGAAATTTCAGCTTCAGGTATCTTTCTTTTATTTGTGACAATGTCTTTCATATATTTAGCATAGGGAGGCATCTTTATAATATCAGTCAAACGAGTACGCAAGAAGACTAGCCTAAGCATTTCAGCAAAGCGTTCAAATTCTTCCTCATCCTTTTTCTTAGATGGTTTAGGAGGAAAGGGCATGGGTTTCTGAACCCATGGTTCTCTTTATTTACCATGTTTTCTAGCAACAAAGTCTCTTTTATCATAACGTTTATTTTTAGACGGTGGGTTATCAAGATTAACAGCAGGTTCTATTTCAACATCATTATCAGGTTCTTTATCATTATCTGGTTGGGTATCCACATGAGCATCATCATTATTATTATCATCGAGTGGTTGTTCATTACCAGATTGTGTTTCAGCATCAGAAATAGAAACATCATTACTATCCTCCAAGGGTTTTTCTACCTCGAGTTCACTAGAAGTATGCAAAGTCCTATCATTTTTCTTTTTCTTTTTCTTTTTAGATGGACTAGGTGCATCAATATTAATTCTTTGAGAGTCTTGTTCAATTCTTTTTGGGTGACCTTCAGGATAAAGTGGCTCCTGAGTCATTCTACCTCCTCTAGTCATTACTCTAACAGCATGATCATTCATATTGTTATTCATTTCATTGAGCAATTCACTTTGAGATTTAGCAACTTGTTCTAATTGAGTTTGAACCATAGATGCATGTTTACTCACACCTTTAACATCATTAGCAATTCTAAATAACAAGTCACTCAGGCGATCAATCATGTAGGCATTTCGTTTCAATTGTTTCATAACATTTGCATTGAAGTGATCTTGCTTAATAATATAATTGTCAAATTCATACAAGCATTGACTAGGAGGTTTGTTATAAGGAATATCACCTTCGTCAAATTTTATAAGAGAATTTACCTCTACTACCTGTGACGGTGTGTCAAGACCATGTATTTCTTCAATAGGTGGTAGATTCTTAACATCTTCAGCTTTAATACCTTTTTCCTTCATACATTTCTTTGCTTCTTGCATATCTTCAAGACTGAGATATAAAATACCCCTCTTCTTCGGAGTGGGTTTGGGCGATGGTTCAGGAAATGTCCAATTATTATCATTCTTCAATATATTATTCAATAATTCCTCAGCTTGTTCAATAGTCCGTTCCCTGAAAACACAACTCGCACAACTATCTAGGTAGTCCCTAGAAGCATCGGTTAGTCCATTATACAAGATATCAAGTATTTCATTTTTCTTAAGAGGATGATCAGGCAAAGCATTAAGTAATTGGAGAAGCCTCCCCCAAGCTTGAGGGAGATTCTCTTCTTCAATTTGCACAAAGTTAAATATTTCCTTTAAAGCAGCTTGTTTCTTATGGGCAGGAAAATATTTTTAGAGAAGTAATAAATCATATCCTGGGGACTATGCACACATCCAGGAGCAAGAGTATTATACCATTCCTTAGCATCACCCTTTAATGAGAAAGGAAACAACTTAAGAATATAGTAATAGCGAATTTTTTCCTCATGAGCAAATAGGGTGGCTATATCATTTAATTTAGTAAGATGTGCCACAACGGTTCCAGTTTCATAACCATGGAAAGGATCAGATTCAACCAAAGTAATTAACTCAGGATCGACAGATAATTCATAATCCTTATCAGTAACTAATATGGGAGAGGTAGCAAACTTAGGATCATATTTCATTCTCTCCCTCATAGATTTTTCTTTCATTTCAGCAAGCAACTTTATAACTTCATGTCTACCATTACAATCAAGGATGGCTCTAGCCGTTTCCCTATCAAAGCAATGTTCATCAGGTGTTTCAACTCTAGTAGGGGAGCTAGGCATAATAGGTGAATCATAATTCTCAAGAGATTCAACATTTTCAATTTCTTTAGCTTTAGCAATTTGTTCAGTAAGAAATTCACCAAGTGGCACAACATTATCAAGCATAGTACTAGCATCATCATGAGTATCATTCATAGCAGAAGTGGTATCATCAATAACTTGCAACATATCAGAATTAATAGCATGTGGTGGTGTTGCAAGTTTACTCAAAACAGAAGGTGAATCAAGTGCAGAGTAGATGGCAGTTCCTTACCTCCCCTCGTCTTAGAGGGAACGATCTTGGTCTTAGGGTCTTTCAGATTCTTCATAGTGATCAACAGATATAAATCCCAAGTGACTTAGCAAATAAAGCTATGCTCCCCGGCAACGGCGCCAGAAAAAGGTCTTGATAACCCACAAGTATAGGGGATCGCAACAGTTTTCGAGGGTAGAGTATTCAACCTAAATTTATTGATTCGACACAAGGGGAGCCAAAGAATATTTGCAAGTATTAGCAGTTGAGTTGTCAATTCAACCACATCTGGAGACTAAATATCTGCAGCAGAGTGATCAGTAGCACAGTAGTATGATAGTTTGATAGCAGTAGCAATAATAGTAACAGTAGCAGTAACGGTGGTAGCAATAGTTTTGTAGCAATTGTGACAGTAATAGCAACAGTAGTAACTTAGCAAGGAACAATATGTGAAAAACTCGTAGGCATTGGATCCGTGATTACATTGGATAACATTCATCATGTAATAGTCATAACCTAGGGCGACACAGAACTAGCTCCAATTCATCAATATAATGTAGGCATGTATTCCGTATATAATCATACGTGCTTGCGATAAGAACTTGCATGACATCTTTTGTCCTACCCTCCCGTGGCAGCGGGGTCCATAAGGAAACTAAGGGATATTAAGGCCTCCTTTTAATAGAGAACCGGAACAAAGCATTAACACTTAGTGAATACATGAACTCCTCAAACTATGGCAATCACCGGAAAGAATCCCAATTATTGTCACCTTGGGGTATGCGGATCATAACACATAGCAGGTGCGTATAACTTGCAAGATCGGATCAAGAACACAAATATATTCATGAAAACATAAAGGGTTCAGATCTGGAATCATGGCACTTGGGTCCTAGTGACAAGCATTAAGCGTAGCAAAGTCATAGCAACATCAATCTCAGAACATAGTGGATACTAGGGATCAAGCCCTAACAAAACTAACTCGATTACATGATAAATCTCATCCAACTCATCACCGTCCAGCCAGCCTATGAAGGAATTACTCACTCCCGGCGGTGAGCATCATGAAATTGGTGATGATGGATGGTTGATGATGACGATGCCGGAAGATCCCCCTCTCCGGAGCCCCAAACGGACTCCAGATCTTGCCTCCCGATGAAGAACAGGAAGTGGCGGCGGCTCCGTATCATGAAACGCAATAAAACTTCCTCTCTTATTTTTTTTCTCTGGAATTGTGAATTTATAGTGTTGGAATTAGGTCAGACGGAGCCACGTGGGCCCCATGAGGTACCAGGGCGCGCCTGGGGGGGTGGCGCGCCCTGGTGCCTCGTGGGCACTGGGTGGCCCCCCTCCAGTGGGTCTTGGTTCCAGTATTTTTTATTTATTCCATAAAAAATCTCTAAAAAGTTTCATCCAATTCCAAAAACTTTTATTTCTGCACAAAAAACAACACCATGGCAATTCTGCTGAAAACAGCGTCAGTCCGGGTTAGTTCCATTCAAATCATGCAAATTAGGGGCCAAAACAAGAGCAAAAGTGTTTGGAAAAGTAGATACGACGGAGACGTATCAGGCATCTGCCGTGCTAAAACCATGACAGGATTCAAATACTTTCAATGAATAATCTGATCATAAACCCACAATTCATCAGATCCCAACAAACACACCGCAAGAATTACATCGAATAGATCTCCAAAGAGATCATTGTATTGAAGATCAAAAAGAGAGAGAGAAAGCCATCTAGATACTGCTATGGACCCGTAGGTCCTGTAGGAACTACTCACACATCATCATGGAGGCAGCAAGGTCGATGAAGATTGCCTCCCCAATGGTTTCGCCCTCCAGCAAAGTATCGGAAAAGGCTTCCAGATGGGACCACGGAATAACAGAGGCTTGCAGCGGCGATAAAATTGTTTCGGGTCTCGTTCTGGGGTTTTTGGAATATTAGAGAATTTATACGCCAGAGATTAGGTCAAACTGAGCCACGTGGGCCCCACAAGTGCTGATGGCGCGCCTCCCCCCTGGGGCACGCCGTGTGAGCTTGTCGCTCCCTCATGCATCTTATGGTCTCTCCTCGAAGCTTCTAGGGTCTCTTGTAGTCCACAAAAATCACCGTAAAGTTTCATCGTGTTTGGACTTCGTTTGGTATGGTTTTTCTGCGAAACAAAAAAATAGGAAAAAAACAGGAACTGGCACTCGGCACTGAGTTAATAGGTTAATCCATAAAAATAATATAAAATGGCATATAAAGCATACAACATTGATGATATAATAGCATGAGGCAATCAAAAGTTATAGATACGTTGGAGACGTATCAGGCAGCAGCCAATGTGGTAATCTCTCCTCCGAGATGTATTTGTGATGTTCAATACAATAGCCTCATGAGTTGCCCTACATGATCATAGTCTATTGATACGTCTCCAACGTATTTATAATTTATGAATTATTCATGCTATAGTTACATCAATTATATATTGTTTTGATGCACTTTTATATTATTTTTATGGACTAGCCACCATATTAATCCAGTGCCCAGTGCTAGTTCATGTTTTTTGCATGTTTTTTCTTTCACAAAAAATTCATACCTACGAAGGTCCAAACACGATGAAATTTTATGAGGATTTTTTGGAGCATAAAAGACCCTAGAAGCTTCGGGAGGTGGCCAGAAGACCCACGAGGGGGCCACAAGCCAGGAGGCACGCCCTGGGGGGTAGGGCACGCCGGGGATCTTATGATGTTAATCTCCCTCTATCCTTTTTGTGGTGAATTGCGTCTTGCTCCTTGAAGTTTCTTTATGTTGGATTGAATACTTTGGATTTGAGATTGCATGATGCATGTCTAGTATTAACTTGTAGATACCCGTGGTGACATTGGGGAATCAAGGCATCAAGGTTGAACGA
Organism: Elymus sibiricus; assembly: GCA_039707655.1. NCBI lineage: Eukaryota > Viridiplantae > Streptophyta > Magnoliopsida > Poales > Poaceae > Elymus > Elymus sibiricus. The sequence continues at coordinate 205,692,131 of CM077676.1, forward strand.
TACGTATCATTTGGTGTTGTCATAGTACGATCTCTAGGGCTATCTGTGACACTTTGGGGTGGTTTAAAAGATTAATTGGAAAGACAACTTTCAGGTGGTTTTGCCACCTACACGATTTCATCCCACTTTTTTCGATAGTATAGACACATTGGAGTGATTATTTGCTTCACTTTGAGGGATTATCATGTGGTTCAATTATGTTAATGATGTTGAGAGTTGGCACTAGCGAAAGTATGAACCCTAGGCCTTGTTTCCAAGCACTGAGACACCATTTTCATCCACTTTTGTTACTTGTTACCTTGCTGTTTTTATTTGTTTAGATTACAAAAACCTATTTCGACCATCCATATTACACATCTATCACCCTCTCTTCGCTGAACTAGTGCACCTATACAATTGACAACTATATTGGGTGTGTTGGGGACACAAGAGATTTCTTGTATTTGATTGCAGGGTTGTCTGAGAGAGAACCATCTTCATCCTACACCTCCCACGGATTGATAAACCTTAGGTCATCCACTTGAGGGAAATTTGCTACTATCCTACAAAATTATGCGCTTGGAGGCCCAACAAAGTCTACAAGAATAAAGTTGCGTAGTAGACATCATTTATCAGATGAGTTTGTGGTGGTGATGTACATCATGTGATGGAATTAACTCTATATGTTTCGATTTTTTTCATGATTCATGTTTGATATATAGATGTATTTTTTTTTAGGTCACTTGTATTCTCTTGGTCAGTTTAGATCGGTAGCCAGTAGTGGACGAGGTGTACATTAATAATTTCATTTGTATTTGCTATAGGATTACATAGTTTTTGGTTGCTCTTTGATCAAGAGAGCCTATGATTGTGTCCTTCAATTTAGCTACTGTTATATCATGTTGCCTGATGACCCACAAGTATAGGGGATCAATTGTAGTCCTTTCGATAAGTAAGAGTGTCGAACCCAACAAGGAGCAGAAGGAAATGACAAGCGGTTTTCAGCAAGGTATTTTCTGCAAGCACTGAAATTATCGGTAACGAGTAGTTTGATAGCAAGATAATTTGTAACAAGTGACAAGTAGCAATAGTAACAAAGAGTGCAGCAAGGTGGCCCAATCCTTTTTATAGCAAAGGACAAGCTGGAACGATCTCTTATAGTAAGTAAAGCATTCTCGAGGACACAAGGGAATTTCATCTAGTCACTTTCATCATGTTTGTTTGATTCGCGTTCGCTACTTTGATAATTTGATATGTGGATGGACCAGTGCTTGGGTGCTATTCTTACTTGAACAAGCCTCCCACTTATGATTACCCCCTCTCGCAAGCATCCGCAACTATGAAAGAAGAATTAAGATAACTCTAACCATAGCATTAAACATGTGGATCCAAATCAGCCCCTTACGAAATAGCGCATAAACTAGGGTTTAAGCTTCTGTCACTCTAGCAACCCATCATCTAATTACTACTCCACAATGCATTCCCTTAGGCCCAAAGATGGTGAAGTGTCATGTAGTCGACGTTCACATGACACCAATAAGAGAATCAACAACATACATATCATCAAAATATCGAACGAATACCAAATTCACATGATTACTTATGACAAGACTTCTCCCATGTCCTCAAGAACAAAAGTAACTACTCACAAATCATCATCATGCCCAAGATCAGAGGGGTATTAAATAGCATATTGGATCTGAACATATAATCTTCCACCAAATAAACCAACTAGCATCAACTACAAGATGTAATCAACACTACTAGCAACCCACAGGTACCAATCTGAGGTTTTGAGACAAAGATTGAATAGAAGAGATGAACTAGGGTTTGAGATGAGATGGTGCTGGTGAAGATGTTGATGAAGATTGGTCCTCCCACGATGAGAGGGTTGCTGGTGATGTCGATGGCGATGATTTCCCCCTCCCGGAGGGAAGTATCCCCGGCAGAATCTCTCCGCCGGAGAGCAAAAGTGCTCCTGTCCAAGTTCCGCCTCGAGACGGCGGCGCACCGTCCCAAAAGTCTTCTCTATATTTTTTCTAGGGCAAATGGGCTTATATACCAGAAAATGGGGGCCAGAGGCTGGCCAGGGGCCCCGCGAGGTACCAGGGCGGGCCTGGGGGGGTGGCGCGCCCTGGTGCCTCGTGGGCACCTGGGTGGCCCCCTCTGGTACTTTTTGCTTCCAGTATTTTTTTATTTATTCCAAAATAATTCTCCGTGAAATTTCAGCTCATTTGGAGATGTGCAGAATAGGTATCTTGACATAGCTTTTTCAGGTCCAGAATTCCTGATGCCAGCATTCTCCCTCCTTGTGTGAATCTTGCATATTAAGAGAGAAAAGGCATTAGAATTGCTCCAAAAAGTGTTATAATGACTAAAAACACTATAAATAACAGTAGCAAAACATGATGCAAAATGGACGTATCATTGCCATAATTTTTATACAACAAGGGGAAGCATTTATTATTATTTATGGACTAACCTGAACTCACCACCGCCCTTGAGTTTTACTATGTTATGAGGTTAACTTAGGGATGCCATCAAAATCACAAGCAACCGGAATGGTTTGAGGACCAAGCTTGGGGGTGCCCAAGGCATCCCAATTAATTCTAAGAAGAACCAAAAGGCATCCCAATTAATTTTAAGAAGAACCAAAAGGCTAAGCTTGGGGATGCCTGGCATCCCCATTCTACATCAACAAACATTGTATGATCCCTTTTTATCTCTTGTTTCTAGTTTTGCTTTGTTTGCATAATCTTGGAGCGTCATGTTTTGCTTTGAATAAATGAGATCTATCATGTCTGGTCATTTACATCTTTGTATGGAGAGTTTGTGCTTGGCTTTGCCATTTTTCCCGTGGTTCTTCACTTTCATCGGTTTGAGCAATAGGATTGGCGATATGTGGTTATAACTTTCTGTGCTTCACCTTTATTTTAATAGAAAGTTATAGGACTTTAGTGGAACGTGTTTACATGATATATCTTGAGGTTATTATATTGGTTTTATCACTGGACATTTAGTCTTGCATGCTTAGTATGGTAATTAACTTGATGAGAATACTAAAGTAGACTCAATTTCATTAGTTGTGAATTTCTAGCTTCGGTTTTGAGACATTCTTATCACTACGGATTTGTATGCAAAGTAGCTACTACTATTTGGAGATAGGATAATGTACTCATTGTTAAATAAACCTTTGCCTTTCTTCATCTAATAACAAAAATTTGTATTCAATTGAGAAGTTGAAACTGCTTAGTTTTATTTGCATGCAACCATTATAGACTAGCGTCATTGATGCGGTCGGGTGCGAACGATGGTCTTGAACCTACCAATCAAACCCCAAGGGAAACTCGACTTGTCGTCCTATGCTCTAGTAATGCCATGAGGCACTTATTTGGCTGGTGATTTCTTTATGATTAATTCTAGTCTTTGAGCGTTATGCTTCCACCCCATGAAACTATTATTGCTAGCGTCTTCGGTACTGGGCATCTCCCACTCTCACATTCAGGCTTGGTGGTCCTTCGCTAGTACATCCAAATCTGTGGGAGGACTTCCTCTTGTTCTCCTACACATGAACCCAATTATCTCCTCAAAAGAACCACCATGCATATCTACTTGTGTCATTTCCACTTAGTTTTATCATTGTACTTTGGTTACTTATTATATGAAAAAAGTTGCAGTGAGGTTTTACCCTACTGTTTGCCCCTCAAAAAAACTTATGGCATTTCCATAGCCATTTTGAGTAAATTTTCATGCACTACCATTTATTTTACATGACTAGAGTTATGGTGCCATTGTCATATGATTTTTATGATCATTATAGCTAGCATTGTGTTTTTATGGCTTTGTCATTTTTCATTATAATTTCTATGCTAGATCATTGCTATCCTGGTACAGTGCCAGAGGCCTCCTATAGAGAGGTCCTTTCATGTTCATAGCTTGAGCTATGATTGCATATGGGTGAAGTTGAGAAAAGTGCAATGGTTATTATTGTAAGGTGTTGCTTCTACCGTAAAAAAAAGAGAAAGGATCCAAATAAAAAAAGATGTATCGAAAGACACGAAAAAAGTGAGAGAGAAGGAGCAATACCATTATTCTTTTAAGAGTACACATGTAAAGTGCTTCAAAGTAGCATTAAGTGTTCATGGTAGAAATTTCATTAAGTGCTCCAAAGTAGCACCACTTCATTGCATTTCATTGTTGAGAGTTCATGAGTTTCATATACATACTAGTGGGGAGCTTCACTTTATAGAACTTGACTTGTATATTCCAATGATAAGCCTCCTCAAATGAGCTCTAGCTTCGTGAGCAACAAGTTGGATGCCACCTACACGATTTCATCCCACTTTTTTCGATAGTATAGACACATTGGAGTGATTATTTGCTTCACTTTGAGGGATTATCATGTGGTTCAATTATGTTAATGATGTTGAGAGTTGGCACTAGCGAAAGTATGAACCCTAGGCCTTGTTTCCAAGCACTGAGACACCATTTTCATCCACTTTTGTTACTTGTTACCTTGCTGTTTTTATTTGTTTAGATTACAAAAACCTATTTCGACCATCCATATTACACATCTATCACCCTCTCTTCGCTGAACTAGTGCACCTATACAATTGACAACTATATTGGGTGTGTTGGGGACACAAGAGATTTCTTGTATTTGATTGCAGGGTTGTCTGAGAGAGAACCATCTTCATCCTACACCTCCCACGGATTGATAAACCTTAGGTCATCCACTTGAGGGAAATTTGCTACTATCCTACAAAATTATGCGCTTGGAGGCCCAACAAAGTCTACAAGAATAAAGTTGCGTAGTAGACATCATTTATCAGATGAGTTTGTGGTGGTGATGTACATCATGTGATGGAATTAACTCTATATGTTTCGATTTTTTTCATGATTCATGTTTGATATATAGATGTATATTTTTTTAGGTCACTTGTATTCTCTTGGTCAGTTTAGATCGGTAGCCAGTAGTGGACGAGGTGTACATTAATAATTTCATTTGTATTTGCTATAGGATTACATAGTTTTTGGTTGCTCTTTGATCAAGAGAGCCTATGATTGTGTCCTTCAATTTAGCTACTGTTATATCATGTTGCCTGATGACCCACAAGTATAGGGGATCAATTGTAGTCCTTTCGATAAGTAAGAGTGTCGAACCCAACAAGGAGCAGAAGGAAATGACAAGCGGTTTTCAGCAAGGTATTTTCTGCAAGCACTGAAATTATCGGTAACGAGTAGTTTGATAGCAAGATAATTTGTAACAAGTGACAAGTAGCAATAGTAACAAAGAGTGCAGCAAGGTGGCCCAATCCTTTTTATAGCAAAGGACAAGCTGGAACGATCTCTTATAGTAAGTAAAGCATTCTCGAGGACACAAGGGAATTTCATCTAGTCACTTTCATCATGTTTGTTTGATTCGCGTTCGCTACTTTGATAATTTGATATGTGGATGGACCAGTGCTTGGGTGCTATTCTTACTTGAACAAGCCTCCCACTTATGATTACCCCCTCTCGCAAGCATCCGCAACTATGAAAGAAGAATTAAGATAACTCTAACCATAGCATTAAACATGTGGATCCAAATCAGCCCCTTACGGAATAGTGCATAAACTAGGGTTTAAGCTTCTGTCACTCTAGCAACCCATCATCTAATTACTACTCCAAAATGCATTCCCTTAGGCCCAAGATGGTGAAGTGTCATGTAGTCGACGTTCACATGACACCACTAAGAGAATCAACAACATACATATCATCAAAATATCGAACGAATACCAAATTCACATGATTACTTATGACAAGACTTCTCCCATGTCCTCAAGAACAAAAGTAACTACTCACAAATCATCATCATGCCCAAGATCAGAGGAGTATTAAATAGCATATTGGATCTGAACATATAATCTTCCACCAAATAAACCAACTAGCATCAACTACAAGATGTAATCAACACTACTAGCAACCCACAGGTACCAATCTGAGGTTTTGAGACAAAGATTGAATACAAGAGATGAAACAGGGTTTGAGATGAGATGGTGTTGGTGAAGATGTTGATGAAGATTGGTCCTCCCAAGATGAGAGGGTTGCTGGTGATGTCGATGGCGACGATTTCCCCCTCCCGGGGGGAAGTATCCCCGGCAGAATCTCTCCGCCGGAGAGCAAAAGTGCTCCTGCCCAAGTTCTGCCTCGAGACGGCAGCGCACCATCCCAAAAGTCTTATCTATATTTTTTCTAGGGAAAATGGGCTTATATACCAGAAAATGGGGGCCAGAGGCTGGCCAGGGGCCCCACGAGGTACCAGGGCGGGCCTGGGGGGTGGCGCGCCCTGGTGCCTCGTGGGCACCTGGGTGGCCCCCTCTGGTACTTTTTGCTTCCAGTATTTTTTATTTATTCCAAAATAATTCTCCGTGAAATTTCAGCTCATTTGGAGATGTGCAGAATAGGTATCTTGACATAGCTTTTTCAGGTCCAGAATTCCAGCTGCCGGCATTCTCCCTCCTTGTGTGAATCTTGCATATTAAGAGAGAAAAGGCATTAGAATTGCTCCAAAAAGTGTTATAATGACTAAAAACACTATAAATAACAGTAGCAAAACATGATGCAAAATGGACGTATCAACTCCCCCAAGCTTAGACCTCGCTTGTCCGATATCAAGCGAAAGCCGATATCGATAATCATGTCCACATGTTTAGAGAGAGAGAGGTGTCGATAAAAACAAAATACGGACATAGTAGCATCATGATCATTATTATAACAGCAATATTCATTATCATAAAACTTCTCATGAGCAAGTAACAATTCATCACAACAATGAAGTATAAGGCATAAACTTTCTTGAAAACTAACAAACTATGTTCTCAGTCAACAATGCAATTGCAATTCATCATATTTTCAAGAAGGGTCTCATGTAGGAGCTATTTGGCAAGTTCACATACTCAACCATCATTTAGTCTTCTATGATTGCTAACACTCACGACATATATATGGAGCAAAAAGTTTCAGCCAGACACATAGAAAGATAGGGGCTTGTGAGTTCGCCTCCCAACTTATTCACCTCAAGGGTGATGTCAACAATAATAACTCATGATCACTCATATCCAACTGGATATATATGTTTAGATCTTTCCCCACCATATGATGCTTGCAAAAGAGAAAAATAAAAAGGAATAGAGGAGAACACTATTGACTCTTGCATAAAAAGTAAATGCATAAAAGTAAAAGATAGGCCCTTCGCAGAGGGAAGCAGAGGTTGTCATGCGCTTTTTATTATTGGATGCACAAGCTCTTAATGCAAAGGAACGTCACTTTATATTGCCCCTTGTGATAGCAACCTTTATTATGCAGTTTGTCGCTTTTATTTCTTTACCATCACAAGTTCGTACAAAGCTTATTTCCCTTACAATAAAAGTTCAGACATATTTAGAGGCAATTTTTACTGCTTTTTGCACCGATGACAACTTACTTGAAGGATCTTATTCAATCCATAGGTAGATATAGTGGACTCTCGTGACATGAAACTGGGTTTAAGGGTTTTGGATGCACAAGTAGTATCTCTACTTGGTGCGGATTTTTGGCTAGCAAAGATATTGGGCAAGCACCACATGTTGGAGGATCTATAACAATATAATTTCTATGTGAATATAAGCAAACATAATTCATTACGTTGTCTTCCTTGTCCAATGTGAACAATTTGACATAAAATACTTAATGGGGTCTCACAATCATAAAAGATGTCCAAGATAGTATATTTGCATGTGAATCTTCTCTTTCCTTATTAATTCTTTCATGAATTGCATCATTGACTAATACTATGTTTGTTATCCTCCAATAAATTTTACCACTTATACTTTTCTTTATGTAATGTCATTACTATCCATAACATTAGCATATGATCTTTTTCATTATTTTCATTGCTTGAATTGGAACATGAAAGTAAAGAAGCAAAAACTCAAACTACTCTTTATTATATAACTCTCAACTCGATTACATAGATAGATGGATCACGAAACTAACACTCGAAAATAGAGCATACTAAACTTTTATTCAACTAGATCATGAAATAACTAAGGATCGAACTAAAAGTAGGTAAAGATAATAAAAGTGATGGTGATACGATACCGGGGCACCTCCCCCAAGCTTGGCACAAGCCAAGGGGAGTGCCCATACCCATGTGCTCAAGTCTCCTTCTTCGGTGATGGTGGTGGTGATGAAGTGATGGGCTTGTCCTCTGGCTTCCATGGCATAGGTTCCCCATCATAAAAAGATGAACGAGTCTCCGGAGTCCTGAAACTTGCAGCTAAACTCATACCTTTGAATCTTGCCTCATACTCATAATTTTGGTTTTGAAGATCATAGATTTGGCCTTGAAGATAGTCGATCCGTTCATTGAGCTTGAAGATGATGTCCCCCATCGATTGGCCATCCACCTTCTGATTACAGGTGAGTTCTGTGATCATGGAGTGGTTGGCGCTAAGTCTGCGCTCCACCATCCCTTGGCACTTGAAGATCTCCTGCTCCACCGCTTCGAGCCTGGACTCCATGCTCCCGGTCTTCTTGGGTCCTTGAACATCCCGGATGTGAAGAACCCCCTCACGCATCTCAATGGCTTGAGGGTGTTTCATCACCTCCGGTAGGTAGGGGTTGATGACCTTCTCGTAGAACTTGTCCTTGGAAGAGGTTGGTGGAGCCATAGCGATCTAGATCTGTCAAAAAAATAGCACGAAACAAGAACAGAGGAGATTTTTGTGATACGGTGGTCAAAACATATGGGGGTATATATAAAGAATTTTTATCTTGCAAAACAAGTAATCCAGGAGAAAACGGAGTCGGGAGGGCTCATGTGGGGCCCACGAGCCACCATGGCGCGCCTGGGGGGGTGGCGCGCCCTGGTGCCTCGTGGGCACCAGGTGGGTCCCCTCGGCAGTTTCTTATTTTTGTATTTTTTTCTAATATTCCAAAACTAACAGAAAATATTTTTATGGAATTTTTGGAGTCGGTTTACTTACCGTATCACATACCTCTTCCTTTTCAGGGTTCTGGAGTGTTCTGGAAGGTCTCTCTTATGTATTCCTCCGGTGTAATTGTTTCAATAATATTAGTTTTGACATTAATGGGAGTACCTGAAATATAATGCTTAATTCTTTGCCCATTCACCACTCTTGGATTAGTGCCTTCGGAGTTGTTTATTTTGATGGCTCCGAAGCGATAGACTTCTTCGATAATATACGGTCCTTCCCATTTAGAGAGAAGTTTTCCTGCAAAGAATCTCAAATGAGAGTTGTACAATAGAACTTGCTCACCTACTTTAAATTCCCGTTTTTGAATTCTTATATCATGCCATCTTTTAACTTTTTCTTTAAACAATTTGGCATTTTCATAGGCTTGGGTTCTCCATTCATCTAATGAGCTAATATCAAATAACCTCTTTTCACCGGCAAGTTTAAAATCATAATTGAGTTCTTTAATTGCCCAATATGCTTTATGTTCTAACTCAAGAGGCAAATGACATGCTTTTCCCTAAACCATTTTATAAGGAGACATACCCATAGGATTTTTATAAGCAGTTCTATAAGCCCATAGTGCATCGTCAAGTTTCTTATACCAATTCTTTCTAGATCTATTAGCAGTTTTTTGCAAAATTAATTTTAATTCCCTATTGCTCAATTCTACTTAACCACTAGATTGAGGGTGATAGGGAGATGCAATTCTATGGTTGACATCATATTTAGCAAGCAATTTACGGAATGCACCATGAATAAAATGTGAACCACCATCAGTCATTAAATATCTAGGGACTCCGAACCTTGGGAAAATAACTTCTTTAAGCATTTTAATAGAAGTGTTATGATCAGCACTACTAGTTGGAATAGCTTCTACCCACTTAGTAAAGTAATCAACAGCAACTAAAATATGTGTATACCCATTCGATTTAGGAAAAGGTCCCATATAATCAAATCCCCAAACATCAAATGGTTCAACAGCAAGTGAATAATTCATAGGCATTTCTTGACGTCTACCAACATTACCAATTCTTTGACATTCATCACACGATAGGACAAACTTACGAGCATCCTTGAAAAGAGTAGGCCAATAAAAGTCAGATTGTAATACCTTGTGTGCAGTTCTATCTCCCGCATGGTGTCCTCCGTAAGCCTCGGAATGACACTTCCGTAGGATTTGTTCATGTTCATGCTCAGGTATACAACGCCTAATAATACCATCTACTCCTTCTTTATAAAGATGTGGGTCATCCCAAAAGTAATGTCTTAAATCATAAAAGAACTTTTTCTTTTGTTGGTATGTGAAACTAGGTGGTATGTATTTAGCAACAATGTAATTAGCATAGTCTGCATACCAAGGAGTATTACAAGAAGCATTTATGATAGCTAATTGTTCATCAGGAAAATCATCATTAATAGGTAGTGCGTCATCAAGAACATTTTCCATCCTAGACAAATTATCTGCTATGGGATTCTTAGCTCCCTTCCTATCAGTAATATGCAAGTCAAATTCTTGTAGCAATAAAACCCACCTAATGAGTCTAGGTTTAGCATCTTTCTTTTCCATAAGATATTTAATAGCAGCATGATCGGTGTGAATAGTCACTTTAGAATCAACTATGCAAGATCTGAATTTATCACATGCAAACACAACTGCTAGAAATTCTTTTTCAGTAGTAGCATAATTTCTTTGGGCATTGTCTAGAGTTTTGCTAGCATAATGGATAACATTTAGTTTCTTATCAACTCTCTGTCCTAGAACAGCACCAACAGCATAATCACTAGCATCACACATAATTTCAAAAGGCAAGTTCCAATCAGGTGGTTGAATAATAGGTGCAGTGGTTAAGGCTTTCTTAAGTGTTTCAAAGGCTTCTAGACAATCATCATCAAAAACAAATGGAACATCTTTTTGCAAAAGATTGGTAAGAGGCCTAGAAATTTTTGAGAAGTCTTTAATAAACCTCCTATAGAAACCAGCATGACCAAGGAAACTTCTTATACCTTTAATATCTTTAGGACATGGCATTTTCTCAATAGCATCAACCTTAGCTTTATCAACTTCAATACCTCTCTCGGAAATTTTATGCCCAAGACAATACCTTCATTCACCATAAAGTGGCACTTCTCCCAATTCAAGACAAGATTAGTTTCTTCACATCTCTGCAAAACTCGATCAAGGTTGCTTAAGCAATCATCAAAAGAAGTTCCGTAAACGGAGAAATCATCCATGAATACCTCAACAATCTTTTCACAAAAGTCAGAGAATATAGCAGTCATACATCTTTGAAAGGTAGTAGGTGCATTGCATAAACCAAAAGGCATACGTCTATAAGCATAAGTTCCAAAAGGACAAGTAAAGGTGGTTTTCTCCTGATCAGATTGTGATACGGGTATTTGAGAAAAACCAGAATAACCATCTAGGAAACAAAAGTGTGTATGCTTAGACAATCTTTCTAACATTTGATCAATGAAAGGTAAGGGGTAATGATCTTTTCTAGTAGCTTTGTTTAATTTTCTAAAATCAATTACCATCCTATAACCAGTTACAATTCTTTGTGGAATGAGTTCATTTTTATCATTAGGAACAATGGTAATACCCCCTTTCTTAGGGACACAATGAACGGGACTTACCCATCTACTATCAGCTATGGGATAGATTATACCTGCTTCCAGAAGTTTTAATATTTCAGTTCTTACCACCTCTTTCATCTTAGGATTTAATCATCGTTGATGGTCGACAACTGGTTTAGCATCAGGCTCCATATTAATTTTGTGCTGACATAGAGTGGGACTGATGCCCTTAAGATCATCAAGAGTATATCCAATAGCAGCTTGGTGCTTCCTCAGAGTTTTCAGTAATCTCTTTTCTTCATGCTCTGAAAGGTTATCACTAATAATAATAGGACATATCTTCTTTTCATCAAGATAAGCACATTTCAATGTATCAGGCAATTTCTTCAATTCCAATATAGGATCACCCTTAGGTGGAGGAGGACCTCCAAGAGTTTCAACAGGCAAATTGTGTTTAAGGATGGGTGGCTGATCAAAGAACATTCTATCTATTTCATTTCTGTCATTCATATGCATATCATTCTCATGGTCTAGCAAATATTGTTCTAACAGATCAGTAGGAGGTACGGCAATAGAAGCAAGACCAATAATTTCATATTTACTAGGCAATTCTTTATCATGAGGTTGTCTACGAAATTTGGAGAAATTAAACTCATGAGACATACCACCAAAATCAACACTAACAATTTCTTTAGCGCAATCAATCTTGGCATTAACAGTGTTCAAGAAAGGTCTACCAAATATAATGGGGCAAAAATCATCTTGTGGAGAACCGAGGACTAGAAAATCAGTAGGGTATTTTATTTTTCCACACAAGACTTCAACATCTCTAACGATCCCAAGCGGTGTAATGGTATCTCTGTTTGCAAGTTTAATAGTAACATCAATGTCCTCAATTTCAGCAGGTGCAATATCATTCATAATTTCTTGATATAAGGTAAATGGAATAGCACTCACACTAGCACCCAAATCACACAAGCCATGGTAACAATGATCTCCTATTTTAACTGAGACAACAGGCATGCCCACAACGGGTTTGTTTTTATCTTTAGGATCAGGTTTAGCAATTCTAGCTGCTTCATCGCAGAAGTAAATAACATGCCCATCTATATTATCAACCAAGAGATCTTTAACCATAGCAATATTAGGTTTAACTTTAATTTGTTCAGAGGGTCTAGGTGCTCTAATATTACTTTTGTTAACCACAGTTGAAACTTTAGCATGTTCCTTAATCCTAACAGGAAAAGGTGGTTTCTCAATATAAGCGGTAGGCACAACTGGATCAACATGGTAAACAATTGTTTCTTCTTTAACACTAACGGGTTCCTCAATCTTTTCTTTAACAGGGGGATGATATTTAAACCACTTCTCCTTAGGGAGATCAACATGAGTAGCAAATGATTCACAAAAGGAAGCTACTATCTCAGAGTCAAGTCCATATTTAGTGCTAAACTTATGAAAAGCATCGGTAGCCATAAAAGATTTAACACAATTGAACTCAATTATTATACCTGACTCATTACCTTTGTCGAGTTTCCAATCTTCAGAGTTGCATTTAATTCTTTCCAGAAGATCCCACCTGAATTCAATAGTTTTCTTCATAAAAGAGCCAGTTGAAGAAGAATCGAGCCTGGTTCGATTATCATGAGAAAGCCGAGCATAAAAATTCTGTAAGATAATTTATTTTGCAAGCTCATGATTGGGGCATGTGTACATCATGTAATTAAGCCTCCCCCAAGCTTGAGCGATGATTTCTCCTTCACGAGGCCAAAAATTATATATGTAATTCCGATCACGATGAACCAAATGCATAGGATAAAATTTCTGATGAAATTCCAGTTTCAATCGGTTCCAGTCCCATGTATCGGTATCATCACATAGCCTATACCATGTCAATGCCTTTCCCTCCAAAGATAAAGGGAATACTTTCTTCTTAACTCCATCTCCGGATAAACCTGCAAGCTTAAACAATCCACAAATTTCATCCACATAGATCAAGTGCATATCATGATGTATTGTGCAATCTCCTGCATAAGGATTAGCTAGCAGTTTCTCTATCATACCCGAAGGAATCTCATATTCAATATTTTCCGTAGGTGCAGTACGTTGCGGAGCAACTCTTGGTGTTTCCGGTCGAGGTGAAGATACCCCGAACAAACCCCTCAAAGGATTACTTTCCATAGTAACAAGTGACAGTAAATTTCAGCACGTAATATAAATGTTTCCTTACCAAATTCCACTCACCAAAGGCGCTTCACTCCCCGGCAATAGTGCCAGAAAAGAGTCTTGATGACCCACAAGTATAGGGGATCAATCGTAGTCCTTTCGATAAGTAAGAGTGTCGAACCCAACGAGGAGCAGAAGGAAATGACAAGCGGTTTTCAGCAAGGTATTTTCTGCAAGCAATAAAATTATCGGTAATGAGTAGTTTGATAGCAAGATAATTTGTAACAAGTGACAAGTAGCAATAGTAACAAAGAGTGCAGCAAGGTGGCCCAATCCTTTTTATAGCAAAGGACAAGCCGAAACGGTCTCTTATAGTAAGTAAAGCGTTCTCGAGGACACATGGGAATTTCATCTAGTCACTTTCATCATGTTTGTTTGATTCGCGTTCGCTACTTTGATAATTTGATATGTGGGTGGACCGGTGCTTCGGTGCTGTTCTTACTTGAACAAGCCTCCCACTTATGATTACCCCCTCTCGCAAGCATCCGCAACTATGAAAGAAGAATTAAGATAACTCTAACCATAGCATTAAACATGTGGATCCAAATCAGCCCCTTACGAAATAGCGCATAAACTAGGGTTTAAGCTTCTGTCACTCTAGCAACCCATCATCTAATTACTACTCCACAATGCATTCCCTTAGGCCCAAAGATGGTGAAGTGTCATGTAGTCGACGTTCACATGACACCAATAAGAGAATCAACAACATACATATCATCAAAATATCGAACGAATACCAAATTCACATGATTACTTATGACAAGACTTCTCCCATGTCCTCAAGAACAAAAGTAACTACTCACAAATCATCATCATGCCCAAGATCAGAGGGGTATTAAATAGCATATTGGATCTGAACATATAATCTTCCACCAAATAAACCAACTAGCATCAACTACAAGATGTAATCAACACTACTAGCAACCCACAGGTACCAATCTGAGGTTTTGAGACAAAGATTGAATAGAAGAGATGAACTAGGGTTTGAGATGAGATGGTGCTGGTGAAGATGTTGATGAAGATTGGTCCTCCCACGATGAGAGGGTTGCTGGTGATGTCGATGGCGATGATTTCCCCCTCCCGGAGGGAAGTATCCCCGGCAGAATCTCTCCGCCGGAGAGCAAAAGTGCTCCTGTCCAAGTTCCGCCTCGAGACGGCGGCGCACCGTCCCAAAAGTCTTCTCTATATTTTTTCTAGGGCAAATGGGCTTATATACCAGAAAATGGGGGCCAGAGGCTGGCCAGGGGCCCCGCGAGGTACCAGGGCGGGCCTGGGGGGGTGGCGCGCCCTGGTGCCTCGTGGGCACCTGGGTGGCCCCCTCTGGTACTTTTTGCTTCCAGTATTTTTTTATTTATTCCAAAATAATTCTCCGTGAAATTTCAGCTCATTTGGAGATGTGCAGAATAGGTATCTTGACATAGCTTTTTCAGGTCCAGAATTCCTGATGCCAGCATTCTCCCTCCTTGTGTGAATCTTGCATATTAAGAGAGAAAAGGCATTAGAATTGCTCCAAAAAGTGTTATAATGACTAAAAACACTATAAATAACAGTAGCAAAACATGATGCAAAATGGACGTATCATTGCCATAATTTTTATACAACAAGGGGAAGCATTTATTATTATTTATGGACTAACCTGAACTCACCACCGCCCTTGAGTTTTACTATGTTATGAGGTTAACTTAGGGATGCCATCAAAATCACAAGCAACCGGAATGGTTTGAGGACCAAGCTTGGGGGTGCCCAAGGCATCCCAATTAATTCTAAGAAGAACCAAAAGGCATCCCAATTAATTTTAAGAAGAACCAAAAGGCTAAGCTTGGGGATGCCTGGCATCCCCATTCTACATCAACAAACATTGTATGATCCCTTTTTATCTCTTGTTTCTAGTTTTGCTTTGTTTGCATAATCTTGGAGCGTCATGTTTTGCTTTGAATAAATGAGATCTATCATGTCTGGTCATTTACATCTTTGTATGGAGAGTTTGTGCTTGGCTTTGCCATTTTTCCCGTGGTTCTTCACTTTCATCGGTTTGAGCAATAGGATTGGCGATATGTGGTTATAACTTTCTGTGCTTCACCTTTATTTTAATAGAAAGTTATAGGACTTTAGTGGAACGTGTTTACATGATATATCTTGAGGTTATTATATTGGTTTTATCACTGGACATTTAGTCTTGCATGCTTAGTATGGTAATTAACTTGATGAGAATACTAAAGTAGACTCAATTTCATTAGTTGTGAATTTCTAGCTTCGGTTTTGAGACATTCTTATCACTACGGATTTGTATGCAAAGTAGCTACTACTATTTGGAGATAGGATAATGTACTCATTGTTAAATAAACCTTTGCCTTTCTTCATCTAATAACAAAAATTTGTATTCAATTGAGAAGTTGAAACTGCTTAGTTTTATTTGCATGCAACCATTATAGACTAGCGTCATTGATGCGGTCGGGTGCGAACGATGGTCTTGAACCTACCAATCAAACCCCAAGGGAAACTCGACTTGTCGTCCTATGCTCTAGTAATGCCATGAGGCACTTATTTGGCTGGTGATTTCTTTATGATTAATTCTAGTCTTTGAGCGTTATGCTTCCACCCCATGAAACTATTATTGCTAGCGTCTTCGGTACTGGGCATCTCCCACTCTCACATTCAGGCTTGGTGGTCCTTCGCTAGTACATCCAAATCTGTGGGAGGACTTCCTCTTGTTCTCCTACACATGAACCCAATTATCTCCTCAAAAGAACCACCATGCATATCTACTTGTGTCATTTCCACTTAGTTTTATCATTGTACTTTGGTTACTTATTATATGAAAAAAGTTGCAGTGAGGTTTTACCCTACTGTTTGCCCCTCAAAAAAACTTATGGCATTTCCATAGCCATTTTGAGTAAATTTTCATGCACTACCATTTATTTTACATGACTAGAGTTATGGTGCCATTGTCATATGATTTTTATGATCATTATAGCTAGCATTGTGTTTTTATGGCTTTGTCATTTTTCATTATAATTTCTATGCTAGATCATTGCTATCCTGGTACAGTGCCAGAGGCCTCCTATAGAGAGGTCCTTTCATGTTCATAGCTTGAGCTATGATTGCATATGGGTGAAGTTGAGGAAAGTGCAATGGTTATTATTGTAAGGTGTTGCTTCTACCGTAAAAAAAAGAGAAAGGATCCAAATAAAAAAAGATGTATCGAAAGACACGAAAAAAGTGAGAGAGAAGGAGCAATACCATTATTCTTTTAAGAGTACACATGTAAAGTGCTTCAAAGTAGCATTAAGTGTTCATGGTAGAAATTTCATTAAGTGCTCCAAAGTAGCACCACTTCATTGCATTTCATTGTTGAGAGTTCATGAGTTTCATATACATACTAGTGGGGAGCTTCACTTTATAGAACTTGACTTGTATATTCCAATGATAAGCCTCCTCAAATGAGCTCTAGCTTCGTGAGCAACAAGTTGGATGCACCCCCACTAGTACATAGGAGAGATTTCATTCATTTATAGCTCCATGTGCATCCTAGTTGTATGTTAATCCCTAACATCAATCATAATGTCTTCCTCTTGTCCTAATAGTCAGTTGTGTTGTTGCAAGACTTTCTTATTTTCAATTCTTTAAAACCCCCATCATTATTTCTATTTTCCTTGCCTAGGGCATAAACTCATACTTGCGCTCATAATCTAAATTTGTGAAGATTGTGAAATAGAGCAAACATACAACAAGTGATTGTATTCGGTCTTGTATTGAGTGTTAGCCTAGAAGTGATTGCGATGTTAATATACTTTCCGGATGATTATCATTGTTTATCCAATTAACTTGACATTATTTCTAAACCTTTGGCATTGGTAATTTTCACTTGATGCGTTTGAGTATCAAAGAATATGTAGTAACTTCTTTTGTTTGCATTGAGATAGTTGAAGAATGTTAATATAGAACTTTGCCAAATGTTTATTTTATTGACTAAGATCCACCAAAAGTAACACATCAGTTAAACCAATATCATGGTTGGTAGCATTCATCCTTCAAAAAAATCCTTTTTGTCATCTACATGCTTGAGGACAAGCATTGATTAAGCTTGGGGTGCTGATACCTCTCAAACATATCGATAATTTTTGCATGATTCATGCTATGTTGTTATCAACTTTAAACACTTTGGACATGATTTTTATTGAACTTTGCTGGACTAACATATTGATTCTGTGCCTAGTGTCACTTCCTGTTTTTGCTGTTTTTGCATATTCAAGAAATTACTCAGAAGAAGTGCCAAAAAAATAGAAAAATTAGATTCGGAAGTTTCGAGAACAGAAGAATACATGGGACCTAGCCCCACACCGAGGGGCACAACCCCTAGGCGCCCTAGGGCTGGGGGTGCCTACAGGGGCGCCCATGGTCCCCTGGTTGCCTTCGGTGGCCATGGTCCATAAATACCCCAAAACTCACCTCTGAATTATCGAGCGTTTTTTCACCGCCGCCACATCATGTTTTCGAGGCGATCTTCATTTTCATCCCTCATCCGGACCTCTGTCGGAGGGAGAATTCATCTCCATCATCATCAACCTCGATCAGCGTGCTCTAAGATAAGTTGTGTGTAGTCGCCCCTACACTACTGGTTCATGGCGGTAGCCAATGTTGTAATCTCTCCTCCTAGATGTATTTTTGATGTTCAATAAAATAGCTACATGAGCTGCCCGACATGATTGTAGCTTATCAGATGAGTTTGTGGTGGTGATGTAGATCATGTGATGAATTAACTCTATATGTTCAGATTTGTTCATGATTCATGTTTGATATATAGATGTATATTTCTTTCCGGTTGCTTGTCTTCTCTTGACCAGTTTAGATATGTTGCCAGTAGTGGAAGAGGTGTGCATTGCTACTTGTGAACTGCGTTGGGATTTCCCCGAAGAGGAGAGGATGATGCAGTACAGTAGAGATAAGTATTTCCCTCAGTTAAGAACCAAGGTTATCAATCCAGTAGGAGAACCACACAGAACCTCGTTAGCAGCACCTGCACACACAAAAGCAAATACTTGCACCCAACGCAAACAAGAGGGTTGTCAATCCCCTTGGCGGTTACTTACAAGGATTAATTATGATAGTGATAGATAGAAAAGTAAATTGCAAAACAAAAGAAAGGAAATAAAATTGCAGCAAGGTATTTTTGGATTTTAATATATGATAAAAGTAGACCCGGGGGGCATAGTTTTCACTAGAGGCTTCTCTCTCGAACGCATAGCATACAGTGGGTAAACAAATTACCATTGGGCAATTGATAGAAAAAGTGCACAGTTATGACGATATTCAAGGCAATGATAATGTATATAGGCATCACGTCCGAGACAAGTAGACCGACTCCTGCCTGCATCTACTACTATTACTCCACCCATCTACCGCTATCCAGCATGCATCTAGGGTATTAAGTTAATGAAAACAGAGTAACGCCTTAAGCAAGATGACATGATGTTGACAAAGTAAACTCAAGCACTATGATTAAACCCCATATTTTTATCCTTAATGGCAACAATACAAATACGTATCTTGTCCCTTTCTGTCACTGGGATATAGAACACCGCAAGATTGAACCCATCACAAAGCACCTCTCCCATTGCAAGATAAATCAATCTAGTTGGCCAAACCAAATGGATAGATCGGAGAGAAATACAAAGCTATAACAATCATGCATAAATAAGTTCAGAAAAGACTCAAATATTTCTCATGAATAATCTGATCATATACCCACAATTCATCGGATCCCAACAAACACACCACAAAAGAAGATTGCATCGAATAGAACTCCAAGGAGATCGAGGAGAATATTGTATTGAAAATCAAAGAGAAAGAAGAAGCCATCTAGCTACTAGCTATGGACCCGTAGGCTGTGGTGAACTACTCACACATCATCGGAAGGGCAGCAAGGTTGATGTAGAAGCCCTCCGTGATCGATTCCCCCTCCGGCAGATTACCGGAGAAGGCCTCCAGATGGGATCGCGGAAGAACAGAGGCTTGCGGCGGCGGAAAAGTTTTTCTAGGTTGCTCTTCGTTATATGAGGAATATTTGAGAATTTATAGCGGCGGAATTAGGTCGAGAGGTGCCACGAGGGGCCCACAAGCCTGGGGGCGCGCCTACCCCCCTGGGGCGCACCTCCCGAGCTTGTCGCTCCCTCATGGCTCTTCTGGTCTTCTCCCGAACCTTCGAGGGTCCCTTCTGGTCCAGAAAAAATTAATCCAAAGTTTTTTCTCCGTTTGGACTCCGTTTGATATTGATTTTTTTGAAAAGCCAAAAATAGGCAAAAAAACAGCAACTGGCACTGGGCACTAGGTTAATAGGTTAGTCCCAAAAAAATGATATATAATTGCATATAAAACATACAAGATTGATACTATAATAGCATGGAACAATCAAAAATTATAGATACATTGGAGACGTATCAAGCATCCCCAAGCTTAATTCCTGCTCGTCCTCGAGTAGGT
The DNA here is from genome assembly GCA_039707655.1 of Elymus sibiricus. Lineage (NCBI taxonomy): Eukaryota > Viridiplantae > Streptophyta > Magnoliopsida > Poales > Poaceae > Elymus > Elymus sibiricus. Next base: position 205,712,392 of record CM077676.1, read on the forward strand.
AAATGATAAAAGCAGAATTTTTGATGTGGAATGCTACCTAACATGTTCATCATGTAATCTTTCTTTTTTACGGTATGAATATTAAGAAACGAGTGTTTCAAAGCATAGTCTATAATTTGATATTAAGACATCAATACTCAGGCATACCAACAAACAATCATGCCTTTCAAAATAAAAATGCTAAAGAACGCTATCCCTACAAAATCATATAGCCCGTCATGCTTAGTCTTCCTAACACAAAGTATTAATCATGCACTACCCCGATGTCAGCCAAGGAATTGGTTCATACTTTTTAATGTGCTTCAGCTTTTTCAACCCTCACGCAATACATGAGCACGAACCATGGACATAGCACTATGGGTGGAATAGAATGATGATAGAGATTAATAAGGGAAAGTCAAAAAGGAAGATAGTCTCACATCGACGCGGCTAATCAACGGGCTATGGAGATTCCCATCAATTGATGTCAATGCGAGGAGTAGGGATTGCCATGCAACAGATGCACTAAGAGCTATAAGTGTATGAAAGCTCAAAATAAAACTAAGTGGGTGTGCATCCAACTTGCTTGCTCATGAAGACCTCGGGCATTTGAGGAAGCCCATCATCGGAATATACAAGCCAAGTTCTATAATGAAAAAATCTGACTAGTATATGAAAGTGACAACATAGGAGACTCTCTATATGAAGAACATGGTGCTACTCTGAAGCACAAGTGTGGAAAAGGATAGTAACATTGCCCCTTCTCTCTTTTTCTCTCATTTTTTTGTTGGGCTCTTTTTGGCCTCTTTTTTTCGTCCGGAGCCTCATTCCGACTTGTGGGGGAATCACAGTCTCCATCATCCTTTCCTCACTGGGACAATGCTCTAATAATGATGATCATCACACTTTTATTTACTTATAACTCAATATTACAACTCGATACTAGAAAAAATATGACTCTATATGAATGCCTCTGGCAGTGTACCAGGATGTGCAATGATACTAGTGTAACATGTATGAAAATGATGAACGGTGGCTGAGCCACGAATACTATGTCAGCTATATGATCATGCAAAGCAATATGACAATGATGATGTGTGTCATATAAAAAGAACGGTGGAAGTTGCATGGCAATATATCTCGGAATGGCTATGGAAATGCCATAATAGGTAGGTATGGTGGCTGTTTTCAGGAAGATATAAAGAGGCTTATGTGTGATAGAGCGTATCATATCACGGGGTTTGGATGCACCGGCGAAGTTTGCACCGACTCTCGAGGTGAGAAAGGGCAACGCACGGTACCGAAGAGGCTAGCAAATTGCGGAAGGGTGAGAGTGCGTATAATCCATGGTCTCACATTAGTCATAAAGAACTCACATACTTATTGCAAAAGTCTATTAGCCCTCGAAGCAAAGTACTACTACGCATGCCCCTAGGGGCGAGGTTGGTAGGAGTTAACCATCGCGCGCCCCCGAGCTCCACGCAAAGGTAGACAATCAATAATAAATCATGCTCCAACTTCATCACACTAAGGACTATACGTGCATGCTTCGGGAATCACAAACCTTAACACCAATATTCTTACTAAACCACAATCATTCACTAGTACCTTCCACATATTACCATCTAAATATCGCAAAACTATTGCAAGGAATCAAACTTATCATATTCAGTGATCTACATGAAAGTTTTTCTTATATCCCTCTTGAATACCTATCATATTAGGACCAAATTCATAACCCGTGCATATTACCATTGCTAATTATTAGACTCTCAAAAAGATATAAGTGAAGCATGAGAGTGCTACTATTTCTTTAAAATATAACCACCGCCGTGCTCTAAAAGATATAAGTGAAGCACTAGAGCAACTGCCTAGCTCAAAAGATATAAGTGAAGCACAAAGAGTATTCTAACAAATCACGAATAATGTGTGTTCCTCTCAAAAAGGTGTGTTCAGAAAATATGATTGTGGCAAACTAAAAAGCAAACAAAAGCAAGCAAACTATAACACAAGACGCTCCAAGTAAAACACATATCATGTGATGAATAAAAATATAGCTCCAAGTGATATACCGATAGATTGTAGACGAAAGAGGGGATGCCATCCGGGGCATCCCCAAGCTTAGATGCTTGGGTCTTCCTTGAATATTACCTTGGGGTGCCTTGGGCATCCCCAAGCTTAGGGTCTTGCCGCTCCTTATTCCTTCATCCATCGTGGTCTCACCCAAAACTTGAAACTTCAGCACACAAAACTCAACAGAAACCTCGTGAGATCCGTTAGTATAACAAATAAATCTTAAACTTTAGGTACTGTTGTAAATTGATTCATATTTAATATTGGAATAATACTACTGTAATCCAACTTCCCCATGGCTCATACCCCCCGATACGATCCATAGATTCATCAAAATAAGCAAACTATGCAACAAAAACAGAATCTGTCTAAAACAGAACAGTCTGCAAAGATCTATTTAAAAACCATACTTATGTAACTCCAAAAATTCTCAAAAATTAGGACAACGTAAAAAAATCATATACCAATACTGTGTAAAAATTTCAGATTTTTCTGACGCTCCAGTACATAACCAAAAATCAAATACTTTTTCCAAACAGCATTAATTATACTATCATCCAAATCATCCCAAAGGCATTAATTGGCACAAACACTAATTAAAAGATAAAAACACAATAATAACATAAGCTATAATTCTGTAAACTCACAAAACAGAAATAAAAAGCAAAAAAATTAAGATACATATTGGGTTGCCTCCCAACAAGCGCTATTGTTTTATGCCCCTAGCTAGGCATAATGCATAGTTTCAAGTATTGTCATCCTTCATTCCCAAATCCTTTTAATCAAATCTTCCAAAACCTTTCTCATTAGTTCTTTACTTTCATGTTCTTCTTTCCTAGCGGGGGAACTTAAATACTTGAAGGGACTTTGATTGGTGACTTTAACATTCATAACTTCAAACTCAGAATCATCACCATAAACATCTTCATACAAACATGTATCTCATCATCAATCGGATCTCTAGCCATACCTTCAAACCATTCTTCACTAAATCCCTCATCAATTCCCTTGGTAATCCATTCAAATTTATCACAAGCGTTATGGTACAAAGTTTTAATTACTTCAGCATAGGGAACTCTTCTTCTAATATTTTCTCCATAAGCAAAATAATCATTAGATTCCAACCTACGTATAGTGTCTTTATCATGAAGAATTTCCTCTATAGGAGGATGCTCAAAATATATTTTATAGAAAGAAAAGATGTCCCTAGCTTCTTTAATTATATAATCAAATTCATGCATATGGATAATTGTAGCAATCTTTTTAATTTTAGGATTATGGATATTGGGAAGCTCATAAAATATCTTTTGTAACGCGGGGTGAATGTGCAAAAAAATTCGTTCTAACTTAACCACAAGCATAGCAATAGCATCCACATAGCAATTTGTTTTGTCAAGAATAGACTCTTTAATTATGGGTATGACTCCCGCACAATTGAAAAATTATTGCACAACATTTTTACCAATAATATTCCCGTTGCCCACACGATAGACTTTAGTTTTAAAAGTGGGTGCACTTTGTCCCCAAGAGGATCATGATTAATATCAACAGACTTAAATTTTTCCTCAAGAGATTCATTAGTACTACCCTCGCTAGCACTTTCTACAATAACTTTTTTGAACTCAGACATGATGGTAATTTCAAGCAAACAAACTAGCAAACAAGCAAACGAAAATATTTTTGTGTTTTTGTAAAATTGTTTTAGAAGTGGGGGAGATGAAAACGAGAGGCAAATGAAAATAAGAGCAAGTAGATGATAGTTTATGCGAAGGTACTTGATAGGTTTTGGTGATGTCTTCCCGGCAATGGCGCCAGAAATTCTTCCTGCTACTTGTGAACTGCGTTGGGATTTCCCCGAAGAGGAGAGGATGATGCAGTACAGTAGAGATAAGTATTCCCTCATTTAAGAACCAAGGTTATCAATCCAGTAGGAGAACCACACAGAACCTCGTTAGCAGCACCTGCACACACAAAAGCAAATACTTGCACCCAACGCAAACAAGAGGGTTGTCAATCCCCTTGGCGGTTACTTGCAAGGATTAATTCTAATAGTGATAGATAGAAAAGTAAATTGCAAAACAAAAGAAAGGAAATAAAATTGCAGCAAGGTGTTTTTGGATTTTAATATATGATAAAAGTAGACCCGGGGGCCATAGTTTTCACTAGAGGATTCTCTCTCGAACGCATAGCATACGGTGGGTAAACAAATTACTGTTGGGCAATTGATAGAAAAGCACATAGTTATGACGATATTCAAGGCAATGATCATGTATATAGGCATCACTCCAAGACAAGTAGACCGACTCCTGCCTACATCTACTACTATTACTCCACCCATCGACCGCTATCCAGCATGCATCTAGGGTATTAAGTTAATGAAAACAGAGTAACGCCTTAAACAAGATGACATGATGTTGACAAAGTAAACTCAAGCAATATGATTAAACCCCATCTTTTTATCCTTAATGGCAACAATACAAATACATGTTGTAACATCCCAAATTTTGGAATGTTATAATTATAATTGAATGAATGATTGTTTGATTGAGTGATTGAAAATTGAGTGAAATTTGAAACTTTTTAAAACTTTTGAATGAGAGGGAATAAAATGACTTTCCCCTTTGTGTTTGATTTCCAATTCATCCAATTCAAATCAAATGAGAGAAGATGACATGACTTCTTCAAATGATGGATTTGAAAATTTGATTTGAAAAGTTCTAAAATATTCTATTTGGAATTATTTTCATTTGATTCCATTTCTATTTTAAAGTTTGAATGGATTCAAATTCACTTGCCCAAAATTCAAAAAAACAAATTGAGAGGAGGAACATGACCCTCCAAACCAGGGACACTTTTTTGAAATTTTTTAACCATAAAACCAAAGGGGTCATTTGAAAATTATTTGCAAAAAGAAATAAAAACAATTTAGTCATTTTCTGAAAAATAATTTTTTCAAAAGTATTTATTTTGGCCGTGTAAAAATGTTCATCAGATGGAATTTATTTTTCTGATCATTTTGGTATTTAATACTTCTATATTTGGATTTGATCTGATCTTGCAAATCAAGTTTTCCTTCTCTGTTTTATTAAAAAGGAAAAAATCCGTTTTATTAGGAAACTACCGAAGCCCACTAGGAAAGGATCAGGCCCAGGATCCCCAGCCGGACCCGAATCCCCTCCGAAGCGGCCACCGCCCCACCCCGCGCTCTCTCTCTTCCACTGACCCGTGGATCCCACCGCCCGATCCCGAACCCCACCGGCCATCTCCTTCCTTACCCTCGCCGCATCTTCCTTCGCCGGAGATTCGCCGGATCTCCCCGGATCCGAGCGCAGACGCTGCCCCTGCTCCAAGTCGAGCCCCTCCCTATAAAAGGAGGATCCCAGAACCCCGTTCCGCCCGTTTCCCCCTCGCCCGATCCTCTCCTCTCGCCGGAATCTCTCGCCGGAGTCCCGAGCGCCGCCACATCGCCATTTGCCACGCCCCGTTCGCTCCCGACGCCCTAGACCGCCAAAGCCACCACCACTGGATCTGCCTCGAAACGGCGCGTCCGCCCGTGCGCTTCCCTGAGCTTCAGAGCCACCGGAGCCCTGACGACAACCCCAACCGAGCACCACCGCCGCCCCGAAGCTCGCCGTCGTCCCTCGAGTCGTCCTCGGCCTCGCCTGAGCCCACCAGGAGACGCGTCACCCTCGTCTTCATCCCTACGACCACCTCCCGGAGCACGAAGACCGCCGGAGCACTCGCCTGCGACGCACCCGAGCCCCTGCCGCCGACGTCGACCTCGCCGGAGCTCCTCTCTCCTCTGTAAGTCGCCGGAGATCCCATCACCGTTAGATCTAGGGTGAACGGTTAGGATTAGATCGCGTTTTTTTTAATTAATTGTCGAAACGTTTTCTATTAGGAGTCGGCCGTCCGCCCGAAGCACTCGCTCACGCGCACCTCTCGGCCAGTAGCGTAGCGCCACGTGTACCCCTGTCCGTTAGGATGGATTTTTCTTTTTCTGTTTTTAGTTTCTTTTACAGAATTAGTTCTGTTTTTGTTTTCTCTATATCTTTTATGTTTTTATTTTTTTTAACTTGATTCTTTTTGCATTGTGTCACAAATTTTATCTAGTTTCTGTAGATTTAAAGTTTGACCATATTTGAATAATTTAAATTCAGATTCAAACAGATTTGTATTCAAACTTGTTTTGCTTATAACTTTAGTTTAAAAAATTATTTTTGAGTGAGTCTTTTTTGCTACTGGTCACAAGTGACATTATTTAGCAGTAGGACAAATTTGAGAATTTGTAGAATATATTAAATTAGGGTTTCAAGCAAAACAGATTCTGTTTTAGTTCTTTTTAGGTTTATTTCTATTTCTTTTGTTTTAAATTATTTTAATTTATTTTCTTTTATGACAATTTGTACTCTGTTTTATGTTAGTTAGCAGTAGTATTTCAACCAAGTTTATTTTTATGTCATTTATTATTTTTATAGCATGAAATCAATTCTAGTTTCATAATAACTTGCAAATTGATTTCATTGCTAGTTTGATTTCCTATTTGATAATATTTTTATAAATTGTTTTATAAGTTTTACTTTCTGTTAACTTAGCTGTTTTATATTTTGTTTTCTGTTATTTTATTATTTTATTTGTTTTACTTGTTGTTAAGTTTATTAGACAAAAACCTATGTTGTTTGGTGTATTGTTTTCATAGTTCTCACTTGTTCTTCAAAAGTAATTCTTTTTGCTAGTAAAAATATTTGCTAAATGTCTTTGCTAGATTTTACTTTGTTGTTGTTTTGTTGCTGTTGATAATAGGTTAATTTTAGGAAAACCTTTTCTTAGTTGCTTGATGAAGATTTATTGATTTTAACTTTTGTCTTAAGTATTTCTTTCATCACACTCTTTTGTGTTTAGTTTTGTGCTTTGTGTTGCTATTTGTGTGATAGTATTGATTGCTAGAAGTGATTGCTTATAAGAGTGTAATGTTTGATTATATAGATTTTTCTTCGGAGAGTGACGAATAATTCTATCAAGTTATTTCTGAGAGCGATATTTATCTTCATCAACCCTACCAGGCAAGTTCACTTTGATCATCTATTTCATACCTATGTTTTATTGCATGTAGTGACATCATTCAACAAATCCCTCCAGTAGTATTATTGAATTCTTGTAGTTGAGTAGAATGCATGAGGTAGGAACCCACTCCTTGTTACTGAAGCCCCGGGACGTTATTTGTCTTACTGCTATGCTACGCTAAAGTAGACGGGGTTGGTATGAGTGTTCGAGAGTGGTGTGAGGTGAAGGACTCTACGTCAAAGACGACAACTTCATGAAGGCATCTTCAAGTCCTGCATCTTCAAGACCTCAAGACTTCGAGACTCGAGAAACAGGTTTTCAATACACACTACTGGGTGAGGGATGGATTTGATGGGCACCCTGGAGTAACCAGTGGATGGCCGGGATGCATGGAGAAGCGCCATGACATCTTGCGGAAAGCCTCACCCAGACTCAAAGAGACGGATGAATACTTCATGCCCGGAAGCTTACCTGTGTAGCCACAAGTCATTATGGGCTCTGGCTTGGTTGATCTTTGTTGTGACTCTGGCTGGGCAGTGCTACGAGATGTAGTCGACGTTAGGATTGGATGGGCACTGACAGTAGTCAGGGAAACACTTTGAAAAACCATGTTTCGTTCGTCCTGTTCTCAAACACACGGCAGTGCGAGGACTTACAAGGAGGGAACGAATCTTGTGGGTAAAGTACACAACACTCTGCAGAGTAAAACCTAATCGATTAGCCGTGTCCCCGGTTACGGACAATTTGAGCCTCTGGACTTGGATCTATCTCTGAACTCTCAACACCAGACTGATAACTAATTGTGGGCAACTTATGATACTTGTGGGCATTGAGACATCGGTTGGCGGAACCATGTCATGATAGATAACTCTATAAATTAAGATTCCTGATATTCCTTTGTTGTAGGAAAAGAAAATAAAACCAGCTTTTATGCAAAACTCAGACACAGAGCCACAAAGCCTTATTGCATATAGAATAGTCTTTATCTTCTGTTCTTCTATGGTGATCTTGCCGGTACATTCAATGTACTGACCTACACGGCTGCAACGTCTTATGTTGCAGATATCTTTTCTACGACGGGTAAGAGTACGATTCAAGGTTACGGTCTACACTCAACCTGCCGTTGGTGTTTATTGGGACTCCACTCCCGTTGACTGTTTCCGCTGAGATTTTAAGGTATATATCAGTTTACGTTAATTACATGTGATTGCACTTTGATATATACATTGATGTACTGTGTGTGCCAGCATACGGATCCAGGGATGGCACAGAACACACAGAGGCTTGACCGTTTGAGGTCGGGTCGCTACACATGTCTTGTCCCTTTCTGTCACAGGGATATAGAACACCGCAAGATTGAACCCATCACAAAGCACCTCTCCCATTGCAAGATAAATCAATCTAGTTGGCCAAACCAAACGGATAGTTCAGAGAGAAATACAAAGCTATAACAATCATGCATAAATAAGTTCAGAAAAGACTCAAATATTTCTCATGAATAATCTGATCATAAACCCATAATTCATCGGATCCCAACAAACACACCGCAAAAGAAGATTACATCGAATAGAACCCCAAGGAGATCGAGGAGAACATTGTATTAAAGATCAAAGAGAAAGAAGAAGCCATCTAGCTACTAGCTATGGACCCGTAGGTCTGTGATAAACTACTCACACATCATCGGAAGGGCAGCAAGGTTGATGTAGAAGCCCTCCGTGATCGATTCCCGCTCCGGCAGATTACCGGAGAAGGCCTCCGGATGGGATCACGGAAGAACAGAGGCTTGCGGCGGCGGAAAAGTTTTTCTAGGTTGCTCTTCGGTATATGGGGAATATTTGAGAATTTATAGCAGCGAAATTAGGTTAAGAGGTGCCACGAGGGGCCCACAAGCCTGGGGGCGCGCCTACCCCCTGGGGCGCGCCTCCCGAGCTTGTCGCTCCCTCGTGGCTCTTCTGGTCTTCTCCCGAACTTTTGAGGGTCCCTTCTGGTCCAAAAAAAATTAATCCAAAGTTTTTTCTCCGTTTGGACTCCGTTTGATATTGATTTTCTGAAAAGACAAAAACAGGCAAAAAAACAGCAACTGGCACTGGGCACTAGGTTAATTGGTTAGTCCCAAAAAATGATATATAATTGCATATAAAACATCCAAGATTGATACTATAATAGCATGGAACAAGCAAAAATTATAGATACGTTGGAGACGTATCATGCATTAGTTGGTTTCAAGTCTTGCAAGTAATCTACCATAGTGACAGAAAATGGAAAAGGCTTGCAAGAATTGTTGCCACTAAGGGTTAAGGGTTAGTAGAATATGAATAATCCCCTAACCATAACACTATGTCATCACTCTAAATGCAATTACCCTTTTTACACTTAATGTCCAGATGATGCAGAGTATCTCAGTCTATGGACGGGTTATTTAGCTAAAGATGCAGTTGGATTAGTCTTTAATATTATGGATGTATTGCCTATATTTGTTCTTGCAACGTTTACTTGTTTGGCATGAACATGAGTGTTCCAACTTGCACTTACACACATGAGAAAATAATTGTTCACACTTTTTATGCATTGAGAGTTACACTTGGTGAACCTATGAACCCCGGTCCAGTTTCCATCATAAGAATCATCTTCCAACAACATTTACATGTTGTTTTATTTTCATTTTGATTTAATTCTAAAATTACCAAAAATATTTATCACTCACTATCTTTTAAAAGACTTATCCAACTGGCAAGACTAGCAGGTATTGACACCCCTGTTAGGATTGTTGGGGGGGGGGGGCACAAGAGGGTTGTATTTGTGTTACAGGACATTCAACTGTCGCAAGCACTTGTATCTCAACCGATTGATACCTTGGTTTACTGAGATAGAAGGCTTACCACTTGCTGCAAACTCCCATACGAGGGAGCCCAACACTTGTGCCTTGAGCAAAGGTCCGGCTACAGTTTTTATTTTTCCTGTTTGTTGGGCTGTTGAGGTTTTCACCTGATGCGTGGGCTACCTATATTTTCATATATATTTTCTTTCGTGTGGCGGCCTGTGTCCGCGTTGTATTTTTGTTGGAGGGTGAAATGACACAAAAAATGATACTTATCAAATGGTTCAACAATACATGCAGGTTCAGCTTGTCCCTTGTTCAGTGTTCAATAACATCTACAAATGTCTTTTCTAAAATTCATGAATCTTTTTCAGATCTATGATTATTTTTTCAAATTCATTAATATTTTTCAAATTGGAAGCTATTTCCTAAATTTGTGAATATTTTGAAAATTTGTGAAAATTTTCAATTCTTAAAAAAAAATATGCACATTTTTTAAAACAAATGTGCATGTCCACCGCTAGACATGCAGCTGTAGGTGTTATAACCCAACTACAACAGCAAGGGCGACAAAGGGATTGCAACTGGGGAGTTGAAGTGTTTGTTGTCAGTTGTATGTCCACCACTAGACTTATGAAATGCAAGTTTTGCAACCCAACTACAAACTGTACAGTCCACGGCCCGACTGCAACCGGGCCGTGAGGGGGTTGTTGGTGAGTTGCTTGTCCATCCTTAGACATGCAACTGCAAGTGTTGCAAACCGACTCCAATTGCATGACCCGCAATGCGACTGCAATTGGGGGTTGTCGGCCTGTTGCATGTCCACCACTGGACTTGCAACTGCAAGCGTAGTAACCCTACTCTGACTGCATGTCCATCTCTAGACTTGTAACTGCAAGGGTTGTAACCCGACTGCAACTACATGACCGTGAGCTGAAACCGCTCGCGGCCCTCGCTTCGTCCTCCCGAGGGCGACTCGGGGGCGAGACTAGGGTTCCATCATCGCCGTTCCACCCTCCTCCACCTTTCCCCTCGCCGCCACCAGAGTCAGACGCCGGGAAAGTCCTAACAAATGCCGGTGAAGGTGGCGGCGAGGCTCTTGTCGCTCTATTTCGTGTGGAGGGTTGCAGACACCGCGACAGTGGCCCCCTAGAGAGGCGGTGTTGTCTAGGTTGCAGGCAGCGTCCGCGGTGGATGGTGGTCAGAGCCCTCGGCCCCGTTGGCGACGAGGACTCGGCAACCAGTGGTCGTGGTGCCAGTCTAGTTCTGGTTGAAGGCTCCAGATCTGAAGGTTCGGTAGCTTCCCTCCACTCAGATCCACTCCTCCTCGTTACCTTTGACGGCCGATGGCCGTGGTCGCCAGTCCACAAGACGGCGAGGTGTAGGTGTTGTTGGTTGGATCTGAGGGAAACCCCTGGTTGGCTAGTCCAGCCATGGCAATGGCGGCGCCTAAGGGTGCCGCTTTCCTCCCTAGAGGCGCGACCATGGACCCCTCCCCCTTCCACCCCAGACCATCCTCCCGAGCAAAATCTCAAAATCCAGTGGATTGGGCGGCGATGACGTCATGCTCATCGTGTGCTCCTTGGAGACGTCGCCTGCGGTAGGTCAATCTGATGGAGTGGGCTCGTGTTGTGGAGCTACCAGCGGCGTTGAGTTTCAAGCAGCGGTGGATTGCGATAATTTTCCTGCAGGCGGAGCCTTTCTATGATGGCGTCCTTCAATTAGGCGTGCGCTGCCATACCCCAGTGGGTCGTCTTCCACGTCCCTGGGGGGAAGGGGATAGGTATTCCTTTCCCGGCCGGCGGCCCGTCCTTGACTCTGAATGCCCGGTTCCCCTATGTGATGGTTGTCCCTGTGTTTATGTGTTCGTCGCCTTCGCTTGGCCCCGGTGTTGGTTCTTGCGTCTTCGACTTCCCAAGTTGCTTTCCCTCCTCGCTTGGGTTCCTGAGGGCGGCGACGTTCAACCAGCAAAGGGTGCTTCAGGCTTGTGTGAGGCGTTTGTTGTGAGAGTCTGTGGTTGCGAGGCCAACCCCTTGCCTAGCTCTCGGGTGAACGCCTCTTCTTGCCGACGGTGCGGCGTCCTACGATCCAGGACGAAAGGGTAGGGTCCTTCTTCGGCAATAGAGTAGGAAGGAGCTCTGTCTTCAAAGCCCGATGGAGCCTGCTTGTCGGCGTTTTCCCTGGCATTCGGCGATTCCTTGATTGTCTGTTCTACTAAGTGTTTTAGGATTTTGAGAGTGGTGGGCAACTCACAGACTAGTTGTGCTTTCAATTATCTTCTTTTTGTGCTCGTTGTGTGTGGTGCTTTGTAAGCTGCTTTTCCAGCTCCATATATCTTTTGGTCGTTATTCTTTGTTGGCCTTGTGTAATCCATGGCCGGCTGATGGCTTCGTTAATTCAAAGTCAGGCTCTCCTTGAGCCTTCTCTCTAAAAATTGCATGACCCTCAACATGACCGTAACTAGACCAGTAGGGAGGTAGTTGACTAGTTGCATGTCCATCACTAGAGATGCAACTGCAATGTGACTGCAACTAGGGACGAGAAGGGGTTGACAGCTAGTTGCATGTCCACAATTCTTTAAAAATTGTTCATGTATTTTGTTTTTATGTTTTTACATTTTCAATAAATAAAACATTAATTTTCCTTAAAATTGTAACTTCCTAAACTCGTGATATTTTTCATGAACATTTTTTAAATTCGCAAAAAAATTATTCAAATTCATGAACATTTTTTTGAATCCAAGAACATTTTTTAAATTCACGAACATCTTTTTAAATCCGCGAAAATTTCTTAAAATCTATGAACCTTTTTATATTTCACCAAAAAACAAAATTAGTAGAAAAAGCGCAGACCATCGACAACAAAAGACTAGTGAAAAAAACTTGTGTGGTGTTTTACGTGCTTCTCTTAGTTTTTGGTCGACAAGCAAGGCACATATTCCGTGAGACAAAAAATTCCAACCCAACAAGGTCTAGCCCAAACAATACAAGCACACACAAAAAAAGGCCTACAACGCTACAAAAGAAATGTAAGAGAACAACCAAAAAAAATGTACAATAAAAATTAGGATGACATCGCTTAGATGTGCAATAGTTATTTCTCATCTAGATGAGCTCTAGAAGGACCCTAAAGATTTTAGCATGGGTGAAGACCACTTTTTGCCATTTTAGCTCGAATAACCTCTCTCCCAAAAGATGAGGATCTTTGATTGATCTTTCAAAATTACCTACCTGAAAACAACTATTTTTGCATTCTCTCTCTCTCTCAACCGCACTTGGAACTTTAAGAGCACTTTAAATTGATGCTTTGTAATTCACGTGGTTACGAAGCATTCTCTCTTATGTTGTTCTGCTTTGTTCATTTCTTACTACTCCTTCTGTGTTCAAAATGATGGCGTATAAATTTTCTCTAAAGTAAACCATGCAAAGTTTGACCAAATTTGTAGAAAAAACTATCAACATTTGGTCAATGTAATGTAATTAACTGATTATACTTTGGTGCGATGCTCCGAGTTGTTTTAACATCGTGTAAAGAAAATTGAGAGCCCTAAGGCTGAGCAAACTTCCATTTTGAAATCTAGATAGAATGGTTAGCGCCAAAGCAGCAACAACGAACATGATGTCATAGACAGAATAACCAATAGTTTCGAAATCATTTATGCCCCTTTTGGAACATGGCAGCTTCCTCTGAAACTTGTGATGTGAAAACCACCAATCATGTGAGTCAACGTCAGTCAGGAGCTAGCAGCGCAAATCGTTACACCTCTACAGAGTCAGCACACCCATGGTAGCCCTTCTTTCATCAGGTAAAACTAGTCGCGAACTCAGATAGCAATTCTGCAGAGAGACATAAACACTACTCTGAAATGATGACAAATCTAAGCCCTGACATGCTCGCGGATGAATTGCTCGACTGCTGAAACATTGCCGGTGAGACCAGCACCTTCAGCAACTGTCACCTTGTTCTGGCATTGACTGAAGTTGAATGCCTCTCCAGGGACACCAAGCTCGACTTCATCAGTGATATCAGCAGATGATATGGCATTCCTCGATTCCCGAAGCTTGTTCCTGCAAAATGAAAATAATCATCGTTGAGCCTTGTAAAATTTTAGAATCGCTTTACCTAGTTTGTTCAAATGGTGGGGCATCCTCCCTCATAGATGATTTAAGTTTATGAGTTTACGGAATGACCTCAGTTATTTCAGGATCAGTTCATTACAAATAGAACGTACAACAATACAAGTATGTAAACGGTTTTTCTAGCATAATACATAAACAAATTAGGATACATCAAGATGCAGCAAATAGAGGCAAAATCCATGAACTCACATAATTTACTGTAGATTCCAACCCAAGTTAATGCATTATTATTTTAAGTTTCTAACTATGCAAATATGTTATGTGAAAAATAAAACATACACTTCTTTTTCCAGCTGCTTCTTGATGAACTCCTTCGAGTGAGCGGTAACTTTGTCTGTTTTATTGCAGAATATAAGAACAGGAACCCTTTTCTTCACCACAGTAGCCTTCGTCAAAATGTCATATAAGTACCTGTGATACGAGATAATTGTAAGAATAATATCAAGTTACTAACTACACCAGATCATACTATTTTTACATGTTTGAACGTGAACTAAGCTCCTAAGCACCCTCTTAGATCAGATCCATCATGTGATGGGGTAAACAGGAGTAGAAACCATAAATTTTCCTGAGAACGGATATAAAGTCAGCAAAATTACTCTGCAGCAGCTTGCATGCTAGACAAGAAATCCTGAGCATCAACAACAAAAACAACTCCAGCTGCCCGAGGCAGGAATTCATCCAGCTTGGGTTTCAGCCTTGCATGACCAGGAACATCAACAACATGGACAGGTTTTACTTTGCCTTTCTGCAGAGTGAACAAAAGCAAAGTCAAGTAAAGTAACTAATATTGCAGTCAGCAAATGAATATTTTTGTATAAAGAATAGTAGCCTTTATATTTATATCAAGATGTATCAAAGATTCATCTCCAAGAAAACAGCCTAACCCTTTCAAGCTCTGAATGTAGCACAAACGTATCATTGTTAGGATCCATTGATGTCACAGTTCCTTGATGAGATGATCCATCCCGAAGCTAACAGGAAGAGAAAGGCCAAATTAGCAACCCAAAAAAAGATGGTATAGACCACCATTAAATTGCTTCAAGGGTAATATAAGTAAAAAAACAAAACAAATGGAGAAAAGTAAACAAAATAATAATTCCATGCAGGCAGGCAATACAAAAATTGTATAAGAGTTCAGACAGTAAAATCAAGGCAAGTAAGCAAGAGAAACAACAGATAACTCATAAGATGATAGCAATCAGAGTAGAAGTTAAACTAAGATAGTCATTTTCTAGTCTGCATGAAATGAAGCATAAACGAGGGCAGATTGCAAACAAAAGCATAGCCTAATCCCTAACTAAAACTTGGCAATGAAGAGAGACAGAAAACTGGCAATCAAATTTGCAAACCTAGATATGCAAGGTCGTTACTCTGGCCACATTCTATGGTTTTGAGTCAATCCACTAGAATGTGAGTAACTAATACCGAAGGGGGGGAGGGACTTGCCATAGTAGATAATTACCTGGTAGAAAAGAATAGTTTTACCACTTCCACTTAGCCCAGATAGCACAATGGTGTTTGATTTCGATGATTTCAGACAAGAAGCTGTTAAGAAAAATCAGACATACACTGCTCATCAATTGCTGCACAATAGCACCAGTGAAATTACAATCACAAAAGCAGAAATATTACTAAGCACCGCAATACAACAATCTATTTCAAATCTTGAGATGCACCATGATATAAACTAAGGTAATAAGTTCAAATGTTGCACTCTGAGAACAAATTATCTCTAGATTAACACGACACATATTATCATGTTACTATCACTCTGCCTGAAGCATTGGTGTTTAAGAACTCATAATTTCCAACATCTTGCGGTACTAAGATTTTACAGCATGCACTTGCAAATATTAAATATGGATAAAATCAACTGAACTTCACCACTAAATTGCTACACCTAATGGCCCACTGCAGAGTATAAAATGTAAATCAGCTGACAGTTTCAATGTCTCTTCTTCCGTTCTGAGTCAACAGTATAAAAAAGAAGCAAGGATGTGTACAGATCCAGCATCACAGCATGTACAGACAGGATAGTAGGATACCACATCCATACTGTAGATTATGTTTTTTATCCAGTAATTAAACAGGAAACTGCGACCTGCTGCCCCAATCAAGTTAAATTACACAAACTATGCACCAGCTCTTAGTTTGATCCAAGGCATGGACTCAATTAAGATTTAATCATATCTGAACGTGGTGAAATTACACTGCAACTAACGACACAGCTGCTAGTTTGTATCAGTCAAAAACTAGAGCTACACATGGAACGCACAAATTCAAACAAGCCCGACACCTTCAGGTAAAGCGGACCTGCTCCCGAGACAGCTCTTAAGTTGCCAAATTACCACATCCATCTGCCTAGTTTTTCAGGGACCGCATTCTGCACATGCTCTTGACTACTGTGCGAACAGTCGGTAGCAAGGACACACTGCGAGAAGAAGCTTGGGTTCGGCAAATCACCTGCGAGGAGCACCAGAATTGTGACGGCAATCACGGCGACCGCGACGTAAATCTGCTCCGGGGGCTGCTGGCGGATCCAGCGCTCGGCCTGGCCTGCCCACTCCTCGGCCTGGCGAACCCACTCATCCATCGCCGTGAGCGCTAGCGGAGGGCGAGGGGAGCGAGCAGCGGTGGCGGGCTCTAGCCTCTAGGAGCGGCGGGACGGGGAGAATACCGGAAGGACAGTGGGACAGCGGAGAGGGGGGGGACTCGTCTGGAAGCAGATCACGATGCGATGCGTGGGCACGAAGGACGCACGGGATTCTTGTTGGATCGTCACGTGGAAGAGAGCTCGGAAAAAGCAGGCCCAATGAGAGAAGTCCTTCGGCACATATTTGATAGGCCGACTATACGGCATGGACATAAGGAAGAAACCACGGCCCAACATTCGGCCGGTCGGCTGCCAGGCATCAGATCCCCCGTGCATCAACGGAAATCCCTATTTAACGATTCTGCGTCAAAATGTCGCCATATCGCACAGAAGATCGAGACTCGTTCGGATTGGGCCGGCCCGTTTAAGCGTTTTAATCATTCCCGGTTTTGGAAACCTTCTAGAGGTTCCCAGCCGGTTTTTTATGGTTTTGGGAAATTTATAAAATGTTCCTGAATAGGATTTTTTTTTTCTGATCTGTTTCTTTTTTCCTGTTTCTCTTTTTTCTTTTCTTTGCTTTTTTCCTTTTTCTGTTATTTTTTTACTTTTTCTTTTTTTCTTTATTTTTTTCTTTTTTATTTCCGTTTCATTTACATTTTTGCTTCTCAAATTTAATTTAATTTTTGAAAAATATTCAGAATTAAAAAATGTTCGCATTTTAGAAAATTTTGTTCATTTTTCCATAAAATATTCCTGCTTTCAAATTTTGTTCACAAATTCCAAAAAATATTAGAATTACAAAAACAAATCGCTTTGTTTAAGAAAATGTTCGGATATTCAAAATTTTCACCTTTTTAATTTTTTTTCACAAACCAAAAAATATTTGGTTTCAAAAAAGTTCCTGTTTTCAAAATTTCTTTACAAATTTAGAAATGTTCATGTTTCAAATATTGTTCACAAATTCAAAAATGTTTGGGAATTTAAAATTTTGTTCTCATTTTCAAAATTTGCTCACAAAGTCAAAAAATGTTCTTGTTTTTAAAATTTATTCACTAATTCAAAAAACATTCATGTTTCAAAATTTGTTCACAAATTAGAAAATGTTCGCATTTTTTAATTTTGTTCACAAATTAAAACTGTTCAGGAATTTCAAAAATTGTTCCCGTTTTCTAAATTTGTTCACAATTTCATTAAATGATCGTGTTTCAAAATTTGTTCACATATTCAAATACTGTTCACATGTTTAACTTTTTGTTCACAAATTGAAAAATGTTTGGCAATTTGAAAAAAAAATGTTCCTGTTCTCCAAATTTTATTCAAAATTCAAAAATGTTCAGGAATTACAAAAACTGTTCTCGTTTTCCAAATTTCTTCAGAAATTCAGAAAAAATCGCTTTAAAATTTTGTTCACAGATTTGAAACATGTTCGCATGTTTAAATTTTGTTTACAAATTCAAAAATGCTTGGGAATTTCAAAAAATATTCCTGTCTTCAATTTTTTCAGATATTCAAAAAATGGTCATGTTTTCAAAATTTGTTCGCAAATTTAAAAAATGCTCGAGTTTTGTAAAAAATAGTTTGTAATTTTGAAAAATATTCACTTTTTCATTTTTTTATTGTTTTTCAAAAAATGTTTTGCGTTTACAAAAGTAGTTCATAATTTTGAAAAATGTTGTCGTATTCAATCTTTGTTCGTATTGTTTTTAATTTTTTTGAGTTTCCCAAATAATGTTTGCGTTTCAAAAAGTATTTGTTTTTAAAAATCACGTTTGAATTTTTTTTTTTTAAATTAAATCTGCCACGTATTATAGTTCATATATACTGGGGCCATTTTACACAGTAAGTACTGGGCTTGTGTTCGATCCCTTGCCCACAAGTTTTTATAATTTTACGGACTGGTTTTATTTTTTGCTGCTGCCTATAGTTTATTTAAGATTCGCGCTGCAAATCATTCACAATAGCTAGCCAATTGCAGTGGCTAGCACATCGCATGCATGTGCTGCAAATCGCGAGTTCGATTCCTATCGCTAGCGTGTCCTTTTTTTTCATTCCGTGAAGGGGGGGCCACAGCGGATGGGCCGGCCCAGGTAAGCCACCTCCTGTGCGAAACTGCAACTCCTTGCCGCAATAAGCGGCATATAGAAGGTCCCCGCATCAACAGCCCAGCTGGCTGTTCCTTCCGCACGCGCGCGCGAAAAAAAGGAGAGGATCTCCGTGCTTGCCGGCCACCCTGTGCCGCCCGTGCTCGCCCTCGACCACGTCATGGTTATAGGTCGCAAAACCATGGTTGTTGTCGTGGTAGTGATTTTCGTTGCCGGTTGTAGCAAACGGAGATGACGGTTACAACAAAAAACATTGTCGCCGTCGATGCCGGTTGTAGCTCGTCGTGCAGGTCGCAAAACCATGGTTGCCATCGTGTTAGCGATTTTTGTTGCCGGTCGTAGTAAACAGAGACGACGGTTGCAAATTTGATAGTAGCATGCGGAAAATTTGATTGTCAGACATCTTAAATAATTGTGTCCCCGTAAAAAAAGATTGAGCTAGAAAGCAAAGATGAAAGGGTTTCGTGCCCAAAAAAGTATTACAAAATCTTACGCTCCCAGGTTCAATATGATGCCAAAACCTTCTAAGGGAAAATTTGGATTGACATCAAGGCCAAAATGCTTGAACCAGTTGTACACCATGGCCGTTTGGAGGGCAGGAAGCTCCTCTGCTTTCCTCGTCCAGTCATTGTCGAGAGCAGTGAACATAATATATATGGTTTCCAAATGCTTATACTGCTAGCATTCATGATTAAAAAAGTCCATGAGGTCGTAGTAGAAGGATTTGATTCGCGTGACGCGGATGATTTCTTTAAGAGAGAAGAGAAGAATTGTATTCTGCTCTGGGTTGACAAATGAGCAATACGATTTTCCCCTCCCAAAGCAGATTGAGGAATATGCATACGATTTGCGGGAATTGAACAGGATCACGTACGTGTTGAGTGCACGTAATCGTCCTCCACGCTGGTGTGGTCAACTGCGACAGCAGTACAGCATCCTTTTGCTGCTGGCTGATTCGCGTTCCCTTTTCTATTAGTCTAGAAAGAGAAGAACAATCCTCAAAACAAAAAAAGAGAAGAACAAACAACTTAGCAAAAGGAGCCGTTTGGATACGCATGACGATTGAACGATACACGTGTCCAGTACTGAATTTGAATGAACTTGTATACTCGCATAGATCGATCGCACTACGCCACCATCGTATCCCCGCACACGGCCGCCGTGCATTTGTATATGCGACCGGCGGTCACCAAACAAGGCAACGCGAACGGCACGGCAGACGCCTGGTGACGAAGCCGGTGCTGCCCGCGAGAGAGACAAGGTGACATCCCCAAACCATGAGCTGTTTTCAACTCACAAAGAAAATGTGCCGGAATTTGTCATCAATCTCCTCGAACTTCTGATGGGGTGCAGTGAATGGTGAGAAGAAGGTGCACTGGATTGCGTGGGACAAAATGTGTACGAGGAAGCAGGAAGGAGGGCTGGGCTTTAGAGACCCGGAGGTGTTTAACCAAGCTTTGCTTGCAAAACAGGCTTGGCGGATTTTACAGGTTCCTAATTCACTATGCGCAAGGGTTCTCAAGGCACGGTATTTTCCAGACAGCTCAATTCTTAGTGCAACTTGTCCTGGAGGGGGGTCATACACTTTTAGGAGCATAATCCACGGACGAAATTTGTTGCTGGACGGACTCATATGGAGAATAGGAGATGGGAGCAAAATAAGGATCCACCATAATAATTGGATACCGCGGAAGGGTAGTCTGACGCCACTGGGCCAGAACTACGTCCATGGTATGAGCAGGGTCTCTGACTTGCTGAACTCACATGGTACAGCTTGGGACCGAGCCAAGGTTCAGGAGATGTTCCCCCCGGATGAGGCTCATGAAATAATGCAAATTCAGATTGGGGGGGAGGGGGGGTGTAGAGGATTACCAAGCTTGGAACTTCACAAGGAGCGGTATTTTTACAGTGAGATCGGCTTATCATTTGAAGATGATGCAGAAACGTCTTAAATCCGGACAGCCGGAGTCCTCGTCGTCGGTCGCTAAGCATAGAGCATGGCTAGGTCTGTGGGACTCGACCGCCCCTGGAAAGGTTAAAACGCACACCTGGAGACTGATCAGGAACGGACTTGCAGTCGGTTCCGAGCTCCAAAGGAGAAGTATCAAGGCAGGAGTGGTTTGCGTCGCTTGCGGCCGGGAAGAAACCAACTATCACCGGTTTTGGGGCTGCTATCACTCAGCCAAGTTTTGGAAAATTCTTCACTCGAAAATGGGAGTTCCGGTGGCGATCCCGCCGGTTACAGTAAGCTCCCAGGGTGACCTATCCAACTGGCTGCTAGCTTGGTTCGCGGACGCGTCGGACGATGAGAAAGCGGTCATGCTTCAAGGAGTATATGGGCTCTGGCTAGCTAGGAACAATGCAAGAGACGGAAGGAAGATTGAGGAGGCTGGAGATATTGCACGCGGCGTACTAGCAGGATTGCGAAATCCATTCCAGTGCAAAAAATGGGTGCCCCCATATTTGGGCTGGGTCAAGGTAAATGTGGATGGAGCCACGGCCAAAGTAGGATCAAAAGGAGGAGCCGGCGTTGTATTCAGGAACCATGAAGGAGCTTTCCTCGAGAGTGCATGCCATGTCTTCCCTGGGTGTTCGGATCCTGCAGCTAGTGAACTTCAGGCTTGTCGAAGGGCGGTCCAGTTAGCGAATGAGTTTAACGCTAATCGCTTGCATATTGAGATGGACAGTAAAGAGATAGTTAGCAAGCTTCAGAGCAGGGAGAAGGACCTGTCGGTGTTGGGACCCTTGGTCGAAGAGGTGGAAATGTTGTTGCTGGCGCGAGAACAATGAAAGATTAGCTGGGTTTGTCGCTCGGCGAATGGTGCAGCACACGCTCTAGCTAGGAAAGGGGTCTCTAGTGATTTGTGTAAGGTTTTTTTTTTGCGGGGTGATTTATATAAGGTTTGGTTACATCAGCCACCTGATTGTATTTTGCACATTGTGTCGGCAGAGATTCCTGCTTTTTATGAATACTAGGAAAATTGCCCGTGCGTTGCAACGGGATACACTGTTACAACGTTGTCATTGGAGCGAAAATGGGCAAGGAAAAAACATTAAAGGATCACGTGTGTTTTTACCTCACGTCGCATCCTGGTTGACACCCTTCTTTTCCCTCATCCGTAGAACGACGTGACAGCACATGAGATCCTGTCAGGGATCCACCGGCCGAATTAGTTTAAAATGAACGTTGTATATATACCTAAGTTTAGGCGGAACAAAAATTTACCAAATTAAACCATGCAAGTCACACGCCATAAACAACAGTAATCATTCTAAGCGCACCTAGCAAATTCTTTTGTCAACCAGAGCAACACACGACAAAACATATAAAATTAAGAAGATGCACGCTATTATCTAGTTCAATGAGAGGAACTGGCATGGGGCTAAGTTCCAGTGGCGCACGCTACAACAAGGGAAAAATGAATATAATATCTTAATGAACTGGCGTAACACAAAAGGTTAGATAAATCATATTTGTTTACTTTTTTCATATCTATTTACTCAAGATAAATCATATTTATTTACTATGCTAGCACTTACAAAACCCACATGTAGCAGGTCACTTGCTGCTGGCCGCACCGAACATGGACATGCCTACCACTCCAGTTGGAAGAAAGAAAAAAATTCGAAACGGAGGCAAAAGATTTGCCTCATCGATTAAATAAGGGAGGATAACAGTTTAGAGTTTTACAACCACATCCACATGCTCGGCATGACAATTACTCACGCAGAATAATAAGCCCTACTCTTTTGGCACCCGCGGTAACCCAAAGCTTTGCCTCCTCCAAGATGATGTTAAGAAGGATAGTCGGCGGCGCGCACTTGTAACGGAACACCCTAGCATTCCTCTCATTCCAAATGGTCCAAGAGACCAACATGGTGAGAGAGGACATAGCACTCCGATTGGGGACCTTGTCGCCGGTCTGCTTATCCCACCAAATATGGACGGAGTCATCAAGATGCCAAACAGAGGTGTCCATGTGCGCAAGGCCGAGCTTGACAATGATAGATCTCCAAAGCCTAAGTGTGTAGCGGCACTTGAAGAATAGGTGCGCTCCAGTTGGAAGATTAGCTCATAGGAGCTTCTCTCAAGCAGACGGGCCGGCAACAATTGAACCACAATGGACAGCGTGTTACGGCGATTAGTTGGACGGCATCCAGTACGCACTTCAGCAAGTAGATCGGAGATGCTGGTGACCTCCTAGATTCCTGGTTGAGCAAACCTCTCATCGATTAGTATACAACAGCTGCATGCACACACGCACAGAAAGCTAGCTAGATCGATTAGTACATCAGCTGCATGCACACACGCACAGAAAGCTAGCTAGCAAATCTAGCGATCAACTCCGCCGGACGCTTTGATATGTGCGTGTATTGGCTAACATAAAGCTCTATTAGTACTATACACATTCCACCATCCCGTTAATTTCTGTCGCTTGGTTCGTGCATACACAACACACGAAAGGCTCATCAGCCAGATTCCCTCCACGAGCCAACCAATCAATCCACCATGCAAGCACATCCCATAATTACGTTTAAATAGTGGTAGCAACCAGTAGAGCCATGCAGAGCCCACAATCTCCTTCATTTATTGCCAACCTGCAGCCACGCACCGGCACAATTTGCAGATTTTTTTCCCACATCTCACGCTCTGCTCGTTTTTATCCTCGAGGCTGGTCGTTGATTCTCATATAAATTTCAGCCCTATATAAATTAGTGGAATTTAGTACAAAGACGCGGGGTGGGACTAATTAATTCAGAGACGATGTTTTCTAGCACAAACATGAGCCTGGTCAGTTGCCTGGAACCTTCTGTACTGGACCAGAGGTCGTGGGGTCGATCCCCAAACAAAGCACCTAATTTTTTCAACCGAAAAAGATGCACGCCAGGCCCAGCTTGGCCCATGCGGAGGTCAAAAACAGATCAACTATTAATAGGTATAGATTAGTACCACCTCGGATATAGAAAATAATATGGACGAAGTGGCCGGACGACGGACGGACCAAAAACGGACGAAATTACGGTGGTAAGAAGTAATAGCCCCTTTATTATTATTAAATTAAATAAATTAATATTAATTATAATTATTAATTATATATATATATAGGTAGAGGTAGATATAGATAGATAGATAGATAGATATAGATATAGAAATAGGAGACGGTTTGAACTTCAAAAAAAAAATCAGGGTGGAATTAGAAAACAAGTGCCATCCAAATCCTGAAATCCAGCGCGCGCGCGCGCGCTGAGCCGTGTGTTGTTGATCGCAGACAAAACGCGAGCGCTCCCCGTCGCCATCGGACCACGCACACGCAGCGCAGGCAAGGCAGGCGCGCGAGAGCCGTTGCGACGACCCCGGCCCGCGGGGCGGTCGACTGGCCCGTGCCGCGCCAGGTGGCGCGGGTAGTTGGGGCCGCTCCACCCACCTCCTCATCCTGCCGCCCGCGACGAGACGGCGAGAGCGACGCGCTCGCGCGCCCGGCCGGCTCGCGTCCGTTGGCTAGAGCTACAGCTTCGGGAAGCGACGACACGTCCGTGCTCGGGTCGGTCTCGCTGCCGGCCGGTGCAGTACCGTGCGCGAGCGGCACAAGGCTGCTGCTCTGTGCCGCCGCGGCGCATGGCGGGGGCAGCAACAGCAAGGCTCGCGTCGTTACGGTCGTAGTACCTCGTACGTGGCGGTGGCGCGGTGGCGCCGTACGTTTGCTTAGGCAATTAGCTAGGCATATCGCTTCCTGTTGTTGGTCGTCGGGTAGTCGATCGGGTCAAGTGATGGGGCTTGCCCCTTTGCCGTCTGTGCAAGACACGTCCGGGTGATTCCTCGGCCTATGGCTAGGCCGGCACGCCTAGGGCTAAGCTACGGCCGGTTAACAAAACGTTCCACTGCCGAATTCCGATGAAGATATGGTTGTTAAGTCCAAGACGCGGCGCAGTGGTGGTGTTTTCCCAGCACAAATCATTCATATATAGCATGCAAATAAGTCTACTACAACATTAGTTTAAATTCAACGAGATTAACCGGATGTTCAACAAGTTTTTCATGAACGAATCATGTCGTTTCACACATACTGTCCATTTAGCTTCATCCAACAGTGTATGTACGTAAAAGGCCGTCCCTCTATCATGTGGTACATCACGGCAGCGCGTACGGGCTACACAGTGTGTCGAGCAACATTGAGTGAATGAATGATTCAATCGACAAGTTGAGCAAGAAGCAAAACTTACGATCTCCTTCTCTGCCGCGCGCAATGGCTACCTTGCCTCCAGCCGACCAACCGCGTCATAAAACTTGGCGACAGAGATATGAATGGCGTACCATCGATACACCAACGACCTCACATTGCGTTGTTGGATGATGTGCATGTCGTAGGGCGCAATGTGCTTTCGCGCGTAAAACGAATCATGCACGTGCTGCCAAAAGGGACCCCCTCTGCTCCTGCCTACGAAATCCGCGGATACGGCCAACCACGCATCGCACAACAACTCATCCTCCATGAATGAGTACCCCGCCATCCTTCGTACTCTAAAAAAACGACATGGCGTTCGAAAATAAGCTCAATGGCATTTGACCGAACACCTGCCGGGCGTGGTGACCGCCATGGACGAATTCGACAGGGGAGGCGGAGTGTACCTGCCTACGGACGGGTCCTGGGTGGACGACGCCGTCGTAAAAGGCGAGCAGACTCGTCGGTGCTGGTTGCGGAGGTCCGGCAGTGCCTGTGTGCCGGCCGAAGAGGAACCGCGGCGGCGAAGGAGGAGGATGGTGGGGAAGCAGAGCAAGGGGGGAGAAGGGGCGAATTGGAAGAAAATGGGACCGGGAGAGGTTTTGTGTGGGCCAGGGTGGTCAGAAGCGGGCGTGGGTGCTGTATGGACTCCCGCAAAGCCCCGTAGTTTGTCTCCGTTTTGCGGGAAAAGTGCGTCCAGACCACTCGGCGGACCGATACATGATCGCGTTGGATGACACAACACGTCCGGATCACACGATCTGAACATATGCGGACGGTTTGAGAGTCCGTATTGAAGATGCCCTAAGCATAAGCACGTAGCTCATGTAGCTGTGTATTCTATCCTTCTTGCCTTCTTGGTTAGGTCTTGCTTCTCATTCACCCGTGCACTTCCTTTTTTTTTTGGCGTGCAGAGGAGACCACAGAGATCGCGATTGCTTGATCCAACTCAACTCAAGAGACCGTGCGCTGTCTGGACGTGAACCAAACGAGACCGAGAAACATTTCGAGCAGCATTATTTGAAGAGACAGCGATAATTTTTTTCAAGATACTTTTATTTAATTCCCAGGTGATTGATTGATGTGAACGGGCGTACGTTCTTGCATAAATCATCACCCAATAATGCCATCTTCCTACCCCGCAAAAAAAAAATGCCATCTTCCTCACGCCCATGCAACGTCATATATAGCCAGCTCAAAGAGCACAGGCGACCACATGCACGGATGCACCACACCACACAAACCTGTAAAGATCCAACATCCAAGAGTGATGGTAAGCCAGAACAAGTGCACTTCCTGGTAAAAAAAGTTGGTGCTAGACGCTAGTGCGCAACGATTTGCCACTGAGGACCGGATCAGATCTCCTCTCAACTAGCTAGCCAGCCAGCCACAGCCACCGGGGTGTGTGATGGTGCTCACGACGCGAACATGTGATGACTATCTATGCCGTGCCTCTTGTGTACGATGAAGTCATACTACTTTTGACAATCCTATCTTTTTCCTGAGTGAATTGCAGAAAACATCGACATTGAAGGCTAGGGTTGCAGAAACCACAATTCTACAGTTTTGTGCCAAAAACCACTAATTCCGAGGCTAATTTTTTGCAAAAAAACACTAGTGAGCGGCTTTGGCCCATTTAATGACGATTATGACATGTGGAGCCCGCAAAAGCTGATGTGGCGTAACGGTTCGGGCTAGACGTCGTTTGGTGTGAAATTTGTCCAGATTTACAAAATAGTCCCTGTAAAATTACAGGGACACCCTTCAATCAACAACCAAAAGTGCAATCAGGCCCTTGGTCTAGTGAGCGTGGAGGTGGCCCCTGCCTCCTCGGTGTGTCCGGCCTGCACGTCGCGGCGGCGCTGGAGCATGGCGTGCCTCAAGGAGGAGTGCCGCCGCCGAGCTTCTGGATGGACTGGCCTCGTCAGCGTCCCCCTCGAGCGCGCCGACGGCCGCCAGATTGGCCATGGCCTCGAGAACCTCCGCCGACGCCGGCCTAGAGTGCTCTGTCAACGGGCGGTGGCGGCTCATTTCCCGGCCGGATTCCGCCGGATCCTGTGCGGGGGCGGGAGAGGAGGTCGGAGACGGAGCGCGCCCTCCCCCTCCGTGCTGACGTTGACCGAGGCTGCGGTAGAGGCTCGTTGACCTCCCCCTCCGCGCTGCCATTGATGCGGACGTCCGCGCCGCCCCTGCCCACGAGGTCGAGCGAGCTCGACGGCCGGACCCCCGGCGAGCGCTCGGACTAGGAGATCGAACACGAGGCGGATGCGTCCTCGCCGGATCCTTTGCTGGGCGGGAGTGATGGTCCTTCTTGGCGACAGCGGCGGCCCGATGCTTGGCGACGGCGGCGGCCCGATGCTTGGCGACGGCGGCGGCCCGATGTGGCAGGATCTGGCTTGGAGACGGCGGCAGGCCGGGAAGGGAGGGGCAGCGACGTGAGCAGGGCGGCGGGGCGGCTGGCCGAGGAGGGAGGGGTAGCGGCGTGAGCAGGGGTGGTGGGCCGGCGGCGGGGCCAGTGGCTGGCCTGCACGCACTGGGGTGTCTGTACCGTTTTGTAGGATTTTTTTTAGGAAAGGAGTTTTTGGCAAAATTCCATGCCTAACGACGTCTAGCCCGAACCGTTACGCCACATCAGCTTTTGCAGGCTCCACATGTCATAATCGTCATTAAATGGGTCAAAGCCGCCAACTAGTGTTTTTTATAAAAAATTAGCCTCGGAATTAGTGGTTTTTGACACAAAACTGTAGAATTGTGGTTTCTGCAACCCTAGCCTTCAATGTCGATGTTTTCTGCAATTCACTCCTTTTTCCCCTTAATCCCATACCTTTATGTTGGTCGGCACCTGCACTGCACCGCCTCCGACTAGGACGATTTGACGGCGATTACATTACATTAAACTTAGTACCGATTACCGAAGAAGATCATGGCCAGCCCGTGTCCCGGGTTCGTCATATCATGGGCAACCGAAAGAAGAGGGGCCAGGAGAAAAAGGTTAATAAACGGACCGTCGTGCGTGCCCACCACGAAATGGAAGATCGGTTCCCCTCCCCCTCGTTGCTCGTACCCAGGGCATGACTAGACCCAGCCTACGAACCGTGGCATGAACCTACCTATATCAATAAAAAAAAGATAAACCTATATACCAGCCAGCCTATGTGTATGTTCCAGGCTTTCAGCTACCGTGACAGCTTACAATGTGTACTGATCAAGCGAGGTGACAATGTAGGCAGATGCTGCATGATCTAGACTGGTTATCTTTGGATTTTGTGGTTACATAAAGTAATGTGATCTTTGCCCACATGCTATAAAAGGTTTGCGTTTCTTTTTTTCTTTTTTTTCCTTTTTTCGAGAGCACGTAAATTGCGTGCCTTAACTTTATAGAAGGCAGAGGGTAAATTACAAGAACTCCGACAAGCTCTCACCACAGGCCGCTGAGTAGCAAACACCACTCCAACATGAACGCCACAATACAAACTCGAACGCAAAAGGGCATATCCTACACCGACCAACAAAACCGCGTCTCGACCAACGCCGATCACCTCCAAAAAGCAATAACTCCAAAAGAGCTCTCGTCGCCGACGCACCAACCACCCTTGATTGCCTAAAAGAGTTGGTGGGTGGGTGGCGGGACTCAGACAAACCCTGAGAAAGTCATCATCTTGGACTCACCAACGATGGCGTACATAGCGCCCTTATCGAACAATCTAGAACCACGGCGAGCACCGAAGAAACACCAACTAGGACCTCCAAGCCATATCTCCCAAAGCAATGCTCCCAACAGAGGAACGACGTCGAGGACGCCGCCATTGCCGATCCGGATCCGAACTTAGGCTTTCGCCCGGAGACATCCAGTCAAGTGAGAGGGAGCGAGGTGCCGACACACCATAGCGATGCCTCCAAGAAGGGGCACGACACCGACAGGCGCCGTCACCACTGGCACCGACCGAAGACGGGCAAGACTTTCGTCCGAAACGTCACACACCTACATCCCAGCCCACCGTAATGGGGCACACCGTCCATGTGGATTCACTTCGCCACCGCTGCAGCACCTCGCAGATGGAGCCGCATCACCGCGTCCCACCAACACCACCGAAATAACGAGACAGCCCCACCACACCGAGCCACCACCGCAGCCGCCTACACCACCATGATGTCCTGCAGCCGCCGAGGCTCGGCAACTCCATGTTTGCCAGCAGCCACGCCCAGCCACCACTCCAGCAAGCGCAACCCACTGCCGCAGATGCCACCAACCTGCCAGATCTGGGCGAAGCCTGAATCCACCCAAACCAGGGACCGCCGCCTGCGGCACGACGGAGCCACCACGCAGCCCAGGACCACCTCGCCGTCGCGGAAGGGATGGCCTCTCCGTCGTGCGAGCACGCGCCGCCGTGACCCTCCCTGCGAGCACACGCCGCCGACCTAGCGTTGTCGCACGCGACCACGCCTAGACGGCCAACTGCCGCGCGCGGCACGACCCAGCCGTCCCCGCGCACACCAGACCAGCACCCGGACGAGGCCGGCCGGCGAGCCAAGGCTGGGACCCGCGACGAGTAAGCCCACCACCCGCACCACCGAGGGGCACGCCCGAGACCAGCGCGAGCGCGCGCAAGCCAGATCCCGTCGCCGACGGCCGCCAACTGGCTTTGCCCGCCGACGTGAGCCGACGGCGGCGAGGGAGGAGGAGGGAGAGGGGGCGGCGGCGGCGGTGGTTAGGGTTTCCGCCCGAGCCGCCCCTACCGAGCGGCGCGGGGAAGAGGAAAGGGGGTCCTAGCCTCAAAGGTCTGTGTTTCTACTTATGTCTCTCTCACCTTGTGGCTATCGGTTGGACTAGCGTGAGGTAGGTAGTGCAGAACCTAACATCGGGTGATGTGACGTCCCCAGATTACTAAACCCTACTTATGCTAATTAATCTTGCCAAATCATCATGTTTTACTAAGCCAAATTACCACTTGATAAAAATCAAAGTCAAATTCAAATTTAAAATAAAGTCAAAATAATATTTCTTCAAACAGTAAAACAAAAATGTTCGCATTATTCCATAAATTCCCCTGATCATTTGTCATGTAGAAACCAACTTCATTTGGTTAACCCAATTAACCCCAACAACCTTTAAACAGGTCCGATAGCATCTAGTTTGGCCATTTTAAATCCTAAAAGTAAATGCGATTTCCAAATAATGTGAGACTTGTTGTGTGGCCTCAAAATATTACCTAGTATTTGTGTGTCAAGTTTCATGACTAACTAAATTCGTTTGCTAGGCGAAGTAAATAGAACACAATATCAAAAAGCAAAAACAGAAAATGAAAAAGACTAAAATGAAAAAACTGGACTGTGCAGTTGTAGCCCACTGCTACAGTACACAACCCAGCCCACCACACGGCTGTCTCCTTTCTCTGTACAGAGAGGAGACGAAGAGCATGCGTGGCGTGCATCCACGGCTGCCATGGCCATGGAGGGCCTCCACGTCGATCCCCTCGGCCTATAACTGCGCCAACGTGAACCCTAGCCTGCCCTCCTCCGTTCCCCTCTCGTTCCCCATCGCGCCCCCTCCTCCTCTGCTCGGAATTGAGCTCGGAACCTCGCGCGGTGACCGCCTGCATCATCGCCATTGCCGCGGCCAACGAGCTCCCCGCGCCGCGAGAAGCTGTCCAGGAGCTTCACAGCCGTCGTCTCCTTCGCCTACGCGCATCGAATTGAGCCGAGCCGGCCCGTACGCCCGCCATCGACCACATCTTCGGCGCGTACATCATCGGCGTCCGTCATCATTTGCCGTTGCTCCGGACCACCCCTGGCCTTCTCGAGCTCGCCATCGGCATCGCGGTGAGCTCCTCCTCTGACCCCCCTGCTTTGCCCCCTCGATCCACTCCGTTAGTCGCCGCTCCCATGCTCGCCGTGGTCGCCATGGCCGCGCCCGAGCTCCCATGTACGTGCTACTTCCGCTGCGTGCTGCTCATGCACCCACCGCTGCTCGTAGTTGATGCCGCAGGTTCCGGCCACGCCCTGCTCGCCCGGCCGCGACCCAGCGCGCGCCCGTCCGCCCGCTGCCGCTCGCGCGCGCCCACGTTGCCGCTTGCTGCTCTTGCGGCTGCTACTGCTACTATGCCGCTGCTACTGCTCTGCCTTGCTGCTGCTCCAGCCGCTGCTGCCAAGCACCGCCGCTGCCTAGTGCCGCCGCTAGCCGCTGCCGCCGGCTGCTGCTGCTACTGGCCATGGCCAAGGCCATGGCCGAGCGGCCATGCGTGTGTGTGTGTGCGTGCTGTGTGTGCTTGTTGTGTGTGTGCGCGCGTGTGTGTGTATAGTTTAGTTTAGTTTAGGATTATATTAGGAATTTAATTAGCCTAATATGCCAATGACATGTGGGACCCATCTAATTAGATTAAGTAAATCCATTTGGAAATTGTTAAAATCCTGACATGTGGGCCCCCAACACTGTTCACTGGTAACCCAGTCAACCGCTGACTGGGCAGTTGACTAGGTCAAGTGGGCCCACTGTCAGCCACACGTGCACCTCTCTGGGTACACTCTCTGTGTACCCATAACATTTTATTCATTTATTTCGAAATTAAATTAAATCCAGTAAATTTTCAAAATATTGTTTAAACTTTGAAAAATCATATAAAATAATCTGTAACTCGGATGAAAATAATTTATATATGAAAAATGATCAGAAAAACGAGACGAATCCGAATATGTGATCAAAATGCTTGACCATCACTCCTAGCTAGATGAACATGGAACCTTCCCCTCCGGATCCATATACCGATAACCACTTAAAGCCGGGAAACTATTCCAAGATATTTTCCCGCTCCGTCTGTAACACTTAGCACTGCGTTAGGGCAACCCTAGCACAGCGTATTGCCTTGCCATGCACTTGAGTTGCATTTGTTGCTGTGTATTTATTTGTTTCCTCCCCCTCTTCTCTCCGGTAGACTCCGAGACCGATGCTGCCCCCGAGTACGACTACGTCGTCGACGACCCCTCTTTCACCGCAGAGCTTCCAGGCAAGCAAAACCCCCTTGATCATTCCTATATCGCCCATTCTTTCTCTCCCGTGCTTGCATTAGATTTTGCTACTGTATTTGATTGCTCCTATTCTGATGCATAGCCTGATTTTGTAAACCTGTTGTTGATACTTTACCTGTTGTCCTAATTGCTTAGTATAGGCTGGATAGTGGTCCATCATTGGCCCCACACCCTTGTCCTTGTTGCCATGCTTTACCACCGGTGACTCGATCAGTGTGATCGATGTACAGAGACCGAACACAGCACTGCACACCCCCTTAGTTGTACGACTCTGCAGGGCTACTATCGAGTGCCGAGGGTGATACCTCCTACCTCACTCCTGATGATATCTCTGTAGCGTAGCTAGTCGGTTGTGGGTTACCGAGGGTGATTCCTCTTTCACCACCTCCGATGAGGCCTCTGTCGTGCAGCCCCTCAAGTGTGAACCCATCGAGGGTGATTCCTCCAAGTTCGCCTTGACGGTTACATCGAGTGGGAATCCATCGAGGGTGATTCCTCGGATTCCCCACGATGTTATGGACACACGGGTACTTTGATCTTCACCTCAGACCTTTGTTAAAGACGGGTCAGCTCCAAGAGCACCCGCGAGATAATGTTGAAGTCGGGTCGACCCCAAGGGTACCCGCGAGAGAGTCTTGTGGCGCCTGGCTGTTAGCGGCACCACCCAGGATGTGGTGGTAGCTCGGGACTTGTCCCGACAGCCGACACAGAACTTACACTATAGTCGGAGCGACAGGGCAGGCGGAGACTACCTAGGAGAGAGGTGGGACTGGTCCCTGGTCGTGGTCCACGAGATACCTAGTCGGAGCGGCCGAGGCACTGGTCGTCTCCGTGAGCTCCTAATAATTCACTAACGGATTTGGGTATTTGATCTGAGTTGGCCACTGGCCTATACGCACTACCACCATGCGGGATAATGGTTTAATGGGGCCCTCGGCGCCGTATGTATCAGCCGAAAGCTCTGTCAGACGTCCAGTTCAGCATTGTGGCACGGTCGGATCGTGCCATCCAGGAGAGAGGTGGCGCTGGTATCCACCCTGCGCACAATGACCCAGAGTGCGAAGGGCGATGGGCCTAAGACCCTTGAGCACTTAGGATGTAGACCGGCGGGGACCTCTCTGCGGAGCCTAGGTAGGACTACGTCGTGTCGATCAGCCGAGGCCGGGCATGACCGAGAAAAGTGTGTCCGGCCAGAGTTAATCGAGCGTGTTGGGTAACAGTAGTGCACCCCTGCAGGGAAGTTATCTATTCGAATAGCCGTGTCCACGGTAACATGACGCTAAGTGTTGTATCCCAATCTACTACAACTTGAACTGGATACATGTTACTTTAAACTGATATGATGGCTCCGGGATCGCTTCCTCGCGGGGTAGTCGAGGAAGGATCTCTTGGCGTTACTAATATATACTTGTTACTATATTATATGTTACTCTACTCTCTTCTGATGCTGCAAGATGCGGAAAGATGCTAGTCTTCGATAGGCTAGGTCTTCCCCTCTATTCTGGCATTTCTGCAGTCTAGTCCACAGATACAACCCCTTCATTTGATACCGATGCATAAATAGAATAGTTCGGATGTAAGTCTTGCGAGTACTTTGGATGAGTACTCACGGTTGCTTTGCTACCCCTTCTTTCCCCCCTACCCGTTTGCTACGATCAGATGACGGAGCCCCGGAGCCAGCTGATCCCGCCGTCTACTACTACCCCACCGGTGGATCTTACTACTACGTGGAGACCGACGACCAGTAGTAGTTCGGAGGCTCCCAGGCAGGAGGCCTGCGCCTTTTCGATCCAGTTGCCGTTGTTTTGCTCTGCCTTCTTAAGGCATCCTTGTCTAATCATATCTGTGCTCAGATATTTTTGTTGCTTTCGCTGATGCTTGTATGACTCGAGCTTATGTATTCGAGCCCTCGAGGCCCCTGGCTTGTAATATAAAGCTTGTATGACTTTTATTTGTATTTAGAGTTGTGTTGTGATATCTTCAAGTGGGTCCTTAGGCTTGATCGTGTGCATTTGCGTGTATGATTAGTGCACGATCGGGCCGGGGGCGTCACAGGTGAATAGTTGTAAATGGCGGTAAGATTAATCAAGTTGTGCAAAATAAAGTTTTTATTTGAGGTTTAATAAAAAATCAAATAAATATAAAACCCCAAAGCACCATAAATAAAACATAAACATATTGAAATTTCTGGGAAGTTAGAGAACAAACATGAAAACAGATACAAGAATCGCAAGGGAAATTAGTAGGAAA
The DNA here is from genome assembly GCA_039707655.1 of Elymus sibiricus. NCBI lineage: Eukaryota > Viridiplantae > Streptophyta > Magnoliopsida > Poales > Poaceae > Elymus > Elymus sibiricus. The sequence goes on from CM077676.1 coordinate 205,746,657, forward strand.
ATGAAACATTTACAAAAAAAAGGAGTAGAAAACTAATCCAGGGTAATTCCAAAAAAAAACACTAGAAACATGGTAAAATAAGAAATGAAAAATTAAAACGAAGATAACTTTATCGAATTATATGATGTTCAAAAATATTCCACACTGTTATCAATTTTCAAGATTCCTAATATCTTTAAGAAATACCAGAATAATAATGGGTTTCCCTAAAAAAGAAGTTTGTCTTTCCTTCCCTTTCTAATTTGTTTTCAACTTTTATGCACACTTCGTCACGACTGTGGGAAATGACTAAAATGCCATCAATTAAGCTACTCTTTGTAGGGGCAAGAGACCACATTAGGACAGTTTTACCACCGTTAGAGATCAGGACTATCTATCACTAAAGTCGAGGGGCCCAAACTAGACTCTCCAAGTGCTTGACGGATCAAAAGTACGATTTTTCAAACATATGACCATTCCTCTGCAATCTTACATAACTCAAGATGCGTGATAATAAATACATAGAAACTATTCCACATAAAGTTCTAACATGAGAGAATTTAGAGTTTGGAAGCCTTAATTGATGACTAATGGCCCGCAAAAAAAATTGATGACTAGTGAAAAACACAGTCTAAAACAAGACTCGTGAACAATTCTTAAAACATCTTCATTTGGACATTCATCCAAGGATATGATTAGAGCATGTTGTCCCTGCACTAACCTCACATCAAACTTTCCTTATCCAATCTTCTTTCTAGCATTAGATCGAGGAATGCCGTCACACGCCACCATTTCTTCCTCCTCCTGTTACTCATCAATTGTTGTAGCCACCGGCAGTATCAGGCTCAAGCCGAGGCACATCATGCCTTGATCAAACATTTGCCCCTCGTCGCCATTGTAGGCACCTCCCCCCGAGAGCGGACGTTTGGCTCCCGGGAGCCATGGAGGCCTTTTTATGAAAACAAATCAAAATTCAAACTTTTCGGTTTCAAAAAAATCTGAAAAAAATTGTGCAAGTAAACAAGTATGTTATGTCTATGTGTGTAAAATTTCAGAATGAAAAACGTTGAAATGCGACCTGTACAAAAAAGACAAATTCATGGCCTGGGAGGATGAATAGTATCATGTGTTAAAAGGCCCCAGATTTGTCTTTTTTGCACAGCCCTCATTTCAACGTATTTTGCCCTGAAAATTTACACACATGTGTGTCATGCCTTCATGTATATGTGTGTTTTTTTTCAGAATTTTTTGAAATGTAGAAAATATGAAATTCGACAAAATTCATTTTTTTCAAAACCGAGCTCCATGGAGCTCAGCCTACAAAGACAATATCCGCCTCCCCCCTCTCTACCTTCTCGTCCTCCTCTCACCACTCATCTCCTCCCAATTGATAGAGGCCGAAAGCTAGCGGTCAGTTCTTAAGACTAGTAACCGAACATTTCTTACTATATTTTGCCTTCACACAAACATTGTTTTCATCTTTGAATATAGTTTTTGTTTTCGTCTTGCTTTTCCTAATTAGCTAGGAATTTTTTCCATGACCAATGAACATGCAAAACTTTGCGTCAATTTCAAAAATTGTGATTTTAGTTTTCCGTGCAATAAATATTTTGTTTAAGTAAATAAGAGCATTATCAGGTTCGAAAGGAAAAAAAGAGCATTATCAACATACGTAGTAGCGAATATAGCTAAGCGAATTGTTGTCATCAATTACATACCGAAACAATTTGTCAATCCCTAAAACTTGATGGGCAAGCCAGCGGTAAAAGGAGAGCTCCAAGAGGCTTCTAGGATCCCCATAAGCCTCGGGGGTTTAGGCGACTAGGCCCTCTTGGCTCATGTCCAGGGATCATCCTCGTATTTTTTCTTTTTTTTTCCGTAAGTCCAAAATACATGTTTGCCTTGAGGAAATAACCGCTAAAAACATAAACCGACATTGAAAGTTTTTATTGATATGTTAGTCCAAATAAATATAAAATTTGCATAAAAATCATAAGATAGTGACATTTAAACTTCAAAAATTACATATACGTCAAGGACATAACACCTATCACCACAACTACCATCTCCCCCTCCTACAATTAATCAATCTGCTGTAGCCATGACAACATCAGGCTCAACCCTAGGCATTGTCATGCCTTGATCAAGCACTTGCCCATGTAGGGATTGCATTAACCCCTCGTCGCCATTGTAGGCAACATCTTCCTCCTCCTTCTCTTCTTCCTCTTTCTCCCCCCACCGCGCATCTCCTCCGTTGATAGAGGCCAAAAGCGAGTGCTCAACCCTTAAGACTAGTAGCCAAATATTTCTTGCTAGATTTTGCCTTCACGTAAACTCTGTTTTCATCTTTGAACTTAAATGTGTTCTCGTCTTGTTTTTCCTAATTAATCGGGCACTTGACAATCTTTTGCGTCAATTTTTTTAAATGTCATTTTAGTTTTCCGTGCAATAAATGTTTTGTTTAAGCAAATAAGAGCATTATTTTCCGCAAAAAAAAGAGCATTATCAAGTTCAAAAGGAAAAATAGAGCATTATCAGCAGACCAAGTAGCGAATCTCTACTACTTAAAAAGAACGTAAGGCTCCATATTTTAATTTCTCCCCACCACCCCTTCGTCCAACCTCCCACCTTCCATCGATTTTTTGATAACTAAATAAATATGAATAAATTCCCTATTCGTATACAAATAATATCAATCAGTCCCTTATCGTTGGAAACCCAATAAAGCATATTAATTACAGGCACATACCTATTTTAAGAGTTTAATAAATGATAAAAAAATTATGCTTTATATAACCAAAACATAATTTTATTTATCTATTTATTTTGCATCAAGATTTGTCTACTATGATCGTTTTATTATGTTAATAAGTATTTGCCCCTGGTAACGAACAGGCACATACCTAGCATAGCTAAATGAAAGGTTGTCATCATTTCATACTGAAACAATTAGTCAATCCCCTAAAGCTTAACGGACAAGCTTGTCCTAAAAGGAGGGCATCATGGGGCTTCTAGAATGCTGAGACACATGCCCCATGTACCTCGGGGGTTTATGCGGCTACCCCCCCCCCCCTCTCCCCGAACCAAGTCTATGTCATGTGGCTTTATATTGGGTTCAAAAATCATCCTCATATCTTTCTGATATTTTTTCCGCATGTCCAAAATATTTGTTTGCCGCGAGGAAATAAACACTGAAAATATAAACCGACATTGAATGTTTTTATAAATACGTTATTGCAAATAAATATTAAAAAATCATGAAATTATAAGATGATGACATTTAAACTTCAAAAATTATGGATACTTTAAGCATGTATCGCCTATCACCATAGCCACCATCTCCTCCTCCTGGAACTCGTCAATCTGTTGTAGCCACCAACAGCATCAAGCTCAAGCCCAGGCATCGTCATGCCTCAATCAAGCATTTGTCCATGTAGGGTTTGTATTAACCCCTTGTCGTCCTCCTCCCACCGGTCATCTCCTCCCAATCGACAGAGGCGGAAAGTGGGCGCTCAATCCTTAAGACTAATAACCGAATATTTCTGGCTAGATTTTGCTATCACGGAAATACTGTTTCATCTTTGATTATAGTTTTATTTACGTCTTGCTTTTCCTAATTAGCCACACATTCAATTTTATAAAAAGTTGTGATTTTAGTTTTTTGTGCAATAAACGTTTTGTTTAAGCAAATGTGAGCATTATCGAAGTTGCGCTTTCATCCGATTTTAGTTTCTTAAACTGCCCACGCATCGTCCGGACGGGCAACACGGAGGCGATCTTGATTTGATTTTTTTGGTCCTCCCTGTTCGATTCTCCTCTCCTCGCCGCTAACCACGCTATTGCCGGGCAAAGCCTGAGCAACCCATGGCAGCGGCAAGGCCCTGGGTGATCCCATGACGGTCATCCTCGACAGCGACTCAGATAGCGACTCCAAGACAGCGGCGGCGGCAAAAGGTGCAGCAGCATGGCGACGATCCAAGAGCAATGGCAGCGGCACGTTGTGCAACAACAATATTACAATCACGCAACAACTTGAGAAGCGTAGCGACATGGCGACGATCTGGAATCAGCGATGGCCGCGCATTGCACTCAGCCTTAATTGTGGGCAGCATGCAAGGCCACGACGCACTAGTAGAAAACAGGGCTTTTGTCACAGCTCGATCTACACATTAGTCCCGGTTGTATTACGAACCGGGACTAATATGAGCATTAGTCCCGGTTCGAGCGGCTAGGGCATCAGTCCCGGTTCAAATGGGACCTTTAGTCCCGGTTGGAGACACCAACCGGGACTAAAGGGTGTTGAGGCTTTAGTCCCGGTTGTACTGTAGCTAGCCCTTTTTTTTCTGTTTTTACATTTGTTTTCTGTTTTTAGTTTCTGTTTTAAATTGCTTATATCTTTTAGGATATTTGATGTTTTTTAGTGATTCTTTTTGCATTGGATTCAAAATTTTGTCTAGTTTCTGTTTGTGCCATTAGTTTTCAAATTTGAATGGTTTAAATTTGAATTTATTCAAATTTGCTTCAAACCCTAGATTGTGAATAACTTGAGTTTACAAATAGTTTTTAATTTAATTCTTTTTGCTCCTAGTCACGTGTTAGATTGTTGTCACAGTAAGATTTATTTGGTTATTTTTAGAATAATTTAAATTAGGATTTTAATTAAAACAATACTGTTTTGCTTATATAGTTGTTTTAGTCATTTAATTGTTGTTTTTTATTATTTTTAGTTAGTTCTTTCTGTAGATTTTAACATGTTTTAGTATGGTGCATATTGAATGCACAAAAAGTCTGGAGTTGAAATAAGTTTAAAAAAATGAAATGCCTTTGTAACAGACGATTTTCGTCCGAAACCTTAATACTTCGAAGGAGATGGTCAAGTTTGTACATGAAGTGCATCCAGTTTTTGCCGTAACCCTCTCAACTTTGTAGCACATGCTATGTGGGTAAAATTATGATACCATGCCAAGTTTCAACCTTTTCAGAGTTCATTTGTAGGGCTTTTCAATTTCAGGGTCATTTAGCTCAAAAAAATCATTAAATGCATGAAAAATAGCAAATGAAGTTAGAAAGGGTTGAAATTTGAGGATGTGGCTTTGAATGGTGCATATTGAATGCACAAAAAGTCTGGAGTTGAAATAAGTTTAAAAAAATGAAATGCCTTTGTAACAGACGATTTTCGTCCGAAACCTTGATACTTCGAAGGAGATGGTCAAGTTTGTACATGAAGTGCATCCAGTTTTTGCCGTAACCCTCTCAACTTTGTAGCACATGCTATGTGGGTGAAATTATGATACCATGCCAAGTTTCAACCTTTTCAGAGTTCATTTGTAGGGCTTTTCAATTTCAGGGTCATTTAGCTCAAAAAAATCATTAAATGCATGAAAAATAGCAAATGAAGTTAGAAAGGGTTGAAATTTGAGGATGTGGCTTTGAATGGTGCATATTGAATGCACAAAAAGTCTGGAGTTGAAATAAGTTAAAAAAATGAAATGCCTTTGTAACAGATGGGTTTTCGTCCGAAACCTTGATACTTCGAAGGAGATGGTCCAGTTTGTACACGAAGTGCATCAAGTTTTTGCTGTAACCCTCTCAACTTTTTAGCACAAGCTATGTGGGTGAAATGATGATACCATGCCAAGTTTCAACCTTTTCAGAGTTCATTTGTAGTGCTTTTCAATTTCAGGGTCATTTAGCTCAAAAAATCATTAAATGCATGAAAAATAGCAAATGAAGTTAGAAAGGGTTGACTCTGGCTTGGTTAACCTTAGTTGTGACTCTGGCTGGGACGGTGCTAGCAGATGTGTAGTCGACGGTATGATTGGATGGACACCAACCCGGACTAAAGGGGTTCTGAAATTTTCAAACTCTACCCCTCCCCCCCCCCCCCCCCGTGGACCGCCTTTTTTAGTTTTGTAGAAAATAAACAAAAATGATAAAATCTTCAAAAAATAAAATCCTTTGAGATGTAGTTAGGTTTTAGTGTCTAGTTGGTATAGAAATTTTGAAATATGAATTTTGACCTTTTTTGCAAAAAAACGAAAAAAAAATGTAAAACGGCCATAACTTTTGCATACGACGTCGAAAAAAAAAGTTTAATATATCAAAAAAAACTAGAGAAAAATTGGGACTCGATTTCACCCGGGTTTACCCGGTGAAGTTTTCTCAGATTCTCAAAATTCCAAAAGTAAAAAAAGTTATTTCAAATCAAAAAAAAAATTTAAATTTTTTAAAAATTAATTTTATTTAAAAATAAATAAATGATGTCATATTTGGATTCCTCACATTTTTCTGATAATAATGGATATATTATTTGTCGAATTTCGATTTACAGATTTAAAGATATTAATTATGTCATATTAAATGAATAAATGGCAAAAAATGAATAAAATAATATTATTACTTATTTTATTTTCATTGAAATTCAATATTATTAGTACTTATTTTGTTTATTTTAATAATTGTTTAGAATTCAAAAAATTAAATCATGTGACATCAAGACCTAAGGGTTAATAGGATTGATAGCTTACTATTGTCAGGAAAACAACAAGTGCAGACTTGGAAACTAGGGTCGATAGAACCAGGAAGTTAAGCGTGCTGGGGCTGGAGCAGTGAGAGGATGGGTGATCGGCCGGGAAGTTAGACGATTTGAAATGAGTGCTCCACGTTGGAGCAGTGAGGACGGGTGATTAGAGATTAAATTGTCAAATAATTCAAAGATTTGAAAATCGGAATAAAACTTAAAAACAAATCAAAAAAATATTCAAAAAAATATTCAAAAAAAATTAAAAAAAAATAAAAAAAATTCATTTTTTTTTTCTAAAAGCCTTTAGTCCCGGTTGGTAACACCAACCGGGACTAAAGGTCCTCCCTCCCCCGCCCCAGGCAGCGCCACGTGGAGGGCCTTTGGTCCCGGTTCGTAAGCAAACTGGGACTAAAGGTTTTGGGTATTAGTCCCGACACTTTAGTCCCGGTTCCAGAACCGGGACAAATGGCCCTTTTTCTACTAGTGACGTTGTGTGTTAATGGAATAGCAGCGGCAAAGCATGGTCCAGAGGAAGAACACAACCATGGCATGGCAATGGCCACAAGATGCATGCGGCACGACAGAACGGAAGGTCGTGTTTGCGCCGCCGCGGTGGTCGGCAATCCCCACATCCAGCCTGTGGGCACTCCTCTTGTGTGCTGTCATGGTGGCGCAGTTTGGTCTTTTTGACAACGCGTAACCTCATCGTAGCCCTTACCCACCCAGTCAGGCGACGCAACTCCAAGCGGCTCGTAGGTGGATCTTCGTGGTACGGCAACATCCAGCGACAAGACAGAGCGACAGGTCCAGATGACTACATCTACGTCCCCATGAGGCGGTGTTCCGCTCGATAACACAGGGGGTACATGATCTTGCACTGCTAGCAAGGGTGGCAGCGCACGGTGGTGTCGTCTCATGTAGATCTACTACCAGCTGACGCCAGTGAGGTTGTTGTGGCGCTGCCAGATCGTCCTAAATTCGGATTTTGGCGGTGCCGATGACCTTCTTACCACATCAATGATTTCGTCGCATCTCAAGCGAGGACCATGCATGCATGTACCAGATGGTAATGTGGAGAGTGGAGGCTACAACACAATATGACTTTGATTTGGTGGTGCTTCTCAAGAACCTGGTCTCGAGCTCCGGGGTGAAAACCCTAGGTCTAAACCTAATTCGTTATACCTGGCAAATGGCGGCGTCTTGGGGTCATCACCTTCTTGAAGGCATGGCTTGGGGTTTACTCGGACTTGATCTTCAGAGTGAAAACCCACGATCTGGCCTGCGATGGTTGGGTCCGGCGACGGCGGCGCTTGAGCGCCGTTTCCTTCTTGGAGGCGTTGCTAGTGGAGAACATTTTTCGTTGTCTTTGTGATGTCAAGAGAATGTTGGGGCAGATGGTTGTTGTTGTAGTTCATCCATTGCTCTTTTGACCGCTTCAGAGGCTTTTTCTTTTTCTTTTTTTCATCCACCTAGGCATGGCTTCGGTCTTTAATGCCTTTGCTCTTTGTCGGCGTGATTTGTGTGTGTTGATGTTGGTTGTGCACTTTAGTTGTCTAGAGGCCGGGTGTGTGCTCATTGTGTTTGTATCCCCTTAATGCTTCATTTCAAATCAATAAAATTCACCCTTTATCGAAAAATGTGAGCATTATTAAGGTGAAAATGAAAAAAATAAAGCATTATCCGCAGGCCGAGGAGCCAATATAGCTAAACGAATGGCTGTCATCAGTTGCATACCGAAACAATTTGTCAATCCCCTGCAAGAATTCTCCTTTCCCAATACAGTTGACCAGGGGCGGACCCACGTTGATGGTTGTGGGGGCAGCTGCCCCCACTTGATTTTTCCGTTCGCATATACCTGATCGGGAGTACAGGCCATGTGCCCCCGCTTGGTATCATACGTTGCCCCCACTAGGCCTAGCTTCAAGTGTATTTTCCAAAGCCCATGTAGTGTAGCTAGCAGCCCACAAAAATAAAGAATTGTCGGCTTGCTGCCCTGATGTTTGCATTAGGCCCTGTTTGCCTCATAGCGTGCCTAGCGGGACGATTCAAACTCCACGTACGAGTACATCCATAAGAAAGGGATTTCCAGACCTCGTCGCTCGCACGGAGCCGCCGCAGACTCTCTCCGCCACGCCACCGGCAATCGCCGATCTGCCGTTGCCTACCCTCTGGCCCTGTACAACGACGCCGCAGCATAGCCCCATCACCAAACCTCAATTCTACAATCCCCTAGGTCTAGTTAACATCAAGGTAAACAGGAAAGCAGTACAATTTAGGTTTTGTTTTTTCAGAGTTTTTTTGTTCGTCTGCCATTTCTAAGTTCGAAACCGTATTACTCTCAATCTCTCATCAAGTTATGTATATGGCTTACCTATTTGGATTATTAGGCCAGTTCAAACTATTTTTTGTAACATATAAATTTTAGTAGTATGCAACTTTGAATTTACTAATCATGAAATTTTTGGCAAGTCAAACTGACAGACTCCAATCCAATTCTTATAATCACCCTTCATCTTCATGATTTATGATAATATGAAAATTCATTTAAGGTTTCAGTTTTGGTCACTTAAATTGCAGGGAAGCTAATGGAGATGTTTTTTTAAAATTTCAACTACTTCTAAGATGCAAGGTAATGTTACCCATGATACAAGGTTTGCTAGTTTGAAAAATAATAGTGATATGGCTGAACTAATGGTGACTACAAAGAAGCATATTTCTCATCCTTCTGATCTAGCTCTAACTCTGCCCGTTGCCATGGCAATTGTTGACATTAAGAGGTGCATCTCAGCTATGAAGATTGTGAAGCAGTGATGATTTTATGAACCATAGCCTTATTTTCTTTGTAGAAAAGAATTGTTGAACAAAATTCCTAATGAAGTGATAGTTAAATGTTTTCATGCGGTGAAAGACCGTCGTGGCATGAAACGAAAGATAATGCGCTAAAGCTCCTTTTTTTTTAATACTGACCTTCTTTAATGTTTTCGCTCTCCATCATTTTGATAACGCTTCTTTTCTTGCAGGTTGTAGATTACATTGTTAGAACTATGTGTCAACGTTCTATTTTGCAACTTCCGAACAAGATATTGGCATACTTTAATTAATCTTCTCTCAAATGGTTAGTTTTGTTTCACTTTTTAGTGAAATTTTTTTATATACTTTTCACAAAACTTGGTTATCATGTGGAAAATTAAGTGATTATTATGCCCGTGTTTTAGTTTATGTAGATGCTTTTGACTTGTTCGTTCATAAATATGGCCATACATTTTTGCCCCCTCTCAATTTTGTTCCTGGGTCCGCCCCTGCAGTTGACCCTGATCCATTTGGGAAAGCCGTAGCTTTCAGGGCAGCGATCCCGGGCAGCACCAACCTCCCTCTTCGGGCCGTTTCCAACATCACGGCGAGGAGCTTCCCCACGCCCCCACTTTCCCACTGCCACGGCCGGTGCCTCCCCATGGACCCGCCGTGGTCCCGGTCCACGAGGCATCCACCCATATAACCAGAAACAAACAGCCTTCCCGCACACTGTCACACCAGCTCCGGAGTTCCCTTGCCTCCACGGCGCGGCGCTCCCCCTTCCGCCCCTGTCTCCGTCCCGCCCCCCTCCTCTCCTCTCCCGCCGTCTCCGCCTCACGGGCGCACCCCGAGCTCGAATCGCCGCTGGCCGGACCAGGAGCGCGCGCACGCGGACGCGAGGTCATGGAGCCCGACGACGAGCGGGGGCGGGCGCCGCAGCGCAAGGGGATATCCTACAGCCAGCCGCTCGCGCGGGACGCGGTGGCGCAGGCGGCGTACGCGCGCCACGCCGCGCTCAGCTCGCACAGCCTTGACGATGACCCCATCGCCTCCGCCTCGGCGCACCGCCACGACCCCGCGCGCTGCGTGTCGTATCCCCACCAGCTCCCGCCGCACCACCACCACAACCGCGGCGGCGAGTCCATGTACTTACACGCCGCCTCCTTCACCGGCGCCGGCGCGGTGACGCTGGAGCGGGCCGTGGCGACGTCGGAGCACGGGGGCGCGAGCGGCAGGGGTGCGCTGCCGGAGTTCGTCGGCGCGGGCGGGGGCGAGGGCATCTTCCGCGTGCCGCTGCGCGCGGCCATGCACCCTGGCCGCCCGCCGGCGCTCGAGGTGCGGCCCCACCCGCCGCGGGAGACGCAGGTGAGCTCCTTCCTGCGGACGCTCGCGTGCGAGCCACAGCTTCGCCAGCTGTGGGCAGGGGCCGAGTCCGGGGTTCGGGTGTGGGGCCTCGATGAGTTGTTCGCCGGGAGCGTCGCGGGGGCGCGCCGGGGAGACGAGGAGACCGCGCCGTTCACGGAATCCGTGCCCGCGCCGCCAGCGCTCTGCGTCGCGGTGGACAGCGCGAACAAGCTCGTGTGGACGGGCCACAAGGACGGGAGGATCCGGGCGTGGCGCATGGACCTCGCCACGGCGCCGGCAGCTGCAGCAGACGGTGGCGAGAATGCGACCATGTTCAAGGAGGCCCTGTCGTGGCAGGCGCACAGCCGCACCACGGTGCTCTCCATGGTTGTGACATCATACGGTGAGAAGCTCGCTTCCTTGTTCACTCCTAGCAATTTTGGTTTTCATTGACTGCTTCGAGCAAAAGCAAGTTGTATACTGGATATGAGCTATGAGCATAATCCGGCAATGGCGCACTGCTGAAAGGCGCGATGATAACTGGAAATGTTCAATTTTGCCGATTTTAAGTCACCGCGAAATGCAAGATTACCTAATTTTACATCATTGGCAAGGGCTAACTTGGCAATAGCGCTTTTGGCACATTTGCACCTTTTTTACTTTAGGCTGGAGAAGTTTTGGACGGTAGAGTTAGCCTTTCTAAAGAATAAAATTAGCTTTTTCCCATACTGATGGACATCCTGGTTCTATATATATTTTTTCATAATAATGGAACAAGCATGTACAACCACGTTGATGTTAATCATCAATTAGGTTATTTACAGAAAATTAAAGCAAGCTTGATATCACAGCCTGGTTAAGGCGCACCTAGTGCCTCGCTCTTGCTACAACCTGAGAAAACCAGTGTAATAACAGTGAATAGCTAACAGAATTAAGCTGACGAAAGTAAGCCCTTATTACAACCGAAAGCGAAGAATTTCACCCAGTCACTCACTCATTTATCCTCCAGTTCCTCTTCCATCTTCTGAAAAGAACTAGCTTGTGAATGTTCAGCTCTCTCCTAGATAACTGATTCCAATAAGCTACTCCATATGTCTCTTGATTTTTGTTGTGCGGGATATGACTCTTGATTGACTACTCTGAAACATATATATATATATAGGGAATATTTTAGTATTACTAGTTCAGTTGTGCAGTTTATTTCACATCAAAACTAAATTATCAGTTTTCCTTTCTGGCCTCTTCCGATTTGAATCAAGCATTGTCGAGGCATTGATATCTGAATCACAAGGCTGCGTTACAAGTTTTGGCATTCATGCATCTCTCTTGTTGCAGATAAGAGTTGATAATCTAAATTTGAACTAAAAAGGAGTGAAAATTAATCCCAAATTGATATGTTTCATTTCAATCTCTTGGAAACAGGTGAAATATGGTCAGGCACCGAAGCAGGTGTTATAAAGGCATGGCCCTGGGATGCCATTGCTAAGTCCCTCTCACTAACACCAGAAGAAAAATATATGGCTTCTTTCCTGGTCGAAAATGCGTATATTGACCTTAGGAACTATGTCACAGTTGGTAACATGTTCTCTTTGCCTACTACTGATGTGAAACACATGCTTGCGGACCATTGTCGAGCGAAAGTTTGGAGTCTAACTAGCATGACGTTTGCTCTTTGGTACGATTCTAAATATAAATGCCATCACATTAGTTTCTCAACTTCATTAACCCATGGCCGATTGGAACTAATTTTTTGATATGCTTTGTGTAGGGATGCTCGGACAAGGGAGTTGTTAAAAGTATTTGGCATGGACGGCCAAGTGGAGTCAGCTCGCCTAGAGCCACTAGTGATGCCAGAACAATTTATAGAGGAAGAAATCAAGGTAAAACCCACAAAGAAGGAGAAAAACCAAGGCTCTGTCACCTTTTTACAGAAATCTTGGAATGCCTTGATTGGGGCTGGCGGTGCAGTACGCAGAGTTGCAACTAAAGGAACGTTCGTTGAAGATAACCGTCGAACAGAAACAGTGGCTCAAGCAATGGATGGAGCAATTTGGTCAGGTTGCACAGATGGCTCGATTATTATGTGGGATGGAAATGGGAATTGGCTAAAAGAGTTAAGTTATCATAATTCTTCTGTTCAATGCATAAAGGCACTCGGAGAAAAGGTGTGGGTGGGCTATGCCAGTGGTACTGTTCAAGTCATGGATGTTGAAGGTAACCCTCTGGGAGGATGGACTGGACATAGCTGTCCAGTCATTCAGATGGCCATTGGTGGTTCTTACATCTTTACTCTAGCCCATCATGGTGGTATTCGAGGATGGCCTCTAACTTCTCCTGGGCCTCTGGATGATATTCTGCGGATGGAATTGGCGAAGAGGGAGTTGTCCTATACAAGGGTAGAGAACATTAAGATGCTGGTTGGAACTTGGAATGTTGCGCAGGAGAAAGCATCACCTGAATCGCTTTGGTCATGGTTGGGTACTGAATCATCTGATGTTGGATTGGTGGTGGTTGGCCTGCAAGAGGTTGAGATGGGTGCTGGAGTTCTTGCCATGGCTGCGGCTAAAGAAAGTGTAAGATAGTTGACCAAACCATTCACTTCGCTTTTTCTTGTTTTGTTCCTCAAAGATCAAGTAGAGGCAAGTTATACTGTTAATGCATACAAATAGGTTTAAAAAAAAAAGGAGGATATCGCCCAGCCTCTGCATCATTGCGATGCACACAGCCATAAATTTATTAAAATCCTAGTAAGAAGCTCCAGTGGTGAAGTACAAAATTGCCAAAATAAAAATAAAGCCAAAACCGACAGAAATAGAGATATATGCCTACACACATAGCCTACTATTGGACCGCCATCCAAACCGGTTGTACGTATCCCGTGCTACCATCTCCCATTAGTCGCACCCAGATACCATAAGCGCCCGCACTTCCGCATGGTGTAGTAACAACCACGTACGGATCCATCCTGTAGCGCGGAAGATAACCTGCAAAAAATTGTGTTTCTTGCATTAGTATTTTACATTTGCATTGTATAGTTAAAACTGCCAATATGTTCCTTTACTGATGGTATACTTACGAACTATTATCCCTCTGTTTCAAAATAGAACTGTCTGCCTCTTGCTTTGTTCCAAAATATAAATAGTAAGCCTCTTGATAATATTTATAAGGTGACCCACATATTTTGAGATTTGATTTTTGTACTTCTTGACCACCAATCAGTCCAACTATGTATATGACCAATCACACTAAAGTGTGAAAGGACCACGATGTCGCCTAGAGGGGGGGTGAATAGGCGTTTTAAAATCTTTTACGGATTTGGCTATATCCTAATGCGGAAATAAACTAAGCGGATACTTTTCAAGCACAAATCTAAATATACTAGGCTCACTAAGTGCACCAACAACTTAGGATAAACAAGATGAGAACAACGAGGATATGAGTAAGCACAAGTAAGTTACACAAACTTACTCAATGTATATCACGAGATATGGAAATGAATGTTACAAGCTAGCAATTCACACTAACCACAAGATAGAACAATAGTAGGAAGTATGAATTGCGGACTATAAAGTGTTGGCCTAAATAATCTCTACGATATGGTAACCAACACAATATAATGAGGGCAACAAGATATAGTGAATACACGGTCAAGTGACCAAAGTAAACCACAAGTAAGGAGTTAGGGTTAGGGATAACCGAAGTCACGGAGACGAGGATGTATCCCGATGTTCACTTCCTTGGAGGGAAGCTAGTCACCGTTAGAGAGGTGGATGTTACCACGAAGGCACACCAACGCCACGAAGGCTCACCCTATTCTCCTTGAGATATCACCACGAAGGCGATTCTCAACCACTAGTGGTAGACCTTGAGGCGGCCTCCAAACCTTCACAAACTTTCCGGGGGACAAATCACAAGTTGATTCCTCACCGGAGCACTCCTACCGCCTAGGAGTCTCCAACCTCCAAGAGTAACAAGAACAAAGGGGAAATGCTCAAGACTTGCTCAAATCAAAAATTCCTTTGGTCACAAGAGGGAGAGGGAGTGGATCTATCACTTGATTGGAAAATCTCTCAAGAACTCTCACGAATCTCTCCGGGATCTAAGATTTGGTGTAGGAGAAGTGAGAGGGAGTAGAGTGTGTTCTAGGGTTCATTTGAAGTGGATAGTCAACCCTCTACCGGATGGGTAGAGGGGTATATATAGAGCCACGTGAAATCTAGCCGTTTTAGTGTAAGTGGCTGAGACGGGCCGGACATCCGGGCAAGGGCCGGACATCCGGCGGCTGAGAAACAGCCACACGAAATGCACAGGATAAGCAGAAAAAACAGGGTGCCCGGATATCCGGGGAGGGCCCGGACATCTGGCCATTCTTGGGTCCCCGGACATCCGGCCAACAACCAGCCAAGACGTGCAACCTACTGGATCATTGAGGCCGGATATCTGGGAGGATCCCGAACATCCGGGGCGATACGAGGAGCCGGACATCCGGCCAAGTGCCGGACATCTGGAGGGCATAACCAGCATTTCCGCATGGCTACTGGACATAGCGAGCCGGATATCCGGGAGGAGCCCGGACATCCGGGGCCTGGACATCCGGCCAAGTCCCGGATATCCGGCCAATAAAAACAGCAGGAACCCCAAAATTGAAACATGCATAACTTTCACATCCGGACTCCGATTTTGATGATCTTGGGCTCGTTTTGAAGCTATGGAAAAAACCCAGGTCCTCACATAGAGAACCACCCAAGATCAACAAAAATGGAGGATGCAAATTATGCAAAGGTTTTATCATGTATTTGGGTAACCTATTTGGCTTTGGATTTTCTTTGGTAGATGTATAGGCATTTTGTATTTGTATTGGATAGGAGTGAAATATGCCTATGTTGGAATATGATGTGAGGAAGTAGAAATAGAAGATGTTGACTTGAGCAAATCCATCATGAACCCCTTTGATCCCCTCTTAATAGTGCGGGATCCCTATAACTCAAGAAACATAAAAGAGCTACACTACATAGCTATCGAGAATCCATTCTTGAGTGTATATGTTTCTTCGGTGGTCATCACTCCACAACACTAACGCCAAAGGAACTAATACCTTTGACTCGAGCCTTTCACTTGAGCTTAATGTTGATGTTTCTTCTTGGCTCAAGTTGAAGGCAAGACATTGGTGAAGTCTTCAAGTAGCTCTCCCATACACAATGTGGGAAGCTTTGCTTTGTATTCATCTTCACTTGTCCATCATGTGATAATCCACAAGCTTCAAGCATGTAATCCTTCGGGATGGTTATCTTGAACTTGCCCTTGTCAACCATGATCATGAACACTTGATGCCATCCTCTCATGGACACTTGGAATCTCTCTCTCGATGCGAGTCCATGAGAATCACCTAACCCTCATAGATATAGAAAACACATAGAATGGGTTAGTACACAAAGCGCAATTGACAAATTCTTACCATACCACACGATCCCATGTGGTACATGATTTGCGCTTGTGTGTTGACCATCTTCGAATTCAATCTTCGATCTTCATCTTGGTCAACAATTATCTTTGCTCCATGAATAATCTTAATGCATAACTATATGTATATGGCATTCATTCCGAATCCATTCAATCTCCTTCTTGCATCACCCATGGAACAAACCTTTCTATATAACTTGATGTCATTGTTTCTTCATAGGAATTGTCATTCATTATCAAGTCTCAATGCATATATTTATGTTGATGGAATTCATCCATCAATTCATCCAGTATTCTTCATGCATTGCAAATGGAACTTTCCTTCAAATGTATATCTCAATGCAAACATTAGTCCATTAGGATTGTCATTTAATTACCAAAACCACACATGGGGACTACATGTACTTTCAAAGTGTCACTAATAGATCAAACTTGAAAGCAGCTTCATATCGTAAGAAAAATTAATGGTCAAAGCTCGGCTTTAGAGTCCATGCCAACTAAATGCGCTTGCAAAAATCCATGGAGTATAATATAGAGAAATGGCACTGAGCAATTATTGATTACACAGTTCCGTAAGTTGCTTAAAAAATGCGGAACCAAACTTATTATGGAATGCACGGTGGGGGAGGTAGTATTTCTTTGTCATATTTGTGATTCTGTATTATCCAAGCATTAGGTGGATTTGTTTGTACCATCCACATTGTATCATAAACGTCCTCTTTTTTGTGTTACGTTATATTTGTATTCTTATTCTTCTTGTTGTTTACTCTCTTTTAGCCACTAGGGATGAATATTGCATTTCTGTGTGACTCTTCTTGGCATACTTTTCTATCACAGTTGTCACAACAGTATATTTTAGTTTACTTGATTCGGTTTTAATTTTATATCAGTATTGTGATGTAATGACGCTACCACGGAGAACTTATAGAAATTACGTGTGAGAACTGAGAGGGAATAAAACTTAAGTACAATTTTCCTTTTGGACATTATTTGTGAATATATATTTACTTGTTATTCTGTTTCTGTTCCATTTTGCAAATCTGCACAACGGCAGCTACATTGTTAATGCTCTTACGTGTAAGTTCTGTAAGGCGGCCGTTTGATGCAAGTTGTCTTGCTTATGGCCTTAGGTAGGGCTTGAGGGCAGTGCCAATGGGCAGTGGTGGATAGACAATATTGGCAAGACACTTGATGAAGGGATATCCTTCCACCGAGTTGGCTCGAGGCAGTTGGCTGGATTACTTATTGCTGCATGGTACTGGCTTGTCATGAAATTGTCTATTAATACTGCCTAATACATTTCTGTTACCACTTATTTTTATGTTTTGAGCATTCACACTTCTGTGTTATCTATGCTTATTTGAAGGGCAAGGACAGACCTTAAGCCACATATTGGTGATGTTGATGCTGCTGCGGTGCCATGTGGCTTTGGACGCGCTATTGGCAACAAGGTACATGATCTTGAAAATGTGTATTAACTCTTCCATTTGGTATCACTTAGCCATCAATTTATGTTTGCATTACTACTTGAATATCCTAAGATTTCTCCTTGGATCTACTATAGAATAACTGGGAATATTTCTGCTGGAAAAATAATAATAAACTGACAATCTAGACAGGACTATTCGGATGCTCTAATATATGATCACAAAATACAACTTTTTTCGTTATATGCTCTTCTAAGTTCTAAGGAGAAACAATTTTATAGTGAGTGAAAGGTTCAAAGACTTCAGATGGCGGTTATACTTGGACGAGAAATAACCTCAGCATTCTTCTGAGCTAGTAATAGACTTGGTACTGCATGGCTTTTATCGCGGGGTTCTATTGCTTGTCATTTTGTGTTGAGATTGATTACATCTCACAGTTTTAATAAATTCAGCTGTGTGCATCAATTGATGCAGAGGCCGGGGGGTGACCCTCCTTAAAAAAAATCTGTAGAGAAAAACTATCTCAACTGGTCAACGATAGAAAACAAGTAACATTAGTTGCTTATCATCTTGTGATTCTTATGTCAAAGTAATGCTCCATATTTCTGTTCAATTTTTAGTGTATATTGTCATATTGACAGCTGATTGTTCTTGCAGGGTGGTGTTGGGTTAAAAATGAGAGTTTACGATCGCAGGATATGTTTTGTGAACAATCATTTTGCCGCACATCTAGAAAATGTTACTCGTCGCAATGCTGACTTCGATCATATTTATCGGACAATGAATTTTAATAAACCTCATGGATCTGCAGGTTTTCCATTCTCACACCTCCTCTTTTCAAGTATTCTTTTGCACTACTTTACTGTATATGATGCCTGTAACTTTTTTTTCCCTTTCTGCTACAGCTTCTGATACGTCTGTCCAATTGCATAAAGCAGTGAATGTATGTAATCATTAAACTGTTTTGTAGAATAATATCCAGCCTTGATTACTTCAGTTGCAACGATGCATACTTATGCATAGATATTGACATACTGGCAGGCCAATGGGAATCAGCCTGATGAAGATAGACCTGAGCTGGCAGAAGCTGATATGGTTGTTTTTCTTGGTGATTTCAACTACCGACTTTACGGTATCACCTATGACGAGGCAAGGGATATGGTCTCGCAAAGGAGCTTCGATTGGCTTAGAGAAAGGGATCAACTTCGAGCAGAAATGAAGGCAGGAAACGTGTTTCAAGGAATGCGTGAAGGTTTTATCAGATTTCCTCCAACTTACAAATTCCAAAGACACCAACCAGGTCTTGCAGGTACTGTCTCTTCTCATACTTATAGTTCTTGCTCAGTTAAAATGTTCCACCACAATAAAGTTTATTTTTATTTTTGACATCAAATTCAGATAATGCTTTACAACTGAAAATAATTTCTGTCAATTCTGATGTAGGGTATGATTCGGGTGAGAAGAAGAGAATACCTGCTTGGTGCGATAGAATAGTGTATCGAGATAGCCGCTCCGAAACAATACGCGAATGCTCATTAGAGTGTCCTGTTGTTGCTGCAATTACATCGTAAGATTTTACAACACATAATCATGCTTTTTATAGAGAGAATCTACATCATCTTGTCCCTTCTCAATTATAATCATGCTCCAATATAACATGCTTTTCTTGTACATTTTGATAGATATGAAGCATGCATGGATGTGACAGATAGTGATCATAAACCAGTGAACTGTACGTTCAGTGTTGATCTTGCAAGAGTGAACGAGCTGATAAGAAGGCAGGAGTATGGAAAAATAATCGAATCGAATGAAAAGCTACATTGTTTGTTTCAAGAATCCCATCGTGTTCCAGACACTATAATCAGCACAAACAACATTATATTGGAAAACGAAGAAACTGTTGTTCTTCGAATAACAAATAACTGTGGATCAAAAAAGTCTGCTTTTGAAATCTTGTGTGAAGGTCAGTCGACAAGCAAGCAGGACGGAACAAAAACTGATTTTATTCCAAGGGCATCCTTTGGCCTTCCACATTGGCTTGAGGTATGAGTTATAGTTTGTGTCTTTCGGTTTTGAATAAAGATATAGTTAATACATTTATGTTGTTGCTTTCTTGCATTTGCCTGGTTTGGATTTTGTTTAGTCGTACAAGCTTCTTTCTTTTGCCGTATTGGTCGCATCGTACTAGTATTTTGCTATCAGCTTACTTTAGTGTGACTCTCCTGTCACAAACAAAAGTACTCATCATATTTCCACCTAGAGTCCTAAGATCTATCACTGGTCATTCTTTTGGTTGTTACTGACAGTTTTCCGTCTGTTGTTCGTAATGTACAATGTTCTTTTTCATTCTAGAGGAAACGAAATTAAGAGAACTACGGAACCTCTCTTGTACTTGTATTGTATGATGGACCCTTCTCTATTGATAACTTATCTGAGAACTATACCAGATGTTTCTCCGTTCCAGGAACGAAAAATTAGACAAAACACAACTTATATCATATTGTACCAAAATAGGCATGGAGGTAGGTTCAAGTTTGGTTGCATCGGTAGAATTCCATTCGGTGGCTCTTTTGTGAAAATGCGAGCCAAGTTTTGTCAATGTGTGCATGCATGGGCATCTGCTGCCGTTAGCCTAGCTGTTCTGTAGTCTACCGTTGATCCTCCAATTTTTGGTACTGTTTTGCCATCTTATTTCATTTTACTTGCATCATTCTTCAGCCATACCACTAACTCTCTCCTATGTGCCATGCCATACAGGTTCAACCATCCATTGGTCTCATCGAGCCTGGAGAAACAATGGAAGTTAACGTGCATCACGAAAACTACTACACGCAGGAAGAATTCGTCGACGGAGTTGCGCAAGGAGGATGGTGCGAACTGACCAGAGACAAGGAGGCTGTTCTGCTGGTCAATGTGAGAGGCAGCACCTCAACTGAAACCGTCACGCACAGGATCAATGTCCGGCACTGCTGCGCAGCAAGCTCGGCACCCCCACCGGTCAATCTACTGTCGATCGCCGCCCCGCCCGGTGATGCTCCGTCGAGCGAAGGCCCCACGGAACGTTCTTCCAGAAAGAGCCAGTCGAATCATCTTCAACGTTCCGACGCGCATTTCGGCAGCTCAGAGGTGCATGACTTGCACCGTCTGCGGAACATGTAAGACTGAGTCTAGTCTCTCTTGTTTGATGTAGTAGCAGTTTTGTATAGGGGGTGAGGTAATAGTGTGCTTACCAAAATCAGGGAGAAGCTGCTCCACTGTTAACGCTGTACATATGCAGCCTCACCATTCTTCGTGTAACCAAAGAAGTGCATAGTTACAGGACATAATCTGTAGTTAGTTTTTTTTTTTTTTGCTTGTTTTTTGTGAAGGAGTGCGTGTGATGTGGAGGGACTTTCTATATATACATAAAAGAGTGCAAAGGTAGATTGTGTGAGTTGCTACTGATCAATAGTCTGTTTGTTTGCGAGAATGAGTTGACTATCATATTGAACTTGATAGCTCCACCTAAGCTGCCTGCTGTCGAGAAGTTGGGACGTATCCAGTTGCCGAAAGTCTGAAACTTTGCTTCTACGTACTACTGGCTCAGCGACAGCTTCTACCTTTCACAAAGCCTTAAAAGCTTCATGGCATTGCCATGCATCATGATCTATGACCATGAGAGTAGCTTGATGCTTGGTAGTCACTTCAGGCTTCAGGCCTCAGCTCTGAATATTTTCAGGAAACACAGCTCAACTCTCCCTCAGAAGTCAGAAGTCTAGCCTACAAGTTTCTTCAGAGAAGGTGGCAGTCTCTGCACCCACCAACTGAATTAAAAGCTGTGGTGAGCCAAGTGCAAGCGGAACCAACTTGGGAAGCTAAAAGTGTAGGAGATTTGGCATTCGTACAGAAGACTAACTTGGGTTTGTGATTTGGCAAGTTGCAGAAGATTGGAGAGGGGCGCCGCATGAGCAGTTAGGCTAGGTCAAATCTGGTGGACTGCCTAGCTAGCGACGGACAGATTTGGTCAAAATTTGGTGCGGATTAGTTTAGTTGCATCTAGTCTGGTGTAGAGGATAAAGAGCAGTTGTAGCTAAATGGGTTTGGCTAATCTCACTGAACTCACTCCAATGAGCAAGCGTTTATGTTGTGGACTAGTGCTATCCACTAGCACTGCTCAAAACTTTTGGTTAAAGGAAGTCATCAATGGGTTGAGTTGGAACTTGAGGCCAGACGTTCCTACCAACTGGATCAAAGTGAGACTTGTCGGAGTAGTCCGCACGTCCAGATAATGTACTACTCCTGGAGTACGTATTGACAATTCCTGTCTTCTTTTTGAACGTACGTATACTATTTATTGGTTGGCCTAGACTGACGTTAACATTCAACCGTGCCGTGCGTAACGAACCGTTTATAAGAAAGATGCACATAAAAATTCGCGGGTAAGAATGCGGCCAGAAGGAACAAGCAGGGGTGCAGGGCGGTCTAAATCATGCATTTCCGCATAATCATCCTTCCCCTTCCGACGAGGAACGTGCAATGGACGGACGAGAGCGGAAGAATCTTTCATGTTCACGGTATGTCGACGTACGCGGCCGGCGTGGACGGGCCCCGGATCGCGGCGCGGCGCGATCGAGCCACGCGTGCGCTCCAGCCACGGGTTCACAACTCTCCGACCGCTGCGCTGAGGCTCGACTAGCGGGAGAAAGCCGAGGTAAGATGCCGATGGAATCTGGCGCGCGGTGATGCGCTGCGTGGTGCTCGGCGGCTTCCCCCTGACACGCGGTGGCGTATTGGGGGCTGGGCCATTGCCATGCCGGCATATTTTCCGTTTAACACGCAGAGATGCAACAATGTTCCTCTTGCATGAAAATAGTGTACTCCCTCCGTTCCTAAATATAAGCCCTTTTAGAGATTCCAATACTACATACGGATGTGCATAGACCTATTTTAGAGTGTAGATTCACTCATTCTGCTCCATATGCAGTCTGTATTTGAATCTCTAAAAGGTCTTATATTTAGAAACGGAGGGAGTATTTAGGAACTGAATTAAAAGCTGGGAGCAGCATTTATTTTTTGCGAGGTAAATAGTTTAGATATAGCATTAGCCGCCAATGGACAAAGGACAGCGCGATATGAATATCTCGATGGTGGGCTGCTGCAGCCTGCGGATGAGCCTCGCTAGGCGCACGTTTCCTTGCATATTTTCCGTTCAACACGCAGAGATGCAACAATGTTCCTCTTGTATGAAAACATAGCATCAAAGCCGCCAATGGAAAAAGGACAACGCAGCGTCAGCCTAAACAGCGATATCAATGTCTCGATGGGTCGCTGCAGCCTACGAGTGATCCTTTGCGCTAGGCGCACGTTTCCTTGTTCCGTCAAGCTGGAATCTTGGCTTTCCGCACTTTGTTGCGGTTGCCACAAGCTATTCTGCCACGAGAAAGGCTATCTATATGAATCGACCTGCACTAAATCTAGCGCCACAAACTTCCCTCCTCTTCTCGGCTCAAGCGAACCACCCACTGGGCGCCACTGCCAACCTTGTTCATTCGTACCGGTACACGTATGGACAGATCCGCCTCCAGGGCCACTCACGGAGCGGGAAAGTTGCAAATGCGTACACTGGCACCAGCAGCGCCACATCCTCTAAAAGAGATACTACAAATTAGCAACCAATTCCACTAGACATTCTACCGGCTGTTCAGCCAAATGTTTTGCGGGAAATAAAAGTGAACTCTCAACTCGTTTTCCCCGCTGTTAAAGAAACAAATTCAGTGTACTTGACGCCTGCTACCCGTGTCACCTCCTTTCCAGAGAGATCATGTTTCCACTGGCAGAAACAATTTGTATCTTCCCATCTTTCACCAACCACCACCGGGACACCTCCCCCGGCTTTCACAAAAGCAGGCCATGGCCCCATAAAACAAGTGGGTGATGATGATCATCAGCTCACCATATGCCACAACAAGTGTAGTTCAGACCAAAACAAACCAAAATGCACGCACACGAAGTATCCAACTATCGATCGAACAGCATCTCTCTCTCATCTCTGATATATAATAATATAATGTGCAGTAGTACTATACACACATCTATCATCATCATACAAAAAGAAACAGAGAGACCCAAGACAACCACAAAGACCCTAACCTACATATCTGCCCATCCATGCTCACACGCAGCTCAGCACAACCACTAAGACAATCATAGATTCCGGCCGGTCACCGAGAAAGAATCACATCACATAGAGAGCGGCAAGTGGCCGTTGTTGTTGGGGGCGCCGCCGTTGTAGGCCTTGTCCTCCGTCTTCCTCCTCTTCAACACGATGCCCCAGGTGATCACCTCCAGCGCCACCGCGATGCCGCCCAGGATGCCGATGGCGATGATATACCCCGTCTTCCACTTCTGCTCCACGTTGAGGATGCTCATGCCCTTGAAGATGTTGACGATGCCCAGGATGATGATGGTGTAGCCCACCGAGTGGTGGTACACGTTCCAGTACACGCGCAGCTTGTGATCCTTCTTCGGCCTTAGGAACAGTGCAAAGATCTATAGTAGACGAAAAAAAAAATCAAACATATCAGTAAGTTCCCCTCTAGGCAACTGACATTGCAAACTGCGGTGCACAAAAATGCTTCAAATTTTAGCAGATGATAGAGAGGAATCAGATTTATTTTTTAAAAGATGATAGAGAGGAATTGGGGATGTGGAGATCGTATACCTGAACGGTACCAAGAGCAAATACAGCGATCCCAATGTTCCTGTGAAGCGAGTAGGTGATTCCCTTGGACAGATTTCCTAGATGAATACCGGTGGCCCAGCCAGATACTCCCACACCATACCCAATCAGCTGGCAAGCTACGTGAAGGTAGAACCAAGCAGGGTCAGCTGATTTGAATGTCTTGAGATATCTAGCAACTATGCCTCCCATTGGCAGTAGTATCCCCCAGCTCACAGCATTCAGAATTCCATGGGTCTGCAGATAAAAAAAACGGGGGTAAGGATGACAATGTTTTGATCAAATTAGTATTTCAGTATGCTCTGTTTTATACTTCTATGTCAATGCCATGAATGAACATGAAGACGTAGCTATCAACAATTAGACTGATCAAAGGGTAAAGTCCACCAAGGCAGGAAGAAATCTAGCTAGGCAAGAAAAAATCAGCCCCAGTGTATAAATTTTCAAAGTGCATAGAACAGAAGAAACCATGTGTCCATGTGACACACAGAGTCAACTTACCAGGAAATGATACAGCTGATGTGTGTTCAGATACAAGTCAACTCAAACCAACGGGGACACTAGAGTTGAAATTTTGCATATGCATGTGAGATTTCACATGGCAACAGGCACAGTTTTCTTATGAGGTGTCCGTTAGGAGCACACAAAACTGATGGTATTTCCATGTTGTTGCCACTAGACCAGCATAGAGCGAAACTGATTCATGTGGATTACTCCTTGTTTGCTGTAACGCTTCGACAGCTACACTTATTCACTCGTACTATAAAAGTTGAATTAAAAAAATTAGAGCTCATGTTAAAAAGGTGAAAACTGTCGGCCAGCAATTGGGAGCTTCAGAGAGTTTTACTCCTCATAATTTTGATCCTACTCAAGTTGAAGTTGTTTCTGTAGAGAGTGCCTCTTCTCGTACAAGTTTAGTTTGCGTTACGATTGCCAAACTGAAGCGGAAGTATAATAAAGCATTCGAAAGGAACGAAAAACTCGAGCATGGAGGCATAAATGTTGAATCAAATCAATAAATTCTGGGTAGAATGCTCACATTTTTCTTCCTGAGGATGCTGCCTCCGCTGACGGCGGTGGTCGCCCCCGTGACCAGGTTGAGCTTCCCCTTGGCCCCCATGTTGCCAGCGGCCATGGCGTGTATGCCGATGCCCCCGCTCGACGCTGGCCCCACCTGCCAGACCTGGTTCACCTCCCCGGTGCCGTTCTGGAGCGCGAGCTTCCCGAACATCTGGACGCGGCCGTCGGCGCCGACCTCGGCGGAGAGGTCGGACGTCCCGTAGGCGATGCGCCCCGGCGATCCGAGCGATGTGCCCTGGATGTCAAACGTCTGGACGCCGTACGCGCCGCCGCTGACCTTGGGCGCGGTGACGAGCGCCTGCGTGCCGCTCATGCCGTCGCCGGTGGGGTTGAGCCCCCAGGCGACCCAGCCGCCGGCCGAGGGCGGCGCAGCGACGAACGCCACGGACAGCGAGGAGGCCGCCGGGTCGTAGGTCCAGTGCACGGACGCGCCCAGGGTGGGCAGGTCGGTGCAGGCCGCGTACACGCGGTTCTGCGAGAACTTCTCCGCCTTGCACGCCCCCGCCGCGCCCACGCGCGCAGGCGCCGCTACCACCAGCGCCGCCGCCACCAGCAGCGCAAGAACCCGCGTGACGGACATGGCCGCTGGCCTGCAAGTACGGGGGATCTCTTCACCGGGGCCGAGGAGTTAATGGGGGTTCAGATGGGAGGAGACGGGTGGGTGGTGCGGTGTGGGGAAAGAGAAGGGAAGAAGGAAGCACCGAAGCAGAGCGTGTGGGAAGCAGGGGAGGAGGTGGCGCGGTTAATAAAGGAGGAGCCGGGGGGGGGGGGGGGGGGGGGTGGACTTGGGACGGGAAGGAGGACACGTGGGCCCGTATGATTGGGCGGGAGTTGACGCGGTCTGAGGCTTTTTGGAAAGGTTAAACACGTTCCGTTTTTACGTCCGTTCCTTGCCGTTTCTGCGCGGCGACTTGCCGAGTTTACTTTTTTTTTTGAGCGGTACTTGCCGAGTTTACTACTGAACCGTAACGTACGGAAGGATGATCTACTATACTGGTTCGGCTCATGGATTTGGTGCATACGTATCGAGAGTATACCTGTGCAAACTTCGGGCCGGGCCTAACCAAGCCCGACGCAGAAAACCCAGGCCCGGGCCTGGCCCGGCCCATCGCTGCAAAAGCCCGCCAGGCCTCTTCGTTAAATGGCAGATATGGCGGGCCCGGGCCCGGCCCGGCTCGGCCACCGGGCCTAAAAACCAGGCCCAGGCCCGGCCCGTGAGCAAGGCCGGGTCGGGCTTTTTCGGGCCGGGTAGCCCATGGGCAGGACTAACCGAGAGTGGCGTTTTGGCTCCTAGGTGTATATACACCTATTATGAAATATGTATAAAAACACATTTTAAAATGTTAAAAAAATTCGAGAAAAAATCCCGCGTGTACATCCGGACATCCTATGTTCGCACACAAAATTTCGGTGAAAAAGAACATTTTTTGTGGCTTGTATGAAAAAGATAAAAAAAATGCCTCGTGAATAGCTGTAATCAAGCATTGAAAATTGTCTTTTTTACACAAGCCACAAAAAATGTCCGTTTTCACCGAAACTTTGTGCACGCACATATAATGTCTGGATTTACATGCGGGGTTTTTTCTCGAAATTTTTTAACTTTTTAAAATGTCTGAATCCCATACGTACCTGCCTACATTTGACGTGATGACAAAGTCCTGCACCACGATGTAGATTCAGGGCTGGCAAGTGCTCCGTTGGCTTACTGACTCCCCTAATTAAGCGCAAACACTAATTTGTATCCCTCTGCTATCATTCACTTGATCTTGTCCTCTCGGCATCTCAACTTAAACATAGCCTCAATTTTTTACTCTTCTATGGAATATTTGGAAGTCTAGAAACGATTTTCTTTTCAAAAAAAAACTTGGACACCGTTGCACTTAGTTTATGCCACGAGAGCTACGCTAAATGCAGGTTAAATGGAGAATTCTGAAGAAGATAGCGCAACTTAAACAATGTCTCATCCTATGTTACCATGCAATAATAAGTCTTTGCAATCTACAGGCTTCTTGGCTTATGTTGATGTGCAGTGGCGGAGACAGGGGGGACCAACAGGGGCCCTGGCCCCCCCTAATGTCACTGGTTTAAGCCTAATATTAGTATGAACACTATCTTTTTGCTGTTAAAACAGTGTATTTTAATGGACTGGCCCTCCCCAATGAGGTTTAGCAACATTTGGCCCTCCCCATTTGATTTTCCTGGCTCCGCCACTGTTGATGTGGCCTTTAATCCCGCGGTGGCAGGAAACGAAGCTTCCTTTGGAGTGTTCGTAAGGAATGAAGAGAATAACCACTCAATATTCATTCAAGCCATGGGCTTTGAATGTTTTTTCTATTTTGCAGGTAGAAACTATGGGTTTACTCCAAGCTGCTTTGATAGTTAAGGCTTTGGGCTGGAACTCGGTTTCTTTCCTTTCTTGTTGCAGGATATTGGTTGATGCCGCTGAAGCAAGGAATTAGCTTGAAAAACCACGACATTGGAGCATCAGACCTTTACTTGCATATTTCTTTAATATTGCTTCGTGCCTCAACACTTACAAGATCGTCACCCATATTCCTAGGATAAAATATCTTATTTGCTCATTCTCTGGCCAAAAAGGCTTTCTTGCATAGATCTTCCTCTTGTTGCTCTTTCTTATTCAGTTAAGCCCCCAGATGTAATCTCAAAATGGCCTATGAAGCCATTTCTTTAAGCACACACACAAATATTGATATGTTTAACCTTTTTGAAGATGAAGCCGGACAGGAAGTCAATGATCATCATGATAAGGCAACTAATCTTTGGACAAATTTCAAAGAGAGATTGAGCATTTCGGTTAATACCACAAGCTTCTTTGACTTGCATCCCCTCCACAAATTTGATGGAACATAATTTCTAGAGGCCCCTTTCATCAAAGAGGAAATTCCGGAGGTAGTAAAACATTTTCTAGCAAACAAATCTCCATATCCACATGGATTTAACGGTGCCTTCATCAAAGCTTGCTCGCATATAATTGCAGAGGACATTTTCAAGCTAACTAATAATTTCTATGAGGGGACAATGAACGTGAAAACGCATGATAGACTTAACTCCAGAAATCTCCTTCAGCGCAAGGGTATGAACATGGAGAGTTATGAGTGGATTCTCCGCAGCGATGTAGTTGTATAAACTTCCCCGCATCTGCTATGCGACTGCTCTTTTGCGCAAGCCTATTGGGACACTATCATCCCACAAAGACCTAGAGGCATCTCTACTTTTGATGATCATACTCTTGAAATATGCCCTGCCTAAAAAGATTGTTATGGATATCATTATAATGGGTTGCTGAAACTTATGGATGCAAAGAAATGACGGGATATTTAAGAATAAAAGACCTTCAATGCATTCCTGGAGATTCAAACTGATGCAAGATATGCTGGTGATGAGGATCAGAACTAAATCCCAACACATTAATTGTCTTGACCAATGTATTGCTTCCTTCGTTTAACAAAAGTAACTAGAATTTGGATCATCTTCATGTTAGAAAAAACAGGAATTGGATAGCTTTAGGCTTGTAGTTTGCTCTATAAATAACTTTTTACTTAATTTAATGAATATAAACAATTGTTCTACGGTTTCAGGGAGAAAAAAAGTTGAACCTTTTTTCGGTGGTACTATGAAATTTTAACCAATCCAGCTATATGAAAGTCGTCTGAAAATTAAAGTTGGGTCAGTCGATTTGTTGGTCGTTGATCTATGCTTTGAGTTTTCGGTTCAGTCGATTTCCTATTGGGTTGTGACGTGTTATTTGTGCAGCTTAGCCTTCCTCTTTCTCCTTTTTGTTTTTTTTTCTGTATTTTAGTTTTTATGCGTTTTTGCTTCTGTTTTTTTCCTTTTCATCTGTCGTTTTTATGGGTATTTTCAAGATATTGGGTGAGTGTAAATGTATACACAGAAATACTATAAAATATGTGCCAAAAATGCACCATTATATGATTATTATTTGCATACTATAAAAAGTGCAATTTCAGTGCAAAGTTTTTTACAAGTTATTTTTTTATTTTCCTTCTTCTTAAAGGGTAATACCAATGCCAGTACTTCATTCATCCTTAATAAACTTCATTATTATATTTTTAGTTTTTATTTCATTTTATTCCTTTTTAATGATAATACCAATGCCAATAATTCATTCGTTCTTAGGAAACTTCTTTTTTGCGAAAATTCCAGTATTATATGCTTATGCTTGCATATTTTTAAAAAGCGCAATTTTTATGTATATTGTGTGTAATTTTTACCATTGTTTGTTTTAGATTTTTTTTTCCCATTTTCTTTCTTCTTAAAGGGTAATACCAATGCCACTAATTCATTCTTTCTTAGAAAAGTTCATTATTTTGAAGTTTTTTTTATTTTAATTTTTTTTCTTTTTAAAAGGTAATATAAATGCCCCTAATTTATTCTTCCTCGGAAAACTTCATTGTTTTGAGTTTGTTTGACTTTTTATTTTATTTTCTTTCTTCTTTAAGAGTAATACCAATGCCACTAATTCATTACTTCTTAGAAAACTTTTTTTGCGAAATTTTTACTATTATATGCTTATTCTTGCATATTATAAAAAGCGTATCTTTTTTGCAAATTATGTGCAAATTTTGTTTTTCCCTGTTTTAGATTCTTTTATTGTCTTTCTTCTTCATGGGTAATACAAATGCCAATAATTCATTATTTCTTTAAAACTTCATTATTTTCATTTTCATTATTTATTATATTATATTATATTTTTAAGGTGTAATACCAATGCCACTAATTCATTATTTTGTTTTTTATTTCATTCTCTTTCTTCTTAAAGGTTACAACTAATCCACTAATTTATTCCTTCTTAGGAAACATTGTTTTTGCAAAAAAAAAAAACACTATTATATGCTTATACTTGCATATTATAGAAATCGTAATTTCTGTGTAAATTGTGTGCACATTTTGTATTTTTTCCTTCTTTTAAACGATAATATCAATACCACTAATTAATTCTTTCTTAGAAATTTCATTATTTTAAATTTGTATAATCTTTATGTTATTTTATTTATAATTTAAGGTAATATCAATGCCACGAATTCATTTTTTCTTACAATTGTTTTTTTGTTGTTGCAAAAACTCAGTTATTATATCCATATTAAAAAAATCACAATTATGTGTAAATTGTGTGCAGGTTTTGTCACTATTTACGCGGAAATCCTAAGCACCCGCTCGCGTTGTTCCACGTGCACCGTCTCCTATGTGGCCACCTTCTGGGTGGACATGCGCCAAGAAACTTACATTGATCTACATGGCTTTTTTTTTTTTTGCGGGGGATCTACATGACTTAGGAACCTGCATGCTAAGCTCAACCAATCAACACATCATGAGCCCAGCTAATTTTCACAAGAGCCATTGCTAGGAGTGCCACAAACACTCACATGCATGCATCAGCTATGGTGTAGGAGCTCAGCCTGGGTCGCTCTGATTGCTTGGTCCCGTATGGTGGAAGATATACGCATGCATGTATGAATGAAATCGGTTTGATTGATTAGTTAGTTGAGCAAATATCGCTTGGGTTAACGATCTCATTGGCCGGACACGTTGGCACTAATGAGAGGAAAAAACTGACTGGCCCAAAATCTAAATTCAGTCACTTAATCCTAGCCGATCCCAATTTTTGTGTGTGTGTGTGTGTGTGTGTGTGTGTGTGTGCCGATCCCAAATTTAACTAACCATGGAGGGCCTTTTGACTCTCTTTTTTGGACGGATGGAGACTGACTGTTTTTTCAGCCCTAATAAGATACTCCTAATTGTGGGCGTGTGGGTACAACATCTATCTCTCCTTGCCGCAAATAGAAGATAGCGCCTCATTAATTCACATGGATTCTAAATTAATACAAAAACGGAGAAAAAATCCCTGAGGTTTGGAATCCTCCAAAGTATCTCTGAAAATCCATCCTTTGGATCAAAGAGGCCACTGTATTATCCTCTCACTACGGATGGAGTGCCTAGCCAGGTTGCGCCAGATGGCGTATCCCCGCATGCATGCAATATGGCATTGTCAACGCATACCACCGTTCGCTCCACGGCTACACCACCTCCACGCACGTGACCATCCAGCGCATCATTCTCTAATCCGCTCCATCCACCACCAACCTGGCCTGCTACTGGTACGTACTACACATCACGGATGACATGGGCGGACGGATGAGCTTGCAGGCCCTGCTCGCTAATGAAAATGAATAAATGATGCAGTACTAAGAAAGACACTGAGCCTGCATTACGTGCTCCGTTGATATCTGACATCTTAACTTCCATTCCACATGGATAGAGATACAGACGACGACGATCTGCAGCGCCCCTCCGGCACCGTGACGGCGTATCAACCCCTAAATCTTTCTAGAACAGACTGCAACCACCGCCATCCGGTGCCGTCAATGCTTACGTCGGACGCCGATAGAAACTGACTGGGTCTTGCCTCTCTGGAGTACTGTACCATGTACTCCTACATCGGTACTAGTACATGGAAGAGCCGCTGGATCCCTTCCCTGAATCTATGCACATGCACACCCCGAGCTGGCTTTTCCTACGAAGGCGAGGGCTGGTAGGTGGGTGACGGACTGAGCGGTGGTCAGTCCAGTCGGTCGGTCGTGGTCACACGGGAGAGCCAGGTACGCCTCACCTGAACTTCAGAGCTGTCTATGTCTGCACTCCTTAGCAGCCGAGAAGGCACTGACTTTCGGCGCGTTCGTTTCGGTCGAGTTGACTCGGGCGCATGCAGCTCGCTCCAAGTCCCAGCGGACACCCCACGACACGATGCCATGCTGCCACGCGCGCTCGGCGGCCGCGCCGCCACCTTGAAGATGGGTTGCGGTGGACTCTGCGTTTAGGTATCGTGGTTCGGAAAAACGCACGGCATGACGGACTGTTATTGCGGTTGGGCGAGAAATCGTTGGAAACACTCCCTTCTTCGCAGACCATGAACCTACTAGCTGACTGATAAAAAAAAAAAAAGGAACCTACTAGCTGACTGATAAAAAAAAAAGGAACCTACTAGCTGACAGGTTAGCGTTAGCGTGAGCTTGTATGAAACGGCGAGTTCGGCCGGCCGGCGTAGGTGTCAACGTTCAACGACTTGGAACGTCGTCATGGGTGTTGAACGACGCTTGATATCTGAGGTTCAGGTTGGTCAGCTAGCAAAGCGTCGTTGGTGAGGTCGCCATCACCGCGGACCATGAAACGGTTGGGTGCGTGTAGCTCACCGGCAATCTTGATGGCTCGTATCTTTTCCTAGAACGCGGGAATGCGTGTTCCGATCGCACCTGTTTTTCGGGGTACCTGATCTGCCAAGGGGAAACGATTTCCGTTTTCGCGGTAACTTGATACTAATAAAAAAGGCAGACGCTGATGCCAGCACGTACGTCCGGTGAAAGTTGTAACTTGTAACAGTATAAGATGAGCTATAAGTGGTGTAGTATCTTACAAGCCATAAAAAAGTGTGAGATTAATCGGAATGGAAGGCCTCAGACACGGCATGCAGATTACTATTCCCTCCGTTCCTAAATATAAGACCTTTTAGAGGTTTTACAATAAACTACATACAGAGCAAAATGAGTGAATCTACACTTGAAAATATGACTACATACATCTGTATGTAGTTCATAGTGGAATCCTAAAAGGTCTTATGTTTAGAAACGGAGGGAGTAGTTGGTATGGGTTTTGTAGAATCTGTACGTAGGAATAGGGTTTTCGCATTGAAAATGTTTCAATGGCTCCTCTCGTCCCGTGCTGTCGTGTGCATGGCATGGACGTTGCCGTCGCGGCGTCTAGATTCACATGGGCCATTCCCCTGTTCACATCACACCGCTATAGTCCGTGGCGTGAGTTCCCCGCCTACTTGGACGGAGATTAATTTGCCTGGCGTCCCGCGTCGACCTCGCCGCTGGATTAACGCCGACGCGAGCTTCACGGTCATGTCCATGCGACGGCACAGGCGAGGTAGGTGCTGCTGCTAGCTACAGGACGCGGGATGCGGAGGAAAAGTGACGAATGGGCGTGGCGACGACGGCGACATTTGGCGCGTGGCGACGATGCGCATATGGGGGGTTCCGTCAGTCTAGAAAAACAAAAAAAGACCCGTCGTTGTCGCCGTGTGTGTGGCCCGTGCTCGACAGTGATGGGTCCCATGACGCCACCGTGACGGCCGCACTACGTGGGTGCGCTCCACCTTGTTTTTTTGGCGACAAAAGGAGGCCAGGCAGAAAGGCAAAGGTGTGATCGAAATGGGAGGAAAAGCGGTACTTCATCAAAAAGAAAAGAAAAGAATTCTTCTTCTTCTTTTTTGAATTTACGAATTCGTCTTTAGTATAGCTATCAGTTGAGCAATTCTACACATACGAAGGGATTACGAAGGGCTACGTAACTTTCCTTTGCTAATTCTCTGCCCCCCTGATTTTCAGTGGGGGTGGGCCCCGTCTCCCCCCTAATCCCAATCATTTTCTGCCAACTGGCTAATTACGTAAAGGTTCGTAACACCCTTCGTAGGTGTAGCATTGCTCCTATCAGTTATCCCATCCGTAGCAAGCCTGGTAAGCTATCTCAAAAAAGTTATCCCATCCGTAAAGCAACATACTTGAGCTCCTTTTCGTTAAAAAAAATGGTTTGTATACTTGGTAGCAGTAGCACAATTCTCCTGGTAGTATGGATCGTTCCGTGCACAGCGGGGTGCGAGGAACGTTTACAAATCACACGCTACAAATTCCAAAGAAAGACCTCGTAGGGCATCTCCAGCGCCAGCGGCAACCCGCAAATTTCCTCCCACATTCGTTCGTGGAAAGGGGACCAGTCCGCGGACACGATGCGGGAGGACGTCATCCAACGCTATCCGCATACATTTCAAACTCTTTTTTAACAAACCGGATGAAAAACGTGCAAACACGTCCGGATTTCACACAAACAAGACAGATTTCATACAAATACGGCGTATTTTCATTAGATTTCGAACATTTAGAAGAAAAAAACACGACCCTAAACCTATCCTACACGGCGGCGGCGTCTGGCGTTCGAGCCCGTGTTGTCCTCCATCCGCCGTCTTCATGACCACCGGCGATAAGACCCGTGAGGTGAAGGTGCGGTCTCCGGCGAGTAAGAGTAGAACACGGGAGATGGACCGGCCCACATGGGACACCAGGCCATGCCGCCTCCCGTGCCCTACTCATCCTCGGAGGAGTCCGTGACCTGTCCGTCGCCGGTGGACGTGAGGTCCACGATGGAAATTGTGGCGCCCGCGCTGTCGTCGTCCCACCGGGCCGCCTGATGGTTTGTCGGCGGCGCGTAGGAGGCGCAGCTGCCGTTGATCTCCTCCGCGATCGCCTGGAGCTATGCCTCGGCGGCCGCCGCTTCCTGGCGAGCGGTGGCTTGAGCGCGGAGGGCATCGTAGATGGCACGCTGCTCCGCGACGAATTTGGCGTTCGCCTCCTCGCTCGCGCGCTCGCCGTAGATCTAGCCCTCCGCCAGCCGGTGTTGCTCCAGGAGGAACAGGTTGTACCGTTGTTCCTCCTGCGCCTGCCGGAACGTCAACAAAGGTGCCGCGCAGGCTACACCTCAGCCATGACGGCGTTGTAGTGCGCTTGCGCCTGCTCCATGGTGAAGCCGGCGTGCACAGGCCCGAGAGCCGGGGCGATGTCATCGGAGCCCGTCTCCATCGTGGGGTCATCCTCATCGTCGGAGACCTCGGGCGAGCTGGCCGGTAAGCCGGCCTCGATCCACGTGGCACGGCGGCTCTGCCAGGCGGCGGCAAGGGCGGCCACCGCGTGCTTCATCTCCGGCGACAGACTGTCCCACAGTGCTTTCCCTCTGGCGGTCATGGCGGATGTGGAGGAAAGGAGGAGGATGTGGAGCGGATGTGTTGTGTTGTAGAGATAGACGGGTGTGGCCGCCCTTAAATAGCGGATTCCGGTGAGGCCTGGCGTCAATGCGGGACGCCGGAGTGGGTTTCTCGGCCGGCTCGCCTGCTTAATGGCGGCATACGGACGGACAACGGCATTGAACGGGCGTGGTAGATATCCGTCCCGTCCCGTCCAGTCACGCGTCTCCGGCATTGAACAGGCGCGGACATGGGAGACGCGTCGCGGGCGGCGCCCTCGGCCAGCGCGCCGCTTCAATGGCGAAGGCAGTGAGAGGTCGCGTCCGTCCTGAGCCGTCTTCAATGTTGAGCGGCGCGCTCTACAGCGGCATGAATGCGGGCAGGTGGCGCCGGACGGGAACGCGCGCGGGCGAGGGAGGAGGGGTTTTGGTGGGCCAGGGCGGTCAGAAGGGGGCTTGGAATCGGTCCGGACTCCCGCAACCCCCCCCCCCCCCCCCCCACTTTTTATCTCCGGTCTGCGGGAGAAAATGCGTCCGGACCGCGCCGCGGACCAATACAGGCCCGCGTTGGATGGCTTCCGCAGTCCGGACGGTTGCGGAAGGTTTGAGGGTCGGCGTTGGAGATGCCCTTAGCCTATT
The DNA here is from genome assembly GCA_039707655.1 of Elymus sibiricus. Taxonomy (NCBI): domain Eukaryota; kingdom Viridiplantae; phylum Streptophyta; class Magnoliopsida; order Poales; family Poaceae; genus Elymus; species Elymus sibiricus. The sequence continues at coordinate 205,782,451 of CM077676.1, forward strand.
CACTATGTAGGTCAAAAGAGGTGCCAAATTCACTTTTCATGTATTTGGCATCGATGCCCTCCGTTGGCAACTCGGTGCCCGCAAAAAAATTCAAGGCATCGGAGCACCTACTTGCTCCGGTGCCACTAACGCCCATAAAAGATAGGCATGTGTGTGAGAGGAAGACACTGGTAGTTGATTGATTGATTTGTTTTTCTTTCTTTAAAGTACACGTGGGTTAGTCTGCATAACGCTGCCAAACTATCTACGCTGTGAGAGCGGTGCCAATTTCTTTTCATTTGGCATCGATGCAGACGTGGCATACTTTTCAGAAGTATGACATCGGTGGAAGACCTGATCTTACGAAAATTTTCGCTACCCTGAAGTCTGAAGCCATTGACATAAACATCAAAAAAAAAAAAACATTACGTTCCTGTCGTGCATGGATTTCCTGGCCGTAGCTGCGACCCTACTCGACCCGATTTGTTCACGCGTATAAACCAAAGAAGTCTACTCTTGTGGAAATGTTCGGGCGTTCGAAGAAAAGTTTACAACGGGCCAGCTGATCTGACCCAACCAAAGCTTCTCCCGCCAAATTTATGAGCCCCGGTATTCCATTTCCACGAACGTGTGTGAAGTGCCAGTATTCAGGCTTGGAACACGGGGTCTCAGCTCCACAGTGTGTGAGTCAAGCCTGAACTAAACGTCGGGGTCAGACGAGATCTTGTCTACTGACGGTTGACGATTACTCTCACTCACTGGTCAAGGTCAAACAAATCACTCACCGCAAAAGTCAAACAAATCACGCCGAACACATCCAGACGTTGCAATGTGTACGAGCGGTCACGGATTCGTACTACTGGTAGTCGGCCCCCGCCGCAGCAGCCGAGAGCTCAGCTAAATAGTCGGAAATGCTGAAACATCTTGGCTTAGCAAGTTTGCAGCTACTCAATGAGAATCGAACTTTTCAGTTTTCTCAAAAAGAAAAAAAAAATCAGTTCCTCTTGCACCTACTTGGTCGTATTTTTCTGGTTGGCTTGACATAATGTTCCTTGGACCACGGTCAATTTTTTTTTTTTTTTTGAGAAACCGGACCACGGTCAACTGACTAGATATTTGGCCCAAATCCAACGCGGGCGTTTAACCGGCAAATGGAATAGGCCCATTACCATTATTCTACTGGCCTGTCGCGGTTTCTTTTGCTGTCTTCTCCGTTCAGGAGTCAGGACGGAGGACGTATACCAAACTTCAGCACACCTCCTTCAGAAAAGTCTGAAATCCTCAAGAAAATCAATTAATCTTTTTTGAAAAATTCAACTAATCTAACTTAGAGATTAAAGCCCACTAATATGAGTACCTGTTTAGTGTTAGTTTGTCCCTCCTTAGCTAATAATAATACCATTGTAAGCTTTTCAAGCATTTCTAGATGAGGAGACTACACATAATAAAAATCTGAAAAAACTGAGCTGTTTGCCTACTGCCCAGTGCCGTGCTGCGCGATTGAAGGCATGTGAACGTGCAGTACTTCAGTCTTCCGCTAATGTGAAATCAAACCACAAAACAAGACCGGGATGCTCGCCTCTGATAAAGATTGCCTTGTACTGTACCCGAATTGATCCTCCGTCAAGTAGTTCTCATCTGTAGCGCTACTTTTTTTTTTCCATGGAAAAGGAACATCAGAAGGTTGAGGAGCTTTAGATTATGTTCAAACTTGAAAGCCGTCAGAACCCTAAGCTCAATCCCAAGCACAAATCATTGAAGAAATGATGCACACGCATCTGCGCCGTCACCTAAAAGCTCCTGCTGAGTTGGGTTCGTTCTACTCCACACACCCTGTAAAAGACGATTTTTTTTTGAAACTATGATGATTTTTATAGCAAATTCGAAAACTATACACCCTAATGCATAAAAATCAAAAGTATGACCCCGTCGGCCTCCTGTTGACCGAAGAGGGATTCTTTGGCCAACCGTTGGCCGAAGAGGGACTCTTTGGCCAACCGTTCGCCGAAGAGTGATCTTTAGCCTACCGTTGGCCGAAGAGTGGCCAGCTAGGCCGAAAATAGTAACTTCGGCTTACAGTTGGCCGAAGAGTGATCTTCGGTCAGGCGTTGGACGAAGATGCATGCTCTTCGATTTATAGTAGGCCGAAGTGTTTTTTTATATTTAAAAGTGACTTATAAATCATGTAAAATCATTGCCGTTTTATACATGAAAAAAAATGTACTTTCCCGCAATATTTTTTCCTTCATTTTCTTTCCCGCCGTTCTTTCCCTCCATTTTCTCCCTTCATTTTCTTTCCCGCCATTCTCTCCCGCCATTCTTTGCCACCATTTTCTCCCGCAATTTTCTCCCGCCATTCTTTGCCGCCATTTTCTCCCGCCATTCTTTGCCGCCATTTTCTCCCACAATTTTCTCCCGCCATTCTCTCCCGCCATCTTCTTTTCCGCCATCTTCTCTTCACAACTTATAAAACCCCCTCCACACTAAGGAGGCCAGTGTAGTCTCGTCAAGATGTCCGGTTATCCTTTCGATCGTAGTTGTTTTCACCCTAATATGTCCAAATGTCTTCTGAGCTTAGCCATCGATTTCAAGATAGACAATAGGATAGTTCCATGGGACGAACTCCTCAGTAGTGACACCTTACTGAATGAGTTGGCTCACGCATTAAGTAGGTGCGGGTGGCCTACAAGGACATTTGCGAAGATACGAAAAGAACTTCTCAGGTTGCATGGAAGGTGGAAGAAGCAACAACATAAGGGTGAAGCATTCCTAAAGGCTGCAGCAGAACATACTTATTTATGGACCCAAGACAGCGAGGACGAAGACGATATTTTCATGCCGAGCACCAAGGGCAAGAGTACCGCATCGTCGAAGGGCAAGAGTACCGCATCGTCGGAGGATGACGATGATGCCTTCATGTAGTTTTTAAGCTGTATTTTTTAAGTTCAGCCGTACCGTTTAATTCAGATGTACTTGTATCTTAATTATCTGTTGCAGTCTCTTTGGAAATGTAACTGAAATAACAATGCGAATTAATAGTAATATGTCTCTCGCATACATAGGTAGATATATGTCTCCTGATCAGATAGAAACAAATGCGATAGTAACACATACATGAAGCATGTCTCATACATAGATAATGACTCACACATGAGAAAAGTCTGAAACTAACATAGATAATGACTAATACATAGATAACCATATCACTACTGGGGACGACGACGAATCTGGGTCTTCCTCGGGCGAGGATCGGAAGGTGATAAGCGCTGAGGCGGTGGGCAAGGCTCACGGTGTCCACGACCGTAGATAACATCGTCTGACACGGTCTGTGTCTCCTGCGTCGGTGCTGGTGGTGGAGTGTGAAACACTGTCTGAGAGAAGTCATAAGTGTTTGCAGCTTCGTCGTCATCATCGTCGTAGCCCTCTAATCCACATCCAGCACCACTAAGTATCGGTGACTGCACTGAATGCATGAACTGTTGCGACTGGTTGCTGCCTGCAGTATAGTAAAACATGTAAAATTAATGAGCGAAACTACAATGTTTAAAAGAATGTACAAAGTAGTGTTACCTAGTTCCATTTGATGATGCCAGGACAAGCTCCCCGGTTGTGAAGGAGGTGGCGGGAGAGAATGGCGGGAGAAAATTGCGGGAGAAAATGGCGGCAAAGAATGGCGGGAAAGAAAATGGCCGGAGAAAATGGAGGGAAAGAACGGCGGGAAAGAAAATGGAGGGAAAAATATTGCGGGAAAGTACATTTTTTTCATGTATAAAACGGCAATGGTTGTACAGGATTTATAAGCCACTTTTAAATATAAAAAAACACTTCAGCCTACTATAAACCGAAGAGCATGCATCTTCGGCCAACGCCTGACCGAAGACCACTCTTCGGCCAACTGTAAGCCGAAGTTACTATTTTCGGCCCAGCTGGCCACTCTTCGGCCAACGGTAGGCTAAATCCCTCTTCGGCCAACGGTTGGCCAAAGAGTCCCTCTTCGGCCAACAGGAGGCCGACGGGGTCATACTTTTGATTTTTATGCATTAGGGTGTATAGTTTTCGAATTTGCTATAAAAATCATCATAGTTTTAAAAAAAATCGTAAAAGACGAGGAAACATCGAATAAAGCGTAGCCGGGCCGGCACGGCCACGGCCAGAAAGTGTCCACACACCATAATCATATGCATCTAGATCATTGAGTTTGCTTCTGTGAGATGTGTGCGCCTTTGTGGTGACCTCCCAATTTTTCTGTGTATAAACGACGAGCCTTACCTGATGGTCTTTGTTTCTGGCAGTTTCTTCCACGGGTGTGCTTGTCTTAACCAAAGTTTCAGTTAATTAACCAAATGCAAATGCAGCCAGCCTGCCTGTCGCCTTCCCTTTTCAGTTCTCGATGGCGTCGCGTGAAGTTTTGTGTATCCAACTACTCTGAATCTCTAATCTATCCATCTACCAAGGTGACCATTTGGCAGCTTGTCGAGGGGCATCATCAGCACATCACGGGATGGGAGTGATCGTCTCCAATTGATTACTCCCTGGATGGAACCCTACCGTGCAGTGCTAGTAGCAGCACTAAATTGAGTTGGTTTATTCGCCTGCGTTTGAAATTGAAATTTCCAGCCGTTGCAATTTGTGCAGGGTACGGTGACACAATTGATTCGATCACAGGCCAAGACAGAGAGGCAGAGCAGCATGGGAGTTAAGAGTTACTGCTGCTTGCACATGAATGCGGCGACAGGGTCGGTAGATAGATCTATAGGAAAAAGGACGGGAAGCTGTTTGAAATGGCTCCGTAATTTTTGGTGGTGAGATCATACTTTCGTTCCGTAGAGGCGGCTGTGCCGATTCTGTTCTGTTGACACCAGGTCACCAATAACAAGTTGCCCTCATGGCATCTCCAACGCGGGGTGCTTGGAGAGGCGCCAGGATTCCTTTCCTATTGAATTCCTGGTTGATCGGCGGTTGAGGCCGTCAAATCCCAGCGCCGGGGGCTGCGTCGACGCAAAGAGAGGCATCAGACGCTTCGCTCCTTTCTCTACTGCATGCGGTGCGTGGCCAGTTTAAATTAGCGTCCAATTAGCACCGGCTGTTTAGCATCTCGCGTTGGAAGACATGGGTGCTTAGATATTTTTCAGTTTAATAATATTTTCTTATCGTCTATAAGCGCCTAGTCAAGCGCCGGGCATTGTACATGCCCTCACATTCTACACAATCAATCAGTCAATCCCGTGTGCAGCCCCACGTTACTCCGTTCTGTAACTTGATCGCGTTCTTGTTTCCAAGATTCTGCTGTTAAAGATATACAGTATTAAACATTTGAACTCACACGGTCAGATGTTACGCCCTGCGTGCTGACCGATTCAAATCAGAAACAATTCGTCGGAAATAACGTAGAACCCACTCCACTCTGTAGTGTCAGTTCTACGCGCATGTGGATCGTATAATTGCATAACATAGAGTTCTAAACTGTCACAGCGTGCGTCATCGTAAACGATCTGATATATAACTACATCGTCTGAAGTTCTAAACTGTCACAGCATTCGTCATCGTCGTAATTAAGGAAGGATCATGCATCATCTAACTGTCACAGCATTCGTCATCTGCATATATGGTGATCAACGGGTCAACCTTCAAAGTCCAAATGTGCGTGCAGGCGCAGGCGCTGGGCATGCACGCATCCATGTGCCGCTGCCCCTGGCTGGCACGCCGAGATAAATGCGAGATACCATATGATATCCACATGATCATCCCGGCCAAGAAAAAGATATCCACATGACGGTGACAAGACCTCAGTTCCGTCAACGATGATAACTTCATATCGCCCGAGCAGTGGCACCAGCTCTAGTAACCTTGCATCTTTTTAGAAGTGTTTCCTAAGCTAACCTTTGCATGTTAGGTTTACTGTTTCTTTTTAATATCACCGTCCCTTGTGGGCACGGGAACGTAACATGCATGAGGCATTCAACCAGCCGTTCCATGAGCGTGGAACAGTAGCTCTTTCCCTGCCGTTGGGCGTTGGGGCACGCCGGGAAAAATTTCACACGCATTTAACGTAATGCCGTGAAAGAGGAGAAATGATCAGTCCACATGCAACGCAAAGTTGCAATGAAATGAGCCCACCCTCTTTGGGATTGTCTGCGTTTCTTGGGAAGTTCGGCCAGCTCCCATATGGAGATATCAGTGGCCATTGATTGGTTATCTTCTTTCTTTTAGGTAGCTCTGGTGGTGCGGTGTAGTGGTGTGACTGGTCCGGCTCCGAGCGCAGGCACGTGCATGGTTGCCCGGCGTGCCGTCGACCGCGCCAAACTCGCGCCTCTTCTGCGTTGCCTCCTTCCTCGTTTGGCACAACGGGAATATTATCGTGGCCGCGTCCGTGTGGCACCTTCTGCACCCAGGCATCAGAAATTTCGAGCAGGACAAGTTCACCGCCGGGCATGGCCTGTGCCCAGAAACCCATCTGCATACAGTCATCATCTTTGATGGATTATGCTTGAAACCCAGGACATCCGTGGCCAGCACACGCACGCCAAACTCACAGGAGTCACAATTTATTTCAACCCATTTTTTTATCGCCGACATGTCATTACATTGACCTAGAAAGGCTTCATTACACTTTACACCTAACCAAATCCAGACTTATAGCAATGAAAAAACACACTTTTAACCACAAACCCACCTAAAATCTTCAAAAATTGCGCAAAGCCCCACCTCCCCTGTTATAAAACCTCACCCTCCCCCGTCCTCAGTCCTCGCCCCTCAGTGACACTCCAAGCACACACAAGCACCAAGCCTCTCGCCACTGACGCTCCGAATCTAGCGGCATATGGCCTCCACGATGCCGCGCCACGTCGCGCTGCTCCTGCTCCTCCTGGCGTCCACGCGCGCGGCGTCCGCGGCCGGCGCCGGCGCCTGCGCGGCCGAGAAGTTCCCTGCGGGGAAGACGTACGCGACCTGCGAGGACCTCCCGCAGTTGGGCGCCGCGCTGCACTGGACCTACGACGAGTCCAAGTCGTCGCTCTCGCTGGCGTTCGTGGCGGCGCCCGCTGGGACCAACGGGTGGGTGGCCTGGGCGCTGAACCCCACCGGCGAGGGCATGGCCGGGGCGCAGGCGCTCGTGGCGCTCAAGGGCTCCGGCGCCCCCACCGTCAGGACGTACAACATCACCGGCTACGTGCCGCTCGGCAAGGCCTCCACGCCCATCGCGTTCCCGGCCACCGACCTCGCCGCCGACTCCGGCAGCGGCGGCAAGATCCGGCTCTACGGCAAGCTGCAGCTGCACAAGGGGATGAAGGCGGTGAACCATATATGGCAGGTCGGCTCCTCCGTCACCGCCGGGGCCCCCGACAAGCACGCTTTCGCCGCCGGCAACCTCGCCTCCAAGTCCAAGCTCGTCCTCTCGGGCAAAGCAGCCTCCGCGACCTCGCCGGCGCCGGCGCCCGCCCCCATGGCCGGTGGCCCGTCCGGTAGCGACGGCGGCGCTGCGGCGACCACGGCGCCTTCTGCCGGCAAGTCCCCGTCGGGCGCGGCCGCGGTCGGCGTGTCGGCGCCGGCACTCCTTGTGCTCGCGTTGATGGGCCTCCTCGCGGTAGTATGATGGCATTTCCTGGCGGTAGCATGAATGAGTACGTACTATAATTAGTGGTGGCAGTGGGCATGAGGGGTAATGGAGGAAGCATTTGTTTCTTGAACAATATATTGTTCCATTTTTGTCGATCGATCTCGCTGCCTATTCTTTTTCGTAATTCGGTTTGAAATAAAAGATGGTTTGTGTACTAATTATTATTATGGAGCTGTTGTTTTTAGGTAGAAGTACGTAGTACTGCTAGCAGTCAGTGATTATTGTAGTACTATTGTGGTCGACATGTCACTGAATTTATCATATGACTAATATAAATTTTTATCATCAAAGGAGTAAGGTGTTTGGTAGTGCAAGTAGCATCTTTGCATTCTGTGCAGTGCAGTTGCCCGATCTGGCCTAGTGATTCACGCTGATTCGATTTATTTAAAGCCCGGGCACCGAGTGAGAAGCACCAGCGTCATCCAGGGTCCCTGTCATTCGCAAGATTCTGAAATATAGGAATGCAAAATTCACGGATTAGAGTGTCATGTACACTTGATTGTGCAAATAAAAACACATGATTTGTTTTTGTTTTTTGAAACGAGACAAAAGACTTGCTATTTCATTAAATAAGAAGAAGTTGTATCAATGTCCCGAAGACAACAGCCATAAACTGGCAAAGATAAAGCGACTACTCGCGGGGTAAAATTACATCAAGACCTTTGATTTGTTGGGCTTGATGGGAAATGCAGCATGAAGTACAAATGAATTTCTAAGTAAAAATTTATGTGGTTTTAATTTTACTAAGCAAACAACACGCCTATTAAGAAAATCATAAGGATTTGAATCCTCCAAAATTATTTTTATAAATTCTTTGAATCAAAGAGGCCTTTGCCTTTCATTTTTTGAAGGGCATCATTTTCATTACACCTTTGATTTTTTTTTTGTCATAAGCACTGAGCAAGGAGGCAATCGTGTCCCACATTGGCAGGTCATCAACAGGGATTTCTGGCTCTTCATGTGCTCATGCCAGTTTGTTAATGCTCCTGAGCCTGTCCGTCAGTCCAGCCCGAGACCCCGGGTAGATATTTTCTTGACGCTCTCCTGTCCTGCCAGTGAACGCGCTCACCATCCATCTCCAACTTGGTTTTTATTTATTTTACCGACACAAGCCCGACTACTTGGGTCAGTCCCCAAAAAATATGTACACAACTCGTGTCATTTGAAGTTTTGACCTACTGGTAGCTCCGTATAGCTGGACAGCTGGGTCATCTAGATCATCATTTTTTTTCTAGAGTACAAAAGAAATACTAGCCACCTATAGTAGTAGTACATTATAGAACGTGCATGGTGTACTACCCTGCCAACAAAAGATGCAAAAGAACGTGCACTTTTGTTCAGAGCGAAAAAAGAAGAAGAAAACTGTACTGCCGGAACCTAGTACCGTGGAGAGTGGCTTGGCCCCTTCAAGTCCACACGTCACATTTGTTGCGTCGCGCAGCGCTAGTCGGTAGGTGGAGGCAATGATGCACCACCGTGTCGTCGCCCCGTCGGCTTGTTGCATGGATGCGACTGTGGATCGGACGGCCCGGACCGGACCGGACGACTAGCTGGCTTCCGCTTTCCAGCTTCCGGCTCGTGCGTACATGGACCACCTCCATTCCCACCCATGATCGCCGTGAAGCTGGCGGCGTGTGCTCGCTCGCTCCCGTTCCGTGCGTGATACTGATGCAGTGCAGTGCACGCATGTGTGGTGTGGTAGTAATAGTATGGAGGGGATGGATGGATGGATGGATCCAAGTGGCTTCCACATTCGGTGTGACGAGGGCCGGTGCGCTTTGCCTCCATCGATTAGCAAATTTAGCAAGCCAGGGAATGGCAGCTGCGTCGACGGAGGACCGGCCGCTCCACCTCCACGGCCGTTCAGACTTGGCTTGCTTCCAGCGAGCGGTGCGCGTCCGGCAAAGGAGTAGCCAAGGGACCCGACCGGCAAAGTTATTCACGTCGGCGCAGTGCAGTCATACCGTCAAATAGGCTGGCGGTAGCCTGTGCAGCCCTACCACCGAGGTGCCCAACGGTAGGTGGATGCAAGCACTGTATTTGATACTTAGAATTTTTTTAGGTAGGGCGTGCACCCTACTGCCAAGGGCCTCGGCGGTAGGCTGGTTTACCCTACCACCATCGACCTCGGCGGTAGGAAAAAGGTCAGATCCCAATTTTTTTACAAAGCAGGGTTAGATCTGGCTCAACTTTCACAAAAGGGTCAAAACACAAAATTTGACCCCCAGGTAGTATGTATACGGTAGTCCATATTCGATACCTTGAAATAACTCTAGCATAGCCGTCATATTGTCTATGAAACATTTTTAAAGTGCTTTCATAATTTTTTGAAGATAGACGAGGCTCTATAAAAATTAGGAGTTACCATATCTGATGATGAAAAAAAAGAGTCGCCATATCTGTGCAACCTTCGTATTATTTTGCATGTTGCCGAGCCTTTGTGCATACTTAATCTTGCATATATTTAACCTTTTGTCGTTCAAATCAAACCATAGTTTCTAGATTCAAATTTTAAATATGAAGTTCAAACAAAAGCAATTATCATAGGCTCCAAAATGCATGAACAAAAGATCAACCATCATGCACACATTCAACCGACATGCATAAAGCACATGTCGGCATCACTACCTGCTCCCATGTATGCATTGCCCCATCCTCTGTGTTGGCCGCTCCATGGCATCCTACAAGCCATGATATCCACTATGCCTCACCAATCAAAATGTTCGTGATGTTTTATACGTGGCATTTGGATCCAACATCATGAACTAGTTCTCATCCGCCATATTTTATTGTATCAACCGATTCTTTTAAAATTGAATTATATGCGCCTCCATCTCTTTTGTGCGCCTTTTACTTTCGTTAAATGTTCCCACCATGCCATCTTCTCTTGTAGCCTCCTCTCCTCCAACTTCACCTTCTCCTATTTTCTCTTTTTGAACAACTCGTTTCTTGACTTGATGAACTCATCAACCTTGTCTTTCACGGCCTCCCCCTTGCCTTGTCTGTTAAGCATATGCTTCAATCTCTCCTTCCTGTCTAGCAGCCCAAACGGTCGCACATGCATGGCCCCGGAGTAGGATTCCTAGGTTTCCTCCCATCTTGATCACCATCATGAAACTCCGGAGAGGAATAGGCATATAAAAAGCTAAAAGATCTCATGTGTAGGCTATTCAAGGTAGCAAATTATTACATTTGAAAATACTCCATCCGTTTCTAAATATAAGTCTTTTTTAGAGATTTCAATACAAACTACATACAGATGTATATAGACATATATTAGAGTGTAGATTCACTCATTTTGCTCTGTATGTAGTCCCTTATTGTAATCTCTAAAAAGACTTATATTTAGGAACGGAGGGAGTAAAACGTAAGGAGGAATTTTGTTTCTCAATATTTTTTGAGAAATACATGCAACTTTACTCAACCATGACAACCATTATGGGTACATTGCCTTGGACCAAATATCCAAAAAACTACAAAATAACTTCCACTACTAAGAATTACATTGAGTTCTCTAGACGCATCTTCTCGGTGGTAACCATTTTTGCAAGATGAAATTCTACCAAACCTTCAATGAAGACACTGCAATTAGACATGGGCAACAACATCGCCACTCATAAATCCGTAGAAATTTGTACCATAAAGCTTTCGAAGAGCACCTTGTGTCGCCAATTCAAAAAGATGAGAAGCCATGAGCGATGAACGGACCTAGGCCAAGGATAATCCTTAGAAGAGAAGATTGTCGAACCATACGATCTTCACTGTAGTGCTAATGAAGAATTCCAACTCCAGAAAAAATTCAAACAAATAAAATCACCAAGACACACTCTAAACTCAAAAGATTCGAAAGGTCGGTCCTGCAGGGACACAAATCCAAACTCCAATAGATCATATTGGCCGAACCTGTAGAGAGATGGGTTCTTTGCAAGAAAGAATTGCTTCTACTAAAAAGGGATCTATAACTTCGATTCAAGCAGTTTATGTACCTGCAGACGATTTGACCGACCCTGCCCCTGCCACAACATTTGCACATTTGGATGCTACTACCGTACTTTCCAGAGGATTAGCTTCCAAGGGTGTTTATCCAGCAGTAGATCCTTTAGATTCAACCTCAACTATGTTACAACCTCGGATTGTTCGCAACAAACATTATGAAACTGTGCGATACACAACTCTGGCTCTATGAGATTGGCCGATAAAACATCAGTGAAATCCACAAGTCTTTTATTTCCAACAACACCATGCCTACTGCGAGACCACTGATATTGAAGACCACATAACTCATCCTAAAAAAAAAAATTCTTTGGCAGATCTACGGAGACCTCTAGTTCCCCTACCTCACAACACCGAATAAATAACATAAAATTACCACAACCGTGATTAGGGTTCCGAAAAAACTATCACTCTATAATTTCCGTCGATAATTATTAATCTATGCGGTAGGGGAATTTTAAATTACACACCGCATAGCCCAACAAAATATGACCCATTGATCTCACACTGTCGAAATAAATAGATTAAAAGGTTTCGTGCCTCAGTACGAGCATGGGTACGACCAACTGCGGTCGTATTGTTCACCGCTTTACGTTTTGTTGTCTCGATACTCAGTGTCACCCTCCAGTATGAGCACGAGTATAACGTGGGTGCTCGTACCGCACCCCTTCTTCTCTTCTATATAGGTTGCATTGCGCGGCTAAGTTTTGGTACGACCGTGAGTGGTAGTTTTGTGGAACTCTAACCGTAATTGCGATAGTTTTATGCTATTTACCCCCCAACGCCGATGTGGCGGTTGGAGGCAAGGGGAACAGGGAAGATTCCATCAGCGGCGACTGCACTCCTTCCTTCGGTTGCCTTCAAACCGTGGCGGTCAATTTCGTTTCTCATTATATGTATTGTTAAAAATGACACACCAAATAGGTAACTCGTTTTGTGATTTCTTTTACATCAATTCAAATCATGTGGAGTCGAAACTTAGGGAACCAGATCCGGCTCATTTTCAGCGGAGCAAATAAGGGCATGTACAATGGTGCTATCTTTGAAGTGTCACGTAGAATAATTACTGAGGTAGTGTAGAGAAACCATGAGAAAAATACCCGACTTATTTTAATTAAGAGATAGTCTCTTAGCAACAATATATCTCATCACCTACTTAGGGATATCTAACTACAAGACATAAGACTAAGAAATACTAACACATTGTACATAATTTTTTATTATCCTCTCTATATTACATGACAGGCTTAAGATAAAACTGTCTTACTGATACGTCTCCAACGTATCTATAATTTATGAAGTATTCATGCCATGTTTACTATAATTTTATATGGTTTTGGTGCACTTCTATATGATTTTTATAGACTAACATATTAACCTAGTGCCCAGTGCCAGTTGCTGTTTTCTGCTTGTTTTTGGTTTTCCAGAAAATCCATACCAAACGAAGTCCAAACGCGACGAAACTTTTTGACGATTTTTTCTGGAAGGAAAGAGACCCGGGAAGCTTCGAGCGAGTACCAGAAGACCCACAGGGGCCCCACAAGGCAACAGGGCACGCCCTGATGCCTTGTGGCCCCCTTGTGGCACCTCTTCGCGTGATTCCAACGCTGAAAATTCTTATAAATAGAGAAACCACCGAAAGTTAACCTAGAACTTTGACTCCGCCGCCGCAAGCCTCTGTTCCGAAGAGATCCTATCTGGAGGCCTTTTCCGGCACCCTGCCGGAGGGGGAAATCATCACCGGAGGCCATCTTCATAATCCCGGCGGTCTCCATGGTGATGTGTGAGTAGTTCACCCTTGGGGCTGAGGGTATGTACCAGTAGCTATGTGTTTGATCTCTCTCTCTCTCTCTCTCTCTCTCTCTCTCTCTCTCTCTCTCTCTCTCGTGTTTTTGATTTGGCACGATCTTGATGTACCACGAGCTTTGTTAATATAGTTGGATCATATGGTGTTTTTCCCTCTTATCTTGTTGTGATGAATTGAGTCTTTCCCTTTGAGGTTTCATTATTATCTGATTGAATATTTTGTATTTGAGAACACTTGATGTATGTCTTGTATGTGGATACCTGCGGTGACAATGGGATATTCTATTGAGTCACTTGATGTATGTTTTGGTAATCAACTTGCGGATTCCCGAGGTGACATTGGGGTAATCTAGACATAGGGGTTGATACACGTTTTCGTCCTACTTTCTCCGGTAGAAACTTTGGGGTACTCTTTGAAGTTCTTTGTGTTGGATTGAATATTATGAATCTGAAATTGTTTGATGCATGTCGAATAATTAACTCACGGATACTTGTGGTGACATTGGAGTATCTAGGTGACATTAGAGTTAATTGATGCATATCATATGGTGTTATTTTAGTACAAACTCTAGGGCTGTTTGTGACACTTATAGGGATGGCTCAGTAGATTGATCGGAAAGGATAACTTTGAGGTGGTTTTGCTACCTACAACAATTTCTTCTTATGTTCTCCGTTTGCTAGGAACTTTGGAGTGATTCTTTGTTGCACGTTGAGGGATTGTTATATGATTCAATTATGTTAGCACCGTTGAGAGATTGCACTAGTGAAAGTATGAACCCTAGGACTTGTTTTTAAGCATTGCAATACCGTTTGTGCTCACTTTTACTACTTGCTACCTTGCTATTTTTATTTGTTCAGATTACAAAAACCTATATCTACTATCCATACTACACTTGTATCATCATCTCTTCGCCAACTAGTGCACCTATACAATTTACCATTGTATTAGGTGTGTTGGGAACACAAGAGATTTCTTGTATTTGATTGCAGGGTTGTTTGAGAGAAACCATCTTCATCCTACACCTCCCACAGATTGATAAACCTTAGGTCATCCACTTGAGGGAAATTTGCTGCTGTCCTACAAAACTCTGCGCTTGGAGTCCCAACAGTGTCTACAAGAATAAAGTTGCGTAGTAGACATCACTTATCAACTCATGTGTAGGGTCGAGGAGATAGGTCTAGAGGGGGGTGAATAGACTCTTAACCAACCAAAAATGCAGTTTTTAGTTCTCTTGAAATTTAGGCAGATTTTGGCACTAGTTAAGATATCACCAAGACTTTCTACACATGCATATTTAGAGATTGAGCAGCGGAAATAGTAAAGCATGCAAAAGTGCGGAAAGTAATGGGGTAGAGATAAGAAGATCAAACGCAATGAAGACACGGTGTTTTTGGCGTGGTTCCGATAGGTAGTGCTATTGTACGTCCACGTTGATGGAGGCTTCAACCAACGGAGGGTAACGGTTGCGCGAGTCCACGGAGGGCTCCACCCACGAAGGGTCCACGAAGAAGCAACCTTGCCTATTCCACCATGGCTTCCGTCCATGAAGGACTAGTCTCACTCGGGGTAGATCTTCACGAAGTAGGCGATCTCCTTGCCCTTACAAACTCCTTGGTTCAACTCCACATGATCTCGGAGGCTCCCAAGTGACACCTAACCAATCTAGGAGACAACACTCTCCAAAAGATAATAAATGGTGTGTTGATGATGAACTCCTTGCTCTTGTGCTTCAAATGATAGTCTCCTCAACACTCAATCACTCTCTCACAGATTTGGCTTGGGTAGGAGAAGGATTGGAGTGGAAAGCAACTTGAAGAGGCTAGAAGTTAAGGTTCAAATGGTTGGATTGGAATCTCTTGATCTCAACACATGAGTAGGTGGTTCTCTCTCAGAAATTGTATGGTGGAAGTGTAGGCACGTTCTGATGGCTCTCTTACTTGGTAAGAGGGTGGTGGAGGGGTATATATAGCCCTCACCTAAAATCCAACCGTTACACACTTTTGACCCATCTCGGTGGCACCGACAATAAATCTCGGTGAGACCGATCTGGGTAAAAGGTATGAACGTTGGGCTTTTCGGTGGGACCGAACAAAACATCTCGGTGAGACCGAAGGTGCAATGGCTAGGGCAGACTCAGTTTTGGTAATTCTGATTATTTCATCTCGGTGATTCCGAAGTGAAATAATGGCGTTACAGCAACTTGGTCAAGCCATCTCGGTGAGACCAAGAACCATTTTGGTTGCACCGAAGTGTTAGGGTTTTGGCTGTGGCAGAGGAATGATCATCTCGGTGAGTCCAGAGTAGGTGATATCGATGGGACCAAAATGATGAATTAGGGTTTTGGACAGATGTGTTTTGGGAAAGTGACTGAGGGTTTTGGAAGCAATATCACTAAGCACTTTGAGCAACAACCTCTTCAACAATACCTCATCCCCTTTTAATAGTATTGGCTTTCCTAAGGGACTCAATGTGATCTTAGATCACTAAAATGAAAATGAAGAGTCTTGTGGATGCCAAACTTGTCCTTGACATTTTGAGGATTCCACATCTTCTTGTCCTTGCCATGCCATTGTTGAACTTGTCTGAAATATACTAGATAGAAGCATTAGTCCAACAACATGTATGTTGACATAAATTACCAAAACCACCAAGGAAGCAAATGTGCTTTCAATCTCCCCCTTTTTGGTAATTGATGACAACATACATCAAAGCTTCAAATAGAGATGTAATAGAAGATTATATGAAAGCTTTGAAGACAACATGTAACATGTATGAGCTCCCCCTAAAGATGTGCAGCTAGTAAGTGATGATAGCTTATGGAAAGTAGAGGCACAAAGTGAAGGAAATACACATGTAACATGTATCTTGGCTATATGCATCAGAGCAACAAACATGAAGTGAAGTATTCTCATGTCCATGATTACTTTCTTGCAAACAATATCTGCAAAAGCAAGAAGTCATCATGCACATGAGTATGATGCACATACTTAACTCGAAGTTCTTGATCATATACCTGAAGAAATACACTTGAGAAAACAGGGTTAGATAACACAAGATAATTTCTCCAAGAAAAGACACAAGATCAACAAGAAACCAAGATTGGGATGACATGTAGAAGAAAGTATCACTGAGTGAATACTTCTGTCAGAAGCAGACATGTCCCCAAAAGAAAGATCAACTGGAATTAGAATTAGTTAACTCCCCTTAAAAGAACTGCTTCTCCCCCTGAATCTGACATTGGATATTGGGAGTAGGTAGGGTGAGAAAACTAGAGCAAACAGAAAACAGATCATGTTTCTCCCCTCTTAGAAACATGTAGCATTCTCTCCTCTTATAAAATGCATCACTCTCCCTTAGGATAGATTGCGGTGATAAGCTTTGATGTGCATCTCTCTCCCCCTTTGACATCAATTTCCAAGAAGGGATAGCTTCAAGGTTATTGGTCAAGTGGGTGTGGTCCTTGAGAAACACAACTAGCCATTGAGTAGTTCCAGATGCAAGCAGAGGGAAAGAATCATCGAGTGGAGCTGGAGCAGAAATCACACAAGAAAATTTGACTAAAAATTCCTTTGAGCAATAAAGTCGGTGACTCCGAGTTGGAACAATTCGGTGTGACCGAGTTTAGTGCAAAGAGAAAAAAATTTGTCAACTCGGCTCACTAGGCAAGAAATTCTCCCAAGGATTTGCAATGAATTTACTAAGAGGCTAGATAAAGAAAAGAACTCAGAAAAGAAGGAAACAAAGAAACATCTAGATGAAGTTTTTTTTTGAAAAAGAGAAACTCAAAGACACAAGAAAAACACTAGAGAACTTCATCTAGAGGGGTCGGCGACTAGGTCACCTATGTTAGAGTATATTGACTTAGGAGTCAAGTGAGAACACTTGATCATAGGTCATACTCATCGTTAAGCTCCAAATGAGGTTACCATTTTTCCTTTAAGCATTTCGATGTATTCACATCTTGTTGAGTTGCTTTAGCTCATCTCTTTGAGTAAAGCTTCTCTAAGGTGTGAGAACTTACATTGGGGTTTTGGTGGTGATGTTCATCATGTAGTTGAACTTGGGGTGGATGCTCATGAAGTGAGGTTGGGAGCAATCCTATCATTTGTATTTCATCTTCCTACATGGGTTAGATTTGCAAGGAACAACATGTGTATCCAAAATGACAAGAATGAAGCATAAACTCAAATGTTGTCAAAGGATATGTTTGAGTTGTCTTGTTCCTTGGCACACCAAAGATTGTTGATACTTGGGTTATACAAGATTGCTCAACATAAGAGTGAGATGCAATCTTGTGACATGAAGCTTGTTCAAGTACCTACAATAGGTTAGATGCAACACAAGGGAGCAAAGTGTCCAAGGTGTAATATAATCATAGAAGTATCATGGATTTGTCAAGAATGCTCATGCCCTTGCATGCATCCAAGTGAGTCTCTAGTTCACGTTTGAGGCATCAATGATGTTCAACTCACTCCTCATGTGACAAAATACCTTCTCATGAAGAGGTTTAGTGAAGATATCCGCCAATTGCTTGTCGGTACAAACATGCTTAAGGCCAATGTCACCTTTAGCAACATGATCTCGAATGAAATGGTGATGAACCTCAATATGCTTAGTTTGAGAATGTTGCATGGGATTGTGTGCAATCTTGATAGCACTCTCATTGTCACATAGTAGTGGAACATGTCTCACATGTACACCATAGTCTTTAAGAGTTTGTGTCATCCACAGTAATTGAGCACAACATGATCTCGCGGCAATGTATTCCGCTTTGGTGGTAGATAGAGATACCAAGTTTTGTTTCTTGGAGGACCAAGATACAAGAGATCTACCAAGAAATTGACATGTACCCGAAGTGGATTTTCTATCAACCTTGTCTCCGGCATAGTCCGAATCGGAATAGCCAACAAGATTGAAAGAAGATCCTTTGGGATACCAAATGCCAAAGTTTGGTGTATGTAACAAGTATCTCACAATTCTTTTCACGGCTTTAAGATGACACTCTTTTGGTGCCGCTTGGTATCATGCACACATGCACACACTTAGCATAATGTCGAGACGGGAGGCACATATATATAGCAATGAACCAATCATAGATCGATAAACCTTTTGATCAACTGGTTTGCCATCCTTAGTTAAGTCAAGATGTCCACTCGTGGGCATGGGAGTTTTCATACCTTTACTTTCTTGCATGTTGAACTTCTTGAATAAGTCCTTGGTATACTTTGTTTGAGAAACAAATGTACCCTCCTTAGTTTGCTTGATTTGCAAACCAAGAAAGAATTTGAGTTCACACATCATAGGCATCTCATACTTCTCCGACATCAACCTTCCAAACTTTTCACTAAAAGAGGGATTAGTAGATCCAAAGATAATATCATCAACATATATTTGGCATACAAACAGTTCTCTATTAACCCTCTTAGTGAACAAGGTTGAATCAATTTTCCCAATTTCGAAACCTTTTTCAAGAAGAAACTTTGTCAAGCATTTGTACCAAGCTCTAGGGGCGTGTTTGAGACCATAAAGAGCTTTACGAAGTTTATAAACGTGGTTAGGTTTCTTAGGATTAACAAAGCCGAGAGGTTGTTTAACATAAACTTCCTCCTCAATTTCACCATTCAAGAAAGCACTTTTAATATCCATTTGGTAAAGAGTGATATCATGGTGATTGGCATAAGCAAGTAAAATGCGAATGGACTCAAGTCTAGCAACGGGGGCATAGGTCTCACCATAGTACATACCTTCGACTTGTGTGTAACCTTGTGCTATGAGACGAGCCTTGTTGCGTACAACTTGTCCATCTTCATCTTGCTTGTTTCGAAACACCCATTTAGTTCCAATGATGTTTTGCTCATCTTTAGGCTTCTCAACCAACGTCCAAACTTGATTCCTCTCGAAGTTATGTAGCTCCTCATGCATTGCATTTACCCAATCGGGATCCTCGAGAGCTTCTTCTACCTTCAAAGGTTCAACAGTAGAGATGAATGAGTAATGCTCACAAAAGTTAGCTAAACGAGATTTAGAGCGAGTGATTCTCTCGGATTTGATGTCGCCAAGAATTTGTTCGACGGGATGATTCTTGTCAATTCTTTCTCTAACTCGAGGTAGCTTTGGCTTGGGTTGTGGTGAGGCTTCCTCATCATCATCATTGTCTTCCTCATCGTTGTTGTTGTCGTTGTTCACTTGCGGAGGTGGAGAAGGAGGTTGAGGTGGATCATCTTGTTGCACTTCCTCATTCCCTTCGTCTTGACGTGTTCCACTTGTGGATGCCTCCATGTCAACTTGTGGTTCACCTTGACGTGAGGTTGGAGCTTACACTTGAATGGAAGAAGTACTCTCCTTCACCTCCACGGGACGAATCTTGCCAATAGACAAGTCTTGGATTGCTTCCAATGGTTCTTGATCTCCTACATCAATTGGCAATTGCTCGACTTGCGAGCCATTAGTCTCATCAAACTTCACATCTACCGTCTCTTTAACTTTTCTAGTGAAGTTGTTGTAGACACGGTAAGTGTGAGAGTTCGATCCGTAACCAAGTAGAAAACCTTCATGAGATTTAGGAGCAAATTTTGAACGATGATGCTTATCAAGAATGTAACATTTTGAGCCAAATACTTGAAAGTATCCAACTTCTGGCTTGTTACCAGTGAGTAGTTCATACGCCGTTTTTCCAAGAAGCTTGTAAAGATAGAGTCGATTTGTAGTTTAATGTTTTCATGATGTGTTATGTTGTTCTTCCTCTAGTGGTGTCATGTGAACGTCGACTACATGACACTTCACCATGTTTGGGCCTAGGGGAAGGCATTGTGGAATTAGTTTGTAGATGATGGGTTGCGAGAGTGACAGAAGTCTAAACCTCAGTTTATGAGGTGTTCCGTAAGGGACTGTTTTGGATCATCATGTTTAATGCTATGGTTAGATTTATCTTAATTCTTTTCTCGTAGTTGCGGATGCTTGCGAGAGGGGGTAATCATAAGTAGGTTGTTTGTTCAAGTAAGAACAACACCTTAGCTCCGGTCCACCCACATAACAGCTTATCAAAGCAATGAACGTGGATCAATGAATCGTGATGAACGTAACTAGATGAAATTCCCATGTGCCCTCAAGAACGCTTTAAGCACTATAAGAAGTACTTTCGGCTTATCCTTTGCAATAGAAAGGATTGGGCCACCTTGCTTCACCTTGCTACTTTGGTTACTTGTTACTTGTTACGAATTATCTTGCTATCAAACTATCTGTCACAACTGTTCTATAGCACTTGCAAAGAATACCTTGCTGAAAACTGCTTATTAATTCCTTTTGCTCCTCATTGGATTCGACACTCTTACTTATCGATAGGACTACGATTGATCCCCTATACTTGTGGGTCATCACTCCACAGCGTTGGTCCTTAGGGGCACGTGCACGATGACTTACCGACTTTCATCGACAAGGTCAAGGCGACTATGGTAAGGGAGTAGCGGCGCGTCAGCGACTCGTTTTGACGGCAATTGTGGTCGTTTGGTGGTCTAGGAGCCTGGATGCAATTTTTAATATGCTTAAGGTGCTTTGTACTTCTAAGGCCTTGTACAATGCAAGGTGCTTAGGAGAGGTGCTTAGAGAAATAAACCAAGCTTTTCTTAAGCACCAGTGCTTATTTGTACAAAGTAGACGCTTAATTAGGCACCCCTCATGTAGAGATAAGCATTGGTGCTAAAAAAACTCGGTTTATTTTACTAAGCATCTCCCTAAGTGTCTTGGATTGTACAAGGCCTAATGAACTTTTTATAATAGATCTGAACCATTTAAAAAAATTGATATCAATTGAAGCTAAACACACTACTCGATTGTTGTGCATAAGCAGTGAGAATCATGTGAACTGGGCGAGTTACCCACTTCAGAGGTAGGAAAATGACCAAAAACCATTTTTTAGAGATCAACCCAAATTTGCTGACTTTTTTTTATCAACCCATTTTTTCCCACTCCCATGAGGGCGACTCGGGCGGCTACACCCTTAGACCTAAGGCTGCCACCTGATTCCTCCATCACCTCTCCGCTGTCGCCGAAGGATGCCGCAGGGCGAAGCCGCTGATGGATCCATATTTTACGCATCTTTAGAGCTCATTTGTTGTATATTATATCTGTATATCAAGTTATATCATGTCCCATTGAGCCAATTACATGTCCATATACATGATTTCCAATTTTTACTCTTTTAACTACGAGCATTGCATATTCTTTATTCTTTGTTAGTTTTTATTAGTTTTCTTTGTCTTTGTGTGTCTTGTAGGTGAGATGGACTTCCCAAGCACTTAGCACGATGAAAGGAGTTCAAACGGTGGACACCCAGGACCCCAGACTTAGCCATTTCGAAGGTGGAAAAGGTCATTTTTCCAAAGTACTCCAAATCAAGATCTAAAACCAGAAATGGATCGGCGTCGTTCATATGAATCCAACGAGCCCAAGAACGTCAAATTCGGGTTCGCATGAAGAAATGGCAGCCGTTTTACCAAAGAGGGGAAGAACCAAAGACGACGTTCCATGCGACCGTGGCTGGTCGTATGGACGCTCGTATGGAGCCTAGACAACACCGAAAGTTGCCTCTCGTGACGGGATTCTTCGTGGATTTCATCCCCGTTTGTTCCTATGACTTCCTTGGCCTTCAAGGGATGATTTGGGAGAGGATTGGGCTCATCTAGAGCCCTTGGATCAAAGGGGAGATGCCACATCAATGGACGAGGCTATGGGAGAGTTCTTATATAATCACCTTCAACCCTAGCTGCCATCTCATCGCCATCACGTCTCATTCATCATTCATCTCCACGTCCAGCCGCCGTCCACATCAAGAACACCATTGGGGCAACCAAGAGGGAGACCGGATGGGAGCCGCCGCCGCGCCACCACCATCATCATCATCCGCCGCGCCGCCTCCATCACCACCATCATCACCCCTTCTCCCCCCATCACGGTCTCCATGATGGGTTGTAATAACTCTTGAACCCCTCTTTATGTGATGTTATTTGAGTAATTGTTGGCTATGGGTCGGTCGATCAGTAAGTGGTTGTTTGATATGTTTATTCTATATATGTGTGTTGCTTATTTACCTTTGCGGTAATTTAGTGATTGGAGACGTTAAATCTATTGGGGTAGTTGGAGACGTTCAACTCTTAGGCCACACATGAAGTTGATAGAATGTTGTGGAAACCGACAGACTTGCAACATGACAGGTGCAGACATCTTAAGGGGAACACAATTGTTCTAGGAGCATGGTTGTCCATAGAACTTAATGCCTTCGTCCGGTCCTCGAGACCACGAGGACCTTAATATCTTTACGTTAGCCCCCACATGTATGGGATAAGAAATAGGATGAATGAGTTATCTCAATACAACACGTCTTGAGGGATAACATTATGTGAGGGACCGCCCACCATCTGTAGATTATCGTATCCTATAATGCAGGTACTAACCTAGCCACCACATGACATAGTCGTAAAGCTTAACTCCATTCTGTGCCCGTACCGAACGAGACCGTACCTAGATGCCAGCAACCTCATCTAAAACATCACATACCTCTCATAGTTTATTTATTTTCCGTTCTCTTTAGTTTAATTCTCTTTTCACCTTTCCCTAGCAACCTACTTAAGTGAACTATTTCCAAACTCCAGTTTGGGTGTGAGCATAGTTGTTTTAGTGACAACGCAGCTGCGGGGATTGTGGTGCCATCCTATCCGCTCCTTGTAGGATCGACAAACCTTACTTATCACGAAATTGCTACATAGCCCTGTGCACTTGCACGACATCAGCCGTTGTGGCCGACGGCTCCTGTCGTCATGTGGTTGCCTCCAGTACGGCAGAAGCTCATTGGCGGCGGTGGCGGCGCGGTGCCGTGGCTGCTTGGATCTGACATGTCCGGTCACGGCGGTCTGCCACCTCCTCCGCGGTGCACGACTATTGATGGCCTGCCTTGTTGGTGGCGGCGGCATAGTGTTGCGAGCGCTTGGATCCGGTGCTTTGCCTTGGAACCTGGGCGACGACCCATGGGCTTCTAGGTGGCGGTGATTGTCCGCGGCTGTCGGATTTGATCCCGGGCGGCTGCAGCTTCGGCGTCATCCATGCTCGACCCGGCGTTGTTGCCCTGTTTCAAATCTGGACGACTTGGTGGTGGTGATCCAGACCCGGTCGGCCGGGGATGTGATATCTCCTTTTTATTGATCCGGTATTGGAACAAGAAAGGGTATCCCGCACCTATTTTCCCACAGGTGACCCTGGGTATCGAACCCACGAGAGGAAGATCCCTTTGAAGCAATGGTCTCTAGCAAGCTTTTGCCAAAGTGTCAAATCCAGCTTTTGACCGGATCAGCAAGCAAATTGTGATTCAAACACTTATAATAAAAAGAAGGTACGGGGATGAGGTCTTAATGCTTACAACCATGTATTGGTGTTGGGATCAAAAATGATATTAGTTTGTGCGCGGGAAGTCACCCGTCAAGAGGTGCTTGCTTCGTATCGGAATGGGGGATGTGCCCAAATAACATCTTGACCGGCACGAGTCCTGCATCAAGAATCAGTTGTCGTACCGCAGGCCCTATCCGTCTCACGGGGTTGCCCCGATAATTAAGATAATAATATCAGACAAAAGCTTTGGGCGTTCAATGACTACACCTCATGAATCCCCAATGTTATGATCCATGTTACCCTACTAATCCTTACTATCACTGGTGTTCGGTATAACACTTCACGGTCCCCTTGCTCCTAGCCTCACCGGTGCTCGATCTCCATGATCCTGGGTACGTGCAGGGATGAAGATCGCGGACAAGATAAGAGAAACTTCACAAAACAATTTTATTTCACACATACAAGACGTTATGTCAAAGACTCCCAATGATCCCTTCACCGAATACCTGGGGTTGCAAGGATCATGCCTCACCCCATACCTTACTGATCTACTCACACATCGAGATCAGATTGCGAGAAGAAAACATTGAAGAACACATCTTGAGATTGATTAATTGCAATATGTCTTAAAATGGATGCCTTGTGTGATGCACGATTACAAGTATGAACTAGATGGAAGAGAACTACGGTGGTGGAGATGGCTATGGAGATGCAAATGGCAGAGGCTAGGGTTTGTGGATGAAGATGATGATGAAAGGGTTGTGGTTGTGCTGGACATTCTCCCAACGCGCTCTCTATTCACATTTCGACTGGGTCCCCTTTATATAAGTTGTTCAGGTGGACGACCTGCCTTGGTTTCCACGCCAAACGACCGCTCATGCGAGCGCTCGCGGTCGCATGGAACGCCGTCTTCGACACTGGCGGCCTTCTGGCGCCTCCTGGTGACTTATCTCTTCTCCAATTTCCTTCCATTCCTTTCTCCCACGTGATTTCTTCCCTTTTTAGCCCATTTCCTGTGGAAAAATATCAAAGAGAGGATTTGTGGAATCCCTCGCACTTATTAGTCATTAGTGACAATATCGGAGCGAATATCTCTCTTTTAATGAAATAATTTGGTTTAAACGAGGTTGAAATGAGTGTAAAAATATCACTCATCAACTCCCCCAAGCTTAAACTTGATCGTCCTCGAGCAACATAGAGAGAAATCCGAAGTATAAGGAACTCAGTTGTTTAAACCGAAATAATGAGAAGGTTTTGGTTCACTTACGATCGGTATGCCTAGATAGCCCTCCGCTTCTTGACCTGAAAACTTATCATAGATATAGCGGTGGCATGGTTATAGAGCAAGTGTTAGTGAAGCAAAGATAATTAACACAAAGTTTCTGATCTACTAGATAAAACAACTTTGCACACTTCATTTCATTTAATCTAGACAACACTTGCTTGCCGGGAATGCACGGAAGAGTTTCTTTAGATAGAGCCTTGAAAACATAAGTTAGGGAGTAAAAAGCATGTAGTAAAATATAATGTTCAAGTGCTCATGAGTACACCCACAATTGTCTCCTCCTCTAGGCTCTTAAACACTATGTTTCAATCATTGTTTGTTGGAACTTTGATTGTCACGTGAAGGAGATTATGCCAAATAAGTGATCATGCATAGGTTTTCGCTGTGGCTTAATGTTTGGGAACTATGGACCTTTAGCAATAATGTCTCTTTCGAGCTCTTTTTATCAGTCCCCTTTATTTACCACATATACACCCAATCAAGAGAAAGCCGAATAATATTCGTTTGTAGTGTTGCCACTACGTATGGTAACAAACTCATAGCCAAAATCCGAGCTGTCGCTCTTGGTAGATCGTTCATTGGCCAGCGGAGTCCTTAACATAACATCAAGAAGGGTGGCAAAGCCACATTTACACACGTAAACGTGTATATAGTAGCAAAGGCCATGGTACCAGCCGAAGGCTGTAACACCATGTTGAGATATACAACATAGATTTTTGGCATAATCTCACCCACCTTTCAACTAAGTTCCTCTAGACAATTCAATCCATAAGTGCTATTAAGTCTATTAAAATTAACGATATGGGGTTGAGCATGATTAAACCGTACTTCCACTACAATTTCTCAACTCCCAAGTCTTGAGAGACTTTCTCTTGTGCACATTTATATTTGGTTAATAACATTTCATTTAAAAACTGTCCCACGACAAGTCTTAGTTGTCTAAACTAAAGAAAACAAAGGCTAGAAAATTATTTCAGCTACTAGAGCAAAACCTTTGTATCAACTATCAAGACTTACTCCCATTTGCACATATCACACATACAACTACTACATCTACTTTAAGTATTCAAGTGCAAAAGACGGGGGTCATAGGACATACCTTCACGGTTGCGAATTTATACATTTCTCTTCCTTACTCTTGCATTCCTCGTTGTCCTGGCATAGATCAACTCCTCTGAAAACAAAATGCAAACAAACTCCAAAGGGGCTAAATAAAGAACAAGAGCAAAGCAAAGCTTATTCTATTTTTTTTGGGTTTTTGGGTTTTTGAAAACTAACTTGCAATCGAAAAAATCGCAAAGGCAAATAAAAAGCAAAGCGTTGGAACAAACCAACACGAGTGTTTCGAAGCTCCTCGAGCTTAAGTACAAACTCATTACAATTTATTCAAATACCGCCACATCTTGATGTAGAAGTGGTGATAACCTCCCCCAAGCTTAGGCTCTTACCAGCCCAAACCGGCGAGATCATTATGGCGGTTGGTCAGGAGCCCACTCCTGCCTCCAGTTGGAGAAGTTCATGTTCATGTAGGTGGCCGTGCCTCTCAGGGACGATGCGAGGTTGCTCATATCTTGAATAGAGCCCTGAAGGTTGTTGAGGTCCGCGTAGGTGGTGTAGCCTTGTTGGGGCTGCTCCTCCTCTTCGTCGGTGGCAAGTTCTTCTTCATCTACTTGTTCAGGTTCTGGCCCCTCTTGGTCAAAAGCTGCATCTCCTTCCTGTGCTGTAGGGGAACGCAGCAGAAAACAAAAAATTTCCGACCTACGCACCAGCCCAGGACCACTATGGTGTTGGGGAACGTTGCATGGAA
This sequence comes from Elymus sibiricus, assembly GCA_039707655.1. Lineage (NCBI taxonomy): Eukaryota > Viridiplantae > Streptophyta > Magnoliopsida > Poales > Poaceae > Elymus > Elymus sibiricus. The sequence goes on from CM077676.1 coordinate 205,809,314, forward strand.
AACAAAAAAAATTCTACGCACACGCAAGATCTATCCATGTAGATGCATAGCTACGAGAGGGGGAGTGTGTCTACGTACCCTCGTAGACCGTAAGCGGAAGCGTTAGAACAACGCGGACGATGTCGTCGAATAACTTCACGATCCAACCGACCGAGCACCGAACGTACGGCACCTCCGCGTTCAGCACACGTTCAGCTCGGTGACGTCCTCGACTTCTTGATCCAGCAAGACGGCGAGGTAGTGGATGAGTTCCGGCAGCACAACGGCGTGGTGACGGTGATGGTGATGCTATCTCCGCAGGGCTTCGCCCAAGTACTGCGAAATTATGACCGAGGGACGGAACTGTGGAGGGGGGCGCCGCACACGGCTAAGATAATGTTGTGTCTTGTTTGGGGCGCCCCCTCTCCTCTATTTATATATGTGTAGGGGCTTGGAGTAGAAGGAATAGTGCTACGTGAACAGTACCACGTGAACAGTATCATGTGAATAGTACACACGTGGACTTGGACTCCAAAGTCCAATCCTATTCCTACTAGGACTCTCCTTTTTTCCTTCCCTAGCTGCGTGGGCTTTTGAGGACTTGGTGCGCCTGGCCCAATAAGGCCAGGGCGCCTCCCCTTAGCCCATGCCAGCCCTTGGGACGTGGTGGACCCACTTGTGGACTTACGAACCCCTCCGGAATCCTCCGGAACCTTCTGGAAGCTTCCCGGTACAATACCGAAAAAACTGCACCTTTTTCCGGAACCCAAAATATGACTTCCCATATATAAATCTTTACCTCTCGACCATTCCGAGACTCCTCGTGACGTCCGGGATCTCATCCGGGACTCCGAACAACATTCGGTTACCAATTCACATAGCTCATATAACACTATATCGTCAACGAACGTTAAACGTGCGGACCCTATGGGTTCGGGAATGATGTAGACATGACTGAGACGCCTCTCCGGTCAATAACCAATAGCGGAACCTGGATGCTCATATTGGTTCCTACATATTCCACGAAGATCTTATCGGTCGAACCGCAATGACAACATACATAATTCCCTTTGTCCGTCGGTATGTTACTTGCCCGAGATCCGATCGTCGGTATCTCCATACCTAGTTCAATCTCGTTACCGGCAAGTCTCTTTACTCGTTCCGTAATACATCATCCCGTAACTAACTCCTTAGTCACTTTGCTTGCAAGCTTCTTATGATGTGCATTACCGAGAGGGCCCAGAGATACCTGTCCGAAACACGAAGTGACAAATCCCAGTCTCGATCCATGCGAACTCAACAGACACCTTCGGAGATACCTGTAGAGCATCTTTATGATCACCCAGTTACGTTGTGACGTTTGATAGCACACAAGGTATTCCTCCGGTATCCGGGAGTTGCATGATCTCATGGTCGGAGGAACATGTATTTGACATTCAAGAAAGCAGTAGCAATAAACAGAACGATCATATGCTAAGCTAACATATGGGTCTTGTCCATCACATCACTCTCCTAATGATGTGATCCCGTTATCAAATGACAACTCATGTCTATGGTTAGGAAACCTTAACCATCTTTGATCAACGAGCTAGTCTAGTAGAGGCTCACTTGGGACACGGTATTTGTTTATGTATTCACACATGTATTTAAGTTTCCGGTCAATACAATTCTAGCATGAATAATAAACCTTTATCATGAACAAGGAAATATAAAATAATAACAACTTTATTATTGCCTCTAGGGCATATTTCCATCATATGGAGACTGCATACAAGGTTTGATCTTTTCGTTACCGACTCGTAGCGCAGCGGAAGTAGAGTCGATGACGAACCGCGGTGCAGATCCCGCAACTAGGATTTACAACCTCCCAACCGCGAGGATGTACTCCCTCAACTGCCCCTCGGACATCCCTCCGGGAGGGAGTCAGACAGTCCCTCGGACGGTGTCGTGGACAGCCCTTCGGGAGGACCTTCGAAACTCGGACGGTCACTCAGACAGCCCTTCGGGAGGACCCTCGAAACTCGGACGGCGACTCGGACAGCCCTTCGGGAGGCACTCTCGAACTAAGACCGAAACTATGATCTCTCTACAGAGTTGCACACATACGGTGTCATCTATCCGGCAGGGCTTCGTCGTCTAGAACTAGTTCCCACCGGAACCCAGACAGCCTTTCGGCTCTACAAAACTATTTTGCGGGGAGGGAGAGAGAAGCCAGAAATGTCATGGCATGTGTATGAGAGTAAGGAGTGAGTGTGGAGTGAACCCCTCCACCTCTATTTATAGGAAAGCCAAGGGGTAAAGTTGGCATACAAAAATACCAAAAGTACCCCCACTTTATGTCTCACATAAAAGAATAAAAGGCAAAAAGGGATGGCATGTAGAGCTCCATGGAGGAGCCCCACCTTGGCCGGCCACCCTCATGCCCCCCAAGGGGGCTTCCTTAGTGCCTAAGTCATTCTAGAAGCCTTTTGGGAAAATCCAAAAAGTGGCTTTCCAAAAAATTAACCATAAAGTGATTTTCACTATTCACGGAGACAATTTTCCGTGACCGTTAAATCCGAAAATATTTCTATGGGTCTTAGAATAATTCCAGTACCCACTAAAATGATTTTGGATTCGTTCCGAAACAAATCCGGATTAGTGATTTTCATCTGCGAAAAGCAACCAAACCGGTTCCGGCAGCTTCGGAACATTTCCGGTTTTTGTCCCGGAAAAATCCCAGAAGTTACCAAAACAATTCTGGCACCCTCCAAGAATTTCTAGGCGTGTGCCAAAACCAATTTGACTTAATGGTATACCCCGAAACAACTTTTCAGTTTTACCGGAACTATTCCGGTGTCCTCTCCAGAACGTTTCCGTTGCGTCCGAAATTTTTCGGTGATTTTCTCTCAGACTCCCTGTCTAGTATTCTGCAGATAGATGACCCTTAAGCGTGTGACCCTATAGGTTCGGTGAAGTATAGACATGACCCGGAACACTTTCCGATCAATGATCAACATCGGAGCCGTGGACACCCATATTGACCCCTATACCCACACGAATGAATATTCGAGTGAACCTCCAGTTGCCGTGTGCTATTCCTGTTGCTTCGCGATATGTTACAAACACCCGAGGTGAGAATCATCGGCATCCCCGTGGATCAACACTTGTCCACAATGCCAGTTACCTCGTTATCGGTTTTGTTCTCTTTTCTCGTTCCCGTGTTCCGGCATCCCTGTGATCAAATCACAATGTGTCTGGCCAGACGATGGTGGATACCGTAACACCGAGAGGGCCCAGAGATATCTCTTCATCATCGGAGGAGCAAATCCCAATCTTGAGCTATCAAGTCCCTTGACATACTTTCCCATGAACCCGTAAGCTGCCGTAATAGCCACCCAGTTACGGATGACGTTTAACAAACCCCAAAGTTCATGAAGCAAGCATGAAGAAACTCGACACTCTCATGGTCTAAGGAATTATGCAAACATTAACTTTCTCTATGTTATTAACCATTAACTTGTGACGAATGTATCTCATAGCATAACATCAATTCGGGTCGATTCAACACAAGTGTTCTCCTAACATTGTGCCCTCAAAGTTGCCGGCATATCCATGCCCATGATCAGGAAAACAGAACCATCATGAAACACTTGAGCTAGTCTTAGAGGCCAGACTAGGAATACATTTTACCATTTATTATTCCACACGTGCATATGAGTCTTCCTCCGAGCCTCGTGGTTATTGTAGAGTCGAGAACCATAGCAGTTATAGCATGGAACATAAACATAATTATGAACATGGAGATAAACAATAACATTTATTATTGCCTCTAGGGCATATCTCCTACATGTGCAACATAATGCAATTGTCCATTCTCGATGGAGAAACGGTTAGGCATAGGTGTGGGTAGCAAGTACGCCACTGCAGGAATTTTGATACAATGACGGCCATTCTGAACTACTACCATTCCAGCGCTAGAAAGAACACGAATGTTTACAAGGATGTCACCGATAATGGGGCGGAGGTGATTGTAGTTGAGGCCAAGGGAGTTGGCCAACATGGTGATCACTCCTCCGCACATGATATCTCCTTGTGCACACTACTGCAGGTGACCGCTAACGCAACACATGAATCAGAGACCCCGCGACCAAACTGTGTGCGATGCATGAATCGCAAACGGTGTCGTAAAAAAACCGTCCCCAATAAGACGAACTGTTTGCGATGCCAAAGACATAAAAAACGATTCAGATTAGAGACGCGTGTGCGATACGTGGCATACAGTTGATCCATACGAACTGTTTGCGATAAGCCAGAACAACAAACACGGTCGGCTAGTTCGTGGTGTGTGCGATACATGGCATACAGTTCACTCGGATGAACTGTTTGTGATTACCCAACACAACAGAAATGGGCAGCCAGTTCGAGGTGTGTGATACGCGGTAAACAAGTCAGTAATCTGAAATGTGTGGGAAGACGGATAACAACACGGACGATTCCTGCTAATAACCCATGTGTGTTGTGGGCAAATGCTTGCTGGTATACAATTGTCAGCGATTAATGAAATCATCACCGACGGGTTCCCTAGTTTAGTCCGTCTGCGTTGTAATTTGCTCAGTCTACAGAAGAACAACATATATAACCAAATTAAACATCCAATTACATAGGTGACTATACAAAACATTCGCACACACCTCAATAAACAATTACATGCATTCTAAACTAGGAGAAACGATCATCTAATCATCTACTTCTTGTGACGTTGCCGCCACTACTCTACTTGTGGCTCGATCCCTCGTCGTCCACAGGAAGGAGGCACTCCCTCATGTCAACGATCCGCCTGTACATCTCATAGCTTGTTACGCGTCCTTGGCTGCGTACTTGACGTGTTCTTCATCCAGTCTCCGAACCTTGGCCTCGTGCCAGGCATCCTTGTTCGTTTTGCACTCATCTTTCATGCCTCTATAGTAGGGGTCGATGATGGCCATGGCTAGGTCAACCAGGGAGTCCTTCGCCTTATTTCTGCCCCAGACCCTATACTGGCCTTGGATGTCGACAAGATTCTGGTAGGCCAAGCCCGTAGTCTCGAGCACCTTTAGATCGTTCACGGTGTCCACCATAGCGAACCTGTAGTCGGGGCTGTTGATAAACCTGGCGAAATGCTCGCAAGGCCTTGTGGCCAGGGAGTAGTGGTAGACGAGGACGTGATGGCGCACGCACAACTGGGCTACGGCAACCTTCTGATCATACCCGGCACGACTGCCGGTGAACTCGAGGTCGAAGCCGACCACTTGGTACTCGTCCTCAGCAAGCAACTGCTCCATAGTGTGGATGGAGCTCTCTACCGAGACCGGCTCATTGGTGTACACCACCGAGAGGTCCTTCCCCCTCACATGGGTGTCCACTACGTGAGGCGTGGTGAACTGCCGCCCGTCATCGTCGTCAGCCGCTGGGAGCGCCATTGGAGCCGAGTGCGCCATTGGAGCCGCTGGATATCCTCTCTGTATGTGTCGTCGTGGGTGTGCTTATTGTGTCGCGGGGCGCGAGAGATGAAGGTAAATGGCCGTGGGGATAAATGAGGGCCGGGCGGCCGGGATTCTCGGCACGTCCGCAAGGCAGTTTTTGCCGCACGTAACTGCGTCGTGGCGCCGTGTCCGGCGTAACTGCATGCATAAGGCACCCCGAACGTACGTGATCATGCGCCAGCCCGAAACGCTTGCAGCATGCGCGGAGGGACGCGGGTAGAGCGCGAGGAGGGACGCGAGCAGAGCGCGCGCAGCGTGACACGAGCAGAGCGTGCCGCGGCCGCCTCAACCGCGAGCGACCACGCGCATAGAGCAGTTGAACACGCAGGGAATGGCCGTCTACAAGCCGGCCGGCAGTTGCGAGCCGGCGGCGTGATGTGAAACTACGTCGCATTCCACATCACACAGTGGGCGAACAATCGTTCACGACGCTGCGTAGAGAGCGCCCGTGTGCTATGTAATTAAATCGCAAATGTTTTTTTATTAACCGTTTGTGTATGTGTCATTTCGTCCTCCTCTCACACGTCTTGTCACCGCGCTACTGCAGAAGGCTTCGAGCGCAAGCTTGAGCACCGCACAGGCGTTCTTTTGGCCAAACGTTAGCTTGAAGAGGCGCCAATGAATCGTCGGTGAGCCCGTTCCCGCGCAACCGCGCAGGTTACCGCGCAAGCTTCCCGCCCGACTCGGCGAAATCCCAAAAAACCCAGTGCTTATCGGCCTGCTATATAAATAGTCACGGCCGGCGAGTCGGCATCGCATTATCCCCTCCCTCCCCGTAGCTTATCTCATCTGCTTCTCCCACCATCACCAATGGCACCGGTCCGTCGTCGTCACTCAGCCACTCCACCGTTGTGTGAGGACAGCTCTAGTTGGGAGGCTACACCGCGGCGGCGGCGCAGTCCCCGGCGGCGTGTACTGCCCGTGGCGTCCCTGTTGGGTGTGCGCACAACACCCGCCACACGCTCCGCCGCCGTTGCCCGACGGCAGCTGTTGCTAGCAGACGTTGCCGCCACCCCACCGTTGGCCGCCGTGGCCGCCACACCACCAAAGCCTGCCAGGGCCATCGCCCGCTCCGCCACCGCGGCCCGAAGGCGGGTGGTGGCCGTCTTGGCCACCACCCCACCGTTGGGCGCCGTGGCTATCACCCGCTCCGCCACCACGGCCCGAAGGTGGGAGGTGGCCGCCACCCCACCGTCGGCCGCCGTGGCCGCCTCCCCACCGTTGACCGCCGGGGTCATCACCCGCTCCGCTACCGTGGCCCGAAGGCGGGATGTGGAGGCCCGCACGAGCATCAGCGACCTTGCCGCGCGCTACATCGAGTTCCTGCGGGAGGAGGAGGAGCGCCTGGTCAAGCATGCAAAGCGTCTTACCGCCGCCGTGGCCGCAGCAGAAGCCGCCGCAGTGGCACGGAATGCGGAGATATACGAGGAGTCCCGCCGCTTCGAGAGGGATCGTCTGGAGCAGCAGTGGGCGTTCGAGCTGGGCGTCGCTAAAGGTGCAGCAGCAGCAGGCGCCGGATTCCGCTTCTCCAGCTCGTCGGTAGGCTCCTCCTCGGCCTCTTACTGAGCGCGCTCGGCAGAGGAGAGGCTGCTGGAAGTAGTACAAAGCCCCTCCGTAGTTGTAGTATCTGGGGGCTATTTTGTTCAGTTCATCTGACTATAGATATGGTTGAACTGTACTACGTACTTAAATTTAGCTAGTATATATAGTTGAACTAGCTATTTCAGTACGTGGTTGGCAACAATTGGGTAAAAGTTTGTTTGGTTCAGCTGTCGAGTTGAACTGTTTGTATAAAGAACGACTGCTTAATCTATGAATGAAATCTATGCTTACTGAATTTCATTTGCAAAAATTACAGTACTAGTGATTTTTAGCTGCAAAATTTGACAAAATGGCAGTGTTTTTTTTCTGAGGATCACAAATGGCAGTGTTACTAGGTTGACAAATGGCAATGCTACTAGATTGACAAATGGCAATGGTACTAGATTGAGAAATGCCAATTTTTCCATTTTGACAAATGCCAATTATACCCAATATGACAGATGCAAATCTTACCACATTATTTGTACGTCGTTGCACACGGGTCATCATGCAAAATCGTTTGTGATGAAGAGATGCACAAAACCTATGCACCACCATTTCCCTTGGCTTAGCTGCGAAGGAACCCAGCTCTCGCTTTGCATACGGGTGTTCAGTCTGAAACGTTTGCGATGAAGAGATGCACAAAACCCGCGCACCACATTTTTCCCTTGGCTTAGCTGCGAAGGAACCCAGCTCTCGCTCTGCATACGGGTGTTCAGTCTGAAAATGTTTGCGATGAGTGTTTTATTCAGAGAAAGACGTTGATGTTTTTTTTACTTTGGTAAGTCTGTACATTTAGAGAAAAAAATGCTAAGTTGATCAAAATCATAGATTTCATTCAGTGACACTGTGGTTTTACATTCATACGATCGGGATACAATATTAAACAAAAAAACTAATTGCAGCGGCGGTGGCGGCAGCGTTCTGCGCCGGTTTTGTCATCGTCCGGGACATCGTTGTTCAAGTCTTCAAGCCATCCCAGAATGTTATGGACTTCCAAATCCAAGAGCTGTTCGTCGCGCGATCGATGGGCATGGCGCGGGGGGACGGTGACTCGCGGCGCTACGAGGTAGCGGTCGACGGCGGCGTCACATGACGCTGAGGGGGCGCGGCGGGTGCAGGCGCGCGCACAGGCACGGGCGTGGCTGGTGCAGGAAAGCGCATGGGGACCGGCGCCGCGGTGGGTGCTGGGGCACGCATGAGCACAGGCGGGGGCGCTGGTGCTGGTACGTACATGAGCTCGCATGGGTCCGCGGGGACCTCGCTGACGCCCGCGGCTTCCAGCTCTGTGATGGTGCTTGGCGACCAGCCCGTCAATGCCACGTGGATGGTCACTGGCACGGGCGTGGGGATGGGAGCTGGGACGGGCGTGGGGGCAGCATCCGCCGCGGCCAGCTCGTTCAGGGCTTTGTCCCTGAGGTCCCATTCCTCCTTATTTTCTATCTCCTCCGGCTCGGAGTCGACTTCACCAAACCAGAAGACTAGTGGCAGCTGATCCTTGTGCCCCATGGAGTAGGTCGAGCTCTGGAAGATAGGATTCGGGCGAGAGGGGAATGGGAGGCGAAGAGAGATCAGTAAGGCCGCCTATTAAACAGCGGCTCGGGCGCCATTAGTTGAGAAGTTGAGAGCGAGGTGGGAGGCGATGGAGGTCAAAGGGCTCGCTTCCCGGTGAGCCTGCGCAGCGTACTGCTCTCACGCCTCCCGATAAGCCTACATAGCGGAGGACTGGTCACACGCCTCCCAGTCAGCCTACGTAGCGCAGGACTGGTCACACGCCTCCCGGTCAGCCTGCGCCGCGGACTTCGCTCGCATGCCTCCCGTCTACTCAAATAGCTGTGCGGACGGCTCCTCCTTGCCATTAAAAAAGTGGGACGCGTGGTGGCACATAAATGGTCAGTAGAACGCCCACGATTGAAATAATACTGTACAGCCGTTTGTGATGATAACATGACAGCTATTTGTTGGCTGTTAATGTGTGCACCTTCTCTCATATTGGACAATTTTTTTACCACAACATATTGGTGCCATTCCATGACACCATGCCAAGTCTCATGAATTTCAGACGAGTTTTGGATTTACTAGAATTTCAAAACCAAGTTCTCAAGTTTGTGGCCGAGCCACGAAGAGCCTAGGTGTTTGAAATTCATTCCCATTTCTTGCATGGGACCTAAACATGCAACGAAGGACACATATATGATTTTTTAACTTATTTTGGTGCACAGGAGCAGGTGCATGCAGTCCAAATTTGAATTATGCACATAAAATGCCTAGAAAACTCAGTTAAAGTATAAAAATGTCCAAACGAACCATGAATAATTCCAAAATTTAACACGACACTCCTATTGGTCTATGTTACCTCTAGAAAAAAAATCAAGGCAAGAAGAGGCAACGAAAGTCGTTTCGTCCACAAAGGTGACACGTTCCCTACCGGAACCATGAGGCTTCTTGTGAGAAGCTCTGGTTTGTGAGAAGCTTATACCAAAACCTGCCCCAAATGGGACAAAAAAAATTCCACAGCATGTTGGTGCCATTCCATGACAGGATGCCAGGTTTCATGAATTTCAGACGAGTTTTGGATTTACTAGAATTTCAAAACCAAGTATCTCAGCGTTTGCGGCCGAGCCACAATGCCGAGGTGTTTCATATTCATTCCCATTTCTTCCATGGGACCTAAGCATGCACCCAAGGACACACATATGATTTTTCAACCCATTTTGGTGCACCGGAGCATGTGCATGTAGTTCAAATTTGAATTATGCACATAAAATGCCTAGAAAACTCAGTTAATGTATAAAAATGTCCAAAGGAACCCCGAATAATTCCAAATTTTAACATGACACTCCTGTTGGTCTATGTTGCCTCTAGAAAAAAAATGAAGGCAAGAAGAGGCAACAAATGTCGTTTCGTCCACAAAGGTGACACGTTACCCACTGGAACCATGAGGCTTCTTGTGAGAAGCTTATACCAAAACCTGCCCCAAATGGGACAATTTTTTTACCACAACATATTGGTGCCATTCCATGATAGCATGCCAAGTTTCATGAATTTTTGACGAGTTTTGGATTTACTAGAATTTCAAAACCAAGTATCTCAACGTTTGCAGTGGAGCCACGATGCCGAGGTGTACGAAATTCATTCCCATTTCTTGCATGGGACCTAAGCCTGCACCCAAGGACAAATATATGTTTTTTCAACCCATTTTGGTGCACTGGAGCATGTGCCTGTAGTTCAAATTTGAATTATGCACATAAAATGCCTAGAATACTCAGTTAATGTATAAAAATGTCCAAACGAACCCCGAATAATTCCAAAATTTAACACGAGACTCCTATTGGTCTATGTTACCTCTAGAAAAAAAATCAAGGCAAGAAGAGGAAATGAATGTCGTTTCGTCCACAAAGGTGACACGTTCCCTACCGGAACCATGAGTCTTCTTGCGAGAAGCTCTGGTTTGTGAGAAGCTTATACCAAAACCTGCCCCAAATGGGACAAAATTTTTACCACAGCGTGTTGGTGCCATTCCATGATAGCATGTCAAGTTTCATGAATTTCCGACGGGTTTTGGATTTACTAGAATTTCAAAACCAAGTATCTCAGCGTTTGCGGCCGAGCCACGATGCCGAGGTGTTTGAAATTCATTCCCATTTCTTGCACTACTGGAATTCAGTTATTTGCCATCTGCGAGCTCTTTGCCGTCTGCCAGCTGATGGCAAAGAGGTTGTTTGCCGTCTGTCTTGCCAAAGCAGACGGCAAAGAACCAGCTGATGGCAAAGAGGGTCTTTGCCATCTGCACTTCTTTGCCGTCTGCTGGCAGACGGCAAAGAATTCTTTGCCGTCTGCCAGCAGACGGCAAAGACCAAAGTGGGCCCCACGGGGCACGGCACTGGCTAGGTCAAGCTCTTTTCCATCTGCCACTTCTTTGCCGTCTGCTGGCAGATGGCAAAAATTTCTTTGCCGTCTGCCAGCAGACGGCAACGAGGTGAGGGTGGGGCCCACAATGTCACGGCAGGGGCGGGCTAACGGTCACCGTCTTTGCCGTTTGCTGGCAGACGGCAAAGAGGGGGGCTTAATTTTCGCCCCCGCGCCCAAAGCCTCTCTCTCTCTCTCACACACATCTCTCTCTCCCTCTCTGTCTCAGCGCCGCCGCCCCGCCCTGCCCTGCCCTGCCCCCGCCGCCCCCGCCGCCACCCCGCCCTGCCCTGCCCTGCCCCCGCCGCCGCCCCGCCCTGCCCCGCGCCGTCGCCCCGCGCCGCCGCCCCGCACCTCCGCTGCCCCGCGCCGCCGCCCCGCAGTCTGCCGCAGCGGCCACGCGCTGCCACCCCGTCGAGCCCCCCCCGGCGAGCCCTCCGCGGCGGCACCCCCCGGCGAGCCCCCCCGACGGCACCCCCTCGACGAGCCCCCCGGCGGCACCCCCTCCGGTGAGCTCCCCCACCTCTGCCCTTTTTTTTTTCTTCTGTTTTTCTGTTTTTTTTTCCTTTTTTTTAATATCATGATTATAGATATATATATAGATGCTACTGTTAGTAGATAGTAGATGCATCAATTAGGTTAATTAGTTAGATGTTATTAATTAGGTTTTTTGAGTAGGTTAATTAGTTAGATGCTACTGGTTTCAACATCAATTAGGTTAATTAGGTTAGGAGGAGGAGAAGAAGAAAAAAGAGGAGAGGAGGAGAAGAAGAAGAGGAAAAAGGAAAGGAGGAAGAAGAAGAAGAAGAAGGAAAAAAAAGGAAGAAAATGAAGAAAAGGAAGAAGAGGAAGAAGAAGAAAAGAAAAAAAGAGGAAAAACCCCGACCCTGGCCCCGACCCGACACCCCGACCCCGACCGCGACCCGACACCCCGACCCCGACCCGACACCCCGACACCGACACGGCACCCCGACCCCGACACCCCGACACCCCTGACACCCCGACACCACGACACCCAGACACGACACCCCCGACACCCCGACACCCCGACCCCGACACGACACCCCGACCCCGACACGACACCCCGACACTTAAATTAGGTATATATTCAATTTTTTAGGTATTCAATTTTTTATTATGTTCATGATGATGATACACTTAAATTATATACATATTATTCATGTCAGGTATTCATTCTTTTTATGTTGTACTAATTTCGTTTACTCTTTGTCATTGCAGGTGTTGACAGATGGTGGGCGCGGGTCGAGAGCGCTCCGAGGCTCCTACCTCGGCGCGTGGTGGGAGGGGTAGTTCCATTCCACCCCATAGCCTCCGGAGAGCGCTGGATCTCAGTATGCAGACACCACCGGCGGTCGCTTCTTCTTCGGCCGGGAGAGGTCGGGGGGGGGGGGAAGAAGGCTGGTAGAGGTGGACGTGGCGGCGGGAGAGGTAGGAAGGTTGCTACTACGCCTTCCTCGCCGCCACCCCCAGCTGATTCACCCGACCACGGGAGTGCTCCGTCTGAGATGGAGCCGCCTGAGGTGGACCCGTCTCGGACTCCGGTCCACGAGCCTCGGGCCGACGAGCCTATGGCAGACGCGCCTACGGCCGACGAGCCTCGGGCCGACGAGCGTCGGGCCGACGAGCCTTCGTCCCACGAGACTCCGTCCCACGAGACTCCGGAGCTCAGCAGGGATCACGCTGAGTCGCAGCGTAACTCGACGGAGTCGAGTGGCCGTGCTGAGGGTGGCTATAGTTCTGATAGCTATAGCGAGCGTGAGTGGGTTGAGGGGCGCAAAGTCTACCAGCGTGGTGGTACAAAGCTCCCGCCCACCCCGGCGACCCCCGACCAGAGGTGGTTGATTGCGCCTAACGGGGCCAAGTAAGTGCATTTACTCTTTTTCAACCTTTTGCCTTCACGTTTCTTCGAATATCTAATGCGTTGGCCTTGTCATACTGCAGGTCTTGGACACACGAGCCTCATGTCCGCAGGCCCAACAGTGTCCTTGGTGTGATTTGTCGCCAGAGCTTCCCGGGGTGGGTCACGTTGCCCGGTGAGGGCCGGGTTCCAGAGTTAGGAATGACCTGGGAGCACTACTTGGCTGCCCCGGCCCCGCCGGGGCATAGGATCGGCGATGTCGAGTGCCACAAGGTGGCCGACATTGTGATCCAGACGTTTTGGGTAATTTCTCCTTTGCCGTCTACGTTGTGTTTCCTTCTTTGATTGGCAACCCTAGTGATTGTACTAATCCGTGTTTTCTTGTTTTATTGCAGACCTTCTACAGGTGTGCTGAGGGACAGGAGGAGGCCGCGGCTCTGGTTATCGACAACGAGTGCAGGCGCCTACTTCAAAACTTTCGGCACGAGGCTCGGACGCAGGCTATTCGAGACTACTTCGCCTCGGCTGGTATTAGGAGGAAAAGAGAGAAGTGCCGCGAGAAGTTTCTGAGTAAGGAGAAGTACATGAAGGTAATTACCTATTCTTAAGGCCTTGTACTTAGTTTCCTTGATTTGATTCGTAGGCGTAGCGCTCAAATTTCTCTTGCTTAACTTAGGTGCCCCCGAGATGGTGTGCGGATAGGATGGACTGTTGGGAGGCGTTGGTGGATGAGTGGTGCTCTCCCCAATGGCGCTCCACCCACAACACTGCAAAGGACAAGCGTGGCAAAATGAAAGGTGTCCCACACCATCTAGGCAGCGTCAACCTACATCAGTACGGGGAAAACTGGGTATGTGGTTTGCTTCATGATTCATGCAAATTTATTCTTCATGCTAGCTTGAGCCCTCAACTAATACTCTGTTCCTCTCTTTTAGGCGCGAGAGAACAAGGCTCCAGTGCCACAGCTGTTCGACCTCTATGCCATGTCCAATACTGCCTCGTACAAGAAGGCCAAGGCATTCTCTGAGTCTGACCTCGATGATCCAAAGAAATTCACCAACCGCGCCTCCCACCACAAGCTTGTGAGGTACAGAGACGAGGGGAAGGCGAGGAAAGGGCCGGACTTTAACCCGAGCCAGCAACCTCTTGATCCAGAGCTGGTTATGATATCTGGTGGCGGGAGGCCCCATGGCTCGTTAGCCATTGGGGATGGACTGATACGTTGTAGTAGCACTCTCCCGCAGATCAAGAAGCGCCAGACCGGCTCCGATCCTGAGATATTGCCTCGTGCACGGCCAGTGGAGCTCGAATTCAAGGTTAGTTATACGGACTCAGATACCTTTCCTTCATTACATTGTGTGTGAGGCCGTCGATGATTACAATGCTAACGAGTGGTGTTGCAGGCTGCTATTGAGGCAGAGAGAGCGAAGACCCAGGCTGCTATTGAGGAAGAGAGAGCGAAGACCCAGGCGATTCTAGAGGAGAGGGACCGGCAGGCGGCGGAGAGGGAGAGGGAGCTTGAGGACAGGACGGCTAATGCGTTGGAGGAGGAGAGGAACCGGAACATGATGGCTAACCGGGCCCTATACGAGATGTTCGCGGTAAGTTTCTTCTGCATATTAGCCAAATCATGCACGTAATGTTCCTTACAGTAGTATCTAATATGACTGACTCATCAAAACCAAATGTGCAGACCCTGTGCGAGAAGAGCGGCACGACCCCTCCGCCGATGCCAGTCATTGCTCCGGCGGGCACGGTGAGTTTCATTTGAATGTTCATTAGTTACTAGTCTTCACATTTGAGTTGCATCATGCTAACGATACATTGGAAATGATCTTTGGTGCAGCATAACTCCCGACAAGCATCGACCGATCCTCCTCCGTCAGCCACTGGCGCGACCGGTCCTACAACTACACCTCCGTGATGACGGTAAGTTTTCGCAAGTGTTTAGCATAACAAATGCGTACTTAGCTTAAGAAATGACCTATTTATCTCCAAAATGCCATATACTTAGCTTAGTTTCCTCGAAAATGACATTATAACCTTACTTAGCTCCAAAATGACCAATTTTACCATGGATAGCTCTCAAATGACCTATACTTAGCTTAGCTTAAGAAATGACATATTTAGCTCTAAAATGACCTGTACTTAGCATTATTTCCTCCAAAATGACATAATAACCTTAATTAGCTCCAAAATGACCAATTTTACCACGGATAGCTCTCAAATGACCTATACTTAGCTTAGCTTAAGAAATCACCTATTTAGCTCCAAAATGACCTATTTAACCTAGGAAAGCTCTAAAATGACATATACTTAGCATTTATTCCTCCAAAAATGAATTTATATGGTTAGCTAGCTCAAAAATGACATAATAACCTTAATTAGCTCAAAAATGACCTATTTAACCTAGGATAGCTCTAAAGTTACCTATACTTAGCATTTATTCCTCCAAAATGACTCAATATGCTTAGGTAGCTCAAAAAAGACATAATATGCTTAAGAAATGACCTATTTAGCTCCAAAATGACTTAATATGCTTAATTAGCTCAAAAATGGCATAATTACTTAGGTTAGCTCTGAAATGACCTATACTTAGCTTATTTAGTTCATTTATGACATACTTAGCATATTTAGGTCAAAAATGGCCTATTTAACTAGGTTAGCTCTAAAATGACACAAGTAAGCAATAAGAAGAAGAAAAAGAAAGAGAAGAAAAATTCTTCTTCTTCTTCTAGTCTTCTTCTTCTTCTTTTTCTTCTTCTTCTTCTAGTCTTCTTCTTCTTCTAACTTCCTTCTTTCCCATTTTGCAGATTTGATTCACTTCACGGAAGCTTGCGTTCATGGAGTCCTTGTCCTTCCATTTTGTTTTGATTTTGTAGGATCAACAATTGACACTGGCATATGTATGTATAGATGAATGAAACTTGCATATGTATGGATGAGACTTGCATATGTTTTGATTTGGTGTGTGTTGGATGATCATATCCATATGGCTTGCATATTATTTGCATATGTGTTGTTTATTATGTGGTGGATGAGACATTTTATGTGATGGACTAGACATAATGTTTGCCTTATTATGTGATTCTGAATATATATATATGTGTGTGAATTTATGTGCAAATGAATTGATATAAGAGAAAACAGTAAAAACAGGGGCTATATAGCCACTTTGCCGTCTGCTAGCAGACGACAAATAGGTCACGTGGCAGCAGCCTGTGCAATCTGGGCTGGCCTATTTTGCCTGTTTGCCGTCTGCAAGCAGACGGCAAAGAGCTTTCTTCTTTGTGGTCTGCTGGCAGACGGCAAAGAGCCTGCGCTGGCCCAGCTGACGCCTGACGTCAGCTGCAGCTCTTTGCCGTCTGCTGGCAGACGGCAAAGAGCGCCGTTAGCCCCCTAACGGGGCTGGCACCTTTTGTCTGCCGTCCAGGGGCTTTGCCGTCTGCCAGCAGACGGCAAAGAGCTTGGCTTCTTTGCCGTCTGCCAGCAGACGGCAAAGTGGCCTTTACCGGCACCCGTTCGGCCGGACTGTTCGCCGTCTGCTGGCGGACGGCAATGGCTTTGCCGTCCGCCAAGCAGGCCTTTGCCGTCTGCTATGGCAGACGGCAAAGAAGCTAATTCCAGTAGTGTTGCATGGGACCTAAGCATGCACCCAAGGACACATATATGATTTTTCAACCCATTTTGGTGCACCGGAGCATGTGCATGCAGTTCAAATTTTATATATGCACATAAAATGCCTAGAAAACTCCGTTAATGTATAAAAATGTCCAAATGAACCCCAAATAATTTCAAATTTTAACACAACACTCGTATAGTTTTATGTTCACTACAGACAAATGTTCTAGCAATTCAAACACCGTCCTTTGCCGATGTGACCCAATTCCGTATTTCAAATCAAGACGAAAAATCAAGTACATCACACACAGTTAATTATCACCAACCGTGTGAGATGCAGTACAAAATATCTTGGTGCACCATCATATATGGCTTACGCGAGAAGGTTCGTCGGCTACAGTCCATAGCCGGCGCGTCAAGCAAACTAGCTCCCCAAATATCATTTCACTGTTCAATCGTCGCCGGTCAAAGATGGGGACGTGGACCCGCGTCGTGAGGGCAACTTCGGCGGCCCAGTCCGGCGAGAGCGCGGCCGCAGCCGCCATGAGCGTGCTCACAACCTGCGTGAGCGCGGCCGCAATCTGTGACCGGGCGGCTGCGGCAGCAAAAACGGCCGCTACTGCAGCTCAGATGGCGGTAGCAACATCTGCGATGGGGATAGCAAATGGCGAGAGCGGGACAACAGCTGTCCGTTCCGCGGCGGCCGCCTTAGCCCTGACGGAGGCCGTCTGCGCCCATGTCGAGGCCGGCCATGCCCAGCTCCTGGCGGTCACCACACAAATCACACGAATCTTCTCCGACAACAGTGGGCAACCCACGGCCGAAGACTTGGCAATCGCCGAGAGCGTTCGAGCAGCCGTCCGTTCATTCGCGGCATATCTTGCCGCGATGGAGCCCATCCAAGCCCAGACCACGGCCGCCCACGCCCAGCTCGTGGCGGCCTTTTCCAAAGAGATGGCGGACGCGGATGGCGAGATGCTTGCCGAGTATGGTGCGATGGATGCCATGGAGCCCCTTCCCCAGGAGATCGTCGGGTGCGAGCTAGACATGGAGGAGGCGGCGAAGATCGATGAGCGCCAGGCGGAGTAGTAGTCTTTGTTTAGAGCGCTGGTCTTTTGTTAGAGTAATGTTTAGGTCGGCTAGCTCTGTTTAATTGCTGAACTTGCTTGATTAAGAAGTGTGGGTGTGCTGTAGGCTCTTTTGTGTACCCAAATTATGCAATGACGTGGATGACCACTGTAACCAGGGAAATTCGAACCAAAATTTGCACGTTCAAACTCATCACACACGGGGGTAAGCCATATGAATCATTTGTATGTTCAGATATCGTACACAGTGCTGAATAAGTGATCGTGTCTGATGACACTTCGCGCACCAGTTTTTCGCTGCACGGAGCAAAAAAAATCGGCATCCACGGAAATATCTACCTCCCATGCCCCCCTCCTCCTTACCAAAAGCCACATTTCTACTGTTTCCGCCTTCCATTCCAAGTTCAAACCTTCACTGCTTGCTTGCAGCGCCACCGCCTCGCCGGCGACGCTCCTTCCTGCTGCTCGGCCTCGTCGATATAGTCAGGTAATCCACACCCGACCCCCATCCTCCACCTCCTTCTACATCCCACATGCCCCGACCATCGGCGCGAGACCTTCCACCCAAATCACCGACCCATCCTCCAAATAAGCGCCGCCCTAAGCCATGGTGCACGCAGTACAGCCAGGAGCTCAAGGAGCATCTGGCAGCGGAGAAGCATATCGTGGCCGCACGCGCGGATGAGGTCGCGATGGCTGCCATGCGTGCCGACCCCCAGATCTTGGAGGAGCACCTCGCCGTCGAGGCGACCGTCGACTCCTCGCACGCAAACGCCGCCACGCGGTTGGCTGCTTTATACGACAGTTTGTGGCGTTTTCTCGAGGCCACTGATACGTCTCCGTCGTATCTACTTTTCCAAACACTTTTGCTCTTGTTTTGGACTCTAATTTGCATGATTTGAATGAAACTAACCCGGACTGACGCTGTTTTCAGCAGAATTGCCATGGTGTTGTTTTTGTGCAGAAATCAAAGTTCTCTGATTTGGACGAAACTTTTTGGAGAATTTTTATGGAATATATAAAAATTATTGGCGCAAGAATCAACAAAAGGGGGGCCACCTGTTGCCCACAAGGCAGTGGGGCGCGACCCCCCTAGGGCGCGCCGTAGTGCCTTGTGGGGCCCACAGGCGGCCGTCTGACCTAATTCCAACGCTATAAATTCTCTTTCCCTGAGAAAAAAAATAAAAGAAGAAGTTTCATCGCGTTTTACGATACGGAGCCGCCGCCACCTCCTGTTCTTCATCGGGAGGGCTGATCTGGAGTTCGTTCGAGGCTTCGGAGAGGGGGATCCGACGCCGTCGTCATCATCAACCATCCTTCATCACCAATTTCATGATGCTCACCACCAGGCGTGAGTAATTCCTTCGTAGGCTTGCTAGACGGTGATGTGTTGGATGAGATTTACCATGTAATCGAGTCAATTTGTTAGGGCTTTGATCCCTAGTATCCACTATGTTGTGAGATTGATGTTGCTATGACTTTGCTATGCTTAATGCTTGTCACTAGGGCCCGAGTGCCATGATTTCAGATCTGAACTCTTCATGTTTTCATGAATATATTTGTGTTCTTGATCCTATCTTGCAAGTTATATGCACCTATTACGTGTCATGATTCGCGTACCCCAAGGTGACAATAATTGGGATTCTTTCCGGTGATTGCCGTAGTTTGAGGAGTTCATGTATTCACTAAGTGCTAATGTTTTGTTCTGGTTCTCTATTAAAAGGAGGCCTTAATATCCCTTAGTTTCCTTAAGGACCCCGCTGCCACGGGAGGGTAGGACAAAAGATGTCATGCAAGTTCTTATTATAAGCACATATGACTATATACGGAATACATGCCTACATTACATTGATGAATTGGAGCTATTGTGTATCGCCCTAGGTTGTGACTGTTATATGATGAATATCATCCAACATAATTATCATCACCGATCCAATGCCTACGACTTTCTCATATTGGTTTTTGCTAAGTTACTTTGTTGCTACTGCTTTACACTTGCTACAAAACTGCTACTGTTACTGTTGCTACTGCTATCAAAACTATCATATTACTGTGTGATCTCTACTACACAACTTATTCTTGTAGACTCGTGTTGGGCCTCCAAGCGCAGAGTTTTGTAGGACAGTAGCAATTTTCCCTCAAGTGGATGACCTAAGGTTTATCAATCTGTGGGAGGCGTAGGTTGAAGATGGTATCTCTCAAACAACCCTGCAACCAAATACAAGAAATCCTTGTGTCCCCAACACACCCAATACAATGGTAAATTGTATAGGTGCACTAGTTCGGCGAAGAGATGGTGATAAAAGTGTAGTATGGATAGTAGATATAGGTCTTTGTAATCTGAAAATATAAAAACAACAAGGTAGCAAGTAACAAAAGTGAGCACAAACGGTATTGCAATGCTTAGAAACAAGGCCTAGGGTTCATACTTTCGCTAGTGCAATCTCTCAACAATGCTAATATAATTGGATCATATAACCATCCCTCAACGCGCGATAAAGAATCACTCCCAAGTTCCTACTAGCGGAGAACATAAGATAGAAATTGTTTGTAGGGTACGAAACCACCTCAAAGTTATCCTTTCCGATCGATCTATCGAGCTATTCCTATAAGTGTCACAAACAGCCCTAGAGTTTGTACTAAAATAACACCATATGATACACATCAACCAACTCTAATGTCACCTAGATACTCCAATGTCACCACAAGTATCCGTGAGTTGATTATACGATCTGCATCAAACAACTTCATAATCATAATATTCAATCCACACAAAGAACTCCAAGGAGCACCCCAAAGTTTCTATCGGAGAAAATATAATGAAAACGTGCATCAACCCCTATGCATAGATTACCCCAATGTCACCTCGGGAATCCGCGAGTTGAGTGCCAAAACATATATCAAGTGAATCAATATAATACCCCATTGTCACCACGGGTATTCATATGCAAGACATACATCAAGTGTTCTCAAATCTGAATATTCAATCCGACAATAACGAAACCTCAAAGGGAAAAGATTCGATTCATCACAACAAAGATAGAGAGGGAAGAAACACCATATGATCCAACTATATTAACAAAGCTCGTGATACATCAAGATCGTGCCAAATCAAGAACACGAGAGAGAGATCAAACACATAGCTACTGGTACAAACCCTCAGCCCCGAGGGTGAACTACTCCCTCCTCGTCATGGAGACCGCCGGGATGATGAAGATGGCCTCCGGTGATGCTTTCCCCCCTCCGGCAGGGTGCCGGAAAAGGGCTGTAGATTAGATCGTGGAGGTACAGAGGCTTGCGGCGGCGTAAAAACTCATCTAGGGTTATTTCTGGGGGTTTCTCTATTTATAGGATTTTTCAGCGTTGGAATCAGGTCAGACGGAGCCACGTGGGCCCCACGAGGTACCAGGGCGCGCCTGGGGGGGGGGTGGCGCGCCCTGGTGCCTCGTGGGCACTGGGTGGCCCCCCTCCAGTGGGTCTTGGTTCCAGTATTTTTTATTTATTCCATAAAAAAACTCCAAAAAGTTTCATCCAATTCCAAGAACTTTTATTTCTGCACAAAAAACAACACCATGGCAATTCTGCTGAAAACAGCGTCAGTCCGGGTTAGTTCTAATCAAATCATACCAAAACCATATAGAATTGTTATAAACATGGCATGAATACTTCATAAATTATAGATACGTTGGAGACGTATCAGCATCCCCAAGCTTAATTCCTGCTCGTCCTCGAGTAGGTAAATGATAAAAGAAATAATTTATGAAGTGTGAATGCTAGCATAGTGCATAAGTTTGATTAATGATAATTTCAATCACTTTTCATAGCATCCTAACAACAACTCTTTCTCATAAAACTCATCATGATAAAGTAGCAATCAATTCACATGTTATGGTTCGAACAATGCAATCTCTTGAAACTTAACAACCTATGTTCTTAGTCACCAAGCAATTGCAATTCAACTTAATTTCAACAAAGTCTAAGTAAGAGCTCCACATACTCAATTATCATATAGTCTTCTATGATTGCTAGCACTCATAGCATATTTTTAGAATAAATGGCATCCATCGAACACAGAGAAAGATAGGGGCTTAGTGTTTCGCCTCCCAACTTATTTATCATAGAGATAATTGTCAACAATAATAATTCATGATCAAATATATTTGACTGGCCATATGTTCCTGGATCTTTCCCCACCACATGATGCTTACCAACTAGAGAGTAATTATGGTTGAAATGCGAATGAATACTTATTGACTCTTGCATAAAAGTAAATACATAAAAGTAAATGCATAAAAGTAAAAGATAGGCCCTTCGCAGAGGGATGCTGAGGTTGTCATGAGCTTTTTATTTTTGGATGCACAAGACCTTAATGCAAAGGAACGTCATGTTATATTGCCTCTTGTGATAGCAACCTTTATTATGCAGTCCGTCGCTTTTATTTTTTTACCATCACAAGTTTGTACAACGCTTATTTTCCCTTACAATAAAAGATCATACATATTTTAGGAGCAATTTTTATTGCTTTTTGCACCGATGACAACTTACTTGTAGGATCTTATTCAATCCATAGGTAGGTATGGTGGACACTCATGGCAAGAAACTGGGTTTAAGGGTTTTTTGATGCACAAGTAGTATCTCTACTTAGTACGAATTTTTGGCTAGCAAAAGATCCTAAGCAAGCACAACATGTTGGAGGATCCATAACAATATAACTTCTATGCAAATATACCCAAACATAACTCATTACGTTGCCTTCCTTGTCCAACTTCAACTAATTTGCTCAAGTTTGAAAATAATTAATGGGTATTCACAATCATAAAAGATGTCCAAGATAATATATTTATATGTGAAAGTTCTCTTCCTTATACTAATCATCCATGAATTGCTTGTATGACCAATATTGTGATTGTCAAGCTTCAATAGAATTCACTTTCTAACCCAAATGTGAAACTACTACTAGACATGATACAAGCATATGAAGCACATATAATTTCAACTTTATGATATTCAATTCATTCAACAATTTACTCATAGGATATAAGTGAAGAACAAGAGTAAATGACAAACTACTCCAAAAAGCTATAAGTGAAGATCAAATGAGTAGTTAAGTAAATAGGTAGCTATGTGAGGATTCTCTCTCATTTAAGATTTCAGATCTTGATAATTTTATTCAAACAACAAACAAAACGAAAATAAAAGGACACTCCAAGAATAGCACATAACATGTGAACAAGTAAAAACTTTGGCTAACCGATAGGTGTTGATGAAGAAAGGTGGGATGCCAACCGGGGCATCCCCAAGCTTAGTTGTTTGAGACTTCTTAGAATAAATACTTGGGATGCCGGGCATCCCCAAGCTTGAGCTCTTGTGTCTCCTTAATTCCTCTCATATCATGGTTTCCCTAAATCTCAAGAACTTCATCCACACAAAACTCAACATGAACTCGTGAGATAAGTTAGTATAAATCAACTCAAAACCTTGACATTATCTACTGTAAAAAATCACTAAAATTATAATTAAACATTGCATACTAAATGCCTCTGCATATTTAATACTCCTATCCTCAAATAGAAACATTAAACAAGCAAACATATGCAAACAATGCAACTATAATAGCAATCTGCCAAAACAGAACAGTCTGTAAAGGGTGAATAAGAATTCATACTCCCTAACTCCAAAAATTCTGAAAAATTGCCACGTGACAGAAAACTCATGTATGCTTACTGTGTAAAAATTTCAGATTTTTATCATGTTCTTACTATTCAGGAATATTCTGGACATAACAGAAAACTTTCTGTTTTCAAACAGCAACACATGAACTTGCAAACTGAGCATGGTAAAGGCTATAATTGGCATTTTATTGAACTAAAAGATACAAAACATGATTATTGATAACAGCAAGCAAATATCAACAGAATAAATGACGCTCTAAGCAAAACTCATATTATGTGACGAATAAAAATATAGCTCCAAGTGAGGTTACCGATAGTGTTGAAGACGAAAGAGGGGATGCCTTCAGGGGCATCCCCAAGCTTAGACGCTTGAGTCTTCCTTGAATTTTACCTTGGGGTGCCTTAGGCATCCCCAAGCTTAGGGTCTTTCCACTCCTTATTCTCCTCATATCGATATCTCACCCAAAACTTGAAAACTTCAATCACACAAAACTTAACGGAACTTCGTGAGATAGGTTAGTATGATAAAAATAAATCATCCACTTAGGTACTGTCAAGACAAGATTTATAATTGTTCTCACATAATTCCTACTGTATTCTATCATTTAAAAAATTTATATTACTCAATATAAGCTATGGAAACACTAAAACAAGCAAACTATGAATCGAAAACAGAATCTGTCAAAAACAGAACAGCATGTAGTAAGAGATTTAAAAACTATACTTCTGTACCTCCAAACATTATGAAAAATTAGGACAACGTAAAAAATTTGTAACCCAATACTGCGTAAAAATTTCAGAATTTTTTCACCCTCCAGTACAGAATAGAAATTTCAGCACTGGACGCAAAAGTTTCTGTTTTTGCACAGAATCAAATCAACAAGCATCCACACTATCCCAAAGGCTTTACTTGGCACATTATTGAAAGAAAACATATAAAACATGATTACTACAGTAGCTTAATCATGTTAACACATAAAAACAGTAGGTATTAATATTGGGTTGTCTCCCAACAAGCGCTTTTCTTTAATGCCTTTTTATCTAGGCATGATGATTTCAATGATGCTCACATAAAAGTAAAGAATTGAAACACAAAGAGAGCATCATGAAGCATATGACTAGCACATTTAAGCCTAACCCACTTCCTATGCATAGGTATTTTGTGTGCAAAAAATTTATGGGAACAATAATCAACTAGCATAGGAAGGCAAAACAAGTATAGCTTCAAAACTTTCAACACATAGAGAGGAAACTTGAAATTATTGCAACACCTACAAGCATATGATCCCCTCTCATAATAATTTTCAGTAGCATCATGAAGAAATTCAACAATATATCCATCACACAAAACATTCTTTTCATGATCTACAAGCATAGAATTTTATTACTCTCCACATAAGCAATTTTCTTCTCATTCATAATAGTGGGAGCAAACTCAACAAAATAACTATCATGAGATGCTTGATTGGCATAATCCAATTGAAAATTAAAATCATGATGACAAGTTTCATAGTAATCATTATTTTTTATAGCATACATGTCATCACAATAATCATCATAGATAGCAACTTTGTTTTCATAATCAATTGAAACCTCTTCCAAAATAGTGGAATCATCATTAAATAAAGTCATGACCTCTCTAAATCCACTTTTATCAATATAATCATCATAAATAGGAGGCATACTTTCATCATAATAAATTTTCTTATCAAAACTTGGGGGACTAAAAATATCATCTTCATCAAACATAGCATCCCCAAGCTTATGGCTTTGCATATCATTAGCATCATGGATATTCATAGAATTCATACTAACAACATTGCAATCATGCTCATCATTCAAAGATTTTATGCCAAACATTTTATTGAATTCTTCTTCTATCAATCGAGCACAATTTTCCGCTCCATCATTTTCAAGAAAGACATTATAAAGACGAATAATATGAGGCAACCTCAATTCCATTTTTTGTAGTTTTCTTTTATAAACCAAACTAGTGATAAAACAAGAAACTAAAAGATTCGATTGCAAGATCTAAAGATATACCTTCAAGCACTCACCTCCCCGGAAATGGTGCCAGAAAAGTGCTTGATGTCTACTACACAACTTATTCTTGTAGACTCGCGTTGGGCCTCCAAGCGCAGAGTTTTGTAGGACAGTAGCAATTTTCCCTCAAGTGGATGACCTAAGATTTATCAATCCATGGGAGGCGTAGGTTGAAGATGGTATCTCTCAAACAACCCTGCAACCAAATACAAGAAATCTCTTGTGTCCCCAACACACCCAATACAATGGTAAATTGTATAGGTGCACTAGTTCGGCGAAGAGATGTTGATAAAAGTGTAGTATGGATAGTAGATATAGGTCTTTGTAATCTGAAAATATAAAAACAACATGGTAGCAAGTAACAAAAGTGAGCACAAACGGTATTGCAATGCCTAGAAACAAGGCCTAGGGTTCATACTTTCGCTAGTGCAATCTCTCAACAATGCTAATATAATTGGATCATATAACCATCCCTCAACGTGTGATAAAGAATCACTCCCAAGTTCCTACTAGCGGAGAACATAAGATAGAAATTGTTTGAAGGGTAAGAAACCACCTCAAAGTTATCCTTTCCGATCGATCTATTGAGCTATTCCTATAAGTGTCACAAATAGCCCTAGAGTTCGTACTAAAATAACACCATATGATACACATCAACCAACACTAATGTCACCTAGATACTCCAATGTCACCACAAGTATCCGTGAGTTGATTATACGATCTGCATCAAACAACTTCATAATCATAATATTCAATCCACACAAAGAACTCCAAGGAGCACCCCAAAGTTTCTATCGGAGAAAAGATAATGAAAACGTGCATGAACCCCTATGCATAGATTACCCCAATGTCACCTCAGGAATCCGCGAGTTGAGTGCCAAAACATATATCAAGTGAATCAATATAATACCCCATTGTCACCACGGGTATTCATATGCAAGACATACATCAAGTGTTCTCAAATCTGAATATTCAATCCGACAATAACGAAACCTCAAAGGGAAAAGATTCGATTCATCACAACAAAGGTAGAGAGGGAAGAAACACCATATGATCCATCTATATGAACAAAGCTCGCGATACATCAAGATCGTGCCAAATCAAGAACACGAGAGAGAGATCAAACACATAGCTATTGGTACAAACCCTCAGCCCCGAGGGTGAACTACTCCCTCCTCGTCATGGAGACCGCCGGGATGATGAAGATGGCCTCCGTTGATGCTTTCCCCCCTCCGACAGGGTGCCGGAAAAGGGCTGTAGGTTAGATCGTGGAGGTACAGAGGCTTGCGGCGGTGTAAAAACTCATCTAGGGTTATTTCTGGGTGTTTCTCTATTTATATGATTTTTCAGCGTTGGAATCAGGTCAGACGGAGCCACGTGGGCCCCATGAGGTACCAGGGCGCGCCTAGGGGGGGTGGCGCGCCCTGGTGCTTCGTGGGTACTGGGTGGCCCCCCTCCAGTGGGTCTTGGTTCCAGTATTTTTTATTTATTCCATAGAAAAACTCCAAAAAGTTTCATCCAATTCCAAGAACTTTTATTTCTGCACAAAAAACAACACCATGGCAATTCTGCTGAAAACAACGTCAGTCCGGGTTAGTTCTAATCAAATCATACCAAAACCATATAGAATTGTTATAAACATGGCATGAATACTTCATAAATTATAGATACGTTGGAGATGTATCACTGTGCTACTAAATACTTTGCTGCAGATATTTTATCTTCAGGTGTGGTTGAATTGACAACTCAACTGCTAATACTTGCAAATATTCTTTGGCCCCCCTTGTGTCGAATCAATAAATCAGGGTAAAATACTACCCGCGAAAACTGTTGCGATCCCCTATACTTGTGGGTTATCAAGAGCCACCGTCGGTGCCTTCGACGAAGACTACGAGGTGTTTTCTCAGCGTGCCCGTGCTTACCTCAACTCCAGAGCCAGCAGGTTGGTGCCCGGAGCGGCTCAGGCGACTCACCACTATGAGGAGGGCACCCACGATGTGGAGGCCTCGCCCTCTTCCAAGTCTAAGGAGCCCATCGTCATCGATATCTCCGACGATTAGGAGTAGCTTGTCTTTTTAGCTCACTGCAAGGACCTATGTTCAGCTAGCTAGCTACGCCGGTTAAGCATGTTCGGTTTACCTGTTGCATGTGCTGCTCCTGCCTTTCCTTTACAAATTCTAGTGAATTGTCCTATGTACTCTTACTATGCAATCTGATCCTCTAGTATATATGTTCTATATATTGTGCAATGTGGTGCTGAGTTAACTGTTTGGTTATTTTTTTGTCATGTTCAGTTAACTGTTTAGTTCAATTCTGCAATGTGATGCTCAATTCTTGTGGGTGCAATTTTGTATTCTCTTGCATGTGAGAAATAATCGAATTTGGCTGTACAAAATACATGAGATACAAATACAATTGCTATATTTCCAAGTTGTTAAGCATACTAGGTTTGGTTAACTATCTGATCTTGTAGTATGTTCTCTTTTGCAATGTGGTGCTCAGTTAACTGTTTGGTTCATTTGTTGTGGTGCTTAGTTAACTGTTTGGTTCAATTCTGCAATGCGATTTTCAATTGTCGTGGGTACAATTTTGTATTGTTATGCATGTGAGAAATAAATCAAATTTGGCTGTACTAAATACATGAGAAACATATACAATTGCTATATTTCCAAGTTCTTAAGCATGCTTGGTTTGGATAAATGGCTTTTCCATGTGGCTCGAATTAATCTGCTGAATCTGCAATGTGTTTATTTTTTATCAGCATATTTTACTGATAGTATGCCAACCCTCACTTAACCTGATCAATAACTACCTTATATGTGTTGCAGGGAAACAATGGGAGGCACTGAGGTTTACCATCGAGGTTCGCACATGCATGGTCCTATGTCTAATAGCACATTATTGTGCAATTGCAGGAACCATTCTAGTATTTAGGTTTTTAACAATTTGGTCTTGCACATGTAGGTCCTGCTATCAGAGGTTTTGACCCACTGTTCGACCCATTTTGTATATGGGGAAATGAGATGTCCATGAATATCAGCCAAGTCAAGAAACTAAGAAAGATTGTGAGGATAAAGAAACTAGCGACGAAAAATAACAAGATCTTTGTCTGCACAATGAAGAAGACATCAGTGAACTACAGGATGGTACTAACTCTTATACTCCCTCCGGTCCTTTTTAGTCTGCATATAAGTTTTGTTCGAAGTCAAAGTATCTCTACTTTGACCAAAGTAATAGAAAAAAGCATCAACATTCAAACTACAAAATCATTATTTTTAGATGCATTATGAAATACAATTTTATAGTTTACATATTTGGTATCGTGGATGTTGATATTTTTAAAAATAAATTTGGTGAAACTTTACAAAGTTTGACTTGATACAAATCTAATGCGCGGAGTAAAAAGGACCGGAGGGAGTACCTTGTTTTTTTATTCCTTTGCACCATTTCAAAATTCAGAGAAGATATTTATGCATATCTTTGTTTTTAGGCCTTTCCAAAGCAGTTCACAGATGATTACCTCTCAAACCACCTGTACGGTCAAGAGGCGAGGAAGGTGTTCATACAACACCCACGGTACAATATTGAAGTCTTCCTCAAGAGGATAAAGGATGGGCGGTCAATCATCCACAGGCACTGGCCTAAAGTTGCAAGGACATTCAACATCATTGAAGGCTCAGTATTCGCCTTCCGCTTCAGCAGTTTTCTAGATGAGATTCATCTGTCTATCTACCATCTATGATACTAATTTCCAAAGGTTTTAGATGTTGCATGTGAAACTTGGTGCTATTGTGTAATGGGCTAGCTAGCTATATATATGCCTATATGGTGTGAGTGAGTGCTGAAGCTATATGATGTTGTACTCTGATGTATTTCAATTATGAAATCCTGGTTCCGTAATACGAAAATGAAATATATTGTGTGTTTATTATGAAATGTAAATTTGATTACTAAATGGATTAATAACAATAGGTCAACTAGCCTGCTTATTGGGTTTTTCTAATGCAAACGGTTATTGAGACAACACCGTGGGCGATGATCTCAGACAACCCACACAGTTTATAGGAAGTAAACGTGTTGGATCAATGAACAATCACACACGACTTCCTCTGGACAATTGTTTGCGTTAGGCCACCTTGCACAAATGTTTTCCACATAAAAAGTGTGTGTGATGGACAGCCTATGCCACACAGTTTCTTCTAGACACCGTGCGTGATGCATTCAGTAACACAAACGATAAATATATTACTATTGTCTGCAATGGCAACACTATCACAGACGATGTGATGCGGAAAACTATGTGCTTTGTATATACGAACAGAAACGTTTGTCTGGGATTCACTATGTGGGATGTATATACGAACGGAAACGTTTATCTTGGATTCACTGTGTGGGATGTACATACGAACGGAAATGATTGGGCCAGTATAATTGTCTGCGATGGCTCACCCGATCGCACACGAGCTCTGTTTGCCCCGCGTGTGTGACCAGAGGCCCTATCGCGGACGGTTTCTGGGTCGTGTGGAAAGAACCCCCCTATCGCACACATAGGCAAGGCGACGGTTTAAAACTTCAGCGCTGAAAGGGGGTAAAAACCGTTTGTATAGCAGCTCGTTGTATTAGTGGCATGGTTTGCTTGATGCGCGAGGTGTAGCAAAAGTATTGCCCCGAGATTGGGCGAATAACCGACGTCCAGGTTTGCTGCTTTCCCGAGAACTAGCATGTTCTCCTCATTCACTTTGGAAACTTCTCCTCGTGCCTGCAACGAGTTAGTGATAACATAGTAGAAATAACGTATAGCGGGACTTTCAATGCAACTGGCTCTATGCCTAGAGCCATGATGACTCATCCGAAGAAAGGATTGCCTCGGGTGCGGGTCAGTGAAATCATAAACATATCTAACATCATCATCATTGTTGGGGAAGCCAAAGTAGTTACACCACTCAGCAAAAGTGATGTTAAAATCTTGGTCAAGGAGACGGAAAGTGATCCTCTCCTCTTCATATGCATTTGGCATCAAACCAATATTGTGCGAGAGAGTACTAAGAAACTCAAGCGTCAATCGCTCAAAAGTCTCACACCCCTAATAGACAAAATGATGCAACCCGGCATTATGACAAAGCAAATTAAAATCATGGGTGATACCTAGCTTGGCGAGAGTATTCGCACAAGCCCATTTGGTTGCTTTGATCTTCCTTGTTGTGAGCTTCTGGAGCTTCTTCCTTGCTCCACGGTCAGTGAAGACGATCCCTTGAGTGAAGACTTGTTGCGGTTGTGTGGTGGATGAAATCAAACCATCGCGTACGCGAGAAGACCTCCGTGTAAACATCTATAAAATATTTTTTTAGTTTAATATAATGAGACAATAATGATCCTACGATACTCACATCATCTTACTCCTCTAAAAAGATCAACAAATCCATCCCAAACTCAAGTTTTGAATCAAAAAATGTGCATATCCTAAAGATGGCAATGCTAGGCATGAAGAACATGGATTCGTGAAAAATAAATTGGGGATCGGAGGAGAAACGTACCGTAGATCGATCAGACGGAAGGATTCGAACTGAGAACGAACGAGTAGAGAGATCGGGCGAAGTATTGCTAGGGTTTGGAGAGGTTTGGAGGAAGAAGAAGAAGAAAAGAGAGATATGGGGGGGAAATACCTCCTTCCTAGGGCTTATTGGGGCCGCCAGGATACCAAACGACCGCCCATACAAGCGCAAGCGCTCGCATGGAACGCCGTCATTCTTCCTGCTGACTTACCTGCGTCTGTGCTCTCTTCATACGACCACTTATACGATTGGTGGCGATCGTTTAAAACCCCGTCGTTCATTCTGTCTTTTGCTTCTTCTGGTTGATGGTGTGAAACAACCACTCGGACGGGCGCACGCGCCCGTTTGGAACGCCGTCTTTGGATCTGGAATTTTCTTCATTTTCTGCAAAAGAGTTAAACGACCACTCGAACGGACGCACGCGTCCGTTTGGAACACCGTCTTTGCTCCTGTGGTCTCTGATGTTTTGCGCTGGAACCTCCGGCAGGTCATGCGACCATTCATACGACCGCACGTGGTCGTTTTGAACGCCGTCTTTTGATCTGTCTCTTGCAAGACTTTTCTTTTCCTTTGCTTTTCTGTGGGGTTAGTTCCTAGACAATACATAGACATATTTCCAGGTATATAAATCATCTTGCACAAGACTAGGCCTTCATGAGAACGACTCTCCCAAACTCACCTCTTCACACGGAACTTCAATCACTCTTTTACTAAAACAAAAAGAAAAACTTACTTGTCTACTTTATTCGCGTGGGTTGCCGCCGACAAAGCACTTGTTTTCAGTCGGATAGCTCGACCGTAATGGTAATCAGGGTGGTGCTAGAACACCGAGACCATAACTTTTGGCATTCAAAATGATGCCACCTCCTGCATAGGTCGGCCGGGGATGTGATATCTCCTTTTTATTGATCCGGTATTGGAACAAGAAAGGGTATCCCGCACCTATTTCCCCACAGGTGACCCTGGGTATCGAACCCACGAGAGGAAGATCCCTTTGAAGCAATGGTCTCTAGCAAGCTTTTGCCAAAGTGTCAAATCCAGCTTTTGACCGGATCAGCAAGCAAATTGTGATTCAAACACTTATAATAAAAAGAAGGTACGGGGATGAGGTCTTAATGCTTATAGCCATGTATTGGTGTTGGGATCGAAAATGATATTAATTTGTGCGCGGGAAGTCACCCGTCAAGAGGTGCTTGCTTCGTATCGGAATGGGGGATGTGTCCAAATAACATCTTGACCGGCACGAGTCCTGCATCAAGAATCAGTTGTCCTACCGCAGGCCCTATCCGTCTAGCGTGGTTGCCCTGATAATTAAGATAATAATATCAGACAAAAGCTTTGGGCGTTCAATGACTACACCTCATGAATCCCCAAGGTTATGATCCATGTTACCCTACTAATCATTACTGTTACCGGTGTTCGATATAACACTTCACGGTCCCCTTGCTCCTAGCCTCACCGGTGCTCGATCTCCATGATCCTGGGTACCTGCAGGGATGAAGATCGTGGACAAGACAAGAGAAACTTCATGAAACAATTTTATTTCTATAAGTGCATCTAGTGCCACCCCTTGTTGGTTTTGGAGTATTGAAGACAAACTTGGTAGAAGGGACTAATGTGTTTGTGAGATTCACAGGAGAACACTGGTAGAAGTCCCTATTGATTCGGTTTACCCATCTAATATGACCCCTAAAAATGTATGAAGACATTGAAGATAATGGTGGTTCACGAAGACATTCATGTTGAAGCCAATGGTTCACGAAGACATTCACTTGAAGCCAATGGAACGCGAAGACTTAGTCTTTTGGTAGTTTCATTTTCTGCTTTCTTGAGTCATAGGAACCACCGTACTATTAAGTGGGGTCGAGGTAAACGAAGTCAGAAACTGACGTGATGCTCAACCCAAATCCTATGTCTTCGAGCGAAGACAAATGAGCGAAAATCTCTTCCAGAGTTGGTTGAGTCAGCTTTGCTTGGAGCCCAAGTAAAGTTGTTGCGTGGGTTCAAATTCCGACCATTGGACACGTGTCAGTTCCCCAATGACCCAGGGTCATTTCGGACAAATCATGTTGGGTTGCCCCTGGCTATAAATAGCCACCCCCTTCCACCATAAGTTGGTGGCTGCTCCGAGTTAGTGCACGGCTTTTGTCATTTGAGAGCAACCCACCTCGAAGCCTTTGAGAGAGAATCCTTGCGAGGACAAAATCCAAAACACCCAGAGCCCAAAGTGATTGAGTATCACTGAAGACATTCTGTTTCGAGTGAACCGAAGACTTATTACACTTGAAGACTGTGATCTTCCAGCCGGTTAGGCGTCACGTTCTGAGCATCCAAGAGTCATTGTGGATTGCCAGTGAACGAAGTCGGTGAAGGTTTGGAAGTCTACCTTGAAGACTTACCAGAGTGATTGGGTGAGATCTGCTGGTCTTAGCTCAAGGGGAATAAGGTGAGGACGTGGTCTTCTGAGTTCAATCTCAGCCTCCATAACCAGACGTACAACTATCACAGCAGTTGGAACTGGTCAAACAAATCATTGTCTTCCCTGAGCTCCTGGTTCTATCCTTTCACTTCCTTTACTTACTGTCTAGTTCTGTGAAGCCCTTGCATGGCTATTTGTGTTTGAGGATATTCCCTGAAGCCATTCATCTGTTTACCTATTTGTTTTCATGCTTCTGGTGTTTATGTTCAACGCATGCTTGTATGTATGATGCCCATGCCTATCATATATGCTCATCTTTGTTACTACTGTTGTTAGTTTTTCACTGTGCTTCCGCTTGCTTCGAAGATGTTGCATGTTTTCGAAGCCGTTCATAAAAATCGCCTATTCACCCCCCTCTAGTCGATAACTAGCACTTTCAATTGGTATCAGAGCAAGGTACTCCCTTGTTCTGTGTGATTCGGTTTAACCACCTGGAGTTTTAGCTATGTCGACTGCAGGGATAATCAAGGTTTCCGCTGCGTGCCCCGTCTTCGATGGCACTGACTATCCCTACCGGAAGAATAAGATGCGCATGCATCTTGAAGCCATTGACAACAACCTATGGTATGTCGTCAAGACTGGTGTTCCCAAGGTCGGTGAAGGTATCACCACTGCTGATGTGAAGAGGTTCGCGCAACTGGACTCGACCGCCAAGAACATCATCTGTGGTCATCTGACCAAAGGACAGTATGGTCGTGTGAGTGCACTGGAGTCTGCGAAGCTAGTCTGGGACTGGCTCTCAAAGGTCAACGAGGGCATCTCATCCCAGCGAGACTCCCGAATCGATGTACTTCACAATCTCTTCAACCGCTTCAAGAGACTCGAGAATCAAAACGTTCAGCTCACCTTCGATCGTCTCACTGATATCACCAATGAGCTTCATGCTCTTGGCGCCACTGACATCACCATGCATGAAGTTGTGAAGAAGCTATTGAGGTCTCTTGACAGTTTGTTTGACACCTTATCACTGATGATTCAAGAGCGCCCTGATTTCAAGCAATTGGATCCTGCCAATATACTTGAGAGGCTCAATACTCATGAATTTCAGCTATCTGAGAAGAGAGATATCTATGGTCCTAGCTATGGACGTTCTCGCGCTTTGAAAGCAAAGGTTGCATCTTCATCTGAAGACTCTGACTGCTGTTCCGATGGTGCTGAAGACATTGGCAGAGAGCTTGCAATGCTCGTGAAGAAGTTCCAGAAGTTCACTAAGAAAAACTGCTTTAGAAAGTCTTCAAAGTATGATTCCAAGAAGGCTGAAGCTTCCTCTCGTGACTACAAGAAGAGAACTTGCCACAAATGCAAGAAGCCAGGCCACTACATGGCAGAATGTCCTCAATGGGAAAAGGAATCAAAGAAGAAGAAGAAGAGCAAGGACTCTGACGCTGATGAGAAGAAGAAGAAGAAACACTCAAAGTCTTCATCGCACAAAAGAAGTTCCTCCAGCAAAGCTCGTGCATTCATCGGCAAGGAAATTGATTCAGAAGAGGAATCTGCTTCAGAGGAGGTGGTGGAGGAGTTAGACTCAGGCGTGGCAAGCCTGGCTTTGGCTTCAGCATTCGTCACCAAGTCCATCTTCAACACTGAAGACAATGGTCACGTCACCGACACTAAGGACGACGACGACGACTCTGCTCCTGCCTACTGCTTCATGGCAAGAGGCGCTAAGGTAACCTCACGCACTGCCTACTTTGAAACCTCAAGTGTAGATGACTCTGAATGTGAATCCAAACCTAGCTATAAGACACTTACTAAAATTGCAACTGAGCAACAAACTGCTATGGAAAAGATTCAAAAACTGCTAGACAAAAGCGATGATCTGTTTGACGGGGAAATGAATCGAAGTCAATCCTTAATTGAAGACATAAAAAATCTTCAAGTTAAGTATGACGAGCTCCTGAGTCGTCATGATACCCTCTCATCTGATCATGAGAAGCTCTCCTATGAATATCTTCAAAGGAAGCAAGAGCATGAGAAGCTGAGAGCATCTCATGATGATCTTCGAACTGAAAACGATTCACTACTCCCTCAACAGATCAGTACCGCTCAGGATGATTTTGTGCCACCTTGCTTGAAATGCCTTGAGCGTGATAACGCTAATTCTTCTGCTGAATGTTCCACTGTTTCTGAGTCTACAATATCTTCAACTGTTGATGTGGCCACTAACCCCTCATCTGAGGAAGCCACTGCTCTTACTGATGAGAATGCCAGGTTGAAGACATTACTTGAGACTGGCATGTATAAGAGTCTCAAAGGGCATCAAACTCTTTATGATGTCCTCAAGAAACAGATCCTGAACAGGAACCCTAGGAAAGAGGGCATTGGCTTCGAGAGAAACATAAATGTTAATGGCACATATTGGAAGCCTGAGCAGTACCCCAAAACCACCTGGGTTGCTGCAACAGGCCCCCAGTAGACCCAACCACATTATGTGGCTATACATGTGCTAACCCCATCATCATTGATGAGTCCTTTGACTCAAACTATAAACTATTCAAAAACCAGAATGGTGAATTGTTTGCCAGGTTTATTGGAACTAACTGCAGGAATGGTTCGCCTATGAAGAAGATCTGGTTTCCCAAAAGTCTTCTAGAAAGGCTTCCCGTGAATGTCATCAGGACACCACCTGGGAAGAAGACAAACCCCAGAGCAAAAGCTTCATATGGACCAAAGTCTTCATACAGACGAAGGTCTTCGTATGATTGAGCTAACACTTATATTTTGCAGGGTTACAATGATCAGACTCATGAATATGAGAGACGTTCCTCAAACCATTATGTTCACAAATCAAAGAATTTCTCTGCTTATTCATTCGAGTACTCTAACCCCCCTGTGAAGCTATTTGGTAGGGCTTCAAAGCCAAAGTTCTCAGATGCTGCACTTAGACTCATTGCTTCTAAGCCACCCCTTCAGATGTGGGTGGTTAAGAAGAACTGATCTTTCTTGCAGGGTCAGGTCTCCAGCTGAAAAGCATTGGGTTCTGAGGACAATGTTGGGGACCTAAAAAATCTTGTTGAACGCAAGATAAAATGTCCAAATGGTCTTACCATTTATTTCGTCCATGGATTTCTTGATGATCATCCTACTATATCCTACAAGGTACTTACATTCTCTGAAAGTCTTCATCGTCAAATGTTTGTACTTCACAATTGTCTTGGTGAAGCCTATCCTACTAACTGCTCTGTAGGGTACACTTCCGAAAGCTACTGAATGGATCCTGGACAGTGGCTGCACCAACCATAAGACTGGTGACCGAAGCTTGCTCATGGACTCTACACTTCGTCCATCTACACAAAAGCACATTACTTTTGCTGACACTGGGAAAAGCAAGGTATTGGGTCTAGGTAGGGTTGCAATCTCGAAGGATCGACACATGGATAAAGTGATGCTTGTTGAATCCCTTGGATTCAACCTCATATCCGTCTCAATGCTTTGTGATCTTGATATGATTGTCATCTTTGGCAAATTTCACTGTCTTGTGCTAATGGCTTCTGACAAAACTCAAGTCTTCGAAGGTTATCGAAGCGGTGACTTGTACATGCTAGATTTCTCCACAGGACCACAACTTGCCACATGTCTTCTAGCAAAAGCTTCAGAATGCTGGCTTTGGCATCGATGGCTAGGGCATGCTGGCATGAGGAACTTGCACACCCTTGTGAAGAAGAAACACATCATTGGGATCGAGGACGTCAAGTTCAAGAAGGATCACCTATGTGGAGCCTGTGAAGCTGGGAAGATGACTAGGGCGAAACACCCCTCGAAGACAATCATGACGACCACTCGTCCCTTCGAGCTGCTACATGATACGTCTCCAACGTATCAATAATTTTTGATTGTTCCATGCTATTATAGTATCAATCTTGGAGGTTTTATATGCAATTATATGCCATTATATATCATTTTTTGGGACTAACCTATTAACCCAGTGTCCAGTGCCAGTTGCTATTTTTTGCTTGTTTTTGCCTTTTCAGAAAATCATTATCAAAAAGAGTGCAAACGAGAAAAAAACTTTGGATTAATTTTTTCTGGACCAGAAGAGACCCACGAAGCTTCGGGAGAAGACCAGAAGAGCCACGAGGAGGTGGCAAGCCTGGAGGGCGCGCCCAGGGGGTAGGTGCCCCCCCAGGCTTGTGGGCCCCTCGTAGCCCCACCTGACCTAATTCCAGCACTATAAATTCCCAAATATTCCCAATATACCAGAGAGACAGAAGAGAAAACCTTTCTGCCACCGCAAGCCTCTGTTCTTCCGCGATCCCATCTGGAGGCCTTTTCCGGTACTCTACCGGAGGGGGAATCGATCACGGAGGGATTCTTCATCAACCTTGCTGCCCTTCCGATGATGTGTGAGTAGTTTACCATAGACCTATGGGTCCATAGCTAGTAGCTAGATGGCTTCTTCTCTCTCTTTGATCTTCAATACCATGTTCTCCTCGATGTTCTTGGAGTTCTATCCGATGTAATCTTCTTTTGCGGTGTGTTTGTTGGGATCCGATGAATTGTGAGTTTATGATCAGATTATTCATGAGAAATATTTGAGTCTTCTCTGAACTCTTTTATGCATGATTATTATAGCTTTGTATTTCTCTCCGATCAATCGATTTGGTTTGGCCAACTAGATTGGTTTATCTTGCAATGGGAGAGGTGCTTTGTGATGGGTTCAATCTTGCGGTGCTCAATCCCAGTGACAGAAGGGGACATTACACGTATTTGTATTGTTGCCATTAAGGATAAAAAGATGGGGTTTAATCATATTGCTTGAGTTTACTTTGTCTACATCATGTCATCTTGCTTAAGGCGTTACTCTGTTTCATACTTAATACCCTAGATGCATGCTGGATAGCGGTCGATGGGTGGAGTAAAAGTAGTAGATGCAGGCAGGAGTCGGTCTACTTGTCTCGGACGTGATGCCTATGTACATGATCATTGCCATGAATCCGTCATAATTATTTGCTTTTTTATCAATTGTCCAACAATAATTTGTTTACCCACCGTATGCTATGTGTTTGAGAGAGAAGCCTCCAGTGAAAACTATGGCCCCCAGGTCTACTTTTATCATATATTAAAATCAAAAATACCTTGGTGCAATTTATTTACTTTTATTTTATTTAGTATTTTAGTTTATCCATCTATCACTATCAGAATTAATCCTTGCAAATAACCGCTAACAAGATTGACAACCCTCTTATTTGCGTTGGGTGCAAGTGTTTGCTTTTGTGTGTGCAGGTGCGTTTAACGGGATTTTGCTTGGTTCTCCTACTGGATTGATAACCTTGGTTCTTAACTGAGGGAAATACTTATCTCTACTATACTGCATCATCCTCTCCTCTTCGGAGAAATACCAACGCAGTCTACAAGTAGCAGGAAGAATTTCTGGCGCCGTTGTAGGGGAGACATCATCAAAATTACCAAGTACCTTCGCACAAATTATCATCCACTTGCATTTATTTTATTTGCCTTTTTATTTGCAGTTGCCTCTCGTTTTCATCTCCCCCACTTCTATTTTTTTTACAAAAACACAAAAATATTTTTATTTGCTTGTTTGCCTCGTCACTATGACTAGCTTTACCATCCCTCCTTTGTCTCCGGACTTTGAAGTTCTTTATTTCAAACAGAAACAAGGAGAAAATTTAAAAGATGCTTGGTATAGGATAATTGAATATTATCGTGTTTGCACCATAAAAGGGGATATGAAAATTCTGTTACGAAACTTTTATGTAGGGCTAACTATGCCAAATAGACAACTCTTGGATTTTGCTACCAAAGGAAATTTTATTGACAGCGATCCTAATACTGCTTATGAATTAATAGAGGGAATAGTGGGAACCCCACCCTTGGAAAAATGATCTAATTATACTCAAGAAGGGATCCAAATTTTGGAAAAGCTAGGTGACATACAAAAAAATTGGTGGAGCTACAAAAGTCTAATGAACCTCTTAAAAATGTTAGTGGTAACCTCAATCGCATGAATAATCTCCTCACTATTTGCAACAAGAGGTTAGATACTTTAGATAGTAAAATTGCCTTATTCTATAAAAATAATGGGAAATGTAAAGAACCTCCTGGGTTCGAAAACAACCCATTTAAATTAGCAAAAACCAAGGATGACAACACTTGAAACTATGCATTATGCCTAGCTAGGGGCATAAAGCAATAGCGCTTGTTGCGAGGCAACCCAATGAATAAAATAATTTTTTGTTTTTTAATTTCTGTTTTTGTGTGTTTGCACAATTATAGCCTCTGTTATGATTGTGTTTTTATCTTTTAATTAGTGTTTGTGCCAAGTAATGCCTTTGGGATGATAGTATGATTGATGCTGTTGGAAAACAGAAAGTTTTGCGTCGAATTTTGGTCTTTCGCTGGAACGTCAGAACCTTCTGAATTTTTTACACAATATTGATATATGAATTTCCCATGTTGTCCTAAGTTTTCAGAATTTTTGGAGATACAGAAGTATGGCGTTAATTCAGGTCTTTACAGACTGTTCTGTTTTAGACAGATTCTGTTTTTGTTGCATAGTTTGCTTATTTTGATGAATCTATGGATCGTATCGGGGGGTATGAGTCATGGAGAAGTTGGAGTACAGTAGCATTATGCCAATATTAAATATGAATCAATTTACAACACTACCAAAAGTTTAAGATTTGTTTGTTATACTAACGGATCTCACGAGGTTTCTGTTGAGTTTTGTGTGCTGAAGTTTTCAAGTTTTGGGTAAGACTACGATAGATAAAGGAATAAAAAGCGGCAAGAGCCTAAGCTTGGGGATGCCCAAGGCACCCCAAGGTAATATTCAAGGAAGACTCAAGCGTCTAAGCTTGGGGATGCCCCGGAAGGCATCCCCTCTTTCGTTTACAATCTATCGGTAACTCACTTGGAGCTATATTTTTATTCATCACATGATATGTGTTTTACTTGGAGTGTCTTGTGATATAGTTTGTTTGCTTTTTTTAGTTCGCCACAATCATATTTGCTGAACACACCTTTTTGAGAGGGACACACATTATTCGTGATTTGTTAGAATACTCTATGTGCTTCACTTATATCATTTGAGCTAGGCAGTTGCTCTAGTGCTTCACTTATATCTTTTAGAGCACGACAGTGGTTATATTTTAAAGAAATGGTTGCACCCTCATGCTTCACTTATATCTTTTTGAGAGTCTAATGATTAGCAATGGTAATATGCACGGGTTATGAATTTGGTCCTGATATGATAGGTATTCAAGAGGGATATAATAAAAACTTTCATGTAGATCACTGAATATGAAAAGTTTGATTCCTTGAAATAGTTTTGCGATATTAAGATGGTAATATGTGGGAGGTGCTAGTAGATAATTGTGGTTTAGTAAGAATATTAGTGTTATGGTTTGTGATTCCCGAAGCATGCACGTATGATCTGTCGTTATGCTAAGAAGTTGGATCATGATTTATTCTTGATTGTCTACCTTATGAGTGGCGGTCGGGGACGAGCGATGGTCTTCTCCTACCAATCTATCCCCCTAGGGGCATGCGTAGTAGTACTTTGCTTCAAGGGCTAATAAACTTTCACAATAAGTATATGAGTTCTTTATGACTAATGTGAGTCCATGGATTTTACGCACTCTCACCTTTCCGCAGTTTGCTAGCCTCTTCGGTACCGTGCATTGCCCTTTCTCACATCGAGAGTTGGTGCAAACTTCGCCGGTGCATCCAAACCCCATGATATGATACTCTCTATCACACATAAGCCTCTTTATATCTTCCTCAAAACAGCCACCATACCTACCTATCATGGCATTTCCATAGCCATTCCGAGATATATTGCCATGCAACTTCCACCGTTCCGTTTTTATGACACACATCATCATTGTCATATTGCTTTGCATGATCATATAGCTGACATAGTATTTGTGGCTCAGCCACCGTTCATCATTTTTTATACATGTTACGCTAGTATCATTGCACATCCTGGTACACCGCCAGAGGCATTCATATAGAGTCATATTTTTGTTCTAGTTTCGAGTTGTAATTTTCTTTTGAGTTGTAAGTAAATAGAAGTATGATGATCATCATTATTAGAGCATTGTCCCAGTGAGGAAAAAATAAAAATAAAAAGAGGCCAAAAAAGGAGCCCATGAAAATAAAAAAAAGAGGCCAAAAAGAGCCCACAAAAAAATGAGAGAAAAAGAGAGAAGGGGCAATGTTACTATCCTTTTCCATACTTGTGCTTCAAAGTAGCACCGTGTTTTTCATATAGAGAGTCTCCAATTTTGTCACTTTCATATACTAGTGGGAATTTTTCATTATAGAACTTGGCTTGTATATTCCGATGATGGGCTTTCTCAAATGTCCGAGGTCTTCATGAGCAAGCAAGTTGGATGCACACCCACTTAGTTTTCATGTTGAGCTTTCATACACTTATAGCTCTTAGTGCATCCGTTGCATGGCAATCCCTACTCCTCGCATTGACATCAATTGATGGGCATCTCCATAACCCGTTGATTAGCCTCGTTGATGTGAGACTATCTTCTTATTTTTGACTTCCCCTTATTAATCTCTACCACCATACTCTATTCCACCCATAGTGCTATATCCATGCCTTGCGCTCATGTATTGCGTGGGGGTTGAAAAAGCTGAAGCGCGTTAAAAAGTATGAACCAATTGCTCGGCTTGTCATTGGGGTAGTGCATGATAAATAGTTTGTGTTAAGAAGATGGAGCATGACAGGATTATATGATTTTGTAGGGATAACATGCTTTAGTATTTTTATTTTGAAAGATATGATTGTTTATTAGTATGCCTGAGTATTGATGTCTTTATATCAAACTATAGACTATTGCTTTGAATCATTCGGATCTTATTATTCATACCGTAAAAGAGAGATTACATGATGAAACATGTTAGGTAGCATTCCACATCAAAAATTCTGTTTTTATCATTTACCTACTCAAGGACGAGCAGGAATTAAGCTTGGGGATGCTTGATACGTCTCCAATGTATCTATAATTTTTTATTGTTCCATGCTATTATAGTATCAATCTTGGATGTTTTATATGCAATTATATGCCATTATATATCATTTTTTGGGACTAACCTATTAACCCAGTGCCCAGTGCGAGTTGCTGTTTTTTGCTTGTTTTTGCCTTTTCAGAAAATCATTATCAAAAAGAGTCCAAACAAGAAAAAAACTTTGGATTAATTTTTTCTGGACCAGAAGAGACCCACGAAGCTTCGGGAGAAGACCAGAAGCGCCACGAGGAGGCGGCAAGCCTGGAGGACGCGCCCATGGGGGTAGGCGCGCCCCCCAGGCTTGTGGGCCCCTCATAGCCCCTCCTGACCTAATTCCAGCGCTATAAATTCCCAAATATTCCCAATATACTAGAGAGACAGAAGAGAAAACCTTTCTGCCGTCGCAAGCCTTTTTCGGTAATCTGTCGGAGGGGGAATCAATCACGGAGGGTTTCTTCATCAACCTTGCTGCCGTTCCGATGATGTGTGAGTAGTTTACCACAGACCTACGGGTCCATAGCTAGTAGTTAGATGGCTTCTTCTCTCTCTTTGATCTTCAATACCATGTTCTCCTCGATGTTCTTGGAGTTCTATCCGATGTAATCTTCTTTTGCGGTGTGTTTGTTGGGATCCGATGAATTGTGAGTTTATGATCAGATTATTCATGAGAAACATTTGAGTCTTCTCTAAACTCTTTTATGCATGATTATTATAGCTTTGTATTTCTCTCCGATCTATTGATTTGGTTTGGCCAACTAGATTGGTTTATCTTGCAATGGGAGAGGTGCTTTGTGATGGGTTCAATCCTGCGGTGCTCAATCCCAGTGACAAAAGGGGACATGGCATGTATTTGTATTGTTGCCATTAAGGATAAAAAGATGGGGTTTAATCATATTGCTTGAGTTTACTTTGTCTACATCATGTCATCTTGCTTAAGGCGTTACTCTGTTTCATACTTAATACCCTAGATGCATGCTGGATAGCGGTCGATGGGTGGAGTAATAGTAGTAGATGCAGGCAGGAGTCGGTCTACTTGTCTCAGACGTGATGCCTATGTACATGATCATTGCCATGAATCCGTCATAATTATTTGCTTTTCTATCAATTGCCTAACAGTAATTTGTTTACCCACCATATGCTATGTGTTCGAGAGAGAAGCCTCTAGTGAAAACTATGGCCCCCGGGTCTGCTTTTATCATATATTAAAATCAAAAATACCTTGCTGCAATTTATTTCCTTTTATTTTATTTAGTATTTTAGTTTACCTATCTATCACTATCAGAATTAATCCTTGCAAATAACCGCTAAGAGGATTGACAACCCTCTTTTTTGCGTTGGGTGCAAGTGTTTGCTTTTGTGTGTGCAGGTGCGTTTAACGGGATTTTGCTTGGTTCTCCTACTGGATTGATAACCTTGGCTCTTAACTGATGGAAATACTTATCTCTACTATACTGCATCATCCTCTCCTCTTCGGGGAAATACCAACGCAGTCTACAAGTAGCACTACACATGGACTTATTTGGCCCTACTCATTACTCCACTCTTACTACTTCTGCACATCTATATGGCTTCGTGATTGTTGATGATTATTCTTGATATACTTGGGTGCACATAATCCTGTATAAGAATGAAGTGCAGGGTGTCTTCAGGCGGTTCGCCAACCGGGCCATGACCAACTATGGCGTCAAGATCAAGCACATCAGGAGTGACAATGGCACCGAGTTCAAGAACACTGGACTCAACACTTATCTTGACGTTCTTGGCATCACTCGTGAGTTATCAGCTCCATACACTCCATAGCAGAATGGCGTCGTTGTCGTGGTTTTGTCACGGCAGATGTCCTCGTGAAAGGACTTAGTCGTGAGGCCATCGCAGCTAGGTGATAACTCGAACGGGGTTGATCGGAGTCAAGAGACAAGGGTTTACCCAGGTTCGGCCCCTCGCGATGGAGGTAATAGCCTACGTCCTGCTTGATTGTTATTTGATGATGATGATGATCTCTCGAGAGCTTGTAACTTGGTCCCTTTTTGCCTCAGGGGCTCGCCTTTATATACAGGTCGAGACCCCAGGTTTACAACAGAGTCCGGGTCGTAACATGACCCATGCCCTAATCTATTTCCTACTCATCGTCTTCCCCAAGTAAAGGAAAACTTATTGCGTCCTTAGGTAAGCCGCCGCCTCAGGTACTGGACCGCCCAGTCGGCCCGTTTATGAGTCGCCCTAATGGGCCTTGGAGTCTTGATAGCCGCAGCTCTCTTTAAGCCGCTGCTGGATAACCCAGCCCTGAACGGGCGGGTCATACCGTGGGGTTATATCCCCAACATTAGCCCCCAGAGTGATGTGGATTCATTCACGTCAATC
The DNA here is from genome assembly GCA_039707655.1 of Elymus sibiricus. Classification (NCBI taxonomy): domain Eukaryota; kingdom Viridiplantae; phylum Streptophyta; class Magnoliopsida; order Poales; family Poaceae; genus Elymus; species Elymus sibiricus. The sequence goes on from CM077676.1 coordinate 205,853,967, forward strand.
TTCAGTCTTGTTGTACTTCCGGGTCACATGAATTTGCCGGCTCATAATACCACTTTACCGTAGCGTTCCTCGCTCCCTCGTGTCAGGACGTCATCTTCCGGAATCAATGATGCTTAAGTGTGACGTCACAGCAAATCTGGATGTATATCTGTTAGGCATGAGAATCGAGGCGCCTCTTCGCCAAAAGTTACTGTGCCTCCTCTGTTTTCGCACCTGCCTTTTCCCCTTCTTATCATATTATAAATATCCTCAAGGGCCACAGTTTTCTTTTTTACTGCTTCATCCTATTCCTCCTCACATCCGAGCCTTCTTGCAACTAGAACAGCACCGCCGCCGCGCGACCTTGGTGTCTCCGACGACGCCAACCGCTTCAACAGCTCCATGCATGCCGCCGTTGACACCGTCAAGAGCCTCTCGAAGCTTCCGCCGCATCCAGGTACGCCCCATTTCTTCCTAGATCCATAGCAGTTCTTTATCCATTTTACCTAGTTCATCGGCGCTCGTCTGTTCATCCTTCACTCCTGTTTTTAGATCCAGATTCTAATGAACTCGTCGTAGAAATACTCCGATGTTGGCTATAGTACCATTTCTGCATCTAGGAACTTCAGATCTTCACTTGTCGGAAGTCGGGCTCTGGGGACCCAAAGGTTCGAACACTGGGGTGAGCTTGTTCTACCTACTTCGCCTCCTACCACGGTTAAGCGACGGCGAGGCGACGGCGAGGGCGTGCTAGCGAGGGACGGAACGAGGACTCGGCAGTTTAGCCAGGTTCGGGCCACCTTGCGGTGTAAGACCCTACTCCTGCTTGTGGTTGGGATTGCAAGGGCAAGAGAGTTCTTGCGTACAAGGTACAAGATAGGAGGTGAAGGAATCGATTCCGCCTCTCTCTAACGGCTGCTCTGCCCCTTATATCAGCCATGGTCCTCTTCCCCCTGGAAACTTAGGCGGGAAGGGTTGCCACACTTGGAGATTTCGAAAGGGGACAGGCGCTCAGGCTATCCTGACTAAAGGTGGTCTTCTCCTGCCAAAGTATGATCCATGACGCGCTGGTGGGCTCGGTGATGACCTCCGCCCCGCGCGCCCGTCGTCTTGGTCTTCCTTCGCCGATCGGGCAACCTTTGGGGTTGCTTTGGAGAGTAGATAGCTGGCCCTGCTCCCTTAACACGAAAGAGGAAACCATCTTCATCCGCGCCTGCTGGCGCGGCCTCTGCTGCCGCTCGTCGCCGCGCGCGTCACCCACGTGACGGCTCCAGGCCGCGCGGCAAGGCGAACAACCTTCGCCTCGAGCGCCTGCGGGAGGGGGCCTCGGGAGGCCACCTCGGAAAGCCGCCTCGCGAGGCCACTCGGGAAGCCACCTCGTGAGAGGACCTCGCGAGGCCGTTGACGGTGGTGCTGAGCGTTGCTTGCTACTCCCTGAGGAGGGGGCCTCAGGAGGCCAGAGCCTCATGAGGGGTCTTGGTGAGAGTTCGGTGGAGACGGCCCGCTGGGCCCACGCCAGGCGTTGCGCCCTGGGCCAAAGGCAGACGGGCCTGGATACCCCGGGTTCCACGGGCCCGACAGTAGCCCCCGGGCCCGCGGCGCGCACGTTCTCACCTACTGAGGGGCGAAACGGCGCGGGCCCTAACCGCCTGCGGCCAGGCGCGACGCTTGGCGCACAATGTGATGGGGGATGCCCCCACTTCCCCACGACGCCTCGGTAACCGCCGTGCTGACATAAATCTTGGCGCGGGCGACGCGAGGCCATCATTGCCTCACCCGTGTGTTCAGCCTTGATTCCTTGTGCGCATTGAAGGCAAGGCGGCAACGAGGGCACCCTTCTTCCTTTTATTCCTGTAACAAGTCAACGTAGCCCCTGATGGCGTGAGGAAAAACGATGTCCTTTGCATTAAGTATCTAATGACTTGCTGTAATGCATGCTTATTTCCTCTTGAAGTCCTCTCATGAGGCCTCGCTTTTCTTTCTTGTTTGCCTTGGTGCTCTACGCCATCAGGATCCAGCCCCCGAGCGGGCCTACAGCCGTCGCTGGTATGTCCGGTCGCGATGCCTAGACAAGGCCAAGAGGTGAGAGGCCCGGGAGCTAGTAAGGGCTCCTGGGGCGCGATGCCCAGGAAGCCCCCCTTTGGCGTGCAAGCGGCTCGCGCAAAAGAGAAAACGTGGGTGCTCGGTGAGATCGCAAAAAGAAAGAGAGAGCTTGAAAAATGATGAGAGCGGCTCACGAGACCTCATCACGAGGCTTATCTCCCTTTCTTTGCTTGCCTTGTCGCTCTACGTCATCAGGACCCAGCCCCCGGGCGGGCTACAGCCGTCGCTGGTATGTCCGGTCGCGATGCCTGGACAAGGCCAGGAGGTGTAGGGCACTGCGAGGGGGTAAGAGCTCCTGAGGCGCGATGCTCAAGAAGCCCCCCTTTGACGTGCAAGCGGCTTGCGCCGAAGAAGGAAACTCAGCGCTCAGCGCGGCAGCGGTGAGAGGAGAGCTTGAGGGGCGGTGAAAACATCTCGTGAGGTGTTTATGATACTTAGCTTTTTCGGAGGGCGGCGTCGGGCGAGCCGCCACTTGTAGGGTGTGCCTCGCGAGGTCTCCGCTCGTGAGGCCTCCGGCTGGCGTGGCTCTGTCGGGCTTGGCTCCTGAAGCCGTGCTCCAGAGGCCTCCTGAGGCTCCGGGGGGCATCCTGCCGCCGGGTTACCTCGCGAGGCCCTCTGTGTGACCTGCTCCTGAGACAATTGCAAGAAGCAAGGTCTCGTGACGGGGGAGCCGCGCGCGCTCGCTGACCCACTCATGGGCGTCACGCGAGAAGATAAGGCACCAAGGACCTTGGTGAGGTGGCGTGCACGGGAGCAGGCCCGCGAGCCAGAGCTCGATCACTTGGGTTTAGCGGCGCTGCAGGGACGGACCCGAGCACAGGCACCATGCCTATCATGTGAGAAGATGAGACACCAAGGACCTTGGTGAGGTGACATGCATGGAAGCAGGCCCGCGAACCAGGGCTCGATCACTTGGGTTTTTCAGCGCTGCTGGGACTAACCCGAGCACAGGCACCGTGTCCATCCCCCGTTCGCGTGAAGCTCAGGAGGGACGCCATGAGCGCGCACGGCTCGCCATCAAAGAACTGACGAAATAATAAGGTTGATTACACAACCAAAAGGAGATGCGGCTGCCGTGTCTGGCACGGGTCAGCTTGAGGTTGGTGCAGCCCGTGGGGCGCCCTCAGTTGATTGTTCCGCCAGCGCGAAGCATGGGGCTTCCACTTGGGTGTGGGCATGATCGTTCCGCCAGCGCGGAGCATGGGGCTTCCACTTGGGCGTGGGCTGGAGCTCTCGCGGTACCATCAGGCTTACGCAATGAGAGTCTCCGGGGCGTGTACAACCCTGTTTCGTTCGTACTCGTGGGGGCCATGAGCAGAACTTGCGGAGGGGTCGGACGTTACGTGCGTCATACGCTGAAACTCCTTCCTACGTCCCCAGCGCGGACGACGCTGGGCCTGGAGACATGAGCAACCCTGAAAGGGCCTTCCCACATGGGTGAGAGTTTGCGGAGTTCCTCTCTGGAGAGGGTCCTACGTAGGACGAGGTCGCTGACCTCGAGAGTGCGAGGGCGGATGTTGCGGCTGAGGCAGCGACGCGAGGCCTGCTGGTACCTCGCGGCGCGAACGGCGGCCTGGCGGCGGCCCTCCTCGAGGAGCAGCAGATTAGTCTCCCGCGAGCCATCCTGACGCGCCTCGTCGAAGGCAAGGACTTGCGGGGAGCCATTCTTAAGCTTTGAAGGAAGGACCGCCTCAGCTCCGTGGATGAGGACAAGGGAGACTGAGCCTCGCTGAGGATGCAGGCAACCCCGTGAGGCTCCTGGTAGCCCTCAGTGCCCTCGTCAGGCTGGTTGATGTCGTTCTTCTGGGGCAGCGGCGGCAGCGGCGGGAGAGCGGAGTTGGCCTGCGGGTTTACCTCATGAGGTTGATCGCGCAGACGGCCTCATGAGGCTGGTCACGCCGGACGGCCTCACGAGGCTGGTCGTGCCAGACGGCCTCACGAGGCTGGTCGCGCCAGGTGGCCTCATGAGGCTGGTCACGCCGGACGGCCTCACGAGGCTGGTCATGCCAGATGGCCTCACGAGGCTGGTCGCGCCAGACGGCCTCACGAGGCTGGTCGCGTCAGCCCTGGCGGAAGTTGCCGTTGCTGTTGCGGCCATCCCAAAGGTTGCTGCCGCGGCCACCTCCACGGCCGGCGCCGCGGCCATTGCGCTCGTCTCGGCGGCTTTGGCGCTCGCCGCGGAGCAGCTTGAGCTCCTGACAGTCTTCGGTGCTGTGGGAGCGGATGTTGTGAAAAACGCAGAGCGGCCGGTTGTCCTTCCTGGGCTCGTCGTGGTCGCGGCCGCGCTTCTGCTCGGGCTCCGCCGCAAGTACGGCAGGGCCCTTACGCTTGACGTCCTTGCTCTTGGCCTTGGCGCCGTCGAGCGCCGCGTCGGGGTCGTTGTGGACGAGGAGGCGACCTTCTTCAGCCTTGGCGCACTTGTCGGCGAGGTCGAGCAGCTCGAGCACGGAGTCGAGCTCACCGTTGCTGGCGAGCTTCTCGCGCATCTTGATGTCCATGACGCCGGTGGAAAACGCGGAGATGACGGCCGCGTCGGAAGCGCGCGGGATCTTGTTGCGCACCTGACTGAAGCGCTGGATGTACTTGCGGAGGGTCTCGTCTGGGCGCTGTCGAACACGCCACAGGTCGTTGATGGTGAGGGAGCGGTCCTGTGTGCCCTTGAAGTTGGCAATGAACTGGCTGCAGAGCTCGGCCCACGACGAAATGGAGGCCTCGGGGAGGTTCATGAGCCAGGAGCGCGGACCGTCTTTGAGGGCCATGGGGAAGCAGTTCGCCATGACCTTGTCATCGCCGTTCGCCGCCTCGACGCTCAACGCGTAGAGCTGGAGGAACTCCGTGGGGTTGGGGGTGCCGTCGTAGGGCGGAGGCAGCTCAGGCTTGAACTTCGCGGGCCAAACCACGCGACGCAGCTCGCGGGTGAAGGCACGATAGCCCACGCCGCTCGAGGGGACGCCGCCAGCGAGGGCGGCGCGGTTTTGACGCCCGGTCGCTGCGACGTCCTGAACGGCCTGGTCCTGGCGCTGGCGCTGCCGCTCGAGGAGCACCCGCGCGTCAGGGGGCGCGCGGTGGATGATCTGGCAGCTGGCCTTGTCCCGGTCTGGGGAGGACGCGCCACGGGACGACTCACGAGCCAGCGCGCTGCGTTGGGGCCCGGCGCGCTCGTCGCGCAGAGGAGGCGGCGGGGGAGCACCGTGCGCCAGGTCCCCAGCACGAGACGGCGGCGGGCGGAGCGAGTGAGAAGGTGCCGGAGCGTCCCCGGCGACGTTGACGAGCTCGGCGATGCGACCGAGCCAGGCGTCGTAGGCGGCGTCAGCCAGACGGTAGCGGAGCAGCTCACGCGCCATGAGCAGAGCTGCCTGCGGGTCCGACGGCCACGGTGGGTGAGGGAGGAGGCTGTGGCGGTGTTGCCGTTCGCTCGCACGGAGGGGTGCAAGGAGGAGTCCTGCTGCTCGCGGGCAGCGGGGTCGGTGGCGGCGGCTTCGGCTTCGGGACGGCGGCAATTGCCGCGGGCTACCGGCTCCGTCTGAGCCACGCAGCCAGCCCTGCGCTCGGCGCGCTCGCGACGTGCGTCGGCCATGGGGTTGGTGGAGCTGAGGGCGGAGCAGAAGAACAGTAGCGCACCCCTACCTGGCGCGCCAAATGTCAGAAGTCGGGCTCCGGGGACGCAAAGGTTCGAACACTGGGGTGAGCTTGTTCTACCTACTTCGCCTCCTACCACGGTTAAGCGACGGCGAGGCGACGGCGAGGTTGCGCTAGCGAGGGACGGAACGAGGACTCGGCGGTTTACCCAGGTTCGGGCCACCTTGCGGTGTAAGACCCTACTCCTGCTTGTGGTTGGGATTGCAAGGGCAAGAGAGTTCTTGCATACAAGGTACAAGGTAGGAGGTGAAGGAATCGATTCCGCCTCTCTCCAACGGCTGCTCTGCCCCTTATATCAGCCATGGTCCTTTTCCCCCTGGAAACTTAGGCGGGAAGGGTTGCCACACTTGGCGATTTCGAAAGGGGACAGGCGCTCAGGCTATCCTGACTAAAGGTGGTCTTCGCCTGCCAAAGTATGATCCATGACGCGCTGGTGGGCTCGGTGATGACCTCCGCCCCGCGCGCCCGTCGTCATGGTCTTCCTTCGCCGATCGGGCAACCTTTGGGGTTGCTTTGGAGAGTAGATAGCTGGCCCTGCTCCCTTAACACGAAAGAGGAAACCATCTTCATCCGCGCCTGCTGGCGCGGCCTCTGCTGCCGCTCGTCGCCGCGCGCGTCACCCACGTGACGGCTCCAGGCCGCGCGGCAAGGCGAACAACCTTCGCCTCGAGCGCCTGCGAGAGGGGGCCTCGGGAGGCCACCTCGGAAAGCCGCCTCGCGAGGCCACTCGAGAAGCCGCCTCGTGAGAGGACCTCGCGAGGCCGTTGACGGTGGTGCTGAGCGTTGCTTGCTACTCCCTGAGGAGGGGGCCTAAGGAGGCCAGGGCCTCATAAGGGGTCTTGGTGAGAGTTCGGTGGAGACGGCCCGCTGGGCCCACGCCAAGTGTTGCGCCTTGGGCCAAAGGCAGACAGGCCTGGATACCCCGGGTTCCACGGGCCCGACATCACTAAACACTGCGAATAAATCAAACCATGCTTCCACTGTATGAGTTAGGAATAGTAAATATTTTTCCTTTTCGCGTATTTTGTAGATCCATAATCTTAGCCACTTTGTTTGAAATCTGTTCCTGCAATACTTAGCAAAAAATTAGAATCTTCAACTTTTAGATGAGCCGCCGTATAAATCATGACCCGCCTTCCTTAGGAAGCATAGTTGAATCTCTGTTCGGGCGGCTTGTAATTTTGGTAATTGAATAACTATGTTGGCTCGCCTCTTGATTTTAACCACCTTGTCATACTGGCTTCTCTCCAAGCCGCCACGGCGACTTTAGAGATCGTGAAATGACCCGCCATTCATATTTTATCCGCAGCCATTAATTCTTTAGGCGACTTACCATGGCAAAGACCACAATCTGCAATTGGGTGAGTTCCCAAGTTTCACAACTCGTGCTCAATGACTATAAAGAACAAGGTTTTCTGCCTGCTCAAGAGGTGATTGGCTGGCGGGCTCCTCAAGGCGAAACTGTTCCCCAACCCGGTGAAGGAGAAGTCGTGGTGTTTACAGACCATCTTCTTAGGGGCTTCTCTCCGCCCCGGTCAAAAAAAATTCGGGACGCCCTAAGTTTCTTCAACCTTCATCCTCAAGACCTTGGTCCAAATTCTATATCCAACCTATGCCAATTTCAAGTCTTCTGTGAAGCATATCTGCAAATGGAAGCCACCGTTCCTCTCTTTAGGGAGTTTTTCTATATCAACCGCCAGACTGAATGTGCTGATGGCCCCAGTCTAGAACTTGGCGGGGTCTCGATCCAGAGGCGAAGAGACGTTGCTTTTTTCCTTCAGTCACTCTGCCGAGTCATCCAAAGGGATGGAACAAGACCTGGTTTTATTGTAAGAACACAGCTCCGGCTAATGAGAACCCATTTGCTGGGTTATAGACCTGATCGTCTTGACCCCACCATTGAACTTCCTGGCTGGGCTCCTCAAGAAGAGCGCGCTCAAGTCGCCCACATATATCCAAAGCTGAGGGCTTTATTAGCCAATGGTTTGACCGGGGTTGACCTGACCCGGTGCTGGATTACCTGGAGGATTCTCCCCTTAAGTCGCCGGGCGGATTTAATGTGTAATTACTCAGGCAACTCAAATGATGTGCAAAGGTTCAGTCCCATTGACCTGTCAGCTGACGAAATAAACAAGATTGTGAAGAAACTGCTTGGGGAGTCACAAGAAAACTGTAACAAGACGGGGCTGAGACCGTTCTATGCCCTTAACCAGGCTCCTCCAGTAACCATTCCTGTGATCATTTGTCCAGCTTATCAACTCTTTAAACTTACTTGTTGACCTTGTTTAAAACTGTGCAGGCCGACTCTCCATTCTGGAACAAGAAGAAAAAGAAAATACCAGCGACCAAGCCTAGGGCCGCTAAAGCTGCACCGACTCAAAAGAAGAATAAACCGGCTATTGAAAGTGAGGCGATAGCTAGAGGCGGGTCACCAACAGCTGATGATGAGTCAGAGGTAGAACTTGACTCCCTTGGCCGTCTTTTTATTGAACTGGCTAACACCTCGTATTCTCAGGGCGATGCTGAAAATAGCCGGGCTGATGATGTTGAGGTAATTTCCATCTCCTCCGACTCAGAAAACTTTGTTCGCCAAAAGAGCCAGAAAAACCGTCAGAAAAGTGCCATTTTCTCATCCACACGCTTATTTAGACCCACAATTTTCTTTAAAGAAATTGCAGCATGCCGGCTCTGCACGACGCCAGACTCGAAGTGGTTCTGGAGAACTCTTGACTGGCTTACCTGATGCTTCAGCCACTCATAAGCGACGCAATGAGGTGCCTCATAGTCCAACCCCATCTCTTCCACAAGCCGTCCTTTTTAATCATCCTCTTAACCCGTCTGATTCAAATTACCAGGAGTCGATACCATCATCAGGTGACTCATCTGCCACTCAACTGCCACCCTTGGTCATTAAGCAAGGGTAAGTTCTGCTCAATAAATCGTGCTTCGTCGTAACCATTGTCTCGCTTATTTAAGTCTGCTTATGAATTCATAGGGCAAAGGCTAAGAAGAGGAAAACTGGCGAGTCAGAAAACCCAAATTTGGTGATCACTGAAGGTCAACACGAGACGGCGAAGGATCAGCCTGGTGAAAATGTTGATCCGTCCAAGCAAAACGAGCCCCAACTACTGAAGAGGTGGATACTCAAGTCGGCACAACTGACGAGGTGGAGGATCTTAACCCGCCAAGTCCTATTCGCCCTTCTGGTCAGATGAAGGCGGCTGAAGATATGGTCTTATCATCTCCCCAAGCCGATGATGATGTTGGCATCACAGGGGTATCCTTCAAGACTCCAGAGACGTTAAGCGTTCTGACCAAGCTTGTATCAAAAGATGAGCCGGTCGCTTCTGAGAAAGGAAAAATGGAAACTTGAGCACCCAAACTTTGAAGATCTCAGCGTGGCCGATCTCCATGAGGCGTACTTGACCCGGCTATCTGTAAGCCGGGAAATGGAAGTAAGCCTGGTCAATATGCTGAAGAAGAAATACGAGGTCAGAAATGTCCCTTCTTTCCATACTGTATATATCTTGTGTAGCCGCCAAGTCTTAGACATAGGTCAGAATGAATATGTGTAAGACTTTCGGTATGATATACTTGTTTCGGGACTGTAGTCCCCAAGGGCCGGGTTGTTATGTATATAACAAACCGGTTCTTTAACATCTGTCTATTAAAAGCAACGTGTAGCCCCCAAGGGCCGGGTAGTTATGTATATAACCAACCAGTTCTTTAATAATTGTCTTTTAGAAGTGACGTGTAGCCCCCAAGGGCCGACTCATTTGGACAAGATGAGCCGGATCTTATTCCCTTAGTGATCATTAGAAGAGAAAAAATGACCTGCATTAGCCCCCAAGTGCCATGTAGATTGCTAGCAAACTGCTTGGGACTTAAAGTGAGAATTTTTAGCCGTCTAATAGCCCCCATGGGCCGGGTTGTGCAATTTTGTGGGCTCAATAGCATATAGCATTCCACTGACAAGATCTGGTTATGACATGATATGCTCAATGACGCCGAGTCAAAGGTGGCCGGCTTACAAGAGCAACTCAAAGCTGAGAAGAAGCTTCGTATAGACGCCGAGTCATCTGTCGTAGCCTTGCACGAATCTGTATCAACAGCTGCTGAAAACTTGAAATCTGTGAAGACTGCTCACGAGGAAGAAAAAGCAGCGTTGTTGAAACGTGCTGAAGAGGCAGAGAACCGGCTCAAGCCCATTACTGATGAAGTAAATGGCTTGAAGCATTATATTACCGATATGACCCAGGCCATCTTTGGTAAGTGACCCGACAATCAGTCAAGAATAACTCGCCCGAAATCTCGGATATTCGTATTGGAATGCTGTAATCGAATGTGTTCAAATATTGCAGGTAGCAGAAGCATCAATCTGCGTCAAGATCCCCGTATCAAGCTCAAGGCGGTTTACAGTTTCTTGGAGCAACTTTATGCAGGGAGCTTGTTCACAATTATGTCTGTGATGGGTCACAAAGAGCCGCCACGTTTCATAAGGGACGTGTTGAATCAACTTTCAACCATGCCTGGACAAATTGAAGAGTTGAAGAAATCAGCCGCCCGAGCGGGTGCCATGATGTCCTTAAGCCGGGCCAAAGCTTATGTGCTAGATATGGATCCTTCCGAGATGACCGGCGGGTTTCCAGAGTTCAACACTGATGGCAGCGAATTCTCTGCAGCAGATTACGCCCGGTGTTTGAAGGAGACTCGTGTTTTGGCGAGTTAACTTGTTGGAGAGTTGGACTTGAAGAGGTACCAGCCGGCTTACAACGAAGAGAACGTGCGGGTCACCCCGCCATCGTACACGCCCATTGACCTAACTCCGGCACGGCGTAAGCATATCTTTGCTCCTGATGTTGACCCATCAATTATCATGAAAGAGGATGCCGTCTTTCATGCCTTGACAACTATCGACTGGGATCTGGACAATCTTCAGATCGGAAGAAGAGCGGAGCCGGAGCAGGATGACCCGGAGGCCCAAGCCGCCGATGAACACCAGGAAGGGGCTAACCCGGGATCTAATGACCCGGAGGGCACAGAAACTGGTGCCCAGGAGTAGATGTCTCCAAAAAACTTTTGATATCATGGAGCCCAGCTGTGGCTTTGTAATAGGATAGTTGGAAACACTTGGGTGCGCTAACGTGCCTTCGCACACTTAAATATTAGGCAGTATTTTGGATGAAACAGCTGCACTGGTGTGGTTGTATGTTAACCCGCCCAGTCTCCTTTGAAAAAATCGACGCTTCGTTGAGTAACAGTGTGGCGAGTCATATTTCTATGAACCATCAATAGTTTATCCTTCTCTGCATAACACAGGTTTAGAATAACCCGGGGCGCTTAATAGCTGTCCGACTTGTGGTTAGCACCAGTCTGAAATAAACTGCTATGATTTTTGTTGACTCATGGTCAATAGGCATCTGTCTTTTGTTTTAAACCGGTTTGTCCATGATCCGGCGGCTCATGGCCAAAAGGAAACAAAGATAACCCCTGTAAAAAATTGAACAGAAATCGTGAATAGATATCAATGGTAAGTCGGCTTTTGAAGCACGACAATATAGATTGGCTTTCGAGGCTCGAGTCTTGCTTCAATGAAGCTGGCGTGATATCTCATGGTTTATCCTCGCTCTCTGTAAGCCGGCTCTCACGTGACATATCCGATGTTTTAACCAAGACAAGTTCAGGGTCATAGAGATGATTGACTTGTCAAGAGTACACTGGGTCACCTAATCGGAGTAGCATCAAGCAGACAGGCAGGTTTAACCAAGATAATGTGGCGTCATTTGCCGGGTTAAGAGGGTGAGATAGCTAAACTCGGTGAGTTGGAAGCCCCCAAGTGACCAATGATCAAAAACGAAAAGACTCATGCACAATATTTGAGATGAAACGACAGAGGCCCCGAGTTTTGGGGATGCCGGCTTATGTATATTGATCATAATATATACAAAGGTATGTACAAGCAAACTTGAGCCAGTGGCTCTAAGTATAGTAAGGACGGAGATGAGCGATATTCCAAGGCATGTTGGTCTCTTCCTCCGACGTACGTGACTTATTGTGTTCATGTATATCCATCAGGTAATATGACCCGTTGTTGAGATTTTTGCTGATGACAAAAGGCCCTTCCCAGGGAGGGGAAAGCTTGTGCATACCTGTCTATTCTTGTATCAGACGGAGCACTAAATCGCCCTCCTGGAAAGTACGGCTGCGGACTCTACGGCTGTGATAGCGACGTAGGTCTTGCTGATAAATCGCAGATCGTGCTGCTGCTAAGTCACGTTCCTCTTCCAAGGCATCCAGAGAGTCTTGACGAGCTTGTTCATTGTCTGCTTCGACGTAGGCGGTAACTCTTGGGGAATCATGATGGATATCACTGGGCAAAACAGCTTTTGTGCCATAGACCATAAAGAAAGGCGTATAGCCTGTTGATCTGTTAGGAGTGGTCCGGATGCTCCAAAGGACAGAAGGGAGCTCTTCGACCCAACAACCCGGCGTGCGCTCGAGTGGGACCATAAGCCTAGGCTTAATGCCTCGTAAAATCTCCTGGTTAGCGCATTCTGCTTGGCCATTGGACTCAGGGTGTGCAACTGATGCAACATCAAGCCGGATATGCTCTCTTTGACAAAACTGCTTCATAGCTCCCTTGGACAAATTTGTGCCATTATCAGTGATGATGCTATGTGGATAACCAAAGCGAAAAATCAACTTTTTCAAGAACTTGACTGTTGTGGCTGCATCACAATTGCTGGTTGGCTCGGCTTCAACCCACTTGGTAAATTTATCGACAACAACCAAAAGATGGGTCTTTTTGTCTTTGGACGGTTTGAACGGACCAACCATATCAAGCCCCCAGACTGCAAAGGGCCAAGTTATTGGGATCATCCAGAGCTCTTGAGCCGGAACATGAGCCTGGCGAGCAAACTTCGGGCAACACTTTTGTACGATATCCTCAGCATCTGCGTGAGCCGTAAGCCAGTAAAAAACATGCCGAAAAGCTTTTGCCACTAAGGACCTTGAGCTGACATGATGACCACAATCTCTAGAATGAATCTCATTGAGGATCTCTCGCCCTTCATCAGGGGAAACAGAATGCTGGAAAACTCCTGTAATGCTCCTCCTATGTAACTCGCCATTGACGATGGACATAGACTTAGAGCGGCAGACGATCTGACGAGCCATGAGTTAATCTTCAGGGAGCTCGCCTCGAGTTAGATAATCTAGATAAGGAACCGTCCAGTCCGGAATAGCGTGAAGAGCTGCCACCAATAGTGCCTCCGGGTCAGGGATAGCGAGATCTTCCTCGGAAGGCAGTTTAACAGAAGGATTATGGAGCACGTCAAGGAACACATTCGGAGGGACCGGCTTATGTTGAGAGCCGAGTCATGACAATGCATCAGCCGGCTCGTTGAGTCGCCGATCGATGTGATCAACTTGATATCCTTTGAAGTGTCCGGCCACATTGGTTACCGCTTGCCGATAAGCCGCCATAAGCGGGTCCTTGGAATCCCACTTTCCTGAAACTTGTTGAGCGACCAAATCTGAGTCGCCTAAACACCTGACCCGGCTGAGATTCATCTCTTTAGCCATCCGAAGAGCGTGGAGGAGAGCCTCGTATTCAGCTGCATTGTTAGTACAGGGAAACAGAATCCTCAGCACATAACAAAATTTATCACCTCGAGGGGAAGATATGACCACTCCAGCCCCTGAGCCTTCTAGCTGTCTGGAACCATCAAAATGTATAGTCCAATATGTATTATTGGGCTTCTCCTCTGGAGTTTGGAGTTCCGTCCAATCATTGATGAAATCCACGAGTGCCTGGGATTTGATGACCGTGCGAGGGACATATTTAAGATGGTGTGGGCCAAGCTCAATTGCCCACTTGGCAACCCGGCCTGTAGCTTCCCTGTTCTGGATGATGTCTCCCAAGGGTGCTGAACTGACCACAGTAATGGGGTGCTCTAGGAAATAATGCTTGAGCTTGCGACTAGCCATGAAGACGCCAAACACCAGTTTCTGCCAATGTGGGTACCTCTGCTTGGACTTAGATAGGACTTCACTGACATAATAGACTGGCCGCTGCACTGGATATTCTTTCCCTGCCTCTTTCCTCTCGACAACAACTGCAACACTTACCGCTTTGTTATTGGCAGCAATGTACAGGAGCATAGGCTCTTTGGCAATGGGAGCAGCGAGAACAGGCGGCTCGGCCAATTGCTTCTTGAGGGCTTCGAAAGCTGCATCAGCAGCGTCACTCCAGACAAAGGTGTCAGTCTTTTTCAACATCTGATAAAGGGGAATCGCCTTTTCGCCAAGGCGGCTTATGAACCGGCTCAAAGCCACGAACCAACCCGCCATCCGTTGAATGTCATTGATGTTCTCCGATTTCGCAAGCGAGGTTATTGCCTTAATCTTGTCTGGGTTGGCTTCGATGCCTCGCTCCGATACTAGGAAACCCAGCAACTTGCCTGCAGGAACACCAAAAACACACTTATCCGGGTTAAGCTTCATCTGGTAAGTCCGAAGATTAGCGAAAGTTTCCTTGAGATCATCCAACAAGGTCTCCTTCTTCAATGACTTGACCACGATATCATCCACATAAGCATGAACGTTGCGCCCAATCTGCTTGTGGAAGCAATTCTGGACACACCGCTGATAAGTTGCTCCTGCACTTTTGAGCCCGAAGGGCATAGAGACATAGCAAAAGGCCCCAAAAGGTGTGATGAAAGCCGTCTTCTCCTGATCCTCAACGGCCATCTTTATCTGATGATAACCGGAGTAAGCATCCAGGAAACACAAACTCTCACAACCTGACGTGGCATCGATGATCTGATCAATGCGAGGGAGGGCAAACGGGTCTTTGGGACAAGCCTTGTTGAGATCTGTGTAGTCAACACACATGCGCCAAGTGCCGTTTTTCTTTAGAACAAGCACTGGATTAGCCAACCACCGAGGGTGAAAAACTTCAACGATGAACCCGGCAGCTAAGAGCCGGGATACCTCTTCTCCAATAGCTTTGCGTCTCTCTTCGTTAAAGCGACGAAGGAATTGTCTGACAGGCTTCATTTGTGGATCCACATTGAGGTGATGCTCAGCGAGTTCTCTCGGTACACCCGGCATGTCAGAAAGTTTCCATGCGAAGATGTTCTGATTCTCACGGATGAACTCGATGAGCGCGCTTTCCAATTTGGGATCCATACCAGTCCCAATAGTGAACTTCTTGGACGGGTCGCCCGGGACAAACTCAACCTGCTTGGTGTCCTCGGCTGAATTGAACTTGAGTGGCGGGTCAGATTCTGCAATGGGTTTCTTCAAGGGCGTCGTATCGGCCGAGTCAACATTTGCAGTGTAAAATCGCAACTCTTCCGCAGCACAAGCCGTTTCGGCATAGGCTGCATCCCCTTCCTCGCACTCAAGGGCGATCTTTCGATCTCCATTAACTGTGATAGTGCCGTTTGGTCCAGGCATCTTGAGTTTGAGGTAGACATAGCAAGGTCGAGCCATAAAGCGAGCATAAGCCGGCCGCCCAAACAGGGCGTGATACGGGCTCTTGATTTTGACCACCTCAAAGGTCAAAGACTCACACCTGTAGTTATCATCAGTGCCAAACGCGACATCCAGCTTGATCCGCCCGATAGGATATGCAGACTTTCCAGGAACAATCCCGTGTTAACACGGTGGAAGATGACTGGAGCTGTTTTCAGACAGATTCATCCGTCGGAAAGTGTCGTAGTACAAGATGTTTATGCTGCTTCCTCCATCCATGAGCACCTTTGTGAGTGAATAGCCGCCGACTTGAGGTGCCACCACCAAAGCCAAGCAACCTGGACTGTCGACCCGGGGAGGGTGGTCCTCTCTGCTCCATGTAATGGGCTGTTCCGACCAACGTAGATATTCCGGGACTGCCGGCTCGACAACACCGACGGCTCATTTCCGGAGTTTGCGATCTCGCTTGTCAGTATGGGTCGTGAACACATGATACTGCCCACTATTCAACTGTTTGGGATTGCTCTGAAACCAGACTGATTGCCCTGCTGTTGATTTCCTTGCCCCGGATGCTGATTGCCTCCGTTGTTGCCAAAACCCTGGTAACCTGCTCCTGAGCCACCCGGGCCGTGGAAACCCGGGTTGTGAAAGCCACCGGACGAGCCAGCTCCAGGCTGCCCCGGGTTGCCTCCTCCGCCGCCTTGACGGTTCTGAAAGAACTGCTCTCCGAAGGCTTGCATTATGTGACAGTTCTCCCAAGAGTGGGTTGACGGCTTATTAGGGAGGCTGTGTTTTGGGCATGGGCCTTTGAGGGCTTCCTCGAAATTACGGGGCTTGTTGCCACTGTAGGATCTTCCCGAATTATTCCCCCTCGGGTGTTTGTAACTAGTGTTGGTATTAGCAACGAAGTCTGATCCTCCTTCCTGATTCTTACGCTTCCCTCCATTGCCTTGATTACCATGGTTCCATTGTTCCCTGAATTGTTCTGCTGGTTACCCTTGCCACCATTGTTTTTCTTTCCCTTGCCAGTCTGGTCATCGTCCGGGCTAGGATCCTTCGTGGTGTCTGACTCGGCATACCTAGTGAGGACGTCCATGAGCTCGCCCATATCCTGAACCTTCCGCTTAAGCCGGCCAAGCTTCTGCACGAGGGGCTCGAAGTGATAGTTCTTCTCCAGGATCAGAACCGCCTGAGCCGCCGTGATGCTGTCAGAGGCGTGAATAATGTCTGCGACCCGGCGCGTCCAGTGATGGGCCGACTCACCCTCACATTGGATGCAGTGCTGAAGATCGACGATCGTCATTGGGCGCTTGCAGGTGCCCTAGAAGTTCTTGATGAAACGGTCCTTCAACTCCGCCCAGGTGCTAATAGAGTTAGGAGGCAAGTTTTTCAACCATGTACGAGCCGGCCCCTCCAACATCATCGTCAGGTACTTGGTGCAGACAGCGTCACTGACATCCAGCATGTCCATGGCTATCTCGTAGCTCTCAATCCAAGCGGCCGGCTCAAGGTCAGCCGTGTAATTTGGAACCTTGCGAGGGCCTTTGAAATCCTTGGGCATGCGCTCGTTGCGTAAAGCTGGCACCAAACACGATATCCCAATGGTCCTGCTACTGGAGGTCAATTGGGTTGTGACAAGCGGCGCTTGAGCCGCCGTATTTGCCGCCTCCGCCGCTCGCTGAGCCCGAGCCGTATCAACAATCTCCTGGGCGTTAAGGGGCCCAAGGCGTGGCGGGTCACGAGGCTGCTCACGATGTCGATGAGTGCTGCTAGAGACGGCCGGCGACTCATCGTGGCGGCTCTTGCTATGGCTTGGGAGCGGGGTAGAGTGGAGCCGCTGCCGACTGTAGGAGAAGTTCGCCTGTTGGGCGACCGCAGTTTTTAACATCTCAATGGAATTTCGGGCTTCAATCTCAACCGGCGAATTTCCTGTGATTGGGAGCGCAGCCAAATTGGTCGCTACTGCTACCAAGTTGTCCAACAGATTGGAGAAGTGACCCGCCGGTGTAAGGAAATGATGCGGGGGCGTCTGAACTGGCGGGAGTTGCTGGGCCGGCTCCTGCTGGTGCTGCTGAGCCGGCTGGTAGGGTTGACCCTGTGACGGCTGCCTGCCTCTGCTTGGGGGCACAAATGGTACTTCCGGGGTGCCTGCCCCAGCCCCTTGAACAGGCGTATCCTGAGGCGTGTTGAACAGACGCATGGGCTCGTAGTTAGGTGGCAGACGGCTCATATGGCGCCTCTGATGAACCGCCTCTGAGGCATTCTGACGGAGCCCCATGCACCAGGCTTCGGCTTTCAGGCGCTCTACCTCGCCTTGGACTTGGGACTGCAACTCCGCCATACGGGTGTTTTCGGCGTTGATATCTGCCTGTACCTTAGCCATCTGCTCGCGGAGTTTTGTCACCTCCGTGTTGCGTTCCGCCTGGTTCTCTGCGGTCACCGGCGTCGCAAGGAGCGTCGCCAGGGCGGTTGCCAATTCTGCCAAGGCTTGAGCCGGTGGTATGGCTGATCCGGCACCTGAGGTGCCAGTCCCCGCCGCTGCGCCGGCCACCGTAGAGTTAAGGGCTGGGACAGAGCTCGCCATGTAGACAGCAGCCCAGGGGGCGTGTTGAAGGAATCCTGAGCCGGTCGGTCATCGGGGTAGCCCCCAAGCCTGCCATCGTAAAGCAGAAGGATCGACTCAGTCTCGCCTACCGAGGACTCGCCATCAGAGTAGACGAGGGTATCGCTACCGGACGCAGAGTTATCTGCAAGGTCCACCCCCTGAGTGAAGCCGATGAAGACGTGCTTCCGGCTGGCCTGTGCCTGGGCGGGTTGCGCGCGCCGAGCCGGCTCGACGATGTCGGTGCAGATGTCCGGCTCGGGTTCAGATCCGCCGGCTTTGCCGATGAAGACGTGGATTTTGCCGAAGGGGACCCGGTACCCGTACTCGATGGAGTCGACCTCGGGGCCCCAGTCTGAATCGTCGATGTAGAGCTTGCCGTGGTGACTCTTGGTCATGCGGCCGATTGTGTATCCCTCGATCCCTACGGGAGTTCCCTTCGAGTACTCAACACCACCGAGCGATAGCCCCACGGTGGGCGCCAACTGTCGTGGTTTTGTCACGGTAGATGTCCTCGTGAAAGGACTTAGTCGTGAGGCCATCGCAGCTAGGTGATAACTCGAACGGGGTTGATCGGAGTCGAGAGACAAGGGTTTACCCAGGTTCGGCCCCTCGCGATGGAGGTAATAGCCTACGTCCTGCTTGATTGTTATTTGATGATGATGATGATCTCGATTACAAGGGTGCAACTTGTCTAACCTAGTACTCGAGAGCTTCTAACTTGGTCCCTTTCCGCCTCAGGGGCTCGCCTTTATATACAGGTCGAGACCCCAGGTTTACAACAGAGTCCAGGTCGTAACATGACCCGTGCCCTAATCTATTTCCTACTCATCGTCTTCCCCAAGTAAAGGAAAACTTATTGCGTCCTTAGGTAAGCCGCCGCCTCAGGTACTGGACCGCCCAGCCGGCCCGTTTATGAGTCGCCCTAATGGGCCTTGGAGTCTTGATAGCCGCAGCTCTATTTAAGCCGCTGCTGGATAACCCGACCCTGAATGGGCGGGTCATACCGTGGGGTTATATCCCCAACAGTCGTGGAGCGCAAGAACAGAACTCTCATTGAGATGGCTCGCACTATGCTCGACGAATACAAGACACCACGCAAGTGGTGGCCTGAGGCCATTGATACTGCATGCCATATCATCAATAGGGTATATCTTCACAAGTTCTTCAAGAAGACATCTTATGAACTTATCACTGGTAAGAAGCCAAATGTAAGTTATTTCAAAGTATTCGGTGCTAGGTGTTGGATACGGGATCCACATCACACTTCCAAATTTGCACCGAAAGCACATGAGGGTTTTATGCTTGGCTATGGAAAGGATTCGCACACCTACAAAGTCTTCAACCTCTTTCACCACAAAGTGGTTGAAACTGTAGATGTGCGGTTCGATGAGCCTAACGGCTCGCAAAGAGAGCACCTGCCACATGTGATAGATGAACTCCCTCCAAGTGAATCCATCAAGCTAATGGGTACTTGATACATCTCCGTCGTATCTATAACTTTGATTGTTTCATGCCAATATTCTACAACTTTCACATATTTTTGGCAACATTTTATATTATTTTTGGGACTAACATATTGATCCAGTGCCCAGTGCCAGTTCCTGTTTTCTGCTTGTTTTTTGTTTCACAGAAAATCGATATCAAACGAAGTCCAAATGCAATAAAATTTTACGGAGAATTATTTTGGAATATATGTGATTTTTGGGAGGTGGAATCAACGCAAAAGGAGGCCCACGACCTCCACAAGCCACCATGGCGCCCCCCCAGGCACGCGGTGGTGCCTCGTGGGCACACCGTAAGTCAGTTGGTGCTCTTCTTCGGCAGCAAGGAAGATAATATCCGGAAAAAAATCGTGTTAAAATTTCAGCGCAACCGGAGTTACGGATCTCCGGGAATTTAAGAAATGGTGAAAGGCCAGAAAACAGGAACGCGAAACAGAAGAGAACAGAGAGAGAGAGAGAGAGATCCAATCTCGGAGGGGCTCCCGCCCCTCCGGGTGCCATGGAGGCCAAGGACCAAAGGGGAAAACCTCCTCCCATCTAGGGGGGAGGCAAAGCAAGAAGAAGAAGGAGGGGGGCTCTCTCCCCCCTCTCCCGGTGCCGCCGGGGCAATCATCGTGACAGCGATCTACACCAACAACTTCGCCGCCGTCACCACCAACTCTCTCCCCCTCTATGCAGCGGTGTAACACCTCTTCTCCCCGCTGTAATCTCTACTTAAACATGGTGCTTAATGCTACATATTATTATCCAATGATGTGTTGCCATCTTATGATGTTTGAGTAGATTCGTTTTGTCCTATGGGTTGATTGATGATCGTGATTGGTTTGAGTTGTATGTTTTATTTTGGTGCTGTCCTATGGTGCCCTCCATGTCACGCAAGCGTGAGGGATCCCCGCTATAGGGTTTGCAATACGTTCATAATTCTCTTATAGTGGGCGGCTAGAGCGACAAGCTTACACCCGAGTAAGGGGGTTGTTGCGTATGGGAGTAAAGAGGACTTGTTACTTAATGCTATGGTTGGGTTTTACCTTAATGATCTTTGGTAGTTGCGGATGCTTGCTAGAGTTCCAATCATAAGTGCATATGATCCAAGTACGGAAAGTATGTTAGCTCATGCCTCTCCCTCATATAAAATTGCAATAATGATTACCGGTCTAGTTATCGATTGCCTATGGACAAATCTTTCTCTTGTGTTACAAAAAGCTTTCTACTAAACAACTAACTTTTATTATCTCGTAAATTACTCCTAGTTTTATTCTCGTTAAGTACTTCTAGTCTTATCCTTACACCCGCAAAATAGTTTCATACTTGTTCTAGGTAAAGTGAACGTTAAGTGCGCGTAGAGTTGTATCGGTGGTCGATAGAACTTGAAGGGAATATTGATTCTACCTTTAGCTCCTCGTTGGGTTTGACACTCTTATTTATCGAAAAAGCTACAATTGATCCCCTATACTTGTGGGTTATCAAGACCTTTTTCTGGCGCCGTTGCCGGGGAGCAATAGCGTGGAGTTGATATTCTTGTGTGTGCTTGTTTGCTTTATCACTAAGTAGATTTTATTTTCCGTTCTAAGTTGTTTTATATCTTTAGTTATGGATATGGAACACGGAACACCAAAAAAATTAGTTGTATTTGCTACTCATGGAGATGGGGAACCTCCTAAAACCCTCGATGCTCGTTATGTGGAAAACATTAAACACTACTTTGATAATCCTGAGAAAACCCCATTCAACTTGATAATGGGAGACACGTTGGATCAACGTGAATACTTTAGGGATTATCGCTTGTCTAAAAAAGGGAAACTCTTATGGGATCAAATTGATTATTTGCAATGGTATGCTTGGAATTTATGCTTGAGATATGATTATACTTGTTGCTCTAGGATGAAGGCTCCACACCTTCCCTTTTCATGTAAATTTAATGATAATGAAACCTTGGCTTCTTATGCTAATGGTATATATGATTACTATGATGTGGAATGAATAGAAGAATTTGTTGCTTTTAAAGGTGCTTATGAAATTGAATCTTTGTTTGAAAAGTATGAAGATTGTGATGATGCTGTCTACAGATCTGAAAATTTTGCTATACTTAAATATTGCTATGAGAATTATGAATACAATGCCGATATTAATGAGTTTATTGAGAAAGTCTCCGCTGTCCAAGAAGAGACAAATATTTTGCAGGCTCCTATGGAAGAAGAAAATGATGACACTGTGAGCTCATTAGATGAAAAAGATGACGAGGAGAGCGAAGAACAAAAGGAGGAAGAGCGGATTGATCACCCGTGCCCACCTTCTGATGAGAGTAACTCTTTATCCCATACATTGTTTAATTTCCCTTCGTGCTTACCGAAGGATGAATGCTATGATAATTGCTATGATCCCTTGGATTCGTTTGAAATATCCCTTTTTGATGAAATTGATGCTTGCTATGCTTGTGGCCATGATGCCAATATGAATTATGCTTATGGAGATGAACTTGCTATATTTCCTTATGTTAAGAATGAAATTGTTGCTATTGCACCCACACATGATAGTCCTAGTATCTTTTTGAATTCTCCCAACTACACTATATCGGAGAAGTTTGCTCTTATTAAGGATTATATTGATGGGTTGTGTTTTACTATTGCACATGATAATTTTGATGGATATAATATGCATGTGCTTTCTGCTCCTAATTGCAATTATTATGAGAGAGGAACTACATCTCCGCCTCTCTATGTTTCCAATGCGATAAAATTGCAAGAAATTTTTATACTATGCATTGGCCTTTACTTGATGTGCATGAATTGTTCTTTTATGACATGCCGATGCATAGGAAGAGAGTTAGACTTCGTCATTGCATGATATATGTTGCTTTGTGCTCACTACTAAATTACAAATCATTGTTAATTAAAATTGGCTTTGATATACCTTGGGATCCGGGTGGATCAATTACTTGAGCACTTTATGCCTAGCTTAATGGCTTTAAAGAAAGCGCTGCCTGGGAGACAACCCGGAAGTTTTAGAGAGTCATTTATTTCTGTTGAGTGCTTTTATAAAGTTTAAAAATAAAAATAAAATGGAGGGGAACCTAAAACTTTTTCAAAAAGAAAAGTGAAAGTAAGAAAGACGAGCACCGTTGAAGTGGGGGAGCTCCTTGAACTTTGTTCATGCCCATGGAAACTTTGCAAATCTTGAATTACAGAAACTTTTCAACAAAAATAATTATCCCCTTGTACAAATCCATTGTATTATAAAAATAATGTGCCAAGATTTACCGTTAGGATGTTTAAATTGCTTGTTTGGTATGTGCAGTGCAAAAACAGAAACTTTTGCTGTAGTGCGTGAATTTACATTTTTTATCGGAACAGGCAAAAATTCTTAAATTTTTACACAGTACTTCTATGCAAACTTTTTATTATTTCCTAATTTTTTTAGAATTTTTTGAGTTACATAAGTATATGTAATATTTGCATCTTTACAGACTATCTTGTTTTCACATATTGCTGTTATAGTTTCGTTATTTGCTTATGTTGGAAATCTTGTTGAGACCCGTTGACTTGGGAGCCATAGAATTGTGATAGCATACAGTGGGTAATGTTTTATTATAATTATACAATAATTTTAGGGCAGGACATGATGGGATTTGATGTTATATGTACTAACCCCGCTAATAAAAAGTTCGGTTAAGTTTTGTGTGGATGAAGTGTTCGAAGATCGATGAGGTATTGATATGAGAAGAATGAGGAGAGGCAAGAGGTCAAGCTTGGGGATGCCCAAGGCACCCCAAATAAATATTCAAGGAGACTCAAGCATCTAAGCTTGGGGATGCCCCGGAAGACATCCCATCTTTATTCAACAATTATCGGTATGTCTCGGTTTTTG
The DNA here is from genome assembly GCA_039707655.1 of Elymus sibiricus. Classification (NCBI taxonomy): domain Eukaryota; kingdom Viridiplantae; phylum Streptophyta; class Magnoliopsida; order Poales; family Poaceae; genus Elymus; species Elymus sibiricus. Next base: position 205,877,139 of record CM077676.1, read on the forward strand.
TTTTGTTCACATGATATGCGTAAATTCTTGGAGCGTCATGTGCTTTTTATTTTTATTTTAATAATGCATCTTGCTGGTATGGGATAGTCCTTAGTTGATTTATAGAATGCTCTTTGCACTTCACTTATATCTTTTGAGTATAGCTTTATAGAATGCTTCATGTGCTTCAATTATATCATTTGAAGTTTGGATGCGTGTTTCTCTGCATATAGAAAATCGTTATTTGTAGAATGCTCTTTTGCTTCACTTATATTTGTTAGGGCATGGTCTTTTTTAGAAAGAATTAAACTCTCTTGCTTCATTTATATCTATTTAGAGAGTCAACTGGAATTGGTCATTCACATGGTTAGTCAGAAAATCCTACATAAACCTTGTAGATCACTGAATATGATATGTTTGATTCCTTGCAATAGTTTTGCGATATGGAGATGATAATATGTGAGTTATGCTAGTGAGTAATTGTGATTTAGTAAGAATATTGGTGTTAAGGTTTGTGATTCCCTATGCATGCACGTAAAGTCAATAGTTATGCAACGAAGTTATATCCTACTTATGGTGCATTATTCAGTGTTAGTTATTCTCAATGCATGCTTATGACCGTTTTCATTTTCCGGTTGGTTGCTTCTCAATCTTTTTGCTACCCTTCATTTGTACTAAGCGGGAATGCTGCTTGTGCATCCAACTCCTTAAAACCAAAGTTGTGCCAAATGAGTCCACCATACCTACCTATATGCGGTATTTCCATGCTGTTCCAAGTAAATTTGCATGTACCAACTCTAATTTTTCAAAATAATTTTCCGTTTTGTGTGCCCGTACCGCTCATGAAGCGGCAGGGGGTGGCCAATATTTTCCATGCTAGGTGTGTTATTCTCACGATGAGTGTTTATTCACTTGTCATTGCACGAGAGAGTGGCAGGTAATAGGGATGCCCAGTCTCACAATGAATCAAACATAATAATAACAAAATTCCTTGGAAAGTGTTGGTATGGAAGGCACCCGTGGATACGGCTAGCCATGGATTGTGAAAGAATGGTGGAAAGGAAATGAAATTTATTTTCTGTTTGGGAACCGCCTATAATGTGTCTAGCATGGAAGATGTTGGGAACTCTCGGTCGTTTTCGTTGACAGGAAAAGCATGCCTCTCAAAATAATTTTATCTCTCTAATTTAAGCTTTGAGCTCTGGCACCTCTGCAAATCTCTGCTTCCCTCTGCGAAGGGCCTATCTATTTTACTTTTATGCATTTTTATTTTTATTGAGTCTCCATCTTCTCTTATAAAGCACCAACTGGAGAGCACTATTGTCATACTTGTGCATTGGGTGTAGTTAATGTTGAGTGTGTTTCATGAATGGTTCAATGACTGAGCATAATGGGCTAGGGATAACTTTCTTTAGCGTTGATATTTTGAAAGACATGGTTGTTTGTTAGTATGCTTGAGTATTGATATCTTTATATCAAATTATAGACTATTGATTTGAATCACTCGTGTCTTAATATTCATGCCAGAATTATATTATATGATCAAGATTATGCTAGGTAGCATTCCACATCAAAAATTATCTTTTTTATCATTTACCTACTCGAGGACGAGCAGGAATTAAGCTTGGGGATGCTGATACGTCTCCATCGTATCTATAATTTTTGATTGTTTCATGCCAATATTCTACAACTTTCACATATTTTTGGCAACATTTTATATTATTTTTGGGACTAACATATTGATCCAGTGCCCAGTGCCAGTTCCTGTTTTCTGCTTGTTTTTTGTTTCACAGAAAATCCAAATCAAACGAAGTCCAAATGCAATAACATTTTACGGATAATTATTTTGGAATATATGTGATTTTTGGGAGGTGGAATCAACGCAAACGGAGGCCCACGGCCTCCACAAGCCACCATGGCGCGCCCCCCAGGCGGGCGGTGGTGCCTCGTGGGCACACCGTTAGTCGGTTGGGGCTCTTCTTCGGCCGCAAGGAAGCTAATATCCGGAAAAAAAATTGTGTTAAAATTTCAGCGCAATCGGAGTTACGGATCTCCGGGAATTTAAGAAACGGTGAAAGGCCAAAAAACAGGAACGCGAAACAGAAGAGAATAGAGAGAGAGAGATCCAATCTCGGAGGGGCTCCCGCCCCTCCTGGTGCCATGGAGGCCAAGGACCAGAGGGGAAAACCTCCTCCCATCTAGGGGGGAGGCCAAGCAAGAAGAAGAAGGAGGGGGCTCTCTCCCCCTCTCTCCCGGTGGCGCCGCAACGCCGCCGGGGCAATCATCGTGACGGCGATCTACACCAACAACTTCGCCGCCGTCACCACCAACTCTCTCCCCCTCTATGCAGCGGTGTAACACCTCTTCTCCCCGCTGTAATCTCTACTTAAACATGGTGCTTAATGCTACATATTATTATCCAATGATGTGTTGCCATCTTATGATGTTTGAGTAGATTCGTTTTGTCCTATGGGTTGATTGATGATCGTGATTGGTTTGAGTTGTATGTTTTATTTTGGTGCTGTCCTATGGTGCCCTCCGTGTCGCGCAAGCGTGAGGGATCCCCGCTGTAGGGTTTGCAATACGTTCATAATTCTCTTATAGTGGGTGGCTAGAGTGACAGAAGCTTACACCCGAGTAAGGTGGTTGTTGCGTATGGGAGTAAAGAGGACTTGTTACTTAATGCTATGGTTGGGTTTTACCTTAATGATCTTTGGTAGTTGCAGATGCTTGCTAGAGGTCCAATCATAAGTGCATATGATCCAAGTACGTAAAGTATGTTAGCTCATGCCTCTCCCTCATATAAAATTGCAATAATGATTACCGGTCTAGTTATTGATTGCCTATGGACAAATCTTTCTCTTGTGTTACAAAAAGCTTTCTACTAAACAACTAACTTTTATTATCTTGTAAATTACTCCTAGTTTTATTCTCGTTAAGTACTTCTAGTCTTATCCTTACACCCGCAAAATAGTTTCATACTTGTTCTAGGTAAAGCGAATGTTAAGTGCTCATAGAGTTGTATCGGTGGTCGATAGAACTTGAAGGGAATATTGATTCTACCTTTAGCTCCTTGTTGGGTTCGACACTCTAATTTATCGAAAAAGCTACAATTGATCCCCTATACTTGTGGGTTATCAGTACTGGAGACATAATACCCACTGAGGATCCCGGTGAAGAAGAGGTCGTGATACCTGCTCCAATCCAGCGTGAAGACAATGGTCAGCCTGAAGATAATGCTGAGCCTGAAGACAATGCTCAGCAACAGCAAAGTCTTCGCCCTGTACATCCTCGTGTGGCCAATGAAGTTCAGATCGAGAAGATACTTGACAACATCAATGTACCTGGTCCTCTCACTCGCTCAAGAGCCACACAGTTAGCAAACTTCTGTGGACACTTCGCTTTCGTCTCCACCACAGAACCCACCAAAGTCACTGAAGCTTTCATGGAACCAGAATGGATTCAAGCTATGCAAGAAGAGCTTCAACAATTTGAGCTCAACAATGTGTGGGAACTCGTCAAACGTCCTGACCCTCGCAAGCATAACATTATTGGCACCAAATGGATCTACTGCAACAAGCAAGATGAACATGGTCAAGTTGTCAGAAACAAAGCTCGTCTAGTTGCACAAGGTTATACACAAGTGGAAGGAATTGACTTCGATGAAACCTTTGCTCCTGTGGCTAGACTTGAAGCCATGCGCATACTTCTTGCTTATGCCAATCATCATGATATTCTCTTATATCAAATGGATGTGAAGAGTGCCTTTCTCAACGGCAAAATTGAGGAAGAAGTCTATGTTGCTCAACCACCTGGTTTTGAAGATCCAAAGCACCCTGACAAGGTCTATAGGCTCAACAAGGCACTGTATGGCCTCAAACAAGCTCCACGAGCCTGGTATGACACACTCAAGGAATTTCTGAAAAGCAAAGGCTTCAAACCTGGTTCACTTGATCCCACTATCTTCACCAAATCATATGATGGTGAACTGTTTGTGTGCCAAATCTATGTGGATGACATTATCTTCGGCTTCACTGACAAACGATATAGTGATGAGTTTAGTCATATGATGCAAGAGCAATATCAAATGTCCATGATGGGAGAGCTGAAATTCTTTCTTGGTCTTCAAATTTGTCAACAATGCAATGGCATCTTCATATCACAAGAGAAGTATCTCAAGGACTGCTTGAAGAAGTTTGGTATGCAAGATTGCAAGGGCTACAAGACGCCAATGCCAACCAATGGTCATCTGAGTTCTGGTGACAATGGTAAAGAGTTCGATCAAAAGGTATACCGCTCCATGATTGGTTCTTTATTGTACTTATGTGCATCTAGGCCAGATATAATGCTTAGCGTTTGCATGTGTGCCCGATTCCAAGCGGCACCAAAGGAATCGCATCACCTCGTAGTGAAGCGAATACTTTGATATTTGGCTCACACCCCAACGCTAGGATTATGTTATCCAAAGGGCTCAGAGTTTGATTTGGTTGGATTCTCCGATTCTGACTATGCTGGAGATAGGGTGGATCGCAAATCCACATCAGGCACTTGTCACTTTCTTGGACGTTCACTTGTATGTTGGTCTTCAAAGAAGCAGAACTGCGTATCACTCTCCACTGCTGAAGCCGAATACATTGCTGCTGGATCTTGCTATGCTCAGCTTCTTTGGATGAAGCAAACCCTGAAGGACTACGACATCAACAAGAAGAAAGTACCTCTATTCTGTGACAATGAGAGCGCCATCAAGATTTCTCACAATCCTGTCCAGCACTCCAAGACGAAGCATATTGAGATCAGGCACCATTTCCTTCATGATCATGTGCTCAAGGAAGACATTGACATCATTCACGTCAACACTGAAGATCAGCTGGCAGATATCTTCACGAAGCCTTTGGATGAGAAGAGGTTTTGCAAGTTGCGGTGTGCGCTAAATATCTTAGAATCCTCGAATGTCCAGTGAATGGACACACATCCTAACGCTTATGCATTGTTGATGACTATGATCTACAACACACAAAGTAACGTATGTCGTCAATTCATGAAGATGTACACTCTAAGTGTGAAGATATTAACGCAAAATTTGACTTCAGAGCGCCACGATAATTGTGCGCCGTGTCTGGGTCTAATACTTCCTATACGGTGGGTAATGCCACCACCAAATTTTCTTGAAGTTTTTCGTTTGGCATCACATCTATTGCATTATCTTCTTGATTTGGTTTGTCTTCACAAATGGCTTTATCTTCGTACTTTGTTTAATCTCATTGCCTACTATATGTATGAGTTTGTCCTCAACAGCATTCACTTATAGCTATGTCTTCAAGTTGGAATTTTCTAAACTAAGTGAATGTGATCGGACCCTTACCCCTCTATGCTTGTCTCTTCCAATCTCTCTAAATCTTCATATGCATTCTCTTTGATGTCGTGAAGATGATCTCTTTGAAGCCAATTACCAGTTTGCAAAGGGTTCTGCTGAGCAGAACAAGAAGGATTATGGTGTTGACTTCAACCCTGGCCCGGCAGAACCAAGGCCCGATGGCTCCCGTCAAGAAGATCCAAATCTGACTGGTCCATGGGACAGTCTTCAAGCATACATTGAGCACATTGACGCTCTTCGTGCTGTCGCAGCTGCCGCTCGCGGAGAAGCTCCTGTTGAAGACATTGCTCCTGCCTCCCCCAAGACACAGAGAAAATCTAAAGCTTCCAAAGCTAAAGAGGGGCAATTTTCAAAATCTGCCACCGCACCAAAAGCTTCAAGAGTGAAGCCTATGAGATCTGCACCTCCTGAATCCAGTGTGCAATCTGAAGATGTATCTTGCAACTCTCCAAAGAGAAAACAAACTGCAGGGCAAGGCCCTAAACCAACAAACACCCTTCGGGATGATGATGCCATCATTGATTTGTCAGATGATGAGTTTGACGATGATGCTCTTGAGTAGCTCATCAAGAACAAGCAGGAAGAGGCCGATATCTTCAAAGACCTGCCTCTGTTCGATCATGACATTCTGAGTAACTTCATTGATGAATGGTTTCGCGACCCATCTCTGTCGATTGATGATCTGCAGCTTCCAATTGACATCAGTGTCACCTTCCAAGGCTTCATTAACCAGGAACTTGCAGTCGTTCAAAAAGTACTTGAGCAGAAGAACAAGATTGAGCATGAGAAACAACTTTTCAAGAAGCATCTTGCCAAGTTCAGCGTCAAGGAAATTCAAGGCTACAAGAAGATGATGGCAGAACTGAAAGAAGAATTTCAAAAGCGTCGCGATGACGCCAAAGGTGCCAGGGAACGTCTCAAGCACTATGCTGAGAAGACAGTGCAAGCTCACAATGAGGGCTTGAAGAGAAAAGCACTTGGCTGTCCTGCAATTGATTTGAAGCTGATCAAGAAGAAGAAGGAGAAGCCAGTGACACCTGCTGAGGCACCAAGGCAAGATACGCCCAAGATTGTCTTCCCGCCAAGCTTCTCTGGCTCGAAGCCATCTGTGCCGTCCATTGCTTCAGAAAAGAAGAAGACACAGCAAGCTGAAGCCGAAGCTCGTAAGCGCAAGCATTCTGATGCCTCTGCTGTCTCTCCATCTCAGAAGCGCCAAAAGACGAAAGTCTTCAAAAGCTTCGCGCAGGGCACAAGCGGCAACTGCTTCATCAGCTCCTCATGAGCCGCTGCTTGTGACACCAATCTCTGTGGCACCCCCTGTTTCAATAAACACAGAAAGAAGAGTTGTTGTGCATGAACCTGCTTCCACAATGTGACGCCCCCGGCCCGACCATGCACTAACCATACACGCAAATGCGCACGATCAAGCCCAGGGACTCACGGGAAGATATCACAACACAACTCTAGACATAAAATAAAATAATACAAGCTTTAATATTACAAGCCAGGGGCCTCGTGGGCTCGAATACAAAAGCTCGAGAACAAGCGTTAGCGGAAGCAACAGCAGTATCTGAGTACAGACACAAATTTAAACAAGGTTGCCTTAAGAAGGCAAAAACAAACAACGGCTCTGATCGAAAGAGGCAAGGCCTCCTGCCTGGGTGCCTCCGAATCTACTCTTGGTCGTCGGTCTCCACGTAGTAGTAGGTTCCACCGGAAGTGTAGTAGCAGTCACCGGCGGTAGTAGCTGACTCCTGAGCTCCACCATCTGATCGTAGCAATCAGGTATAGGGGGAAAAGAGGGAGCAAAGCAACCGTGAGTACTCATCCAAAGTACTCGCAAGACTGACATCAGAACTATACTAAGTATGCATCGGTATCAAAAGAAGGGGCTGTATCTGTGGACTATACAGCAGAAATGCCAGAATAGAGGGGAAGGCCTAGCCTATCGAAGACTAGCATCTTCAGCGTCTTGCAGCATTAGAAGAGTGCAGATTAGCATATTATAATTAACAAGCATGTAGTAGCAAAGCCCAGAGATCCTTCCTCGACTCCCTGCGAGAAAGTGATCCCGGAGCTTACAGTTAAAGTAACATGTATTCTGTTCAAGTTGTAGTAGATCGGGATACAACACTGAGCGTCCTGTTACCGTGGACACGGCTATTCGAATAGATTACTTCCCTGCAGGGGTGCACTACTGTTACCCAACACGCTCGATTAACTCTGGCCGGACACACTTTTCCGGGTCATGCCCGGCCTCAGCTGATCGACACGACGTAGTCCTACCTAGGCTCAGCAGAGAGGTCCCCGCCGGTCTACATCCTAAGTGCTCAGGGGTCTTGGGCCCATCGTCCTTTGCACTCCGGGTCGTTGTGAGGACGGTGGATACCAGCGCCACCTCTGCCTGGATGGCATGATCCGACCGTGCCACAATGCTAAACTGGACATCTGACAGAGCTTGCGGCTGATACATACGGCGCAGAGGGCCCCATTAAACCATTATCCCGCGTGGTGGTAGTGCGTATAGGCCAGTGGCCAACTCAGATCAAATACCCAAATCCATTAGTGAATTATTAGGAGCTCGCGGTGACGATTAGTGCTCCTGTCGCCCCGTCTCGAGGACTTGCGGCAAGGACCAGGCCCATCCCTCTCCTGGGGTGGTCTCTGCCTGCCCGGCCGCGCCTTGTAATTATCTCGCGGGTACCCTCCAGGTCAACCCGACTTCCAAAGAGACTGTCGGGAACTCAGGTCCACCTCTACCGGGGTGGTACCACCTGTCCCTTCAGTCCCGCCATAACAGTTAAAGGGGACAATTAAAACTAACAGTGTGTCCATAACATCAAGGGGGAATCTGAGGAATCACCCTCGATGGATTCCCACTCGATGGGTCCACGCTTGAGGGGGGGTTGCATGACAGGGTCACCATCGGAGGTGGTGGAAAAGGAATCACCCTCGGTAATCCACGACCGATTAGCTACACCACAGAGGTATCATCAGAAGTGAGGTACGAGGTATCACCCTCGGCACTCGATGGTAGCTCTGTAGAGTCGTACAGCTAAGGGGGTGTGCGGTGATGTGTCGGGCTCTGTACATCGATCACACTGATCAAGTCACTGATAACAAAGCGGGGCAACAAGGACAAGGGTGCAGGGCCACTGATGGATCTCCAACCAACCTATACTAAGCATATAGGATAACAGGTAAAGTAACAATAGCAGGTTACAAAAGCAGGCTATGCATCGGAATAGGAGCATTCAAATACAGTAGCAAAATCTAATGCAAGCATGGGAGAGAAAGAATGGGCGATATAGGAATGATCAAGGGGGTTTTGCTTGCCTGGAAGCTCTGCTAAAAAGTAGAAGGGTCGTCGACGACGTAGTCGTACACAGGAGCAACGTCGGTCTCAGGTCTACCGGAGAAGAAGAGGGGGAAGAAACAGATAAATACAAGCATATAAATGCAATCACTATGCATGACATGCCTAAACGATATGCAGGGGTGATATACTGCATCTCTGAATATTTTACATGTTTTAGGAATTTATTTGAAATTATTTATCTGAGGTCATGCACTATTCATCTATAGGAAACGGCCAAAAAGTTCCATGTTCATCTACTTAGAGGGTTCTAACATGCATACAGATGACATATTCGGATTCATTGGATTTTTCTGATCATTTTTCATATATAAATTATTTTCATCCGAGCTACAGTTATTTTTCTATGAATTTTCAAAGTTTAAAGGATTTTTTGAATTTCTGGAATATTATTAATTCGAAATATTAATTGGGGAATTTGCTATGTGTACATAGAGAAGTGTACACAGCAGATGGTTGTGAGTATGACAGTGGGGTTACGGGGGCTCAGTCAATAGTTGACCAGTCAAGGTTGACTGGTCAACAGAGTCAAACGGGGCCCATTTGTCATTGAATAATATTTGTATCTGATTTATTTATTTAGATAATTTAGCAGTGGGGGCCCATTGTCATAGACAAATCTAGGAGGGGGGGGGGACTTAACAGGGGATTAGCCTAACATAGGAGGGATTAGCCCCTAAGCTATACAGGGGCCGGCCCATCTGGCTGAAAGCCAGCCGGCCTCCCTGGCACGCACGCGCGCGTGGTGGCTGCGGCCAGGGGCGGCTTGGCCACGAGCCACGGCAAGCGAGCGCGGGGAACCGCGTGCAGTGGCGGGCGCAGCAGCAGCAGAGAGCAGCATCGGCGAGCAGCAAAGCAGCAGCCAGCGACTGGGGCTAGCAGCAGCGGCAGTAGCAAGCAGCGCGGCAGCGGCAAGAGCAGGAGCAGGGGGGCACGGCAAGCGGCAGCGGGCGCGCAGGGCAGCGGCAGCATCAGGAGGTAGCAGCAGAGATAGTAGCAGAGAGTAGCAGCAGCAGCTTAGAGCACGCACGTACATACGTACGCGTACGCGCGAGATCGGGCACGACGGTGAAGGCGGCCTACGGCGTCCAAATCGAAGGGGGAAAAGGGGGATCCGAGGGAGTAGCTCACGGTGAGTCCGTTGGCGTGCTCGGGGAGGGTCGGGGTGGACCGGAGCGATGACAACGACGGCGAGTTGGTGACGGCCGTGCAGAGAAGATGAAGATGGCGATGGCTACGCAGCTCCCTGGTTCAAGCTGGTCCCCGGAACGGACGAAGCCGAGCACGTCGATCCTCCAGGACATGCTCCCGAGCGACGGCGACAACGGTGGCCGCGGCAACAAGAGCGAGGCAGTGGTGACCACGGAGCTTTCGAGCTCGAAATCGAGCAGCAAAGGAAGGGGGCGAAGGGGAATCGAGGGGGGAAAGGCGAGGGCGGTCTAGGGTTCCTGCTGGACGTATTTGTAGGGCTGGGGAGGGGCACGTGGTGGCCATCCGGCCATGGCGCCATGGGATGGCTGCCACGGGTCCCCTCTGCCTCTCCCAGGCAAGAGAAAGAAGAAAGGCCCTGGTGGTGGGCTGGGCCATGTACTGTAGCTATGGGCTAATAGTGCACAGTGATGTCTCAGTCTTTTTCTTTTCTTTTCTGTTTTACAATTTAGCTACTGTTTGGTTCCTATTCAAAACAGCAAACGAATTTTGTTAAACATGGAACTTGGCATGTAGTTATTAGTCAATATTTAGTACTGCCACAAAAAGTTAGGGGGTATTATAATTTCATTTTAATTTTGTTTTAAAAGAAATTGGATTAAAGTGAGCTGTTTAGGTACTGTTTTAAATAGGTTTGGGCCATTTAAATAATTCAATTAATGTTAGTTTTATTTTTATAATTGCTTTGGGAATATTTGCAATAACATGAACTATTTTGTTTAATTATCTGAAGAAGTAATTATTTGACTTGCATTTCAAATGGAATTTGAACTTGATTTTGGACAAGTGGCTATTTGGCATGGAAAAGCATGATTACATGGCATCATTAATGTGAGATCACTGTAGCTTGACACTGGGGGTGTTACACACAGAGGTTCTTGTTACTGAAGATATTCCAGCTGTTGACCCCACCGCAGCTGAAGACATTGGTACTGACGCCAATGTGGAAAATGAAGATGATGAAGTCCTTCCTCAGATTACCCAAGATGTGGTATCATCGTCTGTTCAAGAGAACAGTGAACCCATCAGCATTGGCAGACCCCTGACGCCAATGGCCACTGAAGAGTGCTGGGATGAGCAGCCTCATGAAGAGATCCCCACCACTCCACCTCCTCAAACGGCAACAACTAATATGCCGCAGATGCTAGGAACGCCTGAAGCCATGGAGGAAGACCATTCGTCTCCAAAGGCATCGCCCTCATTTCGAAGGCTTCGCCGTGGCCCAAAACCTTCAGCCTCCATGTCATGTATTCCCGAGGAGGATGTGCATCAAGAAGCTTCTGTTTCTCAAGATGTTGTGCAAGAAGATGTTCCTCCCAGTACCACTGCTCCAACTGATGCTGCACAAGTTGAACCATAACAAACTTTATCCAAAACTCCTTGGGGTATTCAGCTTCAAATGGCAATGGCTTCATCATTGTGAGCATTTCAGTCATGTTTGGCTCAGGCTTCTGGAAGATACTTTCAACTTCCTTCTCATAAGCAGCACAACCTAGATTGTAGAAGTCACCAGGAGTGGGCAAGGTGGTGAGCTCGAGAAGATCTTGAGGTTTGGCTTCATGATGAACATCCCCAGTCATCCACTCAAGGGTCCAAGTCTTGGGGTCCCTGTTGAAGCCAGAAATGTGGAGAGTTGCATAAAATTGGAGTATGAGCTCCTCATTCTAGTGTTCCTTGTCCGTGACAAAGGGCAACAATCCAACGTCTCTGAAGCATTCCAAAGCTTGGTCCAAGCAAGGGAGTCCAGACATGGCTTCACGATCCAAACGCATGTGAGGATGAATCCGGTCTGGATTATACAGGACGCACATATAGTAGCTGCGCTGATGATGAGTCCAGAATCTGTCCGAAGATATCCGTGTCTTCTTGAAGGGATTCTTGGAGCTGTCAAAGAATGTGTTCTCATTTCTGAAGGCAGCGACACTAAATGAACAGTCAGTTGAAGGTGCACTGTGAAGCCTTGGTATTCTGGGCATAGGCCTCTGAATGAGTGGCCGATTGTTGATGTTGAACTCATATTGCGGGCCATGCTGCACCGGTGGAGTGAGAGTTGGCCACAAAACAGGAACAAGCTCACCAGCTCGATTATAGGCCAAAGCTGTAGTTGGCGCATTGGCTTTAGTCGGAGCAATGACTTCAGGAGCAGGAGCTGGAGCTTCATGAGTTGCTGTCAGATTGACTTCGGGCACAAGGGCCTCAGTGGCAGCAGGAGCAACAGTTTCAGATACCGGCTCGTGAATGGGTTCAGTGGTTGCAGCCGGAATGTCTTCAGACTGTTTGATTTCGAGCTCATGTTGAACTGCTGTAAATGACCTTGAGAACTTGCCTCGAACTGTCTATCACATTTTCGCAACACTCTATGGCCCTTCAGCCAAGCTTGAAGGCGCCATGAAGACATTGGTATACTATGTCGTCAATGGCATCAAATTCAACACCCATGACTTCTTCATTCGACAGCTTGCTGCCTCTGGGATGGATCTGTTTGGCCTCAAATTCTATGCACCATGAATCATGCGCCTCATTAAGCTTCACTCAACCGTGCAATATGAACCCTCTGGTCGCACACATCATATATTTATGCCTGAAGTGGATGCACCTCATGAAGTCATTTACCCTTCAGCAGATAAAGATCCAAGAATTGTTGAAGCAAGCCACTCTGCTTACATGGAAGCTATTCATCTTCCCAATGTGGCCCCTACTTCAGAACTTGCTGGTCAGTTTCGGCAACCACGTCAAGCCAACACTGAAGCCACTACCAGTACAGTTCCTCAAAGGCCTCAGAAGTGGCCCAAGGTGATGACAGACAGGGAGTTGATTGTTTCATTGCATCAAAAGCAAGACAAGCATCATGACTGGCTCAAGAGGCAGATGAAGAGCATCATATCTGATCTCAACAGAGTTCGAAAACTCTCCACAAAGAATGCCTTTGTAGCACGTGAAGCCAACCGTCGTGCTTGGAAAAGCCTTACACTGTTATGCTCTGAAGATGACCTTGTTGCCGATGGCGTCAAAAAGAGCTTCAAATTTGGCTCCAAGTTGTAACACCCCCAGTGTTAAGCCACAGTAATCTGCCTCTAATGGTGGCCATGTCATCATGCTTTGCTAAGCCAATCTGCCACTTGTCCAAAATCCAATTCAAATTCATTTTGAAATGCAAGTCAAATATTTACTTCTTTTGTCATGCAATCAAAATAGTTCATAATTTGGCAAATAATCCCTAAATATTTGTCATGTGGATACCAACCTCATTTGGGTCCCTAAAATGACCCTGCATAATTACAACAGTGGTCCAGCAGCATTTCTTCCCCCTTTTAAATTCCAACAAAATCCAAGTGGAATTATTTTGCCCCCAAACTTTTTGTGGCAGTGAGGTATATTGCACACTAATTATTGAGCCCAACTACATATTTCTACAAAAGTCTTTTGGTGGTCAAACAATTTGCAAACAGTAGCTAAAGGGAGAAGCAGAGAAAAGAAATAGGAAAATGCAAAAATTTACTGCTACGCTGGGCCTAAGTGGCATTTGAGCCGGCCCAGCCCACCTACCCCCGTCATCCCCGACCTCTCTCTCTCCCCGTGCGTGCCGCACCCGCAGCGTTCGCAGCGCCATGCCCCCCCATTCCCCCTACTCGACAACAGCCTCCAGGAGCTCGCCCCGGTGGATAAGAGCCAGCCCCCGGTCACCCTTGCCCTCTCCTGCTAACCCTAACCCCCCTCCTCGCTTCCTCCTCCCGCTTTCATCGGCACCCGAGCGCCACCATGGAAGCAACCGGCGAAGCACGCGGCCACCGTCGCCCTTAACCCACCGCTGCTTGTCCGGGGGGACCGCCGTCGACCGCTGCTTCTCCTCCGAGTCCCCGTTCTTCGAGAGCTGCAACACCATGACCGCATCGAGCTCTTCCCCCGCCACGGCCACCGCGGCAACCACCGCCTCAATCCGCCCTCGTCCGAGCTCCCCTGGCCCCCTCGAGCTCCTCTCCAGCTTCGCTGTGAGCTTGCGCAACTTCCGCACCTCCTCCTGGCCTCGGCCGTCCCCCATAGCCTCTGGTTGGAGTGCCCCGCCGTCGCCGCCATTCGGTCATCGTTGCCACTGCAGCTACACTCCACCCCGGCCCCTGCTAACACCACCAGTCGACGCGGGCCGTTTCACCCATTCGAATGCCGCTCGCAGCACTCGTTTTGGTGCGGTGTGCGCCGATCCCGCACGACGCGCCCGCCCCTGCAGCTCGTCGGCGGCTAAACGCTGGCTAGAACGCCATTAGCTGCCGGCTAATGACCTGCCAGTGGGCCCCGGGGCACTAATCTAACTGTTTAGCTGCTAACTATTACGCTAACCTTTCACTGACATGTGGGTCCCACCTAATTAGCTAAATAAATAAATCTTTTGGAAAATAGTAAGATGCTGACATGCGTGACCCACCACACTGTGCACTTTTGACCAGGTCAACGCTAACTGCTGAGTCAGCGGTTGACTGGCCCCACCTGTCAGTTTGACTGGTCAAATATTGACCTAGTCAATGCTGACTGGGTTGCTGACTAGGCAGCCCTGGCCCACTGTCAGCCTCTGGTGCACTGCTGGGTGCACTGGACCGGGTGCACCTAGCATTTTCCTGTTGATTTTCGAAATTAAATTAATTCCAGTAAATTCCATAATATTGTTAAAACTTTGAAAATTCATAGAAAAATAACCGTAGCTCAGATGAAAATGTTTTATATATGAAAAACGTTCAGAAAAAATGGGACAAACCCGAATATGCCCTCCGTTTACCTGTCACATGCCCACAACCATGCAAACATGGAACCTTTCTCTCCGCTTCATCTGTCTGACAGATGCCCAGAGCCGGGAAAATATCCCCAGATATTTTCCCGCACCGTCTCCAACGTGTAGTGCTGCATTAGGTCACCTCTAGCATAGCATACTGCCATGCCATGCATCTGTGTTGCATTGTTTGCTTGTATTTATTGTTTCCTCCCCCCTCTTCTCCCCGGTAGACCCCGAGACCGACGCTGCTACCGAGTATGACTACACCCCTAACGACCAGACCTTTTCAGTAGAGCTTCCAGGCAAGCAAAAAATCCTTGATCATACCTATATCGCCTATTCTTTCTCTCTTATGCTTGCATTAGAATTGCTACAGTTGTTGTTCCGAAATACCTATTCTGATGCATAGCCTATTTTGTAACTGTTGTTGATACCATACCTGCTATCCTAAATGCTTAGTATAGGTTGTTTAGTAAACCATCTGTGGCCCCTCATCCTTGTCCCTGTTGCCCCGCTTTGTTACCAGTGCCTCGATCATTGTGATCGAGGTGCAGAGACCGACACATCACCGCACACCCCCCTTAGTTGTACGACTCTGTAGGGCTACTATCGAGTGCTGAGGGTGATACCTCGTACTGCACTCCTGATGATATCTCTGTAGTATAGCACATCGGTGGTGATTGTAGAGGGTGATTCCTCGCTCTCCCATTCCTGATGATGACTCTGTCGTGCAACCCCTCAAGTGTGGACCATCGAGGGTGATTCCTCCTGGTTCTCCTTGACAGATTACATCGAGTAGGAATCCATCGAGGGTGATTCCTCGGGTTCCCCTCGATGTTATAGACACACGGTTACCATGACTTTTACCTCAAACCTTTGTTGAAGGCGGGTCGACCCCGTGGGGTACCCGCGAGAAATGTGGAGTCGGGTTGACCATGAGGGTACCCGCGAGTTAATTACATGGCACGGCCGGGCATTCCTGGCCCTTGCCGTAAGTCCACGAGACGGGCGATGGGACCACAGATCGTGGATCGCTGATTGTCACCGCGAGCTCCCAGCACACTAACGGGTCAGGATATGTGATCTGAGTAGGCCTCTGGCCTTTTCGCATTAACCACCACACGGGAATAAGTATGGGCACTCCGTGTCGTACGATTCTTCCAAAAGCTCTCAGATGTCAGCAATTGAGTGCCGCGCGCCGGGTTGGACTTGGAAAGCCTGCGCTTGTATTAAGGGGGCTAGGTCTACTCCCGGCCGCGTTCGCAACGCGCATGAGTGCAAAGGACGATTGGCCCATGATACCTTCGCACTTAGGAGTTAGACCGGCGTACTGGCCTCTCTGTTGAGCCTAGGTAGGACTATGGTGTGTCGATCAGCCGAGGCCGGTCATGACCTGATAAAAGTGTGTCCGGCCAGAGTTAATCGAGCGTGTTGGGTAAGTTGGTGCACCCCTACAGGGAAGTATATCTATTCGAATAGCCGTGTCCACGGTAACAGGACGCTCGGAAAGTATCCCGATCTACTACAACTAGAACTGGAACTTGTGATGTTTAAATATGTTAGCTCCGGGATCGCTTCCTCGCAGGGAGTCGAGGAAGGATCTCTGGGCGTTGATACTACTTGTTGCTACTACTATATTTATGTACTAATCTGCACTCTTCTAATGCTGCAAGACACCGAAGATGCTAGTCTTCGATAGGCTAGGCCCTCTCTCTATTCTGGCAATTCTGTAGTCTAGTCCATAGATACAGCCTTCCCTTTGATACCGATGCATAATTAGTATAGATCTGATGTAAGTCTTGCGAGTACTTTGGATGAGTACTCACGGTTGCTTTGCTTCCCCTTTTTCCCCATACCCGATTGCTGCGACCAGATGACGAAGCCCCAAAGCCAGCTGCCCCAGCCGACGACTACTACTACCCCTCCGGTGGAGAGTACTACTACGTGGAGACGACTGACGACCAGGAGTAGATAGGAGGCACCCAGGCAGGAGGCCTATGCCTTTCGATCCAGTGTCGTTGTTTTGCTCAGCCTTCTGAAGGCAGACTTGTTTAACTTTGTGTCTGTACTCAGATACTATTGTTGCTTCCGCTGATGCTTGTATGACTCGAGTTTATGTATTCGAGCCCTCGAGGCCCCTGGCTTGTAATATAAAGCTTGTATGACTTTTATTTGAGTTTAGAGTTGGGTTGTGATATCCTCAAGTGAGTCCTTAGGCTTGATCATGTGCATTGCATGTATGATTAGTGCACGATTAAGTCGGGGGCGTCACAAGTTGGTATCAGAGCCAACTGCGTGTAGGAAGCCCCTTTCCAACTCCTTGGCCGAAGTTGAGTCTAGTCTTCAAAATTGTTTTACTAACATGGCTGTGTGGCTTACGGGCCCACGTCGCCAATGGATGAGTTTAGGATCTTTTATTCCTCTTCCTTACTCTGGGACTCTGATCTGTCTTCTATTCGGGTTAATTTTTTTACTAACTCTAACTTTAGGTTCCCGTGACCATTTTCTCCCGGAGAGCCCCTCATCCCAGATGATATCTTACTTCACCAGAAGATTCCGAAGATACTCCTCGATGTTTTCCGAGACCCTTGTGCCCACTGCTTCTGCAGTTCCCTACCACCGATAATCCCCGTGGATAACTACACATCCTTGCCGTTTGTACCTTCATCCCCAGTTGCTCTTGTTATTACAAGATACCCCGAAATACTCTCCGACATTCCGGGAATCCTTTGTGCCTACTGCCTTGCAGCTTCTTTTCGCACTGCGGATAATTCCTCACACTTATCGGTATTCGTTCATCCCCTGTTGTTCATGTGCTTCCGAAAATACTTTGAAATACCATCTGATCTCCCAAGAATCCACTGCAACCTATTGCTTTGTAAAGTCTTGCATGCCTGCATTATGGTTAATTCCATATGTCTAGCAATATTCATTAACATCCTTTGTCTTTGTCATTCCGAGCCTATTGATTAAATATGTATGTGAATTCTCGCTATCATCAATTAATTCCTAGACTTCGTCCTTCCGGCTTAGACGTCATTTTGGACATGAGTTGGCTCTCGGCCAATCAATGTGCAATTGATTGTCTCTCTAGTTCTATTTAACTCACTCATATTTAATCGAAGCATCTGATCCTGTTACACCGATCTGGATATCATAATTTCTTTATATTTAACCATCGAATTATTCAGATGTTTCTATAATCCAATGCCTTTGCATTCTTCCTGCTTCTGGTTGAGTACCAATACTCACATCAGATCCCTTTTGGTCCGCCAAATCCTTTGTTGGATTATTATTCGACAGTGTCCTTCACATTCAAAATTCTGTGAACTCTCCCCCCCTGATACATAATACCTTTGGTAAATTGTATCCTCTACCCTTGGTAAATTGTTGCTGGGAAATCTAAACTCGATCTTGTCATTCCTAGACTACCGGCTACATCCTTAGCAGGCTACCTTTGACCGTGCTACCTTGTTCTTCTTTGGTGCATGAATTCTTCAGACCATGAGCAAGGCTTACATCGAGTTTTCAACATTATTTTGTTGTCTTGAAAAGAAACTCCGATACCAAGCTTGCATCTTATTTGTTGCCCCCATAACTTTCTGCTTCGTCATTCCCTTGCTTGATGTCGTCGCTGTTCGATTACATCCTCTTGAAACCCCTCAACAAAGTGTGTCGTGATTATCATCAACATTTTGACTTCTTCCAAGTTATGAATCGAATTCAGGGTGAGAAATACCATCCTTGCCCCTCGATGATTCGCGTTATCATCGACATCATCCTTGACTTCCCGTCAACACAGAATTGGTCATGTTTTGGTTTTACCTTACGTTCCTTCATATTCTTGAAATTGTTCCTTTGTATCTCTTGTGATCTTTAGATCCAACCCTTACTTGAAACACCCTATCATTGCTACCTCGAAGCATGACTGTGGTACTCCAAACATCAACAAGAACATTGGAAGCGCAATGTTACAAGTTTCTTGATCAATTATCCCAACACCGTTGTATGGGTAACATCATGACTTCCCTCGCCCCTTTAACTAAATGATTTTGTACTTGCTATCCTGTCATGTATATCATGCTCTGCTTTTCCTTGGGAGGGATATACACCTAATACTTGTGTATAATCACATTTTCCTTTCCATTGGTTGGTATAATCTGATAATCACATTTTTCCTTTCCATTCGTCTGTTTAACCTTTCTTGTGATCTATACAATCTAAGCAGCAACAATTCTTTGCTTATGAAAACACCTCGGTGTACCACTCTGTCAGTAACACCTTGTTACTATTGTTGATGACATTCCGGTAACCGCCGGTGGACGAGAACTTTGCCCCTTGGTCCGCCTCGTTCTTACGAGCAGGAAAATGGTTCTCTTCGTCCCCCGCCCTTGGTACCCACATTGTTGCCGACATAGTTGACAAGCTTTCCTCTGACATGTCTTGTTATCGTGGTCGTGCAAGATTTCACCGTCCTCCCTACTCTCAATCGACAATCACCATAGTTCCACAGGATCGAAACCTGACTCTCCTGTACATCCTTGATTCCGAAGTATCCTTTACACCTGGCTTCGTATGTTATCACGAGCCACCTTCCGAGAGATGATCTATTCCCATTGCTCTGAACCCCTTTCACACTCTATTTCAGGCATCGAACGATTGCCTATCCGCTTGAAACTTCTTATTGTACCTTCTTATATTGCTCTCGATGATTTCCCTGAGTTCCAAATCGAGAGATACCTATGCGTTTCATTCATGAGTTAACCTCAGATGATTACCCCTTGTGGAATTCCTTCGTTGCCGAGCGACCCCTTATTCTTTTCGTAAGTACGATGGAGACTCCGAAGGAAGGATGAAAACTTCGTCATGATGCAAAGAAGCAGAGGAATGGAGGATTAAACATCATGGAGCGAACTCTTTGAGAAGAGCAACCAAGATCGAGAAGACTCGTTAGAATTTCATAACCAATCCCTTCCCCTTTACTCCACCTCTTAAATCTCGGGACGAGATTTCTTGTAGTGGAGGAGATTTGTAACACCCCCAGTGTTAAGCCACAGTAATCTCCCTCTAATGGTGGCCATGTCATCATGTTTTGCTAAGCCAATCTGCCACTTGTCCAAAATCCAATTCAAATTCCATTTGAAATGCAAGTCAAATATTTACTTCTTTTGTCATGCAATCAAAATAGTTCATAATTTGGCAAATAATCCCTAAATATTTGTCATGTGGATACCAACCTCATTTCGGTCCCTAAAATGACCCAGCATAATTACAACAGTGGTCCAGCAGCATTTCTTCCCCCTTTTAAATTCCAACAAAATCCAAATGGAACTATTTTGCCCCCAAACTTTTTGTGGCAGTAAGGTATATTGCACACTAATTATTGAGCCCAGCTACATATTTTTACAAAAGTCTTTTGGTGGTCAAACAAATTGCAAATAGTAGCTAAAGGGAGAAGCAGAGAAAAGAAATAGGAAAATGCAAAAATTTACTGCTATGCTGGGCCTAAGTGGCATTTGCGCCGGCCCAGCCCACCTACCCCCGTCATCCCCAACCTCTCTCTCTCCCCGTGCGTGCCGCGCCCGCAGCGTTCGCAGCGCCAGGCCCCCCCATTCCCCCTACTCGATAGCAGCCTCCAGGAGCTCACCCCGGTGGATAAGAGCCAGCCCCCGGTCGCCCTTGCCCTCTCCTGCTAACCCTAACCCCCCTCCTCGCTTCCTCCTCCCGCTTTCATCGGCACCCGAGTGCCACCATGGACGCAACAGGCGAAGCACGCGGCCACCGTCGCCCTTAATCCACCGCAGCTTGTCCGGGAGGACCGCCGTCGATCGCCGCTTCTCCTCCGAGTCCCCGTTCGTCGAGAGCTGCACCACCACGACCGCATCGAGCTCTTCCCCCGCCACGGCCACCGCAGCAACCACCGCCTTGATCCGCCGTCGTCCGAGCTCCCCCGGCCCCCTCGAGCTCCTCTCCCGCTTCGCTGTGAGCTTGCACAACTCCCGCACCTCCTCCTGGCCTCGGCCGTCCCCCGTAGCCTCTGGTTCGAGTGCGCCGCCGACGCCGCCGTTCGGTCGTCGTTGCCACCGCGGCTACACTCCACCCCAGCCCCTGCTAACACCACCAGTCGACGCGGGCCGTTTCACCCGTTCGAATGCCGCTCGCAGCGCTCGTTTTGGTGCGGTGTGCACCGATCCCGCACAACGCGCCCGCCCCTGCAGCTCGCCGGCGGCTAAACGCCGGCTAGAACGCCGTTAGCTGCCGGCTAATGACCTGCGAGTGGGCCCCAGGCAACTAATCTAACTGTTTAGCTGCTAACTATTACGCTAACCTTTCACTGACACGTGAGTCCCACCTAATTAGCTAAATAAATAAATCTTTTGGAAAATAGTAAGATGCTGACATGCGGGACCCATCACACTGTGCACTTTTGACCAGGTCAACGCTGGCTGCTGAGTCAGCGGTTGACTGGCCCCACCTGTCAGTTTGACTGGTCAAATATTGACCTAGTCAATGCTGACTGGGTTGCTGACTAGGCAGCCCTGGCCCACTGTCAGCCTCTGGTGCACTGCTGGGTGCACTGGACCGGGTGCACCTAGCATTTTCCTGTTGATTTTTGAAATTAAATTAATTCCAGTAAATTCCAGAATATTGTTAAAACTTTGAAAATTCATAGAAAAATAACCGTAGCTTAGATGAAAATGTTTTATATATGAAAAACGTTCAGAAAAATGAGACGAACCCGAATATGCCCTTCGTTTACCTGTCACATGCCCACAACCATGCAAACATGGAACCTTCCTCTCCGGTTCATCTGTCTAACAGATGCCCAGAGCCGGGAAAATATCCCCAGATATTTTCCCGCACCGTCTGTAACGTGTAGTGCTGCATTAGGTCACCTCTAGCATAGCATACTGCCATGCCATGCATCTGTGTTGCATTGTTTGCTTGTATTTATTGTTTCCTCCCCCTCTTCTCCCCGGTAGACCCCGAGACTGACGCTGCTGCCGAGTACGACTACGCCCCTGATGACCAGACCTTTTCAGCAGAGCTTCCAGGCAAGCAAAAACTCCTTGATCATACCTATATCGCCTATTCTTTCTCTCTTATGCTTGCATTAGAATTGCTACAGTTGTTGTTCCGAAATACCTATTCTGATGCATAGCCTGTTTTGTAACTGCTGTTGATACCATACCTGCTATCCTAAATGCTTAGTATAGGTTGTTTAGTAAACCATCTGTGGCCCCTCATCCTTGTCCATGTTGCCCCGCTTTGTTACCAGTGCCTCGATCATTGTGATCGAGGTGCAGAGACCAACACATCACCGCACACCCCCCTTAGTTGTACGACTCTGCAGGGCTACTATCGAGTGCCGAGGGTGATACCTCGTACTGCACTCCTGATGATATCTCTGTAGTATAGCACATCGGTGGTGATTGCAGAGGGTGATTCCTCGCTCTCCCCTTCCCGATGATGACTCTGTCATGCAACCCCTCAAGTGTGGACCATCGAGGCTGATTCCTCCTGGTTCTCCTTGACGGATTACATCGAGTAGGAATCCATCGAGGGTGATTCCTCGGGTTCCCCTTGATGTTATAGACACACGGTTACCACGACTTTTACCTCAAACCTTTGTTGAAGGCGGGTCGACCCCGAGGGGTACCCACGAGAAATGTGGAGTTGGGTTGACCATGAGGGTACCCGCGAGATAATTACGTGGCACGGCCGGGCATTCCTGGCCCTTGCCGTAAGTCCACGAGACGGGGCGACGAGACCACAGATCATGGATCGCTGATTGTCACCGCGAGCTCCCAGCACACTAACGGGTTAGGATATGTGATCTGAGTATGCCTCTGGCCTTTTCGCACTAACCACCACGCGGGAATAAGTATGGGCACTCGGCGTCGTACGATTCTTCCAAAAGCTCTCAGACGTCAGCAATTGAGTGGCACGCGCCGGGTTGGACTGGGAAAGCCTGCGCTTGTATTAAGGGGGCTAGGTCTGCTCCCGTCCGCGTTCACAACGCGCAGGAGTGCAAAGGACGATTGGCCCATGACACCTTCGCACTTAGGAGTTAGACCGGCGTGCTGGCCTCTCTGTTGAGCCTAGGTAGGACTACGGTGTGTCGATCAGCCGAGGCCGGGCATGACCCGATAAAAGTGTGTCCGGCCAGAGTTAATCGAGTGTGTTGGGTAAGTTGGTGCACCCCTGTAGGGAAGTATATCTATTCGAATAGCCGTGTCCACGGTAACAGGACGCTCGGAAAGTATCCCGATCTACTACAACTAGAACTGGAACTTGTGATGTTTAAATATGTTAGCTCCGGGATCACTTTCTCGCAGGGAGTCGAGGAAGGATCTCTGGGCGTTGTTACTACTTGTTGCTACTACTATATTTATGTACTAATCTGCACTCTTCTAATGCTGCAAGACGTTGAAGATGCTAGTCTTCGATAGGCTAGGCCCTCTCTCTATTCTGGCAATTATGCAGTCTAGTCCACAGATACAGCCTTCCCTTTGATACCGATACATAATTAGTATAGATCTGATGTAAGTCTTGCGAGTACTTTGGATGAGTACTCACGGTTGCTTTACTTCCCCTTTTTCCCCATACCCGATTGCTGTGACCAGATGACGGAGCCCCGGAGCCAGCTGCCCCAGCCAACGACTACTACTACCCCTCCGGTGGAGAGTACTACTACGTGGAGACCACCGATGACCAGGAGTAGATAGGAGGCACCCACGCAGGAGGCCTGCGCCTTTCGATCCAGTGCCGTTGTTTTGCTCAGCCTTCTAAAGGCAGACTTGTTTAACTTTGTGTCTGTACTCAGATACTGTTGTTGGTTCCGCTGATGCTTGTATGACTCGAGCTTATGTATTCGAGCCCTCGAGGCCCCTGGCTTGTAATATAAAGCTTGTATGACTTTTATTTGAGTTTAGAGTTGGGTTGTGATATCTTCAAGTGAGTCCTTAGGCTTGATCGTGTGCATTGCGTGTATGATTAGTGCACGATTAAGTCGGGGGCGTCACACAAGCCTCCATCATCTGAGAAATGGCGTGCTACTCCTTCACTTGAGGACTCAGACTACTCTTCTTCGGCGCCTAGGATTCATGCCCGGATTGTTGATGAAGAAGATGATGTCACTTCTCCAGCTATGACTTCACCGCACCAAGATGCTGCATCAGGCCCGTCTGCACCGCCAAACTCCACCATCGACCCGGCTGCCCCAACATCTTCGTCGCCTCCTCGGGACGTTTAGACATCCTATGTCTTCATACCTTTTTGGTCATTCGATGACAAAAGGGGGAGAAGCATATGGGTTGATAGTCTTCAAGTGGGCATTTTGGGTCGGGCTTGCTATATTTTGTGAAGTTTGCAACTCTCGTTTTGAAACATTTGGTTATTTGGGTTGTAAACTTAAGTCCTGATGGACATCTGCTACATTTGCTACTTGTCATTTCTGCGCTACTGATATATCTGATTTTATGCGCTTGAAGTCATTCTGCAGACGCCCATTTTTCATTGTGCATTCCATTATCTTCATACTATTTATATGCACAAGTTGTGACTTCATGAATAGAAGGAGAACTCCACAAAGCAAAACCTGCCATGTGCATTTGCATTCAAAAGCAAATTACTCATATGCACATCTTCAGGGGGAGCTCCTCAAATTTCATGAAGCCAAACACCTTGTTCCTTAAACTTTCACATATTTTTATCCCCGTTGAAACTTCAACCAGTTTGTCATCAATCACCAAAAAGGGAGAGATTGTAAGTGCATCTAGTGCCACCCCTTGTTGGTTTTGGAGTATTGAAGACAAACTTGGTAGAAGGGACTAATGTGTTTGTGAGATTCACAGGAGAACACAGGTAGAAATCCCTATTGATTCGGTTTACCCATCTAAGATGACCCCTAAAAATGTATGAAGACATTGAAGACAATGGTGGTTCATGAAGACATTCGTGTTGAAGCCAATGGTTCATGAAGACATTCACTTGAAGCCAATGGAACGCGAAAACTTAGTCTTTTGGTAGTTTCATTTTCTGCTTTCTTGAGTCATAGGAACCACCGTACTGTTAAGTGGGGTCGAGGTAAACGAAGTCAGAAACTGACGTGATGCTCAACCCAAATCCTATGTCTTCGAGCGAAGACAAATGAGCGAAAATCTCTTCCAAAGTTGGTTGAGTCAGCTTTGCTTGGAGCCCAAGTAAAGTTGCCGCGTGGGTTCAAATTCCGACCGTTGGACACGTGTCAGTTCCCCAATGACCCAGGGTCATTTCAAACAAATCATGTCGGGTTTCCCCTGGCTATAAATAGCCACCCCCTTCCACCATAAGTTGGTGGTTGCTCCGAGTTAGTGCACGGCTTTTGTCGTTTGAGAGCAACCCACCTCGAAGCCTTTGAGAGAGAATCCTTGCGAGGACAAAACCCAAAACACCCAGAGCCCAAAGTGATTGAGCATCACTGAAGACATTCCGTTCCGAGTGAACCGAAGACTTATTACACTTGAAGATTGTGATCTTCCAGCCGATTAGGCGTCACGTTCTGAGCATCCAAGAGTCATTGTGGATTGCCGGTGAACGAAGTCTGTGAAGGTTTGGAAGTCTACCTTGAAGACTTACCAGAGAGATTGGGCGAGATCTGCGGGTCTTAGCTCAAGGGGAATAAGCTGAAGACGTGGTCTTCTGAGTTCAATCTTAGCCTCCCTAACCAGACGTACAACTGTCACATCAGTTGGAACTGGTCAAACAAAGCATTGTCTTCCCCGAGCTCCTGGTTCTATCCTTTCACTTCCTTTACTTACTGTCTAGTTCTGTGAAGCCCTTGCATGCATGTTTGTGTTTGAGGATATTCCCTGAAGCCATTCATCTGTTTACCTATTTGTTTTCATGCTTCTTGTGTTTATGTTCAACACATGCTTGTATGTATGATGCCCATGCCTATCATATCTTCTCATCTTAGTTACTACTGTTGTTAGTTTTTCGCTGTGCTTCCGCTTGCTTCAAAGACATTGCCTGTTTTCGAAGCCGTTCATGAAAATCGCCTATTCACCCCCCCTCTAGTCGATAACTAGCACTTTCAATTTCACACATACAAGACGTTATGTCAAAGACTCCCAATGATCCCTTCATCGAATACCTGGGGTTGCAAGGCTCATGCCTCACCCAGTCACCCCATACCTTACCGATCTACTCACACATCGAGATCAGATCGCGAGAAGAAAACATTGAAGAACACATCTTGAGATTGATTGATTGCAATATGTCTTACAATGGATGCCTTGTGCGATGCACGATTACAAGTATGAACTAGATGGAAGAGAACTACGGTGGTGGAGATGGCTTTGGAGATGCAAATGGCGGCGGCTAGGGTTTGTGGATGAAGATGATGATGAAAGGGTTGTGGCTGTGCTGGACGTTCTCCCGACGCGCTCTCTATTCCCATTTCGACTGGGTCCCCTTTATAAAAGTTGTTCAGGTGGACGACCTGCCTTGGTTTCCATGCCAAACGACTGCTCATGCGAGCGCTTGCGGTCGCATGGAATGCCATCTTTGACACGTGCGGCCTTTTGGCACCTCCTGGTGACTTATCTCTTCTCCAATTTCCTTCCTTTCCTTTCTCCCACGTGATTTCTTCCCTTTTTAGCCCATTTCCTGTGGAAAAATACCAAAGAGAGGATTTGTGAATCCCTCACACTTATTAGTCATTAGTGACAATATCGAAGCGAATATCTCTCTTTTAATGAAATAATTTGGTTTAAACGAGGTTGAAATGAGTGCAAAAATATCACTCATCAGGATGGTGGTTGTAGATTGTGCTACAACGATTTCCCGTGACTCCACGATGGCGAGGGTCACTGAGAGATCTTTGGACATGGTGCATCTCTCTAGACCCGGTGGTTGACTTCGGCGATGAGATGCAAACTTTGGACGAAGGCTTGACGCAGAGGGATGATAATGCAGCGGCAGTGGTCGCACATCGCATGTAGCTGTTGATACTTCCTTTTTGTGATCCGAAAATGATACAGAAAGTACCCACACCTATTTCCCCATAGGTGACCCTGAGTTATCAAACTCACGAGAGGAAGATCCCCTTGAAGCTAGGGTCTCTAGCAAGCTTTCGTTAAAGAAATAATTCTAGCTTTTGATCGGATCAAAATCAACAATATTGAGTTGAACACTTATAATAAAAATAGGTACGGGTATGAGATCTTAATTCTTACAACCATTTATTTGTGCTGGGACCAGATATGATCTTAATTTGTGCGCTGGAAGTCACCCATCGAGATGTGCTTGTACGAACCGAAGTGGGGGATGTGTCCAAATAACATCGTGACCGGCACGTGTCCTGCATCAAGAATCAGTTGTCCAACTGAAGGCCCTATCCATCTTGCGGGGTTGCCTCGATAATTAAGATTATAATAACCATACAAGAGCTTTGGGCGTTTAATGACTAGACCTCTTGAATCCTCAGAGATAGGATCCGTGTTACCGTACTAAACCCTTATGTCACTGGTGTTCAAAATAACACTTCACGGTCTCCCTGCTCTTAGCCTCTCTGTGGCTCGCTCTCCATGATCCTGGGTACCTGTAGGGATGAAGAACGCAGACGAGACAAGAGACATCTACGAAACAATTTTATTTCACACATATGGGCGTTAATTCAAAGCACTTCTGTTGATCCCCACAACAATTACAGAGGGTTGCAAGGCTCATGCCTCAACCCATACCTTACCGAACTACTCACACATGGAGATCGGATCACACGAAGAACACATTGAAGAACACATCATGGAGATTGATTGATTGGTAATATGTCTTACAATGAATGCCGTGTGCGATGCACGATTACAAGTATGATCTAGAGGAAGATGAACTATGGTGGTGATGGTGGCTATGGAGATGGAAATGGTGGTGACTAGGGTTGATGAAGAGGGATGAAGATGACTCTGTTATGGCTTCGCTCGCGGATGTTCTGTTGACATTTCGGCCTCGACCCCTTTATAAAAGTTGTTCAGGTGGACGAGTCCTCCACGCCATACGACCGCTCATGCGAGCAATCGCGGTCATATGAAATGCCGTCTTTTACTCTGTGGCTTCTGGTGTGCCTCCTCCTGATTTCTTCTATCTCCTCCTTCACTCCTTTCCATGTGCTCACTTGATTTCGTCCATATTTAGCCCATTTCCTGTGGAAACACATCAAAGAGAGGATTTATGGAATCCTTTGCATTCATTAGTCATTAGTGCCAATATCAGAGCGAATATCTCTATTTAAGTGAAATATTTCAGTTTAAACAAAGGGTAGATGAGTGTAAAAATATCACTCATCAGCTGTTGGGAATGCGAAAAAGTGGTGGCGATGACACATGTGTGACTTTGATGGTGGTGCTGCGGGCACCCGATCTCGAGCTCCGGTATGAAAACCTAGGTCTGACTTGGGTTGGTTATACCTGGAAATGACGACGTTTTTTGTCATTATCTTGTTGATGTCATTGCTCGGATATACTCAAACTGATTTTTCAGGGTAAAAACCTAGATTCTGGCCTTGATAGTTGGATCCGGTGACGGCGACGCGTGAACGTCGCTTCCTTCCTCAAGGCGTTGCTGTTTAAGAACTTCATCGTCTGTGTGGTGTCATGAGATGATTGGTGCGGATATGGTCATCGCCAAAGTTTGTCGATCCCCCTTCTCCTCTCGGGTCACTTACGCGAGCGACTCCGGAGGCCCCCAATCCTAGAGCAAAGGCGGCTGATCTCCCTCTCCCCCGGTCGTTGCCGCCGCCGGCGTCGGCGGTGGCGGCCATGCCTGGCCGTCAAAGGCGGCGGACGAGGGCGCGTGTCCCAACGGCCCCCCTTCGTGCGGAGGTGGGTCGCCCCCAGGGCTGCGCGAGTTATGGTGCGGGCAACGACGCGGATCTTCACCGACGCACGACATAAGGCGTGGAGGAGCGATGGTTCTGGCGAAGACGGGCAGTGGTGTGGTGATGGCATACGGGGCGCAGTGGCGTGCTAGAGGCGACGTCGCGAGCTACCGGCCAAGTTTGGTGGCGGCAGTGAGATGGCTCGGCTAGGAGGGTGTTCTTGGCGAGTTGCGAGTGGCCGGCCACCCGTGGGCCGTGGGACGAGCATCGGTGCTCTCCCGGTGGTGCTGTCTGCAATGGGGCGGGTCAGATCTGGGCCTGCTCGGGTCCAATCTAGGCCCTAGGTGTTGGGGTCATCGCAAGGCCGTCCCTTGGAGCGGGCGACACCCGTCGCGTGGCAGTCCTAGCCCTTGCCAGAGGTGTGGGGTGTCTGCTATTCTTCGGCCATGTCGAAGGTGTTGGTTGGGCCGTGTTTCTCTCCGTTGTGCGGTCTATCGGCAGTCATCGACTTTGCGGCCACGATAGCGAGGTGCTGCGGTGACGGCGGTGCGAGGCTACATGGACGGTGCTGCCCAATTCCTTCGAGGTGTGGAGATGTGCGACGATCAGATGGAAATCTACATGGCTTTTGCCGGGCCGAGGTGTGGCCCCCTCCTTGGAGGCATAGACGAGGTGTGCTCACCTTTTCCCTCGCTCGTTTGGAGTTGGTGTTGTCTCTGAGCAAAAGCCTCGATTCGGTGTTGGATCGGCACGATGGCGGCGTCCTCGACTCCATTCCTCTGTTGGGAACATCGTGGTTGGAGACATGGCTTGGTTCTTCGTTGCTCTCCTGCGGTATTCGCCTTGGTCCTATTGATCTCCGGTGGCGCTATGTATGCCCGTCGACGGTGTCTCCATGACGTTGTCTTCCTCGGTTCTGATCAAGTCCTGCCATCCACTTGCCACCTCCTCTTAGGCATACATGGTGAATGGTGCGTCGACGAGCGAAGTACAGGGGGAGTTGGTGGTCTTCGGATGTGCCCGACGTTGGTCGAGACGCGGTCCTGTTCTTAGTTAGGACAAATTCTTTTGCTTGTAGTTTTGTTTGGTCGTAAGTGGCTGTCTTTGGACTTGCCCGGGTGTGGTGTTCGTGCTACGCTCATTGTTCGCAGCGAGTGCTAATTTTCTTGCACTTAAAATTCTGCCTTCTATAAAGCTATGGTACGTCTAGACGTAGTCTTAAAAAAAAATTTTGCCGATCAGGACCCCCCCCCTCACCTACGCATAGCTTTGGTCCTATATGACTGTGCTAGTTGCTGGCGTGTTTTTTTGTGTGTGTTGATGTTGGATGTATGCATCCTAGTTATGCAGAGCCAGGTGTGTGCTCATCGTGTTTGTATCCTCTTATTTTTTTTTTTTTTTTAGTTCTTAATGCTTCATTTGAGCTAATAAAGCGCACGTTTTTTTTTAGGGGTAAGTGCACGCTTTGTCGAAAAAACAAGAGTGCATCTTTCTTGTAGTGGGCTAGTCGGTAGTGGCCCATCAGAGCCCACATACCTAGGGTTCGCGAAAGGTATAAACACCGCGCCGGCTTGCAAATAGAACCCTGCCGCCGCCGCCGTTTTTCTTCCTCCTCGCTTCGTGTTAGAGTTAGGGTAGTCAGCTTTCTCAGGTACCGGCAAGCAGTCCGTAGCAGAGCTCCCACCCTGTCCTCTCGCGATGCTGTTTTCTCCATCTGATTCAAACTCTTTCTGTTGGTTTTGCCCGGCAGATCAGAGATGGCGGTGCCGCTTCTGACGAGGAAGATCGTGAAGAAGCGGGTCAAGCACTTCAAGAGGGCCCATAGCGACCGCTACATCGGCCTCAAGGTAACCACTTATACCAAACTTTTACCCAGTGGAATTCGTAGGTGCCACGCCCATGTGTTTTGGTTGCTCAGCTCAGATGATGTGTTCCGGCTCTAGATGGCGATTGTTGTGCGCCGGTGTAGTAGGTTAGCCTTTCGGAGTAGTTTCTGATGCTAAATTCTAAGCGTGACTGTTGTTGGTCGTTGTAGTTGCGGTGTATTCCTAATTTATCGTTAATAGCGCAATGATACTTTGAAATGGTAGGAAAGTGGAAGCCGGGCATAGCCTATTTAGACTTGACACTTCATTTGAACACTTCGTGCAAAGGTGACGCCAAATTTTGAGCGTTGCGGATGTTTTGGTTCCCTGTTTCTATCTTGCGGTTTGAAAGGAAGGAAATGATGTTTTAGTAAAAGGTCTGAGGAAGAGAACATTTTCTTCAGTGAGCATTGGGATGAAGTAAGAGAGCACACTAGCCCTTGCATAAGTATAGCACTCTGGCCGTCGCAAACTCTTCTACAACAATAACTTCATGATTTTCATGAAGTGGGTTAGATATTAAAGGCGTGGCTTCATTCTGAGTATGAGTGCTTGCCTAGATTTCTCCCAACACTTGTTATCCACTGGTTGCTGAAGAAAATCTTGTCTTCCACATGATTAGTGCCTTCTGTCTGATCCTTCCAGCAAACGAATTCTTTCCCTGTTATATTTAATTGGTGGCTGTAGTCCTTTTTTTCTGAATTTAAATTCTCGTATTTTGTTTGTTCAATAAATCTGTGGTAGCAAGTGCACCTGCCAAAGAGGTGATGTTTCAAGATGTAGCATTTGTGTTGTACGCTCAACATCTTTAAATATCCGTTGTTTGCATGGAGTGCTCCTTTTTTAAAACGTATTTTCTAGGCAATACCTTAAAAATTGAATGTATAGCTTCTTGTAGTTGTAGCTTCTACCTGACTGGCATCGTGCAATGCATTATACAGCACATCAGCAGCAGCATATGCTAACTTCTTTTGTCTTTCTTGTATGCTTAAGTTCTGTCTTCTTGACGTGTTGTTTTTCTTAGTCCCACTTATGTTAACTACACATCTTGTGCTTAAACCGAACAATTTCACTTCTCTATACCTACAGACTAGCTGGCGCAGGCCGAAGGGTATTGATTCCCGTGTCAGGAGAAAGTTCAAGGGATGTACTTTGATGCCCAACATTGGCTATGGTTCTGACAAGAAGACCAGGCATTACCTGCCGAACAAGTTCAAGAAGTTTGTTGTCCACAATGTCTCCGAGCTGGAGTTGCTCATGATGCACAACAGGTAACTTACGTTGTCAATATTCGGTGCTGATTGGTGTCAAGAACCTAATAATATTCTCAAGTTAGATGCTTCTTCACTTCTGATTCTGAACTGTGCTGATTGGTGTCAACATTCTTTATTTTCTGATTAACTCTTGCATTGCTTTTATTGCCAACAGGACATACTGTGCTGAGATCGCCCACAACGTCTCTACCAAGAAGCGGAAGGACATTGTGGAGCGTGCTGCGCAGCTGGATATTGTTGTCACAAACAAGCTTGCTAGGCTTCGCAGCCAGGAGGACGAGTGAAATGTTCTTCGCACTGCTGTTATGGCAGCTTTGCTTGTTGGAAACTGTTTGCTCTGAGAGCTTGTCTACTCATCTGTTAGTTTTATGATATGAACATGCTGTTATTATCAGTAACGAGTGGCAGGCTAAAATTTTGTTAATGGTATCAACCACTAAATCAGAAACTTGGCTTTATTCTCAAAAAAAAACAAAAAAACTTGGCTTTGTCTCTTGAAGACAGCATGCTGATCGTCTTGTTACTTTGCCAAGCCCTTTTGTTTTTAAAAAATGTAACTGGCTAATGATCCATGTTCAGTACGTGGTCCTGCTTTCCAAAGCAAAGGTTCTAATGTTTGATCCGAACATTGTCAATTAAAGATGCCCTAACAGGTTCTAATGTTTGATCAAATCTGGTTCATAAGGTTAAAGCGTCATAATTCGTTGAATGTCAGAGTTGTCTTTCTCCTTGCCGATTTCATTTTTAGTCTGATTTATCTTCCTCTTTTTGAGGAAATTCCATGAATGCAATCGATGGTTGATTTTGCACAAAACACCATCTATCGTTGTAGCCTGTTTGTAATTATCTCTGATCCATCATTTCACTATGTTGACATGATTCCTGGTGAGTGGGACCTGTTTCTAAGTGCACACGATGGCAAAAAAATAAGGTCATGTCCAATAAAAACTGCCAATATTCGTAGAGTTTTAGTTGATCATTACAATTATTGGAAAATTTTAACATTTAAAAAATTCAAAATATCGTATATATGTACCCTGTGCTTTGAGAACCTTTTAACTTACTAGCAAAAGAGCTCGTGCGTTGCAATGGAGAAGAAAATACCGCACGGCCCTAACCCAATAACCATGACTAAGACCCCAATAGGCCTTGCCGAGGCGTCTCTCTCTCGGCATAAGATGAGTAATCTGTTTTTTTTTTCATGCAAGATTTTGCCGAGGCGTACATGCACGGTTATCGATGGTTTTTTTCGTCTCCATTTTGGCTTTGATGAGGTGTTCATTGCAATCCGGGTCGGTGTTGGTACGAAAGAAAGATGGATCATGCGCTATTGATTAAGATTGCACCCTAAATAGCATTTTTAAAATATTTAACAGGTAAAATAATATCATATTCATATTCTACACATTTTTTAATCAAATATCATATATAACATGTTAAAATTTGAGTTAGGGTTTAAAAGATATGGGTATTTAAAAAAAGTATTATTTGTTCTACATGGACTGCGGGTTAATTATAGAAACGGCAGTGGGTTTTCCGCTAAAACGCAAAAAACGATTCGTTTTCTGTCACTTAATGATGGAGTGCGGGTTATTTACCAGAAAAGGGAGGAGGTTTTCTGTAAAACAGTAAAAAAGGGTTCGTTTTCTCACTTAAATATGGATGGCGGGTTAATTACCTAAAACAGAGGGGGTTTTCTGTAAAAATGCTGATGGTGAACGGGCAGAGGCAATCCGTACTTTATTAGTAGGTATATATAGGTATAGATTTGGATCACATGTTTTGGAGATATCAACGTTTTTTTTAATTTCAATATTTTCAAAAGGTAGGGAAAAATATAAAAAAACATAGTTCAGATGCATATTAGAAGTTTTAGTTGGCGCGAGAGCTGACTGATGTGGCATGTTTTTCGGCCATGTGTGCACATACAAACAAGACCCACCTATTACAAATCATGTCAATATGATCAAATGATGGATTAGAGCTACCTACAACAGACTAAATCAATATGTGGTGTTTTGTGCAATAAACCAAAGAGTAAGTGTTCTGTGCAGATTTGACCCCAATAGTTGATTGTTTGTATAATTTCCTGTCCTCTTCTTCCTTCTAGATTTATGTACAATTTATACTTTCTTTTTATCAGTATCTGCAATGAACTTTTTGTGTCATTCTACCTTTTGTTGTAGCGTCACTATCCACAACGTATAGAGAGGCCAATAACGGTTACTCGCTCACCTGCACCCGATCGAAGACCACCGGTTAAACCATTTAAACGCTAGGCGCTCAAGATGACGCTTAGAGGTACTAAGGCCTTCCACTATGCAGTTGATGCCCAATGCATTAAAATATAAGTAACTGGGCAGCGATGCCCTGAGGATTTTATTTGGCACCGGTCTCACAACGTTGTGTATGCAGCCTGATAAAAGCATGACCCAAATGCGAATAATAAACTCAACTAAGTCATCAACTGCCCTATTCACGGGAGTTTCTTCAGCCTGGTTGGCTCTCTGCAGTGGGCCATGAGCTAATTGTTTACAGCTTTATGCATTTGGCACCGGTTGGGCGTCGGAGCAGCTACTTGCTCCAGTTCCCATAAAAAACTTAAGGCACCAGCTGGGCAGTGGAGGGATCCGGTGCCAAACTAAGAACGAGTGAATTTGGCACATCCTTTGGCCTACATAGTAGAGGGCCTAAGAGCATCTCCAATAGCTCATGTAAAAAAACTCCCTGAGAGCGGACGGCGGTGGTCGGTTGCGGCAGGCGGGCGGGTAGACGGCGCGGCAGACTCCGATGGACGTTAGCTGACATGTCATTTTTATAGGAAGGGTCATCTTCCCGTAGATAGAGGGAAAGTTTAAGAGAATTTACGGGATCCTGAATTTTTTGCGCGTTTACAGAAACAGCAGGAGAGCTTTTTTAGGGCCAACTTCGCCTAAACAGTCGTTATTTTATGTATACATGAACTATTGGAGATGCTCTAACGCAATCTCCAATAGCAGATCCTATATGCCACCCGAGGGCGGCAAATAGGCGTGACTTTGCCCGTAGGTGGGCCAGCCTACTTTGCTGCTTCGTTGTCTTTCATTTGTTTTTCTGTTTTTTTTCCGGATTTTTGGGCTCTTTTCAGGCTTTTTTGTGCCTTTTTATTTTTTATTTATGGTTTTCTATTTCTTTGTCCTTTTTATTAATGCATGGTGATTTTTTTCAATATACGGTGAACACTTTGTAATACAGTGAACTTTTTTCTAATATACGTTGAACATTTTGTAAATACACATTGATTTTTTTTGTAATATACTGTGAACATTATATTAATATACAATGAAGACCTTTTATGTAATGACATTTTTTTAAATATACAGTGATTTTTAGTAGACACTAATTTTTTTTAATACACACCAAAAATTTCTATAATATATGGTATTTTTTAATATATATAAACATATTTTTAATATACACCAAATTTTCCAAACTCTCACTGATAATTTCTAGAAATATATTTTATATTTTCAAATAGGATTTTAAATTTTGCGGAAAAAATCGACTAGAACATCTAGAAGGAAAAAAACAATAAACCACTTTTGCGCCAGAGTGGCTGGCCCATTTGCATTGCATGCAGCCGTGGCCTCTGCTGTTTGACGGGGTCTCCTATTGCGGGGCGTCGCTATGTCTCGTCTTCAGCGAGTCCACCTGACTCGCTGAAGGGGCGACCGAGATGGGCCGGCCCATGCGCGTGGCAGGCCACAGTTTTTTTTCTGTTTTATTTTTGTACTTTTGTTTATACTTTAAAATATTCTAAATATATATATTTTAAAAAATACTCTACAAAAAACATTTGAAAATCTTGAAAAGGTATTTGGAAAATGTTGAACGAGTATTTGAAAAATGTTGAACTAGTATTTGAAAATGTTTAATAAGTATTTAAAAAATGTTGAAAAAGTATTTAAAAAATGTTGAACAAGCGTTCGGACAATGTTGAACCTGTACACAAAAATGTTGATCACTTATTTAAAAAATGATGATTTTTTTGATCATGTATTTAAAAATGTTGATCAAGCATTTGAAGAAAATATTGATAAAGTATTTAGAAAATGTTAAACAAACATTTGGGAAATGTTAAATGTGTATAGAAAAAATATTGACCATGTATTAAATATATGATGAAAAAAATTTGATCATGTATATAAAAATGTTAATCAAACATTTGAAAAAAAATCTTGAACAAGTGTTTGAAAAATGTTAATCAAGCGTTTGGAAAATGTTAAATGTGTATAGAAAAAATGTTGACCATGTATTTAAAAAATCTTAATATTTTTATTTCAAAACTATTAATCAAGCATTTAAAAAAAGTTAAAAATGTGTACAAAAAATGTTGACCATGTATTAAAAAAATGTTACATATGTGTAGGAAAAATGTTAATCTTGTATTTGAAAAATATTAAAACTGTGTATAGAAGAAATGTTGACCATGGATTACAAAAATGTGTAATATGTATTGAAAAAATCTTAGACGTGTATTAGAAAAATGTTGTTGACATATACAAAAAAATATAGAATAATAACCAAAAAAACAAAAGAAATAAGAAAATAAAAAAACAAAGAAAAAAAATATAAAAAAGACAATGAAAAATAATGAAAGAAAAACAGAGAAAACCAAAAAAGAAACAAAGAAAACCAAAAAGTGAAAAACAAAAAGAAACAAAATAAACCAGAGAAAAAGAAAATGAAAAAATAAATAAAGAAACAAATGCAAAAATAATGAAAAGGAATATAAAAATTGAAGAAGAAAAAAAAAGAGAAGAAAGAAGAAAGAAACCTAAGAAAACCGGCTCTAGTTACGTCAAGTAGGACGCCCTTCACTTCTACTCCTTCCGTCCCATAATATAAGAACGTTTTTGACATTACACTAGTATAAAAAACGTTCTTATATTATGGGACGGAGGGAGTAGCCACGAACGGCAGGTGGGTAGACTGGCTAGGAGCATCGGTCTTCTTCTCGGAGGTACTGGGATCGATCCCTCTCCCGTGCACCTGTTTCCTCCTCGTTTTTTTAAAAGCGTGTTGATGGGCCGGCCCAGTTTCTTGCGCGAGAACCAAATCCCTTCAGTGAGAGCAAGCTGTCGTCTCGCTTAAAGCGAGAAATAGCTCTCACGCCTATTGCGCGCCTTCAGCGCCGCGGAACGCATCTGGCGCTCACAGCAGCATCTGGGTGGGCCGGCCCACCAACGCGCAGCACGAAAAAACACAGCAAAAAAAGCTCTCGACCAGGAATCGATCTCACACCGTCGGGCTTCTGTATAGTGAGGCCAACCACTAGACCAACTAACTGCTACTAACGGTTTACAACGTGAACAATTTAAGGACAAAATAGTAGACGCCCTATTTATTGCGCATTAAACTGTACTGTTTAGATTTTTGAATTATTTGAAAACATGTTCACAGATTTCAAATGAAGTTTACGAACATGCAAAAAAAGTTTGCATATTCAAAAAAAAGTTCACCAAACCAAAAAAGTTCATGTATTCAAAAAAAAGTACACGAATTCAATTTTACAAAGTTCAATATATTTTGAAAAAAAATCACGATTTCGAAAACACTTTATGAATTGGAAAAAAGCACAAAATTGAAAAATGTTTGTGAGTTTGAAAAAAAAGTTCATCGAATATGAAAAAAGTTCATCGAACTTGAAAAAAGTTCATCGAATTGGAAAAACGTTCATTGATTTTGAAAAAAAGTTCATCCAATTAGAACATAGTTCATCGATTTGAAGAAAAAAATTCAGCGATTTTGAAAAATGTTCATCGAATTTCACAAAAAGTTCATCTATTTTCAAAAATGTTCAGCGAAAAATGAAAAAAGTTCATCGATTTGAAAAGAGTTCACAAAATGGAAATTTTCCATCGAATAAGGAAGAAGAAAAAAAACAGAAAATGAAAAAGGAGAAAAGGAGAAAGAAAAGAAGGAAGAAGAAAAGACGGGAGAAGATGTAACTTATCAGATTTGGCTAAGTGGTCGAGTGGTTAGCAGTGTACCTCCAAACAGGAGGTTTCTGGTTCGATTCTCTCCGGGGCACAATTTTTTGTGAAGCGCCCTGTTTGATACCCACATGCGTCGTACAGGAGGTCTAGTCTCCAACAAGTTAAGTTTACAGACGTAGGGGTACACGCGAGGGTTTCTCGTTCAGCCACCGCCGCCGCCAGAGAAATTTTTGTTCCCTCGCCTCCGGCTGCCATCTTGGCGTTGAGAGGTGGGGGACCTCAGATCTTCAAGAGCTCTATGTTCTTCGTCAATGTCTAGTGATCATCGTAGCTTTGTGAGAATAAAATTACTCTCATTGTTTTGACAACGCCATGAAGTAGAGAGTTTTATGTCTTCGCAAATCCAATTCTTCGGATATGATGAGTTTATATTAGTTCATCAAGCTTTTTTGTTGGTTTGATTCTTTGTGGAGGTGAAATCTTTCATGGACACTATGGTGAAGATATTATGATTTGATGACCTGCACTTCGAGGGGATCATCCCCGGCCCAAATACTTCATCGATCAAGACTTCACATCTTTTTGAATTGGTAATGTTCGTGCTATTGAAAGAATAACAACATCGTTACTCCAGTCCAATTGCAGGCTCTTTACCGAAGTCTTGAGAGTATTTTTTTTCTAGCAGAGATTGATACCACGAAGAAGATGTTTTCAAGAGATTTCATTGTAAATTCTTAGTCATAGGGTTACTTTGTACTATTTTCCTAGATCTTAGGTTTAAATCAATGTACCTGTAATTGTTATGAGTATGAATAAAATTACAGGTGTTACTTAAAAAAAACAAGTTAAGTCTACAACGCGTTTTTTTTAAGATAATAAGTCTCCAACGCAGCTAAACATTAGCGGGCTGCATCACCTGTGATTTTCTAATGCGTGGGCAGCCCGTGTGAATAGGTAATTTTCTTTTTTGAGAATTGTGTGAATAGATAAATAATCGCCGCTTTGCACAGGGGAGAGCGCACCGCAAAGCAAATGGGCCGACCCATTTTAGCGGTAGACACAGAATGTTTCTCGTTCGGTTTTGGAACCTTCTAGAAGATTCAAGCCGGTTTTTACTAGGTCTGGACAGTTTTTTCCTGGATTTCTTTATTTTTCTCCTTTTTTCTTTCTTCAAGATTAACTTTTTTTTTCGAAAAGTGTTTGGAATTTTGAAAAAATGTTCTCGTTTTCAAAATTTGTTTGTACATTATAAAATATTCATATTTTTGAAAAATGTTTAGGAATTTCAAAGATTGTTCCAAATTTGGAAAAATATTCGTGTTTTCGAAAAGTGTTTTGAATTTTCAAAAAATATTTGCTTTTTAAAAATTGTTCAGAATTTCAGAAAATGTTTCCGTTCTCAATTTTTTCCACAAATTAAAATGTTCGGGAATTTAGAAAATTGTTGGCGTTTTTTGAAAATTGTTCAGTATTTAAAAAAAGATTCCAAAAATTAAAAAATGTTTTGAAATAAAAAAAATACCAAAAAACCGGTTCAATATAGTAGTCATCTCTATACAATGACGCTCAGTGCTCGCGGATCCACTTCATCCGGCCCAGTCGGGCGAAGCCCGTGTGCGTGCGCATGTCTATTTGACACAAAAGGCGTCACGACAAAATTTTACCCTTTTTAATCTTTTTTTAGTATCGGAAGGAAAAGAAGGAAAAGATGGATTGAGTTGAACCTCGAAGTCATGAAAAAATTGGTAAAACTCATTTTTTTAAACATGATTAATTTAAAGGGGTACCCAAGCAAAAGCAGGCCTAAGTCTAAATTGTGAAAACGGGGTTGTGGGAGAGCAATACACGTGTTGTGCTGCTAACCGAAGTAGTTGAGTGCCACACCCTAGATGGCTAAAGTCCAGTAGCTGACAACATCACTGGCTTACGCTCTAACCCGAGTAGCATGGGACACGTGGTATCCCATGTGAATCAGTAAGGACCACCTTGCGAGGCTAAATACTCCTGTTTGACCGATAGCGAAGTAGTACTGTGAGAGAAGGGTGGAAAGAAGCCCAAGTGGGTGGTGAAATAGAACGTGAAACCGTGCTGAGCTCCCAAGCAGTGGGAGGGGAATGTGATCTTTGACCACGCACCTATTGAAGAATGGATTGACACCCTTCTTAGGATTGTTAGGGGCACAAGAGGGTTTTATTTGTGTTACAGAATATCCAACTATTGCAAGCACTTGTATCTCCAGGGATAGATACCTTGGTTTATCATTGAGGGAAGACGTCTACCGCTTGATACAAACTCCCATACGAGGGAGTCCAACTGATGAGGACATGGCTACCATAGTTACACCAATAGCCCCTGCTGCTATATCTATTGGACCAATCACTAGAGCTCGCGCACGCCAGTTAAATTATCAGGTACTTTCGTTTCTTGGTAATGTTTCCTATGTTCATGAGAATATGATGCTGCATAAATTGGATACATTTTTGTTGCTTGCAAATGAAGGGCCTAGCATGGACAAGAAGGATGAACATTGGATCATGATCAAGCATGGAGATGAAGGCGTGTACGAAGCGAACAAGAACGGAGTTTCCAGTGGAGATTTCTGCACTTTGAAGCCACCATGATGACATACAAGGACATGGGAGAAATATACAAGATGGACTTTCATAAATTTCGTCCATATCTTATTATAGGTGCCGTGCCACCTTATTTTTGGGCCAGGCCCATGTAATTTCGAAATACCTTTTCATAGGCTGTTTTTAGAGTCCGTATTGTAGGGGAAATGACTCAGGAGGTGTATTAGTCCCACCTTGCCAAGGGTGGAATAAATCCCCTCTCTTTTCCCCTATAAATAGAGCCCTTAAGGCATCATTTAGACTTGGGATTTATTTAGTTAAAAGTTAGCCATTGCAACTTCGTGTACTTAGTTTATGTCCAACGACCAGACCAAGACCACTTTCGGATCCCCACTTTTATCAATACTTCATATATATTCGCAATATTCATATTGCTTTATCATATTCTTGCTCGTTCTTCGACTGCTTGCAGGATAGACCTTCATGGTCAGGATGATCGTGCTTCTGGCATCGTCAATAACCTCCGGGAGATTGGTTTAGCGATTTTTAAGATGCAACGTCGTGCACGTTTGTAGTCGGATCGTCAAAGTCGGCTCCACCAAATTGATAGTTATCATCTCATTGAAAGACGGGACACCCTCGCCTCTGTCAAGTGGTATCAGTTTGCAGGTTGCTCGGTGAGAATTTCCAGTTATCCCTAGATTAGATTTATTTTCTTACCTATTGTCCAAGAAAAAGCCATAAAAAGTTAGATATGTTCATCCTTTGTCCAAGCCAGTCTGAGCCTTTGTAATTTTCTTTCCGTGCTTGCATAGTTGAATTATCGGTTGCATTGTTGTGTCAAGTTGCTGGTCTTAGTGTCTAGTCCTTTAGAGTTTCAAGTTCTGTTCACATTAGTCATGCCGCCGCCGCATCACCATCTCTTCCGCTGTCAAGCATCACCATCCCTATCAATTTCCACCACGCCGCTACCACCACCTTCCGTCAAATCTCACTATCATACTTCAGATTGGTTGCATCTTTGCTTGAGTTTATTTGCATCTAATCTGGTTTGCTTTGGAAAGAAGAAGAAAAAAAAGAAAAAAAAGTTGAAAAAAGAGAGAGGAAAAAAAGTAAAAAAAGACAGAAGAAAAAAATCGGATCTATCTAGACTCAATCTTGTACCTGAATTCGGATTTGAATCTGTTTTGCGCAGTGTTAAGTGAAACAGGCATATCTCCCTCATACGAAGTCCGTTTTGGCTCCACAAGTAGTCAAATACAAGCTATCCATGAGCCGCATCTTAATAGTTCATCAAGCTTGTTCATTATTATCACTTCCAAATCGGCTTCTAAATAGGACGTTTTGCCCTCGAAGTTCGTGAACACAGTTTGTCTTTGTTTTTCAGGCTAGTTCCCGAATTTTTTGACTCCTCATACGAACTCGGAATTGAGTGATTCTTTTTGCAATGGAAAGCTTGAGTCAATAGCGTTCTGGCAAAAAATATCAAATAATTAGAACAAAATTTTTCAGAGGAAAGTTGCAGAGAGAGCGTTTGGTATATCCTGTTCTCATCATTATCTTTACTCTGTTGTGATCTTCACTTATATCTTGCTGTTCAAAGCAACTTCGTATCATTTGTTGCTGCTAGTTGTACTACGCTGTGACGTCATTAGTGTTCTAATCTCGCATATCTGGTTCGGTCTAGGCTAGGACCAGTATAGTACCGTCGTTGAGCGTTTATTCAACATTGCATCTCTGAATTGATTATTGCTAATATTTTGCTACCATATATTCAAGCCTTCCTAGATCCACATATTTCTACATCGTGTATACTTACATTCACCTGACATTCGTTTTACTCAATCATCGGAGTTATTCGACATCGCTGGTTGCCGGTCACCACTTGCTGCATGGTAAGAACTTGTAAGATACTGATATTTGCTTTACTGTGAGCGCTTTACCACCACATCCTAGTAGTTCATAGAAACATTATTCTCAAATTTTGTTTCTTGTTTCTACTAATCATGACAAGTTCGGGAGTTAGAAGTTCTTAGACGACGGGCACATCTTCACCACCATGAGAGGTGTGACAATACACACAAGCATATGGTCAGGTTATATCTCTATAGCCATTTCAGGGTAGATTTAATCCTACTATTTATCTTGCTTGGGAGTGATAACCCACAAGTATAGGGGATCAATTGTAGCCTTTCTCAATAAGTAAGAGTGTCGAACCCAACGAGAAGCTAAAGGTAGAATTAATATTCCCTTCAAGTTCTATCGATCACCGATACAACTCTACGCACACTTAACGCTTGCTTTACCTAGACCAAGAATGAAACTACTTTGTAGGTGTAAGGATAAGTTTGCAAGAATAAAACTAGAAGTACTTAGTGGGAATAAAACTAGGAGTAATTTGCAAGATAATAAAAGTTAGTTGTTTAGTAGAAAGCTATTGTAGAACAAAGAGAAAGATTGTCCATAGGCAACTGAATATAACACGATAGATACTTATCATATGCAATGAGGGAGAGGCATACGCTAACACACTTTCCATACTTGGATCATATGCACTTATGATTAGAACTCTAGCAAGCATCCGCAACTACTAAAGATCATTAAGGTAAAACCCAACCATAGCATTAAGTAACAAGTCCTCTTTACTCCCATACGCAACAACCCCCTTACTCGAGTTTGTGTTTCCGCCACTCACGCAACCCACTATAAGCGAATTATGAACGTATTGCAACACCCTACAGCGGTAATCCCACACGCTTGCGCGACACAGAGGGAACCATAGGACAACACCATATCAACATACAACTCATATCAATCACACAATACCACAATGAACCCGTAGCACAAAAAGAATCTACTCAAACATCATTGGATTACCACATATCATTGAATAATAATATATAGCATTAAGCACCATGTTTAAGTAGAGAATTACAGTGGGAATAGAGAGGTTACACCACTGCATAGAGGGGGAGAGAGTTGGTGATGACGGCGGCGAAGTTGTTGGTGTAGATCGCTGTCACGATGGTTCCCCCGGCGGCGCTCCGGCGCCACCGGAAGAGAGGGGGAGAGAGCCCCCTCCTTCTTCTTCTTGCTTGTCCTCCCTCCTAGATGGGAGGAGCGTTTCCTCTCTAGTCCATGGCCGCCATGGCAACCGGAGGGCAGGATCCCCTCCGAGATTGGATCTCTCTCTCTCTATCTATCTCTCTCTCTCTCTGTTTCTCTTCTGTTTCACGTCCTGTTTTCTGGCCCTTCACCATTTCTTATATTCCTGGAAATCCGTAACTCCGATTCGGCTGAAATTTTGAGGGGATTTTATCCGGAAATTATCTTTCTTGCAGCGAAAGAAGGGCCCCAACCGACTTATGAGGGAGTCAGAAGGCAACACGGCGCACCATACCCCGCAGGGCGTGTGATACGTCTCCAACGTATCTATAATTTATGAAGTATTCATGCCATGTTTATTGTAGTTTTGTATGATTTTGGTGCACTTTTATATGGCTTTTATATGATTTTTATGGACTAACATATTGACCTAGTGCCCAGTGCCAGTTGCTGTTTTCTGCTTGTTTTTGGTTTTCCAGAAAATCCATATCAAATGAAGTCCAAATGCAGCGAAACTTTTTGACGATTTTTTCTGGAAGGAAACAGACCCAGGAAGCTTCGGGGAGCGGCAGAAGACCCACAGGGGCCCCACAAGTCACCTGGGCGCGCCCACCCCCCTGGGCGCGCCCTGGTGCCTCGTGGGCCCCCTGTGGCCCCTATTCGCGTGATTCCAACGCCAAAAATTCTTATAAATACCAAAACCCCCAGAAATAACCCTAGAACTTCGACTCCGCCGCCGCAAGCCTCTGTACCTCCACGATCTCATCTACAACCCTTTTCCGGCACACTGCCGGAGGGGGAAATCATCACCGGAGGCCATCTTCATCATCCCGGCGGTCTCCATGACGAGGAGGGAGTAGTTCACCCTCGGGGCTGAGGGTATGTACTAGTAGCTATGTGTTTGATCTCTCTCTCTCTCTCGTGTTCTTGATTTGGCACGATCTTGATGTACCGCGAGCTTTGTTAATATAGTTGGATCATATGGTGTTTCTCCCTCTCTATCTTGTTGTGATGAATTGAGTTTTTACCTTTGAGGTTTCACTATTATCGAATTGAATACTTTTATGGATTTGAGAACACTTGATGTATGTCTTGGATATGAATACCCGTGGTGATAATGGGGTATTATATTGATTCACTTGATGTATGTTTTGGCACTCAACTCGTGGATTCCCGAGGTGACATTGGGGTAATATATGCATAGGGGTTGATGCACATTTTCGTCCTACTTTCTCCGGTAGAAATCTTGGGGCACTCTTTGAAGTTCTTTGTGTTGGATTGAATATTATGAATCTGAAGTTGTTTGATGCATATCGAATAATCAACTCACGGATACTTGTGGTGACATTGGAGTATCTAGGTGACATTAGAGTTGGTTGATG
This sequence comes from Elymus sibiricus, assembly GCA_039707655.1. NCBI lineage: Eukaryota > Viridiplantae > Streptophyta > Magnoliopsida > Poales > Poaceae > Elymus > Elymus sibiricus. The sequence goes on from CM077676.1 coordinate 205,921,874, forward strand.
CGTATCATATGGTGTTGTTCTAGTACGAACTCTGGGGCTGTTTGTGACACTTATAGGAATAGCTCAATAGATTGATCAAAAATGATAACTTTGAGGTGGTTTCGTACCCTACAAACAATTTCATCTTATGTTCTCCGCTAGATAAGAACTTTGGAGTGATTCTTTGTCGCACGTTGAGGGATTGCTATATGATTCAATTATGTTAGCACTGTTGAGAGATTCCACTAGTGAAAGTATGAACCCTAGGCCTTGTTTCTAAGCATTGCAATACCGTTTGTGCTCCATTTTATCACTTGCTACCTTGCTGTGTTTATATTTCAGATTACAAAAACCTATATCTACTATCCATACTACACTTGTATCACCATCTCTTTGCCGAACTAGTGCACCTATACAATTTTCCATTGTATTGGGTGTGTTGGGGACACAAGAGATTTCTTGTATTTGGTTGCAGGATTGTTTGAGAGAGACCATCTTCATCCTACGACTCCCACGGATTGATAAACCTTAGGTCACCCACTTGAGGGAAAATTGCTACTGTCCTACAAAACTCTGCGCTTGGAGGCCCAACACGAGTCTACAAGAATAAGTTGTGTAGTAGACATCAGCGTGCCCTGTTGCCTTGTGGCCACCTTGGGTACCGTCTTGCATTGATTCTTCTTCCCAAAAATCACATATATTCCAAAATAAATCTCCGTAAAATTTTATCGCATTTGGACTTCGTTTGATATGGATTTTTCGCAAAACAAAAAACATGCAGAAAACAGGAACTGACACTGGGCACTGGATCAATATGTTAGTCCCAAAAATAATATAAAATGTTGCCAAAGTATATGAAATTTGTAGAAAATTGGCATGAAACAATCAAAAATATTATAGATACGACGGAGACGTATCAGCATCCCCAAGCTTAATTCCTACTCGTCCTCGAGTAGGTAGATGAAAAAAGATAATTTTTGATGTGGAATGCTACCTAACATAATCTTGACCAAATAATCTAATCATGGCATGAATATTAAGATACGAGTGATTCAAGGCAATAGTCTATCAATTTGATATCGAAACAATAATACAAAACATGCATGTAATTCATCATTGCCTTTCATAATAACGGAGCTAAAGGAAACAACCTCTATACACATAGTTGTGGTAAGCATGACACGCTTAGTCTTCCCTGCATGGATAGATCAAATCAAGAGTACCCCGGTGCCAAACCAAGCAATTGGATCATACTTTTTAACGCGCTTCAGTATTTTCAACTCCACTCAATACATGAGCGTGAGCCATGGATATAGCACTATGGATGGAATAGAATGCGGTGATAGAGATCAATAAGGGGAAGTCAAAAAGGAAGATAGTCTCGCATCGATGCGGCTAATCAACGGGCTATGGAGATTCCCATCAATTGATATCAATGCGAGGAGTAGGGATTGCCATGCAACGGATGCACTAACAGCTATAAGTGTATGAAAGCTCAAATTGAAACTAAGTGGGTGTGCATCCAACTTGCTTGCTCATGAAGACCTCAAGCATTTGAGGAAGCCCGTCATTGGAATATACAAGCCAAGTTCTATAATGAAAAGGGACATTTATATTTGTGCCCCTAACTCGAACCCACTACTAAGATTTGCCCCTAATTTCGAAGCATGCTCAAATTTGCCCCTCTACCGTTAGGTGCACTTATAGAAATGCCCTTCCGTGCCATTACCGTCCAGTCAAAGGGCGTTGACCGCTATCTAGACGTTTGCTGGACATTTTGCCCCTGACTATATGTGTCACGGGTGGGACCCATTGAAGAAAAATAAAAACAAAAACAATATCCACCCACTCACTCATTTACATGTGGGCCCACTGAAGAAGATAAAAGAAAAAACCCTCTCTCTCACTTACATGCGGGACCCCACATGCAAGTGTCTAGTTATTTTTCTTAAATGATTTAGTAGTTTTGTTAACCATTAGGGCCCATGGATTAGTCTCACTAATAAGCATACTATTAATACTAGCTAGGATTAGGGTTAAACTAATTAATGGGTTCCACATGTCATAGGTCAACACCGGTCCACGCCCAGAACGCATACCCGGTCCTGAGTGCCTGCGCTTGCTGGTGCCTAGCCGGCGGCTCGCCGTAGGTGGCCGGACGACTGCAGTCGGACGGCGCGATGAGAAGGGCAGCTGCGCGAGGCCCGCCTGGCACACTGGCGCGACAGACGTAGGTGGGCATGCGCACGACCGATTCAGCCGAGCTCGGTCATGGTGGCCGGCTTCGGGCGCAAAATCAAGCGGGGAAAGAGGGGAGTAGGGTCGCAAGGTCATAGCGAAGACGGCACGGTGGTCGGGGTGTTCTATGGTTGCTTGGAGCGGCCTAATTTAGGAGATGAAGAGCGATGGCCGTGGTGAAGATCGGGGTCCCGGGCATCGTCTATGGGTGGCTTCCTCCCGAATTAACCATGCGGTGCAGAAGAGAGGTAGATGACGACTCAATTTGACATGCTCTTCGGGCTCGAGCTGGCCTCCGGCCACGGTGCCGAGCAACGACATCCTCGGTGCACGCCACAATGAGAACCAGAGCAAGGGGGCAGCGGTTCATCCCGCGGAATTTAGCAGGAAGATATAGGGGGTAGAGGGGAGATAGAGATAGAAGAGATGTAAGGAGGGGGTCGGAGCCGCGGGCACATCACCCCGTCGAGCCCCGCCGCCAGACGTTTTTTTTGGGCGTGAGAGAGAGACAGAGCGGAAGAAGATGACCAGCCAGTGGGCTGGGCTGTGTACGGTAACACAGCAGAAAACAAAAAATTCCGACCTACGCACCAGCCCAGGACCACTATGAAGACTGCATACATGGTTTCGATCCGATCGTTACCGACTCGTAGCGCAGCAGAAGTAGAGTCGATGTAGATCGTCGGTGCAGATCCCCGCAGCTAGGATTTACAACCTCCCAACCGCGAGGATGTACTCCCTCATCAGCCCCTCGGACAGTCCCTCGGACAGCCCTTCGGGAGTCACGTCCAAAATTATTTTAGTGGGTACTGGAATTAATCTATGACCTACAGAAGTATTTTCGGATTTACCGGTCACGGTTTCGGCAGCTCCGGAACATTTCCAGGTTTTTTCTCCGGAAAAATCCCAGAAGTTCCCAAAACAATTTTGGCACCCTCTAAGAATTTACAGGCGTGTGCCGAAACCATTTTGACTTAATGGTATACTCCGAAACAACCTTTCGGTTTTACCGAAACTATTCCGGTGTTCTCTCTCCGAAACTCTTCCGTTGTCTCAGAAACTTTTCCGGTGACTGTCTTTCAGACTCCCTGTCTAGAATTCAGCAGATAGATGACCCTTAAGCGTGTGACCCTATAGGTTCGGTGAAGTATAGACATGACCCAGAACTCTTTCCGATCAATGATCAACATCGGAGCCGTTGACACCCATATTGACCCCTATACCCACACGAATAAATATTCGAGTGAACCTCCAGTTGCCGTGTGCTATTCCTGTTGCTTCGCGATATGTTGCAAATACCCAAGGTGAGAATCATCGGCATCCCTGTGGATCAACACTTGTCCACAATGCCAGTTACCTCGTTATCGGTTTTGTTCTCTTTTCTCGTTCCCGTGTTCCGGCATCCCTGTGATCAAATCACATTGTGTCTGGCCAAACGATGATGGATACCATAACACCGAGAGGGCCCAGAGATATCTCTCCATCATCGAAGGAGCAAATCCCAATCTTGAGCTATCAAGTCCCTTGTCATACTTTCCCATGAACCCGTAAGCTGCCTTAATAGCCACCCAGTTACGGATGACGTTTAACAAACCCCAAAGTTCATGAATCAAGCATGAAGGAACTCGATACTCTCATGGTCTAAGGAATTATGCAAACGTTAACTTTCTCTGTGTTATTAACCATTAACTTGTGACAAATGTATCTCATAGCATAACATCAATTCGGGTCGATTCAACACAAGTGTTCTCCTAACATTGTGCCCTCAAAGTTGCCGTCATAGTCATGCCCATGATCAGGAAAACAGAACCATCATGCAACACTTGAGCTAGTCTTAGAGGCCAGACTAGGAATATATTTTACTGTTTATTATTCCACACGTGCATATGAGTCTTCCTCCGAGCCTCGTGGTTATTGTAGACTCGAGAACCATAGCAGTTATAGCATGGACCATAAACATAATTATGAACATGGAGATAAACAATAACATTTATTATTGCCTCTAGGGCATATCTCCTACAGACTCCCACTTGCACTAGAGTCAATAATCTAGTCAATGCTAATGCACTTTACACCTATGGCATACCGGTGTAAAAATGCTTTGCTTGTGGTATAGCCTGATGTCCAACGGATCTGACAACTTCAGCTCCGTGTGTATCTTTGCTTACCGGTGTAAAATCTTGAATCATTTATATGGAAACTATCTCGGATTATATTGGCATTTAGCCAATTCCGGAGTCAAGGCCCATCAACGCTTCCTTGTGTATCGTAGGTATATTGTTGTCCAACAACAATATCTCATTTGTGCACCTGAGAGGTTTGCATGAGTTTTGCCTACGTGGTTCAGCTGCAAGTTCGACTGAAGTCCATACATTTTATTGTAGAGACTTCCGTATCAGTCGCAGGAGGAAACTCTGGAATTGCTTCCGAGGTTTCTTTCCCTTGTCATGATAACGAAGATACTGTTATCTCGTCGAGTTGCACTGTCCTCCCACTCACCTTTTGTAAGAACCATTTTCTACAAAATCGTACCATTCTTTGTGGCAAACCTTTTGCCTCGGTACAGTGAGGGAGGAATACCCAATAAATTAGGATAACCTACAAAGTAGCACTTGTCTGATTTGGAATAGGTTTGTAAATATTTTACACAAGCCCCATATTCCAAATGTTAAGGAAAGACATAACATGGTTGGGGTTACCATACCATGGCGTCATTTCAACAGATCTGATGGCGCTCTTTTCAGTGTAAAAGCCGCAGTCTCTAAAGCATTACTTTAAAAGGGATAATAGCAAATTGATTTATGTCATCTTTGATCTTACCATGTCATAAATGGTTTGATTACATCTTCACGGACATTCCACTCACAGTGGTGTTCCTGGAGGTGTAAGTTATGAAACTCTTTTCACAACTCATCAGACATTCGCTAAACTTGCAACTCAAAGTATTCCTTTCCGCAATCTAATTGTAGAAACATAATTTTCTTGTTACAATAGTTTCTACTTCATTTTTGAAAACCTTTTGAATGACTTCAAAAGATCCAGACTTGCGTCTCATCAAGTAAATATCCATATATCCACTTAAGTCATTTCTGAAGATAGATAAATCCACTACTAGCAACAACATTTATTGGACTACACACATCAAAATGTACGATCACCAATAAGTTTGTTGCTTGTTCCTTATGGCCTATGAACGGTATTTCAGTCACTTCACTTTTCGGACGAAAGATGCAAGTGTCAGATGACTCATAATCAAATGACTTCAAAATCCATCATAATGGAATTTCTCCATGCGGGTTTCTCCAATGTGACCAAATGCAGTGCCACACATATGTGGTATTCTTTTAGTCTTGCGACATTCAGCGTCAGTGTTATGGATGTATCATATTACCATCAATATTCATAACATACATCCCATCCTGATGGAAGCATGGCCCTTGTGTTATTCATGATACCGAACAACAATTGTTCTTTCATGAACAACCCTCTTGCATCAAACATTGTGCAATGGCCTCGAGTGTATAAAACTCTAAAATGAATTATGAAAGTAAATACAGAGGTAATGTATTATTATCAATATTCACAACATACATCTCATTCATAATGAAAGTATGGCCCTTATGTTATTCATAACACCGAACATCAAAAGTTCTCTTATGAACAACCTTCTTGCAAGATACCTTATGAAATGGGCTAACGTGTATAAAACTCTAAAATGAATTATGAAAATAAATACATAGGTAATACACCGATGGAAGGTATAGTAACATTTACTATGTTCCCAGCGCGTATCTAAACCTCACTCCGGCAAGTCTTTTAGGCCGTAGTAGTTCTTGCATCGAGTCGCAGCAGAATGCAATCGAGCGGGTATTTCTGTGATCAACTCACAATACCCAAGAATTACGGACTAACAGTTTAATCACAATTCCCAAGAACTATTTCTTTGACCAGCCTTCTATACATCAATAGCTTGTATGACTTTCATACATGAGCTGGATATTCCAGTCTTCTCTCTTTTTGGCTTTATACTTCTAACAGTTTTACTTCCAATATTTCTCCTACTCTCAGAAGAAGCACCCAACTTTGAGAGTGGCGTTAGCCCCGGACTTCCTAGGTGTGTAAGTCACACTAACACCCTTTGGACATTTCCTTTCTCTTTAAGTTGTTGTTTTATTCACCTTCATCATATGACAGGCGTTCTTCTAGATCCCTCTCTCACCAGTCAAATGCTCAGTAAACACTTTACTAATACTTTGCAAACAAACATTGCTTTGGATATTTCATATCTTTTAGCCTTTGTTTGTATCTGAAACTAATTTTCAGTTCCATGAATATCACATAGCTATCCCAAACTTTTGAAGTTCGGGTTTCATGGAAGCAAACATATTGCACTTGACCGTAACGGAATTCCAGCTTTTGGATCGAAGGACGAGAGTCACTTTATCCATAGCATTAGCGGGAGAATACCGAAAGCATGCGATAGGACAAAGTCCTTCTCGGCACTCTTGAGGACAATCCTCACATTACGTTACCAACCGTAAAGTTTTAACCAGATATTTAACAACTTATTCAAATTTAACAGGGATGGTGGAAACGCGAGCCATTCTTCTATAACTATTATGCATATAACACTTAGACAGTGTCCATAATTAATTTCACTGAGAATTATACAAGTTAATTCTACAATGCGCTCCCACTCAAATCAATATCTCTCATAATTGATTGTGAGTGATACAAGATCCGCATTTCAATTCAACGCCACGGTTCGAGATGAACACAAATGGTGTGAACTTCAATCGGTAGGCAAACTTGCCGATCACATCTCTATGTGATTCTTGTTCATCTTTCGATGCGTGTGTTCCGAGCTCAGGACTGTCCTGCCTGAACGTCAAGACAACCAAGTGATCTCACTGCGAGGTCTCAACTCACCCGCCTCACACTTCTCTAATCGTTCGCACCCATGGAGATCATGTGATGCCCCGAAGAGATAGGTGCCGTGACGGTGCTACACTTGGGAGAACACTAACTACTTGATATTTTAAGTGAGAGATCACCCTAATAAAAGTGACTACCGCGCAATCAAAAAGGGTGCATCATAAGGGATAAACATCTCAGGCAATTCATAATAGCATGATATGGTATAGCCCTTTCCGACGGAGAAATCTTTTATTTCTTCATCTTCGGCATTCGCGTCGGTGTTCACCTTCGCGAAGATTGCCACCACCTTGTCGATGCACCAGATAATATTGCTATCTCTATAGCTAATAAAATAAGTGCATTACAAAAGGTTGACACGCAGGTCATTAAAGTGACAATCACATGGCTCCAGCCATCATGCCGAATCATGACACGCAAGTCATGTTAATTTACATTATATAGTCATCTCATACATAATCAAATTAAATATGAGAACTGCTATACCACATCACATGCACATCCTGCAAAACCAAGTTAGACGTCTCAAATCGGTTTATGCAAAAATTTATTTTACGTGGCTTCTAAGGTTTCGAAACAAACCGAAGCTACCAACGTTCATCATCAAGCATGATTATCCAAGTCGCTAGATTAACATTGCGGGGTGTATGAAACACTAGATAATAAAATCTCAAGCCCCATACCGAACTTCGTCATACACATGACCCCCGTGCAGATCATATCTGCATTGCCCTTTCGTCTGTGAAATTTCATCTTTCTTTTTAACTATGGTGGAATTCAATGAACTGTTAGCACTTCGTTGATCAATCAGGATCACGGATTGCCAGAACTTTGAAACTCCACCATGCCGTTATCAAGATAAAAAATACGCAAATTTCAGGGAAGCAACAAGAACATCGGGTAACAGATTTCATCTGCTACCCGCATAAATAATTTTCAGCAATAGAACTCATCTACTACAAAATTATATTGTGCAACACCCATACATCTCTATGTATTCTAGATCGTAACCTGCATCTACGCATAGCACGGCTCATGATGCCACTGTAGGGTAACGCAGCAGAAAACAAAAATTTCTGACCTACGCACCAGCCCAGGACCACTATGAAGACTGCATACATGGTTTCGATTCGATCGTTATCGACTCATATCGCAACGGAAGTAGAGTCGATGTAGATCGTCAGTGCAGATCCCCGCAGCTAGGATTTACAACCTCCCAACCGCGAGGATGTACTCCCTCGTCAGCCCCTCAGACAGTCCCTCGGATAGCCCTTCGGGAGGTGGTCGGACAGTCCCCCGGACGGAGTCACGGACAGCCCTTCGGGAGGCACTCACAGAATCTCGGACGGTCACTCGGACAGCCCTTCGGGAGGCACTCTCGAACAGCCCCTCGGGCAAAAAGAACAAACCTACGACCTCTCTATGGGGTTATACACATACGGTGTCATCTATCCGGCAGGGCTTCGCCGTCCAGAACTAGTTCCCACCGGAACCCAGACAGCCTTTCGGCTCTACGAAACTATTTTGCGGGGAGGGAGAGAGAAGGCCAGATCATGCATGGCATTTGTATGTGAGAAAGAGTGAGTGTGGAGAGTGCCTCTCCACCTCTATTTATAGGAAAACCCAAGGGGTAGGGTGGCTTTTCCAAGAAGCCATTAGGGGAAAATACCAAAAGGCCCTCAAGGTGGCTTCTCCAAGAAGCCACCAAAAAGTGCTTTTCCCTATTCACGGAAACATTTTTCCGCGACCGTTAAATCTGAAAATACTTCTGTAGGTCTTAGATTAATTCTAGTACCCACTAAACTAATTTTGGACGCGTTCCGAAACAATTCCGGATTAGTGATTTTCATCTGCGAAAAGCAACCAAAACGGTTCCGGCAGCTCCAGAACATTTCCGGGTTTTTTCTCTGGAAAAATCCCAGAAGTTCCCAGAACAATTCTGGCATCCTCGAAGAATTTCTAGGCGTGTGCTGAAACCATTTTGACTTAATGGTATACTCCGAAACAACCTTTCGGTTTTACCGAAACTATTCCGGTGTTCTCTCTCCGGAACTCTTCCGTTGTCTCAGAAACTTTTCCGGTGACTTTCTCTCAGACTCCCTGTCTAGAATTTAGCAGATAGATGACCCTTAAGCATGTGACCCTACAGGTTCGGTGAAGTATAGACATGACCCGGAACTCTTTCCAATCAATGATCAACATCGGAGCCGTGGACACCCATATTGACCCCTATACCCACACGAATAAATATTCGAGTGAACCTCCAGTTGCCGTGTGCTATTCCTATTGCTTCGCGATATGTTACAAATACCCGAGGTGAGAATCATCGGCATCCCCGTGGATCAACACTTGTCCACAATGCCAGTTACCTCGTTACCGGTTTTGTTCTCTTTTCTCGTTCCCGTGTTCCGGCATCCCTGTGATCAAATCACATTGTGTCTGGCCAGACGATGATGGATACCGTAACACCGAGAGGGCCCAGAGATATATCTCCATCGTCGGAGGAGCAAATCCCAATCTTGAGCTATCAAGTCCCTTGTCATACTTTCCCATGAACCCGTAAGCCGCCATAATAGCCACCCAGTTACGGATGACGTTTAACAAACCCCAAAGTTCATGAATCAAGCATGAAGGAACTCGATACTCTCATGGTTTAAGGAATTACACAAATGTTAACTTTCTCTGTGTTATTAACCATTAAGTTGTGACGAATTTATCTCATAGCATAACATCAATTCGGGTCGATTCAACACAAGTGTTCTCCTAACATTGTGCCCTCAAAGTTGCCGGCATAGTCATGCCCATGATCAGGAAAACAGAACCATCGTGTAACACTTGAGCTAGTCTTAGAGGCCAGACTAGGAATACATTTTACCGTTTATTATTCCACACGTGCATATGAGTCTTCCTCTGAGCCTCGTGGTTATTGTAGACTCGAGAACCATAGCAGTTGTAGCATGGAACATAAACATAATTATGAACATGGAGATAAACAATAACATTTATTATTGCCTCTAGGGTATATCTCCTACAGGCTGGCTGGGCCGTCCTGGGCCAAAAGGTAACCGCGCCTTCTCTCTTTTCTTTTTCAATTTCTGTTTTATTTTTTTCCAGGGGCAAAAGTGTCCAGCAAACACCCAGAAAACTGTCAAAGCCCTTTGACTGGACGGTAATGGCACGGAAGGGCATTTTTATAAGTGCAACTAATGGCAGAGGGGCAAATTTGAGCATGCTTCGAAATTAGGGGCAAATCTGAGTAGTGGGTTTGAGTTAGGGGCACAAATGTAAATGTCCCTAATGAAAAATTCCCACTTGTATATGAAAGTGACAATTCAGGAGACTCTCTATATGAAGAACATGGTGCTACTCTGAAGCACAAGTGTGGTAAAGGATAGTAACATTGCCCCTTCTCTCTTTTTCTCTCATTTTTTTCATTCATTTTTCCTTTTTTTGTTGGGCTCTTTTTGGCCTCTTTTTTTCTTTTTTTCGTCCGGAGTCTCATCCCGACTTGTGGGGGAATCATAGTCTCCATCATCCTTTCCTCACTAGGACAATGCTCTAATATGATGATCATCAAACTTTTATTTACTTACAACTCGATAAAAACTATACAAGATGACTCTATATGAATGCCTCTGGCAGTGTGCCAGGATGTGCAATGATCTAGCGTAGCAAAGATATCAAAAACGGACAAGCCATGAAAATATCATGCTAGCTATCTTACGATCATGCAAAGCAATATGACAATGAATGCTCAAGTCATGTATATGATGATGATGGAAGTTGCATGGCAATATATCTCGGAATGGCTATGGGAATGCCATGATAGGTAGGTATGGTGGCTATTTTGAGGAAGATATAAGGAGGCTTATGTGTGATAGAGCGTATCATATCACGGGGTTTGGATGCACCGGCGAAGTTTGCACTGACTCTCGAGGTGAGAAAGGACAATGCACGGTACCGAAGAGGCTAGCAAATTGCGGAAGGGTGAGAGTGCTTATAATCCATGGACTCACATTACTCATAAAGAACTCACATACTTATTGCAAAGCCTATTAGCCCTCGAAGCAAAGTACTACTCGCATGCCCCTAGGGGGGGAGGTTGGGAGGAGTTAACCATCGCGTGCCCCCGATCTGAACAACACAAAGACTCAATCAATAATAAATCATGCTCTGACCTCACCGCTAATGTCAGCAGCCACCACTTGCATAAATACTTACTTCCCTTAACAACATTATTAATACTCAGCTTTAATTCTTTTACTAGCATGCCCCAGTATTACCATCGCAATATCGCAAAACTATTGCAAAGAATCAAACATATCATATTCAGTGATCTACAAGTTTTATGTAGGATTTTATGACTAACCATGTGAATGACCAATTCCTGTTAACTCTCTAAATAGATATAAGTGAAGCATGAAAGTTCAATTCTTTCTACAAAAGACCATGCTCTAATAAATATAAGTGAGGCAAAAGAGCATTCTACAAATAACAGTTTTCCTATTTAGAGAAAAAAGCATCCAAACTTCAAATGATATAAGTGAAGCACATGAAGCATTCTATAAAGCCATACTCAAAACATATAAGTGAAGTGCATGAAGCATTCTATAAAGCCATACTCAAAAGATATAAGTGAAGTGCATGAAGCATTCTATAAATGAACCAAGGACTATCTCATACCAGCATGGTGCATTACTAAAAATAAAAATAAAAATCACACGACGCTCCAACAATTTACGCATATCATGTGAACAAAACAAAAACCGAGACATACCGATAATTGTTGAAGAAGAAAGATGGGATGCCTTCTGGAGCAACCCCAAGCTTAGATGCTTGAGTCTCCTTGAATATTTACTTGGGGTGCCTTGGGAATCCCCAATCTTGAACTCTCGCCTCTCCTTATTCTTCTCATATCGATACCTCCTCGATCTTCGAACACTTCATTCACACAAAACTTAACCGAACTTTTCATTAGAGGGGTTAGTACATATAACATCAAATCCCATTATGTCCTGCTGTAACATTATTGTATAATTATAATCAGACATTACCCACGGTATGCTATCACAATTCTATGGCTCCCAAGTCAATGGGGCTCAACAAGATTTCAAACATAAGCAAATAAAGAAACTATAACAGCAATATATGAAAACAAGACAGTCTGTAAAGATGCAGATGAAACATATACTTCTGTAACTCCAAAAATTCTGAAAAATTAGGACATGATAAACGGTTTGCATAGTAGTATTGTGTAAAAATAAATTCACGCACTACAACAAACATTTCTGTTTTTGCACAGCACACACCAAACAAGCAATTTAAACACCCTAAAGGTAAATCTTGGCACATTATTTTTATAATACAATGGATTTGTACAAGGGGATAATTATTTTTGCTGAAAAGTTTCTGTAATCAAGGTTCACAAAGTTTCCATGGGCATGAACAAAGTTCAAGGATATCCCCCACTTCTACGGTGCTCGTCTTTCTCACTTTCACTTTTCTTTTTGAAAAGTTTTAGGTTCCCCTCTATATTTTTTTTGTTTTTAAACTTTTTAAAAGCACACAACAGAATAAAAATGACTCTCTAAAACTTCCGAGTTGTCTTCCAGGCAGCGCTTTCTTTAAAGCCATTAAGCTAGGCATATAGTGCTCAAGTAATTGATCCACCCGGATCCCAAGGTATATCTAAGCATATGGTCAGGTTATATCTCTACAACCATTTCAGGGTAGATTTAATCCTACTATTTATCTTGCTTGGGAGTGATAACCCACAAGTATAGGGGATCAATTGTAGCCTTTCTCGATAAGTAAGATTGTCGAACCCAACGAGGAGCTAAAGGTAGAATTAATATTCCCTTCAAGTTCTATCGACCACCGATACAACTCTATGCACACTTAACGTTCGCTTTACCTAGAACAAGAATAAAACCACTTTGTAGGTGTAAGGATAAGTTTGCAAGAATAAAACTAGAAGTACTCAGCGGGTATAAAACTAGGAGTAATTTGCAAGATAATAAAAGTTAGTTGTTTAGTAGAAAGCTTTTGTAGAACAAGGAGAAAGATTGTCCATAGGCAATTGAATATAAGATGATAGATACTTATCATATGCAATGAGGGAGAGGCATACGTGAACACACTTTCCGTACTTGGATCATATGCACTTATGACTGGAACTCTAGCAAGCATCCACAACTACTAAAGATCATTAAGGTAAAACCCAACCATAGCATTAAGTAACAAGTCCTCTTTACTCCCATACGCAACAACCCCCTTACTCGGGTTTGTGTTTCCGTCACTCACGCAACCCACTATAAGCGAATTATGAACGTATTGCAACACCCTACAGCGGTAATCCCACATGCTTGCGTGACACGGAGGGCACCATAGGACATCACCATATCAACATACAAGTCATATCAATCACACAATACCACAATGAACCCGTAGGACAAAAAGAATCTACTCAAACATCATAGGATTGCCACGTATCATTGGATAATAATATATAGCATTAAGCACCATGTTTAAGTAGAGAATTACAGCGGGAATAGAGAGGTTACACCGCTGCATAGAGGGGGAGAGAGTTGGTGATGACGGCGGCGAAGTTGTTGGTGTAGATCGCCCTCACGATGGTTCCCCCGGCGGTGCTCCGGCGCCACCGGAAGAGAGGGGAAGAGAGCCCCCCTTCTTCTTCTTATTGCTTGGCCTCCCCCCTAGATGGGAGGAGAGTTTCCCCTCTGGTCCATTGCCGCCATGGCTCCCAGAGGGCAGGAGCCCCTCTGAGATTGGATCTCTCTCTCTGTTTCTCTTCTGTTTCGCGTCCTGTTTTCTGGCCCTTCACCCTTTCTTATATTCCCGGAGATCCATGATCCCGATTGGGCTGAAATTTTGAGGGGGTTTTTATCCGGAAATTATCTTTCTTGCGGAGAAAGAAGGGACCCAACCGACTTACGAGGGAGTCACAAGGAAACACGACGCGCCATACCCCCAGGGCGCGCCCTATTGCCTTGTGGCCACCTCGGGCACCGTCTTGCGTTGATTTTTCTTCCCAAAAATCACATATATTCCAAAATAAATCTCCGTAAAATTTTATCACATTTGGACTTCGTTTGATATGTATTTTCTGTGAAACAAAAACATGCAGAAAACAGGAACTGACACTGGGCACTGGATCAATATGTTAGTCCCAAAAATAATATAAAATGTTCTCAAAAGTATATGAAAGTTGTAGAATATTGCCATGAAACAATCAAAAATTATAGATACGACGGAGACGTATCAGGGAGCTTTAGGTGGTACAATTTTTTACTAGCCATGATTTTTCTGAACTTGAGAAAGTACGATTTGCCACTCAAGAATTTACTGGTTTTGCTTCCACTTGGTGGAGTATGTATCATAAGAAAAACATTGATAATCAACCCACAAGTTGGAAAGATTTCAAAGATGTAATGATACATCAATTTGTTCCTCCTTACTATCGTTGTGAATTGCTTCAAAAATTGGAACAATTAAAACAAGGCAATAACACTATTAATGCTTACTACCAAGAGTTCAAATCTTATATGCATCATTGTGTAATATAAGAATCTAAGGATGATAAAACGAATAGATTTTTTTGTGGTTTGAACAATGACATTCACGCAAGATTTCATTATATTCCTCGTTGCATTACTGGTATGTATGTTCGTGCTTGTACCTTTGAGAGACAGATACAGGAGGATGCATTGGACGACTACGACAACTACCATTCCAGTTCATGCCCACCACCACCGGTTGTTTCCTCCATCGTTGCACCTGCTAGAGTTGCCACACCTCATATTGGGAGCGCGATATCGCCTCAAGGCTATGGTACATTGCCATCGTCCGTACCAACATCATCTGAGTCGTTGCAACAAGGTAATAATAAATGTATTAATGACACAACTTCACATGAGGATGATGAATGCTTAGTTGACTTGAATACATCATGTGTTGAGTTACCTGTTGATTTGAGCACACAACTTATTTTAGAGAATCGTGTTACTGTTATGAATATGCCATGTGATCAAACAACTGAAATACCAACAATTTTGAGTGCACCCATTGAATTAATTGTTGATGAGAAAGAACCATGTGACTCGGTGACTAAATCGTATTTGGATCAAGTACAATTGATTAGCCATGAGGACATGTTATCTACAAGTTTGCATGCTAATTATTTGTGTTCTATGGTTTGACACACGCGACAAATAAAATAAATGACATCACATGTTCGAAATCTTTGCAATGTGTTTACGCCTCTAATTTTACTTTTAACTTGATTCGAGAGTATGGCGTAGACAATGAATTTTTTGGGCATAGGATTTGCATCACGAGTGATGATCATGCTAGCTTTAAAGAAATGAAAATAACTATGCCAATGTTTAGTCATTTTGATAAGACCTCTAATCTTGGTGATCATTCTATGTCGAATGACTTGTTGCATGTTAAGCATGTTGTAGCATGTAATTTTGAAACGATTAAAATTTATTCACCAATGTTGGGATGGTTTAATGATGAGCATTGCCAATCTTTTGATATGAATAAGAGCTTCACTTATATGTGCACACTGAGTTGCAATATTTTCCAGCCTTTGACTTCTTGGGATAATACTTTGGCTTCATATTTCACGACATTTGAAGAGTACTCTTGTATAAATGTGTCACATGTGCCACAACTAAGATCACTAAAAATGGATGACATATACATATACAACGTGTACACCTTGTCTCTTTTGTTAGCCGCATTTCAAATTAAGCAACGCCGAGGACGGCTTTGTTTTCAAGAAGGGGAGAATGATGAGGACATGGCTACCACAGTTACACCCATAGCCCCTGCTGATATATCTATTGGACCAATCACTAGAGCTCGCGCACGCCAGTTAAATTATCAGGTACTTCTGTTTCTTGGTAATGTTTCCTATGTTCATGAGAATATGATGCTGCATAAATTAGATACATTTGTGTTGCTTGCTGACTTCGCCCGGGTGAGTAGGGAAACCCGTCATCATGCCACCGCAATTGCGCACTCATTGGATTTATCTGGCTTCCAGCATGGTTATGATGCTGAGAACACGCGCATGGCGATGCCAAACCCACAGATGGTTGGCCTTGACCCTAAGTTTCTGAAGAAGACTCTGCCGGCTTCATCTGCACCACCGAGTTCAAGTACACCGTCGATCCCGGCTCCTCCCCGAGCACAAGGTGAGGATGAAGATGATTTTTCCATGGAGGCACTGGCTTCAATCCACTGGGGCAAAGAAGACGTAACTAGAGCTGGTGGTGAAGAAGCCGACAAGGGAGATGCTGCAGGAGAAGCCGGCAAAGATGGAGCCCCCAAGAGCCAAAGTGAAGGCCAAGGGAAGCCAGCTGAGAAGACTGTTGATGACCCGGATCCATCTGCCACAAAGAAGGGCAAAGCTGCCACGCAACCTGCAGTAGAGTAGGTTTTGACAATGCAAAAAACAATGATATTCAGCCCTGTTAGGCTTGTAATAAGTTTAGAAACTTAAGTTTGATGTGTGTGGTGTGTTTGGACACCTGTGAACTTGTGTTTTTTCAAACAAACAAAGTCTGTTTTCCCACAAATTCCGGCTTGATAGCCCTTTTGGTTTGTCTTGGCTTTACTGTAAAGCCGACTTTCACGTGACTTGCTCCGGTTTTTTCAACTTTGAAAAGTTTAGAGTCAACTAAGTCGACAATGGGCGTCAGAGTTGATTGACTTAGCAAGCGTACAGCCGGGTCACATAAGTGCGAATGGCATCTGGCTTATAGGCAAGTTTAACCAAGTAATATAAGTTGGCATATGCCGGGTTCAAGGGTGATTAGCTGAACTCATCAAGTTACAAGCCCCCGAGTAACCAATGATCAATGATAAAAAATAAAGACTCAACGCATAGTGATATGAGGTGAAACGACAAACTCCAGGTTCCAGAGGTGCCGGCTTTATTCCATTGATCATAATATGTACACAGTGAGTACAATTAACCTATGCATAATAAAGACATAATAAAACTATATAAAACATAACTACTGTAATAAAAACTATGTGTAATAAGGGCGTAGATGAGCAATGTTCCATGGCTTGGGAGTTTCTTCCTTGGACGCACGTGATTTATTTGCCTCGCGTATATCAACGAGGTAGTAGGACCCATTATGCAGATTCTTGCTGATAACAAAAGGCCCTTCCCATGGCGGGGAAAGTTTGTGCATTCCTGCCTGCTTCTGTATCAGACGGAGCATTAGCCCCCCTCCTGAAAAGTACGACTTCTGACTCTACGGCTATGTTAGTGGCGTATGTCTTGCTGATATATCGCTGATCTTGACGCTGCATGATCGCGTTCTTCTTCCAAGGTGTCAAGTGAGTCTTGACGAGCTGCCTCGTTTTCTGTTTCCACATACGCATCAACCCTTGGAGTCTCCACTCTCGGACACAAGAAATCCAAGGAGTTTCCCTGCTGGAACCCCAAAGACACACTTTGCCGGGTTTAGCTTCATCTGGTATGTACAAAGGTTATCAAACGTCTCCTTTAGATCTGCAATCGGAGAGTCGCTCTTCTGGGACTTGACTACAAAGTCGTTAACATAGGCGAGCATATTGCGTCCAATCTTCTTGCTAAGGCAATTCTGGGTGCACCACCGATAGGTTGCACCAGCACTCTCAGACGAAAAGGCATTGACATATAGCAAAATACTCCAAAAGGTGTGATAAATGATGTTTTCTCCTGGTCTTCCACCTTCATCTTAATCTGATGATAGCCGGAATAAGCATCTAGGAAACACAGGCTCTCGCAACCGGCGGTAGAGTCAATGATCTGGTCAATGATAGGGAAGACAAAAGGGTCCTTAAGACATGCCTTATTCAGGTCGGTGTAGTCAACACACATTCTCCAAGTTCCATTTTTCTTTAGTACAAGTGAAAGTGCAACTAACCCCCGGGTGGTTTTGGTAATTAATAACAACATATACTTCATTGAACTAATGCCTATTCAAAGATCATTTCAGGAAAGTTCAATGTAGGCATGGCAAGGACATGCGATTGTGGACCCCTCAAAATGCTAAGGAAATACATTGGCAAAAGCTTTAAGACTCTACATTTTTGGTTAAGTGATCCAAGATCACATTGAGTCCATAGGAAAGCCAATACTATTAAAATGGGATGAGGTTTTGATCATGAGTCATTTACTCAAGTGCTTGAAGATATTGCTCCAAAACCTTCAACCACTTTCTCAATATCCAATCTGTCCAAAACCCTATGTTCAATCTCGGTCCCACCGAAACTCACCTATCCGGACCCACCGAGATACACCAAACATAGCCATATGCCTAACCCTAGAAACTTAGTTCCACTGAGATGACATTCGGTCCCAACGAAGTGCACTGGCACAGTTTCTGTACCCAGTCGAGTTCATTTCGGAATCACCGAGTTGAACCGATCGGAATTACCGAAACGAGCAAGTGCTTAGGTCATCACAAATCGGAGCCACCGAGTGGATTCATCCGGTCTCACCGAAACGTCTAACGTTCGAATCTTTTACACTGGTCTGTCCCACCGAGATTTACTTTCGGTGTCACCGAGTTGTGCATAAAGTTTGTAATGGCTAGATCTTTGGTGATGGCTATATATTACCCACCGGCACCACCTACTCTCAGAGAGAGCAACCAGGACGAAACTACGCTTCCCATATCCATTTTCTAAGAGAGAACCACCTACACTTGTGTTGAGATCAAGGCATTCCACTCCAACCATTTGATCCTTGATTTCTAGGCCCCTCAAGTTGCTTTCCACTCCAATCCTTCTCCCACCACCATGCCAAATCTGTAAGAGAGTGATTGAGTGTTGAGGAGACTATCTTTTGAAGCACAAGAGCAAAGAGTTCATCATCATCAACAACATCTATTACTCCCTCCTTTCCGGTTTATAGGGCTCAATTTCAAAATCTCTCCAACCAAGGTAGATGGTGAGTGGTGGAATAAATTTCGTAGTTTGCATAAGTACTTAATTACTACGCTCGTTTTCCTCAAAAAGTTATGTTTACCGATGCATTAATTACAACGCATGCATGCATGACCACTAAATGTCCATGAACTTCTACATGCATTGGTGAGTTTTCTCTTGATACTTGCATTGGGTGATTTAATGCACCTCAAAATCCAAACATGTGATGGTAAGTATTAAATTTGAGACCTATAAAATGGAAAAATGAAATTTTAGAGATGAGCCCTGTAAACCAGAAAGGAATGAGTACCTTTTGGAGAGTGGTGTCTCCTAGATTGGTTAGGTGTCACTTGGGAGCCTCCAAGGATTGTGGAGTTGAACCAAGGAGTTTGTAACGGCAAGGAGATCGCCTACTTCCTGAAGATCTACCCCGAGTGAGGCTAGTCCTTTGTGGGCACAAGCCATGATGGCATAGACAAGGTTGCTTCTTCGTGGACCATTCGTGGGTGGAGCCCTCCGTGGACTCGCGCAACCGTTACCCTCCATGGGTTGATGTCTCCATCAACTTGGATGTACGATAGCACTACCTATCAGAACCATGCCAAAAACACCGTGTCCTCATTGCGTTTGATATCTCCGATCCCCTCCTTTACGTTCATATGCAAAGTCTTCACTTTTTGCTACCTACTACTCTAGAATTGCATGTGTAGATTGTTGCTTGACTTGTGAATGTTGCTAAAACTTGCCTACAACTAAAATTAGGAAAAGGCTAGGTTTTATTTGGTTATTCTAATCACCCCCCTCTAGACCTACTTTCGATCCTACAACAAGGACTGGGTTAGCCAGCCACTCAGGATGGAAAACTTCAATGATGAACCTGGCAGATAGGAGCCCGGCTACCTCTTCTTCGATAGCTTTGCGTCTCTCGTCATTAAAACGATGGAGGAATGGT